>JBCNJP010000010.1:76764817-76990290 GCA_039602395.1 Deinandra increscens subsp. villosa | reverse complement strand
AATGTCACACCCTCAAATAACCACTAACGGAGTTTATACCGTTAAGGGGTGCGGCTAGACCAGGATTCACAACCATTAGTTACAAATACTAAATGAATCAGAGTTAGTTCAAAATCAGATATAAAGTAAAGTCTCAAATACAAACGCAGCGGAATAAAATATTGTCTTAGCACTAACCACGTGCTTTACATAAACATTGTATTAAATTCCCAAATAATTCAATTAAAATAAAGGTCTTCACGTGCCATGCCAACCCGCTCCGGATACTCCTTAGCGATCTGCAAAAGTTTAAACCACGCAAGTGTCAACCTAACGGTTGGTGAGTTCACAGTGGGCTTGTCATGCATTGGCCCAGTCTCATGATCATAATTTGTCTCAAGTATACTTACATGTTATTTATTTGTGAAAAGCAATGCTCGTAATTTAAATCTCAGTTTATAAATGGTTTGTCCGTGACCTACGTCATCGGGTATGTACTAGTTCCGTAAAGTTAAAGGACTCAACCGATATCGCGGGTAGCTAATCCGTTGTTCCATGCTCTAAGGAAGTTTGTACCAAAGCTGACTTATTTTGTGGGGGCCGAGCCATCCCGTACGGTGCGGACCTACGTCATCGCGGTTTTTGCCTCCCCCGTGTCCTCTCGGGATCACGGTCAGATAGGCTGATATTGTACCTCCGTGCACTCCCCGTGCCACGGGGCGGAGTTTGTCAAACTCCAGTAGATCTACCCAACATCCCCTCGCTTTACAATTAATGGCACAATTTTAGTTGAGGACTTTTAAGTTATAGGGCATCCTTAGAAAACATGTGATATCATGTGGTTTAGACTTTAACCTACACTAGCCATATTAAAACAGTTTTTGTTTCAGAAATAGTTTGTTAAGTTTCACCAGTGTTTCCCATAAAACACTTCAAGTTCATTCAATGGGTGCCGAGCACTCCGAGTTTTCATGTTCATCAGGGAGGTGCCTAGCACTCTCGAGTTTGTCAGCATTGTTTTTCTTTTAGTTGATCTGTGTGACCCAAACGGGTTCACGGTAATCGGTTTAGTGACACTCACCTTGGGTTGCACTGCTACACTTGCTATAATATCCAAGTATGCTTAACGAAGACCTATGAACACGTTTAGGTCTTAAGTATTAGTTTTGTGTCTAATCCTTACTTAACGTCACTATGGCCCATAACATAGCACGTTGCAACTATGACTCGACATACCGACGCACGACACCGATGGTTGATCATAAACAAGGGTTCATATATATCAGAAATCAAAGCATGTATCATCATGGCATAATCATGTAAATCATGGCATAACATTCAAGCAAATTATACAAGTTTAGATTCCGGTCTCAGTTTCGCTAGCAGTTTCGCTAGTTAGTTTCGCTGTGTGCACGGGCAGCACTTTCGCTAGGCAACACCCGATGACACAGTTTCGCTAGGCTAGTTTCGCTCGAAACTGTTGGCACAGTTTCGCTAGCCTAGTTTCGCCCGAAACTGGTTTGAACTTTCGTTCAGGGAATTTCGCTCGGTAGATTCGCTCGAGCTGGTCTGGTTGGTTTACCCAGCGACACTGCAGTTTCGCTGCATAGTGTCGCTGGAAGGAGATATACATAGTTTCGCTGGACAGTTTCGCCCAGAGAACACCACAGTTTCGCTGGTCGCGAAAAACATACGGATCAGCCTAAAAATCAACCTAATAGCTTCCATCTTTACATGCAATTCATTATTTAGCATACATGGGCATTTACCAACATAAATCAGTAAGCTTTAACACCTTAAACATGCATTTTGTCATCAAATCACCCAAAATACATATAAAACCCTAAAATGACTAAAATAGCATAAATCTTTGTCATGGTTGGATTTCACATGTAAAGTTATCAACTTTATGGTAGATCTAGTAATCCTAAGCAACATATCAGAAGATCTAACAATAACACAAAGATCTAGGCATGCTTTATGAAGAAACACATAGAAAAGGCATAAAAGAAAGGTTTTGGGACTCACGATTCGATCAAGGAATCGAATGGATGTTGTCTTGAGGCTGAGATCTTGATGTTTGGTTGTGTTTCTCGACTGACCAGATTTCCAGAGGTGTGTGTGTGTGTTTGTGATGAAATGAGGCAAATGGATAAACTAGGGTTTATTAAGTTTATTTATATCAGGGCTAGTTTCGCTGGCAGTTTCGCTGGCCAGGCGAAACTAGCTCTGGTCACGTGTTGGTCGAGTAGTTCAGCTGTCTACCGGGCGACACTGCAGTTTCGCCCGGTAGTTTTGCCGGCGACCAAAAAGGCAAGTTTTCACATAATCAAGTATTTACAATTTGTCATGCTATTCACAATAATAAGTCATGTATTTAAATCACGTTGCACACAAGGACAATAAATAGGCACATAACACATATGGATGGGTTCGGTGATCAACCAAAGGTCGTGGACGTATTCGGCCTAGTTAAGCATTAGTTACTTAAGTTGACACTTATAACGTAACTAACGGAAATGTCTAACGGAAGTTAACCTTGGAATTCCCGGATGTCACAAATAAAAACATGGAGTGAAAGACTAGAGATAAAGTAATGATTAGGAAAAGACTTTCTAAGACTTTAAATGCATTACATGGGTGGAAAATGTAAAAATAGGCCAAAAATCCGAAAATTCTAGTTGGATCAGTAGAAGAACATTAGTTATCAGTAGATATGAGTTATAAAATTTTTCTAGAATTTTTGGAATTTATTTAATAATTAAAATGGAATTTATATGCTTAATATTAGCTAAAAATGCTTAAAAATAGAGTAAATTGGAGAAATAATATAGAAAAATTTGAGAACCTATTTTTAACAGTAGGAAACTAATATAAGTGAAAATAATTGGAAACTTAGGTGAAAACGTCACCCGAACCCTCAAAACGATGAAAATAATGCAATAAAACGTGTAAAATTAGTAAAATAAGGCATAAATTAGGAAAAATAATTGAGAACAGTAGCTTAAGGGCTTGAAACAGGTTAAAAATCTTTGAGAAACATATAAAAATAATATGAAAATGATACAAAACTGAAATCTTAAGTAATGAGAGGAAATTGAGCAAAAACTAATGCCGAAAGGACGTAAAAATGAGGAAATTGGCATAAAATATAGAAAAATTAGAAAATTAAGGCATTAGTGATTTAAATAATATAAAATAAGTATAATCATTTATACTTAGCCTTAGAATAAAATTTCATTAAATAAAAGATAGATTATCCTTCGTAATTGTCGAATTAATCGAATAAGGACAAAATCGTCATTTTGCTCAATTAATTGAAAAATAGAGAAGTTGTCACATTAGTTAAATAGAAATGCCTAAACAAATTTGATATTAATGGAATAGGACCAAGGCAATTGAAATTTCACACAATTAGAGACACAAATCGCACAAGAAAGCAAAGGTGAGTTTACTAACTTAAAGCCCCAATTTTGAATTGATGCATTTTTGTTAAATGTTTTGGGCTTAATATTGGAATATGTATTTTGGAATGAATGATTGATTGAGAATATTATGGGTACCAAGTTATTCGTGAGTGTCGGCGCACCGCTCATAGCAAGATGAGCTAGGCCTACATTTGGAATTTGGATAATTTAGAACAATGCCTTCTAGATCATTAAAGTAGCGTGAGATGTATTAGTAGATTGTACTGGGGTTGACCACCCGCTCTCACTGATCAATCGCTCTGGTCGTGAAACATGGTGAGAAATACGATCGAACATGGGTCTAGCGTTGATTTAGAGCTTGCGTATAATTTGTACATCGTAAACCTAGCTAGTTTACGAAACCATGATATATTCTCCATTTGGATTCACTCTTTGATTCAAAAATTGAATGAAAGGGATTAAATGATAAAGTGGGAACGAAATGTTTTGTTAGTGGACTCACCAACCTCATGTTGACTTGTGGTTTAATCTATTTTTCAGGTAACTAATGGGGTTTGTGGAGATCTGGATTTGGTTGTATGAAGACGACTACGTGACGTGCTATCGTATCTATCTTATGTTTTAGTTTGTGGTGGAATGTAGTAGGGACCTAACCATGGGATGATAGTTTCATCCCAATCTTTTGTATAAACACTTTAGGGATAAGTAGCATATCCCAAATTTTGTAATATGAAAGTGTTTTAAATAAAAATTACGTTCCGCTTAACACGGCTAAAACCATGGGTTAAATTGAATTACTACCACGTAAGTCTTCCGCTATACAATTTAAAATTTTGGGATGTTACATGTTGATCCTTGGCAAAGGATGTCTGCTTCTTACTGACAGTTTCTTCTTGCAGTCTATGCATATCCTTGGCTTCCGTCTCTCTTCTTGAAATTGCTAGAGTATCCTAAGGTGATATATTTGGTCTAAATAAATCTTCTGGCTTCAGTTGGAGATAACCGGTACAGTGCTTTTACTTCTGGCGTTGTTGCTTCTGGCGTTGCTTCGAGCTGCTCATTGGATTCTCTGGATAATTTGTCCGGATCTGATACGTCACTCGTACGTTCTTCAACTTCTTAGTTTTGCCTCCGAGTAAATGGCATACAGTGAGTATGACTTACCTCTTGACCTATGTACTTCCACGTTTTGTAATCTTTACTGCCAAGCCATCACGATCCTTGCATATGAAGTTGAGTCTTCCTCCGGTTACAGATGAGTTACGTGTAGCATCTCGCGAGTCAATTCATTCAACGTCTAAATTTACTTTATCATTACCCTTAGCTGGGAATTGATTTTAAGAAGAACATTTGCCAAATACTGATCATTAACGCGCATCGTTGTAATACACTGAGTGCAATTCCTAATATCGAATTCAAACCTCTAAGTTTGCCATTGCTGCTAATTTCGAATCGTCAGGCTCGTCTGCGCATCAACATTCGTCTTGAGGTCATTTATCTTGACGTCTTTGCATTTGTCCTAAGGAAGACGTAATCTTAAGCTTTCTAAGTTAGCTTGACTACGGGATTCCTTGACAATGTTTTCCTCTCCTTATGTTGGAATTCTTCTTCGTGTAGCTCATCCAATCATCGCGTGCTTTCATCCTGCCATTTAAAGAAACAACATCCGTAAGTTCTTCTTGGCCTACTCTGGATCTCCATACTCCTAAGCTTGTGGATTCTCGATCCAGCTTGCGGTAACCTTCGTCATCTTTCTTTGAGCCATCCTAAACTGCTAGCTTCTGCTTTGAGCCTTCCGGCCTATCACCTATAGTGATGGTCTTCTGAAGGTAACAACGTAGCTTGGAACGTCGTTTCAATATTCTTGTCATAGCAATTCTCGTTTCTACTTTACCGTGACAACGTCTATCATGTCTACAATTTCGTTGCGTAAGGCGACATTCTAGGCTTGTCTACACCTCTTTTCATCTTCAACGGTATCTGAGTTCTCCACATGCGTTTCTCGCACATCTGACATATCGGCCTTCTTTGTTCAGAAGCTCTCTTAGCCTTCTTGTGGAATTCGTCGTCATTTTCTTCAAGATCTTTTTCATCCTCATACCGTTTCCGTTTTCCTTTCATCAGGAATCTATTTCTACCAGAAGCTTTCTCGGGACAAGCTTCACTAGCGGTCGCTCTACTGGACATTCTTCTCGTCAAAGCTTCTGGAAATTGATTAGCGATTGGTAGCAACGTAACTTCCAATGCTTCTGCCACTATTTATAACATAACGGCTTTCATTTCTTTGCTGGAGGTACTCGTCTTTCATTTTTACCGACATCAGATTCGCATTCCTATCATGACTATGATTTCTAGTCTTCTGATCCTACGATAAAAATAGTCTGACACTTCAGAACTCATGTGACGTGAAGTCTCCAAGTTTTGAATTCATGATAATTATATACGTGCACTTATATAATTATGATGCATTCAAAACCCAGTTATTCTCATCACAGTCATCCCTGGTGTTTGTACTATTCCTTTCTTCCTTTACCGGTAATTCTAAAAATCGGTCTTTTTAAAACTATTTTCCTCTAGGCATTCATATAGTTATTGACCACGTATCTCACTGTCAATTAACCTACCCCGCACTAGGCCACACAACAGTTAGAACCTATGATATGTTCATTTGGGTAAAATACCAAATTTTCAGTAGCTAATTGCAATCGGGTATTCTTCGCACTTACATACCTTAAGTCCTACCTCCTATGTTCCTCGTGCAACATTTTTCCTATGGGCATGACTATCCTGATTGGCATTTACATTCCCTATCTTACCTTACTTTGTTTACCAAGAGTCCTAGTTTAAGTCTAGATACCGTGCTAGTATCTAAATCTTTTAAACCAAGGCTCTGATACCAACTTGTGATGCCCACTCCCAGTCTTGGCTCCAGGAGGGGTCACGTGTCGGATTTACTCATGAACACATGGTACAACAGAGATAACTAAGCAACGGAAATTAAAAACCTTTTCATTTATATATATAACAAGTTACAATAGTAAAGAAGATAATAACATAATCTACAACTAGATCTTATCTATAGCTATGCCAGTCTACTACCGAATCATTCCTGATAGCTTGCCCATCTAATCTGCCCTTGCTAGAGCCCTTCCCTTGCTACTTTAAACATCACTGATACCTGACATACATGCTTTTAAAGGTCAGCTTACGCTGGTGAGTTCTAAGTATTTAAAACTTTTACCTTTCCTTGAAAGGTTTACCTCAAACATTTGGGCCTAACGACCCCTTCTTTATAAACATTTATCAGGTATAAAATATAACAGAGTTATACCAAAACATTTAATCATTTATCCATTATCAGGTATAAGTCATAACATAATTATACCAAAACATTTAACCATTCATTCTACTAAGCATTGTCTATTGGAACCACGTTAGCTCCTCTGGTAACCGTCGCCACCCGGAACCTTTCATAGAGTAACCGTCGTTACCCCGGGGAACCGTCATTCCCCGCTTCTAGTTGCACAACCACCTTTTCCCTTTTCACTAGACAATATCTTCTTAGATTAAAACCTTTTCAACCTTTTAAACCATTTCAAACTTTTCAAAAGTCCATTTAAATAACTCTTGTATTTGGACTCATAACCGTTTCAACACCAGTCTATTACCCGTATATGGAAATAAGAAATATAATGTTATTGGTCTTGCATAACAAGGCTAATAAGATCATATTTACTTGACATTTAGTCCTATACATAGGCTTAGACCAAACATTCACATTTTTCATTTCTCAAAGCTTTATATATAAGTTTCATCCTTTATACTACCCGTTTATTATAACCTTCCCGAAAAAGTAATAACAGGTAATAACAGTTATAAGTATTATAACTTTCCACGTATGTGTATCAACACAAAACAAGTAAAGGCATCTCAAATACTTTTTAAGTAAACAGTTGAATATATATCATTGCATGTATATCAGCCCAAAACATTAAAACATTTAAAACATTTACAAGTGGGCTCATAGAACTCACCTTATTCTCTTAAGCAGTTACTCAGAAAAAAACCTCCGCTATGCCTTCCAATTAAACCTAATCGCGTATTGTACGGAGTTAACGCAAGGTTTAATACAATAAACATTTACTATGTTTATTTTAACTCTTTATTAACTTAATAATACTTAGTTATTAAGTTTATTTCTTTTAAAGGTCAAAATGACCAAAATGCCCTTTAGGCCATTACCCTTTTCTTTTGTTAATATTACGAAAACACACATTCCTATAAGTAAACGCTCACTCCGGGATCGCCCAGTGAGGGATGCAATTTCCCAGTTGGGATTTATGCGACACCCTCGCTTTTGCCAGAAATCCCAGTGTATAGGCGTCCACCCTTCCGGTCCCCGCGAACTTCTAAATATCCGATTAACTCGGTATTTTAAATACTTTACAATTTATCCATTTTAACTTTATATATACTTATTATATATAAATACATGTTATTATACCAAAAATCAAGTCTCCATACCCTTCAGATTATTTTATATTAAATAATCATATTTGAAAACCCTAATTTCCCGTTATTCTCATTTCTTTATCAAAACTCATTTTTATTCAAAACTGACTTAGGGTATTATCTGTTATAACATTTTATAACATGTTTTAAAATTCAAAGCTTAGTTCATTACCGTTTACTCGGGTTTGACAGAACAGTGTCTAGAAAACCCTAATTTCAATATTAACACTTTAAATATATATTTTTCAATATATATTAAAGATTCTTTAACCCGATAATTACTTTATCATTATCGTTAACCTTTATATTAAATATATATATATATATATATAATATTTAAATACAATATCCTCTTATCAGTTTTATTAAATAAAATCGATTAATAATCATATATATGATATATATTTATTCGTCTTAAATATATATTTATATCATTTATCTTGTTCTATTACGATTTTAATATAATATTTGTAATAACAACAAATAATATAACGTGATTACCTCTTGAGGGGTCGTGAAACGAGTCCGAATAACCGAAATAATAAGTTGTACGATTTGGACAAATAAATAGTCCTTCCCGACTAGTTTCTCGCCACGAGCATTTTCCCGTTATCGGTTTGTCGTTTGGACCTCGTTATGCCACTGAAACGTCACCCGAAAGTGAAACACGTTTATCGGGTTCTAATCGACACCTGCTTTTCTAACTTGAATTGCGGCCACCATTGTTCACCGTTACCAACTACCAATCACCGCCTTGATTCACCACCATTACGTGTGTTTACTATAGTTTTCGTCGTTACCCGTCGTTAACCGAGCGTCACCGAAAATCAACCGAAAGAGGGGACTGTTATGTCGAGGTTTACCGGGTTTATTCGTGACACTCTCGTTTCTTGCTTAAATAAAACCACTACCGCCGTCATCTTCAACCCACAACCACCGGAGATGGCCACTGGTCCGCCGGAACACGGTGATCGTCGCCGCCTGTTGTCCTTTCTCGAACCAGAAACAATGGGAGGACCGGCTTGCCGGAAGCTGCGCCAGTTGCTGCTGCTACTTCTATGATGTTGTAAGACCACCACCGGACGGTGGTTGCTGGGTTTATCGATGAAGAAGGCTGCGAGCTGCTGGACTCATCGGAGAAGAACAAGAGTGACGAGATGGTCACTGGTTCCTGCTGCTGCGTTCGCTGGTTACGCCGGCTAAAAAAAATAACAAGGGCAGCAGTTTGTCGGAGGGGACGAGACAGCAGGCCGCCATGCTCGTCGTGGATGGCTGCTAGGTCACCGGAAAAATCGAGGGGGGGGGGGGGAGAGGGAGACTAGTTTCGACGTTGCTGGGTCCTTGGTTTTCTAATGTGTCGTCGGAGAGAGAGAGAGAGAGAGAGACTAGGCAGAGGTCGGCTGCGTTGTCGGAAAAACGAAGGGAGAGTGAGGAGGGCTCGTCGTACACCTCTCTCTCTCTCTCTCTCTCTTATTTCTTTCTCTTTTTCTGTTCCTTTCTTTCTTGTCGGGTAACAGTATTTGTGATTTGTAAATTGAGATGTGTTTCTATTTAAAATGTGCATGCATGTATATATAGTACAACGGAATTGAACTTACACTACACACGTACGTGCATGACTAATCAAAATATTTGATGATTCAATCTCAACATTTTCGATAGCTATTCTTGAAGTGAAGTAGGGAACAAGTAACAATAGATATTTCATTCGGGGTAATATTAATAAGGAGGTATTATACCCGTATTTCAAACCCGTTAAATAATTTAATATTTCGTAATCGGTTCATAAAAATTCTCGTATATCTGAAATATTATGGGAGTTCACTAATTTTCATTATTATGTTTATTCTTCAGCCATAACGTCAATTAGTGATCGTTTAATTAATTACACGGTAGAAAGCGTGTGTTTAGTCAGCGTTGCGATCACGACTGTTTCATAAACCGAATATATCTTCTCGACTGAAATTCTTAATTATTATTATAATAATTATTTATACTTTGCCGAGGCGTTATAATCATCTCGAACGGCTAACCAAATTGATTTCGGTTATTATCGCGTAACAGCAACGGTTACCAGATTTCACCGTTTTTCGTGCCGAACATTGCAAATATATTTTATAACGATTATAAATCAAGTATTTAACAATACCTGATATTCTATTTTCTCTTAGGTGTTATTTTAGTGATGTTCGTGCTTAAATATGATTTATTACAAACCGAGCCTAAATCGTTATTTTGTGTTTTCCCGCTTCGTTATAACTCGGATTTCAGATCCGTTTGCGCCCACGATATTTATTTTTCGTTATCTACCATATTCTATAAATTCGTCTCTTGACGTTTCCTCGAATGTCGTGCCGAATTTTCGTACACAAATCGTGACTTTTCTCTATTATACGTATATATATTATATCACATATATTTCAGCTACTTAACAAATATAGCACACGTATATAATTTAAGTCATGAAATTTAGGTTGTTACATCCTCTCAGACTGCATTTTCTGCCAATGCAACTAAAGAACATGCTGCATTAATGTCTGCTTTAATAGCATCGTCTTATGGTTTAATAATTGGTAACATTGGGAATGCTGAGTTGTTCATAGATAATTTAAAACAGTTGGATGAGGATCATCTAAATGAATTAGATATGGGATGGCAGATGGCTATGCTAATTGAAAGAGCTAGAAGATTCTTTCACAGAACTGGCAAAAAGAAAATTAATCCAAATGAAAAACTTGGCTTGGATAAATCAAAGGTCAAGTGTTTCAAGTGTTCGAACCGTGAATGTAATAATTAAAAAGAAGTTAATGCTTCTGATCCAAAGCCTTGGTTGGGGATAAGGTAGTGGAGATAATCAATTTGCATTAACTGCCATACAGAGGTCAATGAATTCCACTGTTGAGCAGAAAGCACAAACATCCAATGATGTTGTAACAGGTTATGATTGGGATGCAATATTTCCAGATGAAAATGCTTTTCTTGTCAACATAGTACACAATGATGAAAATATGACTGTTTCGGATTCTGAATCAAGTTCATGTGAAACAGTAGTGGTAGATGCTACTGAAACTGTCACAAACAAGCACGAGGGAAAGTGTGTTAAGTGTCAAGCTTGTGCTGTTGCGAACAGAAAAATTGAATCTTTGTTGATGGGTAACAGTTTAATAACTGAAGAACTCAGAGTTGTGAAAGCTGATTTGGAGTGTTCACAACAACGATATGCTAATTTAGCAAAATTCAATGAAGATTTGATGAATGAGAAGACAGAGTTGTTAGAAGAATGTGAGAAAGCTAAAGAAGTTGCTGAAGACTTTGAATCTTTATTTGAGAAAAGTTATCATGTTCAATAGAAATACGAGAAAGCAAATCAAATTGATGTAGAAGCTACTGAGAAAGTAATTAGTCTTCAAGAAGAACTTTCAAAACTTCGAGATGACAATGTTCTTTTTCGAGATAAGAACGAAGTTTAACAAAAGATGTTGATTATTTTAAGAAGAAATGGGAAAAGGTTACTGAAGAATTATTGGAAGAGTGTGAGTTGAAAATAAGACATAAATATGAATACAATGATCGTTCAGATCAATTTATTGCTACTCAGAAAGAGCTTTTGGATGCTCAAGTGAAGATTTCAGAGTTGAAAATTGAGATTCTAGATTTGCAAAAACAAGTAAAGAATTGCAATTTGTCTCCTACATTTCTAAATTATATATACATATAGGAGAAGAGTGAGGATAGTGTGAAAGAAGCAGATTTACACAAAGTTCCGGCACCGATTAACATGTCAATTTTTTCATCTACTCCGATTAATCCGAATGACGAAATGTATGATTATTCACAGTTTGCTACTCCTATTCATGCAAAGAAGAAGAAATCTAAGTCTGGAAAGAAGAAGTTTGAAGCTGGACACGCTCCAAAATTTGATTTTGGATCATCATTTTTGTAGGATGAGAAGATTCTTGTTAAGGTTGAGAAGTCTGCTAGTACTTCATCTGAAGCAGAAGCAGATAAACCATTGATTGTTGAAAACAAGATGCAGGACATCAAAGCTAAATCTACTAAAACAGCTAATGCAAAGAGTGTTTACGGTTCTCAGTCTGGGTCATCTAAGATTCCAGGTTACAAACACAAAGGCTTGGGTTATGAAGTTAAGGAGGAACCAGCTTAGCAAACATAATAGAAGAAGAAGACGGTTGATAAATCTGGTTTACATCAAAAGCAACAACAAAAACAGAAGAAACAGAATGTGTTCAAATCAAAGAATGATCATTATTATTCTGGAGGTTCTTCAAGTGGTTCAAGTTATTCACCACGACCTGAATCTCCTAGGTATGATGTTTACGAATACTTCTTTGATTCATTTTGTTCTTATGACTCTCATGCCATAAATCTTTTTACAAATCAAAGAGTTTTTCTGATGAGAAACAAAATTTTCAAACAAATTTGGGTAGCAGTTCCTTTAATGTTTTTCACAGAAAGTGTTACGCATGTCGTAAACCAGGACATCTTGTTGCTCAGTGTCCTACGAATGCGAGCACTCACTCCTATGTGAACAAAACTAATAAATATGTGAATGAAAAAGGTCAGATTTTTGATGAACCACAACTGACCATGTTCAAATCAATAAGTAAGTCATCTTGGGCAAAGACGCAAGTTGATAATTTTGTGGATCCATTAAAAAGTTTTCAATCGCCCATGATCTGGAAACCCCGAGTTGTTTCCAAGATCATCAAAGACCATGTTGAAGACACCGGGCGACCCGAGGCTGTCGACTCGGGCCGATCCCAAAACCACTAATGTTTTATCTGGTGTCTGCAGGTTTCTTCAAGAAGACCTATCATGTGTGTGTTGCTGATAGTGAAGAACTTGCATAATTTAGCATTTCAACATATTGTCTTTCTCAAAAAGAAATTTTTGATAAAAATGTGTTTTCAAAAACTGAAACTGCAAAGTGTCAGTGTTTGGTCAATCATTTTTCTTTCAAATTTATTTTTACTAGTAGTAGTTGCATATGTTTAGGGGGAAGATTGACAAAAGCCAAAATTAAGGTCTTGTTTTGTTAAAATGAAAAATCCAAAAATAGAGTTTTTCATATTAGGGGGAGAAAAAGCAAAAGATAAAAAAAATGAAAAAGATCAAAATTGAGAAATTGATCATTGGGAAATGATGGTACCTTGGCTAACATTTCTGACTCATGGATAAAGTAAATGAAAAAGCCCTAAGATCATTGTTTGATGTGCTAGGTAGGCTCGGCAAATAAGAAAGTATACGAATGTGATATATACTAAATCTAATACTTGACCTAGTGGACAACATCTTGATGCGTATTTCAAGATATCAAGAAAAGATATGTGAATATAAAATGAGAAGTCACTGTGTAAACATGTGTTCATTTTGCAAAGATTTAAACTTGTTTGATTTTCTTTATTTTCTCAAACGATTGGACTTTCTTTGAGTATCGAAAGATCGCCTGATTGTTGTTCGTTTGAGGTCTACTTTATTTTCCTTGGTGTTTCGTATAATTCACCGGACTTTCTCTGTGTGTCCACAAGACCGACCTGATTGTTGTTGAATTATACAATTTCAACTTGTTTTTATTTTCTTATTTTATTAAATCCGAGGCCTTATCTGCGTATCGAAAGATCGACCTTAAGGTAAACGATTTAACGTTCTTATTTCTTTTTTCATTGAACACAGTTAACGATATCATGAAATCAGAATACTTTGTGAAATTCACAAGTATAGTCACATGAAATGTATGTGACACATATGTGAATATGTCTGATAGTGTGGGGTACACTGGTCAAAGCAAATCTAATCAATATCTTAACATATCCAGATGTTATGTGTATGATTATGCCAGAGTTTAAAGCTGGACAAATTATATATGCAATCGACATGGCTTATGAGCTACAATAATTGAAATTGAAGTGTAGTTCGGCGCGTTGTGACCAATATGATCTCGGATAGTGATCTTTCTCAAACCAAAAATAGAGTGTAATTCCGTTTTCCATTTATGTTTACATTTTTGAAAAATCAAAAAGATTTTAGGTGTGTTTTGATCTAAAAGTTTCTAAAAGCCAATAAGAGTTTATTTCTTATTTGTTTTCGATCGATCGACACTTGATACAAAATCAAAATTTTCAAAACTAAAACTTGGATTCTCAAAAGAGAAGTTTTGCGCCAAGATTAAATTATTTTTTGGTAAATCGAAATAGAAAACCGCACTTTTGTCTTCTAAAGTTGCAGCATCTGTGTGACAAGACTCAAGTATGGTGAAAGGGGGAGTTATTGAAGTATCTTTCACAAGTGTATATTGAGGTTCAAAGATTATAAAGTTCTGATCCAACCATGCAAGCTCTATTAATGACAAGAAGTTTCAAGTTGAAGATCGGATGCAACAATGGTGAAGATTGAAGACTAGAGTTTAGTTAGAATAGATACACTACATGTTAAGGGAGAGTTTGTTAAAGCATAATCCTATGCTACAGAGTGTCTCGTGTATTGTATCTAAGTGAGCGTGTTATAGTGAGTCTTAGTGTCAACAAGCCAATGGTTGGGAGCCAACTAACCAAATGGTTAGCTAGCCAGCGAACCCTTTGGTTAGCCAGATGGTTGGCAGGGAACCAAATGGTTCGCTCGTTGGTTTGTTAGCTGGTTAGTTGAACACTATAAATACTTTGTGTTAGAGATATTTTAGAACTCTTGGTCATTCATCTATATTCTGCGTGCGTAATTTGTGTGTGTTTCTCTCAAGCTTTCAATTAATACAAATCTCATTTGTATTTACTTTTGATCTCGTCTCAATCTCGATATCACTAGATTAGCAATCGATCCATCACTCCACGTCTCTACACGGTTGATGAGATTTTGACTCCTCAAATGGTCTGCGATACGTAAAGCACGTTTCTTCAAAATGGTTAATAATAAACTTTCAATAAAAAGGGTTTTCATAAAGTAATCAGACACACCTTGAGACGAGTTTGTAAAGACAACTTAAAAACTTACCGATGGTGGTTTTCTTTCAAACAAGTGTAAGCATTTAGCTAATCATAGCTTTAAGATTTTCCAAGAAGTAAAAGAAGATTTCATAGACAAAAGCTTGCATTTTACTTATGGTTAACGTTTTTACAAACTTTGACATAAAAAAGACACGAAAAAGCCAAGTGGCTCGAGAAAATAAAAAGTCTAATCTAAAAAAGTAGGGGAAGAAGTGAGCGAGTTGAAATGAGAGGATGGCCTCGCTTTTATAGGCTCTAGGAGGGTTCGGCACGTGGACGTGCCATGTCAGTGGCATATGCCGTGCTGGTCAGAGAAGAGAGAGATTCTTCGGGTGTCAGTAGCACGGGTCGTGCTAAGTCAGTGGCACGGGTTCGTGTTGTCAGGGGTATCTTTTTGGACTCTTCTATGTCGAGGCACAGGGTCGTGGCAATTTGGGCACGTGGCCGTGCCCAAGGTCAATCTTCAAAAAATTAGCAGTTTTCTTTATATTTTTGTTGTTTTCTGCTTCTTTTGTGATTTTGGCATTGTTGATCCTGAAAAACTAAAATAAAGCGAAATGGCTTTGTTTTGTTGTTAGTAAATCAGAAATTAACCAAAATGCGAGGATATCTGCTTATAAAAACGTGTATATTTTGGTGCACATCAAACATCTCCACACTTAAACATTTGCTTGTCCTCAAGCAAAACTCCATAATTTGTGGCCTGACACATCCCAAAATCCTTTAGTTATTGTGTTTTGTCAAGATCCTAGGCTATAAAAATTGTGCCTCCTTTATTTGTAACTTTGCTCCATTAACATTGTATTAACCGCTACTATTGAAGTAAGTTATTTATAACAAGCCTACCTATAAATTTATTTGAATATTTACTTACATTCCTCACAAGTAGTCACTCGAATCTCGGGTTTAAGATATGTGTATTTTGGGTGGGCACTCATGCCAAGGTATAGGCGAGTATAGAGCATATGCTTGACACAGAGTCGAACCTTCACAGATCTCACTAGAAGTCACAAGCTTATCATGAGGGCTTAAAAGGATAGGATTGGGGTGAGGGTAAGGATATTTTTATTTACAAAGGGCGAAAGCGGTCTTTTATGATTTACTGTTTTTCATTTGCAACTATTTCCTAAAGAATCTTCTAAAAAGCTTTTACTAAGGTTTTTAAGAGGATTTTCCCTTTATTCAGCACTCAATTTTTTTCTTCATAAAAGGGTTATAAAATCCAGGGTTCGTTTTGGATTTTTACAACTTACTGAGTAGGAGAAAAATAGTTGCAATTTTTAGGATTTTGAAAGAACCGCTTTTTACTAAAAAAAAATATGTAAAAACGAGAAACAATCTTACTACTGCGTGTATCAATCAACCATAGTAACACCAGATGTAAATAAGAGAATTCTTATTGATCACTTGAAGATACAAAGAAGACTCTCTAGTTTCTCTCTCTAGAAACACACATAGAAAGGTGTAGAATGACTGAACTGGTTCAACTCGTTAACTATGCACATTCTAACACACCCTATTTATAGTAAGTGACTAATCACCTAGCGTATCAAACTGATACGCCGGACCACATGATCCGCCGGATCATGTGATACGCCCATAACCAAATAGTCACTACAACCATCACTTAGACACGCTCACATAGATACAATACACGAGACATTCATAGCATAGGAATATGCTCTAACAAACTCCCCCTTAACGTGTAGTGTATCTATTCTCTAACTAGACTTCAGTCTTCAAACTTCAACATGGCTTCATCCGATATTTGACTTGAAATCTTGTCAGAAATAGAGCTTGCATGGCTGGATCACTCTTGAATCATCTTTGCACTTCAAGATCCACTTGTGAAAGATACTTCATACTCTCCCTCTCACCATGCTTGAGTCTTAACATAACCTGCAATTTCAGAAGACAGAAACGCGGTTTTCTTTTCTTTTTGAAAATTAATTTAATCTTGGCGCAAAACTTCTCTTCGAGAATCCAAGATATAGTTTTGAAATTTTGATTTCATATCACATATCGATCGGTCGAAAACAAATAAGAAACAAAATATTTTTGGTTTTTTGAAACTTTACATCAAAACACACCGAAAATCTTTTTGGACTTTTCAGATATGAAACATAAATGCAATACTGAATCAGACACTATTTTTGTCTTTTGCGAGAAAGATCACAACTTGGGATCATATTGACCATAACATGCTGAACTACATTTCAATTTCAATTACTTTAGCACATAAGCCATGTTGATTACCGGTATAATTTGTCCATCTTAAACTCAGGCACAATCATACTCATAACATCTGGATATGTTATTGATTGATTTAGTTTGCTTTGACCAGTGTACCCCACACTATCAGACATACTCAGATATGATTTTGCTTTTACATCACACTTTGTGATTTCATTTGTGATTTAATCACATAATGATTGTATTCATGATTCAGTCAACTGTATTCCATGCAAAAAGAAATAAGAACGTTAAATCGTCTACCTTAAGGTCGATCTTTCGATACGCAGATAAGGCCTCGGATTTAACAAAATAAGAAAATAAAACAAGTTGAAATTGTATAACTCAACAACAATCAGGTCGGTACTCCCATACACGCAGAGAAAGTCCGATGAGTTATACGAAACACCAAAGAAAATAAAGCAGAACGTCAAACGAACAACAATCAGGTCGATCTTTCGATACACAAAGAAAGTCCGATCGTTTGACAAAATAAAGAAAATCAAACAAGTTTAAATCTTTGCAAAATGAACACATGTATACACAGTGACTTCTCATTTTCTTTTTCACATATCTTTTCTTGATATCATGAGACATGCAACAAGATGTTGTCCACTTGGTCAAGCATTAGTATTTAATGTGTTTATCACATCTGAATACTTTCTGATTTAATGCCGAGCCTACCAAGTACATCAAACAATGATCTTATGGCTTTTTCATCTATTTTATCCATGAGTCAGACACGTAAGCCAATGTACCATCATTTCCCAATCATGTTGGATACAATTTCTCATTTTTCAATGTTTTTGTATTTTTCTGTTTTTCTCCCCCTTAAAATGAAAACTCTATTTTTGGATTTTCATTTTAACACAAACAACAACACAAAGACGCTATTTTAGGTTTTCAATTTTCTCCCCCTAAACTACATACGAAATGTAAAAGAAAGAAAAATTGACCTTTCGACATGGATACCTTTCAGGTTTAGCTTTCAGAAAAATTCAGTTTTGAAATTTGATATCACATGTAATTTAAGTTAAATCAGCAGAATACTCCTCCATCAGCAACTTTTCAATCACCGATAGATCTTCTAGAAGTACCTGCACACTGGTCAAACATATCAGTTTATAAATGACCCAAAGCTAATCGCTTCTGGTCGACCAGTATCTTGATTTCCTTTTGAAACCACCTTAGGTTTCCAGATTTGTTGTTTTGGTAAATCGGTATCTGATGAACCTGTCACAGTTGATTGTGACGAACAACCTACATAAGAAACATTTTGAAAACGCGGAATAAATCTTCCTTGAGTTTTGAAAAATGTAGGTTGTGAGAATTCATCAAACACTCTGCCATATTCATCAATGAATCGTGGTTTGACAGTTTTACCAACATATGGAACCTTTCCTTTCCTTGAACTAGAAGCAGCAGAAACCGGACAGTCTTGTGCCATATGCCCTTTTTGTCGGCAACTATAACACAAGCGATTGTTTACATTTCTTCGTTTTGGAACCTGCATAGCTTCACAAAAATATTCATCTCCAAAATGATCATAAAAATTATCATATACCTGTAATCGATGATCATGAACCCATTTGGATGTCGGGCTCTTTGGAGTAGAATTGGATCCTCCAGAAGAATATTTAGCACCTTGTTGCTTCTTGTTCTTTGAATCACCAGTCTTCACAAAAACTTCAGCAACTTTCCGAGCATCTACGCAATGCAGCGGAAATTCTGTATCAGAAAATATGTGTTCCGAACCCTTGAGTTTGTAGAACCTCTCGGGTTGAACTTTGTCAGCTTTAAAAACTTCTTTCTTTACTTGCTTCATATTAACTTTCTTCAAATTCTGTTGCTGTTGAACCTTTGAAACATTCACATTAACTTGTTGCTTTTGAAATCCCAAACCTGTATATTTTCCAGAACCCTTCTCTTCTGAATCAGATGATGTATGCCCGTTCTTTGCAAGACGAGAAAATTCAGCTTTAACTCTCTTGAGATCTTTTGGAGCATGGAGAATTGTTTCATCAATGTCAGCTTTTGAAGACGAAGACCCAGACACAACCTTTTGAGCTTCAGAAGCTTCAGTACTTTTGCCTTTTTCCTTTTGCTTTTCTTCAACAGATTTGGAACCAACAAACTCAGAATAATCACCAATCTCAGCCTTGTCTTTCAAATCATGAACGCCTTCTTTGAGACTTCCTGGTGGCGAGACTGTCTTGTTAAACATCTTCTCAAAATTTTCATCTTTGGCCAGAAAACTTGTAAAAGATTGTGAGTTAGTAACATTGTTCAAAAGACGTTTTGAATCAATGACTTCAATCTTTAATTCAGAAATTCTTTGATGAGCTTCAGCCAACTCTTTTTCTGTTGCAATGAGCTTCTTTGCCACTTTGTTAGTTTCATACTTTTGCAATCTTAACTCATCTAAAGTAGCCAACAATTCCTTCTCAAGTTTATCTTCATTTCTGGTCTGAATATCCAAATTTGCATTTTGCAACTTGTTCACTCTAACCAACTCCCTTTTCTCATCAAGTAACTTTTCCATATCAGTCTGATAAGATTGAATCTTAGTAGCTTGATCACCAGAAAGTTGAGTAAGAGTATCAAGTCTGGACTTTGATTTATCAAAAAGATTTTGAAAATCTTTTGCAATATCCTCAGCTTCATCTTTCCATTTCTTCACTTCTTGAACTAATTCATCCTTTTCTTCAGACAATTTTGTAAATTTCTTTTCAAATTCCTGCTCAACACCTTGAAACTGCAACTCTTTTTCAATTAACTCTGTCTGAAAAACTGAAAACTTTTCTTTTTGAGATTCTAACTCTTGAATCATACTTTCCAACTTTTCTTTATCAGCAATCCAATCTTCTTTTTCCTTAACTAAACCTTGAATCATTTTATCTTTTTGAGAACAAAACTCACAGACAGATTCATAACCACTATTTCCATAACTACTAACATCTGAATCAGAATCTGTGATCTCTTCTTCGTCATCACTGTGAACAATCTGAGCAACAAAACAAGACTCATCAGGAAAATCAGCAGCCCAATCATAACCTTCATTCGATGTTTGTTCTTTTGATGCAGAAGATTTAGCAGTCAAAGCAATTTGAGGTGAAGCAGTTTTATCAGCTGTCTGAACCACCTTTTCTTTTGTGGGACACTCACGAGCAAAATGACCATATTTGGAACATTTGAAACATTTGAAACATTTGATCTGTGACTTATTTAAACCAAGTTTGTCTCCTTGAAAAATAGATGACGTTCCATGTTTCTTGATAAATCTTCTACCTCTTTCAGTTAGCATAGCAAACTGCCACTCCAAATCTAATTTGTTCAACTGATCTTCATCCATATGATCTAAATCCTCTCTATATAAACAAGATTTACCAATTTGACTAAATATATCGCCAGAAGAAGATGATATGAGTCCAGATAACAACGCAACCAAATCTTCAGCCGACTTCCCATTAATCGAACTAGCAGATGATCTATCATGAGTAGTGAAACTGCACCCCCTTGATGAACTTTCATACTTTCCTGATCCATGATCAGCAACAAATGCTGTTTGAGGTGGATTTGATGTATCATAACCAGATGATTTAGACTTTGCATTGATACTTGCAGAATTTTGTCCATGATATAACTCAGGATTTTGTAATTGAGCAGTGGACTTGTTTGAATTCATCATTTCCATTTCTCGAGCATGAAGCTTTCCAGTCAAATCATGAAATGATAATGTGAAATAATCTTTGTCATGGGTAAGCAACAACACATAATTTTCCCATTTCTCTGGTAATGCTTCCATCAATTTCTCTTTCAATTCTTCCTCGGTCTTTTCAATCTTGACTACTTTCATCTCACTAATTAGATGTGAAAATCTTGAAACAAGAGCAGAAATATTTTCTTTGTCGTATTGTTGAAAATTTTCAAATTCTTTGTTCAACACTTTCCTTCGACTCTTCTTATACTGATCATTGCCTTCACATCGAGCAGATAAAGCATCCCATAACTGTTTAGCCTTCTTGCAAGTACTGAATTGATGTAACAACTCAGTAGGTAAAGCCATGGTAAGATAACCATAAACTTTTTGTTCAAGTTCATAACTTCTTCGTTCATCCTTATCAAAATCTTGAATCTCTTTATATTCTCCATTGTCAGTTGGACGCACATACAGTGTTCGAATTGGAATCCACAAATCAATATCATTTGTGCTGATGTATGCAGAAAAACGTTGCTTCCAATTTTGATAATCTTCCAATTTTAACAACTTGGGAACTTTCTGACTTGTTCCTATTTCATTATCAAAATTGAGCATAGCTTGTACCGTGCTTTGCATAGCCGCAAACGCTTGAAAATCGGACATTTTTCACCGAAAATAATACTTCAAAAACTTTGAACTCAAAAACGGAGGTCTTCCAAGCGGATTTTGGGGGTCAAAACTAGACGGTACTGGCTTTAGGCTGGTATAAGTCCTAGATCTCGGAAAGACGAACGTTTTGGCTGGTATTGGGTTCCGTAACTCCAAACGGTTTGCAAGTTACGTCAGTTTTAGTGAAGATATTTTTCTGCCAGCGGATCAACAATTCCAGCGGATCAAACTCCGTATCAGATCAACTAGCGGATCAAATATGTTCCAGCGGACCAGATATCTTTGGCGGATCAGATTTTGATACGGCGGATCAAAACTGGTACGGCGGACCAGAATTTTCAGCGGATCACACTGATACGCTGTAACTGCTGCGGATCAGACTGATGAAGATTGCCTAGCGGATCAAACGGCGGACCAGCTGATCTATCAGCGGACCAGACGCAGAAAACGCTAAAATCGACTGATTTTCACAGATTTTGACAATTGAAACTGAAAACTGGATCAATATGATGCGAAAACCCTCCAGAAACATACAGAAATCATTTTTATCCTTGGAATCACTCAGAATTTCAAGAAAATGAAGAAAAACTTACCAAACCCAAGCTTTCTCTCTCTTAAACTCCGAAAATTGATCAAAAACTCAGCAGTAGAGCAACCAAAAGCTCTGATACCACTTGTAAAAACGAGAAACAATCTTACTACTGCGTGTATCAATCAACCATAGTAACACCGAATGTAAATAAGAGAATTCTTATTGATCACTTGAAGATACAAAGAAGACTCTCTAGTTTCTCTCTCTAGAAACACACACAGAAAGGTGTAGAATGACTGAACTGGTTCAACTCGTTAACTATGCACATTCTAACACACCCTATTTATAGTAAGTGACTAATCACCTAGCGTATCAAACTGATACGCCGGACCACATGATCCGCCGGATCATGTGATACGCCCATAACCAAATAGTCACTACAACTATCACTTAGACACGCTCACATAGATACAATACACGAGACATTCATAGCATAGGAATATGCTCTAACAAAATATATAAAAGGTTTGGGGGTTTTCAGGTTGTTCTCGCAAAATTGGTTTATTATATAATTTTGTTTGGGTTAGAGACATGAAAAGCTTTAGGCTCAAAGGGGCTTACTACGAGGGTGTTTATGGTAAAGAAAGGTGATGAGAAGTTAGAATTCCTAGGTGCCTCAATCCTTTAATATTGTGATCTCTGATTTTGTCAATTTTGGGGCGTATTACGGTGTCAAGTTCCTCTATCGTTTTGCCCGGTTTCTCTCAAAGAAAAGATGAGCATGGTTATAGTTGATCATGCTATAGTGGCTCAAATTCTCACTGAAAAGGGGAAAAAGAAAATGTAAGCTCAATCCAAATAATTTTGGTTTCTTTTTGTCATAAAGTTAATGCTTAAAAAATTTGAGTTTTTACAAGTTTATAGAGTGTAAGTTAGTAGGTAAAAGGAGGAGAACTTTTTATACGCACAGTTTCTAAAGAAAACAACAAATTTTTCAAAAATTTTAGGCAGTATGATGGCCGTTTTTTCCAAAAGAGTTTTGTGTAAGGCTCGAGAAGTGGACAAAACAATGTTTGGTTCCCAGAAGTGTCCCAAAAATTTCCCATCCCCACACTTAAATTGTACATTGTCCTCAATGTGTGTAAACGCATTCAGATTAAAGAAAATTGTAAATGAAAAGTTAAGGGCTAGAAAATTTTTGATAGAGTTTCCCCTGAAAAAGCGACATTTTACCCGTGGAATGGTTACCACGCCATGCCATTCTGACCTCCCGGTCCATTTGGCTGCCATGTACTTGTTCTAAACTACTCATTCAACCACAAGGCATAAGAAAAGACATACCAAATACTAGTGTCATCATCCATACATAAAAATAAAAACAAACCAAATGTAAGTTGTTTAAGACAATCACATCATAATGAAAATAAAATGTATCAAACCAAATGTAAAATATTTTGCACATATATTACCATGCAAAATTTAAATCAAGAACTAGAGAATGCCTGGCATCCTACTCGTGACCTGACCCTCCGTGACCTCCATGTCCTGATGAGCCCTCTTCATCTCAAGTGATGAGTTTTGGTAACCGGGCGTGTGTGACGGCCTCACCTCTGCTCGAAAAGGAAGTCCACTTAGCCCTTAAATAAAAACACAGTAACATAAGTGAAAATTACACAAAAACAAAAAAATTTTGCTGATGAGTAGGGTGAGCACGACCTCGTGCTGAGGTGTGCACGACCCCATGTTCAGGAGGGTCGGCACAGCCCGTGCTGAGGTGCAGCATGGCCTCGTGTCGAGCTTCTGAAGAGGTCCGAATTGGGTTCCAAATCGACCATCACCAAATTTGAAAATTTTTACATGGTTTTGCTCGGTTTTGTGCGATTAAGAGAACCTCATAGACGGTTTTTCCATATCACAACTCATATTTCTTAAATCTAAGTTTTTCCATTTGAGTGTTCTTGGAGAAATCAAGCAAATATCATATGATTTTGGGTGTTTTGACATGGATTATCAACAAAGTTTGTTTGTATGACACTTATTACACATATTTACACTACGAATTTCACCAAATTTGAGCAAAATCTAAGAAATTCTGACTTAGTCCAACATTTGGGAAAGAACACTAAACCTATTTAGATTTGCAAGAGTTTAGATCAAAATGTGGATACTTGCATGATGGAATGAGGATGAAAGTGATGAAAATCAGATGTGGAGAATGAAAATTGCCCAGAGAGATTCCTGAGCACAACTCGTGTGAAATGAGGTAAGAATGGGGCACGTTTACCCCTAAGAACAAGATCTGCGCGACTCGGCACGACCCCGTGTTGAAGTTGGGCAGTGGTCATGCTGACGTCTGCAACCAGAATTTGTTTTTTGAAAATTTTCTATTGAAGGAAAAAGATTTTCAAAAAATTGTTATTTTTAATTACCTCATTGCGCGTGTCGGTGTCTGGAATTCTCTAGTGATGATGGTGAGCTTGTAAGACAAATACATTTGAGCATAAACTTTTTGCAATTTTATCTATTTATTAGTTAAAATAGCTTTGTTTATTTATAGGTCGTAAGTTAGACCTGGTTTATTACATTACGAGATTTTTGCAGTCATCCGTTCTGAATCGGATCCTATTTTTGCTATCAGACAGGAAATTTCTGATTTACATTTGAATATGTTGGATCATCAATACGAGGTGAATATGCATTGTGACATTTACCTGGGCCGAGGTGAATATGCATTGTGACATTTACCTGGGCCGAGGATTACTATTTGCTTGCTCGTTCCTTTCCCGTGGATCCTCCCTGTTCCTGAGATGAATGTTTTTGGCCAGATAGATTCTTCTAAAGGTGCAATATAGGTGACTGAGCAAAGAAATAAAAGGTTGTGTTTTTTTTTTTTGTAAAAGAAGAAGAAAATAAAAATTTAGGCCATTAACGCATATTTTTCACAAAATCCTCGTTTGTGTCTGTGGCAATGGCGCCAAAAAGCTTGGTGTGTGTTGTGGTGTATATAAAATTTGGCAATAATGTCAATACTTTTTCAGCAGGTTAACCTTTTAAATTTATAAACACGATTTACATGACGACTACCATTTCACCACATAACACGGGTAAGTACACCCATCGTGGAGTAGTATAGTAGTGATAAGTTGAATCCGGATCGTTCAAGGACACAATAGAAAATGAGAGCTTTTGATACTCTCTCTGTGCTAACGCCTAACTGATTCTATCTATTAGTTTGAAAAATAAAGTTTTACTAAAAATAGAAAATAAAGATAAAAGTAAAATGGTGTTTCGGACTTAAGAAGTCGCAGGCAATATTGTTTGAAAGGACTTTACCAGTGATAAAATTAGAAAGTTGTTTATTTATAACCTTGTCTTGAGATTATTTATTGGCAGGCAACTAGACCGCCTCTCAACCTCAAATCTAGTATCACTACTCTCCCGGGTGATCGTCCATGAAAGGTACAAACCCTGGGAAATTGTGCTGCCAATAGACAAATATAGTGGTGTGATGCCATTTAGTTAAGGGACTAAGACCCGTCTCTTCCGCATACCGCTCTCGCGCATATGCGTAAGTCGTAATTAGATTCAAGTAAATCAAAAAGTACCTTTTGGCTTCCGATAGATGACAACATATTACTAACCCGTTTTTCCCAACCAAATACTTTCAGCCCGCACACGCGTGGTCAGCCGGGTTTGAATACATAGACATAAGGACCCCGAACGTATCATGTAGCCTGGGACGCGAGTCACCCGAAGGATCATGCATCGTCCCCCAACCGGGTGTCATAAGTCCGGTTGATGAGATTTCGACTCCTCAAATGGTCTGTGATAAGTAGAGCACGTTTCTTTAAAATGGTTAATAATAAACTTTCAATGAAAAGGGTTTTCATAAAGTCATTAGACACACCTCGAGAAGAGTTTATGAAGATAACTTAAAAACTTACCAATGGTCGTTTTCTTTCAAACAAGTGTAAAAAGAAAGCGAAATGGATTTGTTTTGTTGTTAGTAAATCAGAAATCAACCGAAATGCGGGGATATCTGCTTATAAAAATGTGTATATTTTGGTGCACATCACATTCATATTAATTAGTGGTAGCTCCTGCTAACCTAAGGTGCCTAGATTGTTTCGAAGGTGGTTAGGATTAGTTAAAGTGGGAAGGACCGGGAGGTGAACCCTTGTTCGAGCATTAGAATTGTTAGTTAGGAATAATCCAGGTGGTGATCTAACCACCGTCAGAGTTGTCATAGCTGAGTAAATTTGTTAGTGTTGATTAGGATTCTAGGTCTAGGTGGTACCTTTCTCTAATTTGATTTCATCCTCAAGTTTTCCTGTTTTTGGTTGGTAGTTAATAAGTTAGTTAATTCTAAATTTTAAAACCCAATTCTCAAATTTCCATTCATTAAGTCCTAGTTGAGTATAGTTATTCAGGGTCTCTAGGGTTCGATATCCGGTCTTACATAAGCTATACTGTCACTGATAGGTATACTTGCCTTAGGTTTGGTCTAGTTTAAATAGTTTAGGTAAAATTAGGTTTGTCTAGGTCTAGGATTAGGTCTAGGTTTTATTAGTAGGTTTAGTAGTCGTTCCGAACACATCCAGATTTTGGCGCCGTTGCCGGGGACACTTGGCAATAGCAAGATCAACTTAGGTCGTGATTAGGAAATCTTGAGTCTTTTAGGTTTTCTGAGTCTAGAATTTTAGGTTTTTAATATCTATTTATTTTTATTTATCTTAATATATTTTCCTTCTATTTTATGCCACACTCCCATTCACGAGGATCACCTAAGCTTTCACTTCTATCCGGTCCCGATCGTGACATTCGTGAATGGTTCTGTGAGCTTTGAGCCGACCTTGAAGTATTCATTTTTTCCACCACTCGCACTCAACCATCCACATCTTAACCCATCACCCGAGACCCTTCTCCGGTCCCATTTCCTGATCTTACTATGGGCGCGAGACTCACTGGTCATGAGCAAGCCAGCACCGGAGATGATGACGCTCGGCTTGCTATTTCTCACACCACCATTGCCAACACTACTAATTGGCAAGTTCCATCTCATGTCATAAATGAAATTACTAAAATCCTTTTAATTTAATGGACGTGAAAATGAAGACGCATCGGCCCACCTCTATCGATTTGTGCATATCTGCAACTTATCGGCCTCACGGGAGTGTCAGATGATGTTATTTATCTACAGGTGTTCCCGTTCTCAATCACTTCCCGAGCTCTCGTTTGGCTCGAGACTCTTCTTCCAAATTCAATCGCCACCTCGGCTAATTTGAAACAAAAATTCCTGAAGAAATACCATCCTTCAGCTAAGGGTTCACGTACTCGGGAGGAAATTCACTCTTTTCATATGGAGCCCGATGAGCCTTATTATGTAGCTTACGATCTCTTCAACACCCTTCTCAGCAAATGTCCGCAACACGGGTTGACGAAATGGGCTATAATTGAAAATTCTATAACGGTTTGACGTATGCTGTTCAGAAGGAGGTCAACATATCGACTGGAGGACACATGATGAAGAAGCTCACGATTGACGAATGAAAGAAACTTTTTGAGAGCTTTGAAAATACCGAGTAGCAGACCCCCGGAGATTGAAGAGCCACCTTAGCCCCGACTCAATCTTTAGTTGCTTCTACACCTACTCGGGGTGTTCATCACATTGGCTCTGGGACAATAACCTTCCAGGAGCTCAAAAAAATGACAAAGATGATTGAGGAAATTTGACTCCACATTGCCGCCAAATGTGACTTGTGTCGAAGTGCTCATGACACCCGAGATTGCCCATTCGCCTCTGCTGAGCAGGTGGACTATATTGGCAACCAAAACCAGTTTGGTAAGTCATTTTAGTTTGGGTGGAGGAGCAGTCAAAATTCACTATGGAGAGATGGAGTTAACCCACAGGGCGTTCAGCAGAAGAATAACTATGGTGGGGGCGATAGTATGAGGGAGATGAGGGAGCTTATAGCGAACTAGACCCGAATTTTGAAGCAAATGAACGCGGGAGATCACGCGACCCAGAAGAAGTTGCTCGAGCATGACACTTTACTTAGAAATCAGCAAGCTTCTTTTTTAGATCTACAGAGGTCGATGGGTGACATAACTAAACAGGTTAAGGAGTTAGCTAACCGAGGGGGCCAGTTTTCGGGAGTACATTCAAAAACCCCAATGGCAATGTTAATGCAATCACCACCCGAAGTGGTAAAGTAGTTGAAAGTCCATCACCGGTGGTAGTTGAGGAGGACTGGTTGATGAGAAGATAGATATGGAGACGCTTGACGGGAGGGTGCACAAGAGCCGGAGGCCAGCAAGTACAACACCAAACATCAAGGCTGGTGTAAAAAGGAACCATTTAAGAAGAAGCACAAGAAGAGGGTTAGATTCGAAGAAAGACCGATCACAGCCGAGGACCTGAAGCGTTTACCATATCCAGCTTGATTGATTCAACAGAAGTGTGTTCAAGAGTAGGGTCAATTTCTAGATCTTCTTAAGAAACTTAGGATAACTTTACCTTTCACTGAAGTTTTATAGAAAATGCCTAAGTATGCTAAATT
Source organism: Deinandra increscens subsp. villosa (assembly GCA_039602395.1). Taxonomy (NCBI): domain Eukaryota; kingdom Viridiplantae; phylum Streptophyta; class Magnoliopsida; order Asterales; family Asteraceae; genus Deinandra; species Deinandra increscens. Next base: position 76,961,680 of record JBCNJP010000010.1, on the reverse strand, counting down.
CCTTAAAGACATGTTAACTGTGATAATCCGTCTTTTCAGGTCATTTCTTGACTTTAACTAAATTTAAGCTGTTATAAATGTTGTGTAAACATTTATGTGTTGAGTATGTTGACCTTAGCAAATTAGGGTTTTGTATAACCATCACTACACGAGCGTGCACTTAAGTCTGGCATTTGACATTCTATGATTTTATGTAAATCGTATGTTGTGATTTTATGTGAACGTTTTTATCATTTTATGTGGCATTGACCTTATGATTTTATATGATATATTTATTTTAAATATTCACATGTTATTATATGGATTCATTTATGTGACAAATGTCATGTAACTATATGTGGCATTGAAAACATGAATCATCCCGATCTAGTGATTTTGTACACCGAAATTGGACCGAAAGATGATCGAAAGTGAAGAACAAGAAAGCGTAAATAATCACTAGTTTATAGCTCAAATTGATCGATGATTACATGAAATAGACTCGATTACAACACCTAATCAAAGATCTACACTCAGTTCTTTCAGAAATTCAAGATCAAAAACTCCTCCTCCAGACCTGATCCTCCAATTAGAATCGTTGAAACTGTTCAAGGATGACCTGTTAAAGTCACTGAGGCAGATATTCGCAGAGTTCTACACTTAGAATCTGATACAACAAATGCACGGATTGAGTTCCCTCATGAAGATAATGTGGCGTTCTTAAAGCGGATTTGGTATACTGACGATCCAAGCAAGGAATGGGTGTACAAATCGTCGCTAAGCGTCCCTTACAAGTGTCTTGCACATGTGTTGTTGGTCTTCTTGGGACACAGAATTTCAGGTCATGATGAAGTCCAACAGATAATTCTGTCTTTGATGAACGCACTGGTGATGAATCGATCATACAATGTCTCTGGAATGATCTTCCATTACATGAGAGACAATCTGACTCAACGTCAAAAGAAAGCTGCTATTTACCCTAGATTTCTCGAAATGGTGCTGAATGACAAATATCCGGATTTGATAAAGAATGCTGCACAAAGAATGGAGTTGAAACACATGACGGAGGCTAGTGTTGGTGCTTTGGCATCTTACTAGAAGAAAGCACTAGAGTTTCAACCTAAACTGAAACGATTGATTGGCCATCTTGCCAATGTCAATTATGTGCCACCAGTAACGGGTGCGCCTCGTCATGATGATGGCAGTGATTCGGAGGAATTGGATTACAGTTGGATCGAAGAACAGAATCAAATACCAATACAAGGTCGGGTGAAGAGGCCTAAGAGGCAAGTCCCAGGGGTTCAGGAACCGATACATCAAGAACTAGAACCAGTATCTCAGCTGCCAATGACTGAATCGGTGGTCTCAGCATTTGTTACTGTGACTGAGACACCGGTGGTGAATGTCCTTGATGATGAATCTGAATCTGATGATGACTTTCTGAATGCTGAAGCTGATTCTGGAGACTTCTCTGATACAAACGATCCATTTGTGAGAGTCTTAATCAATTCGAAGTATGTTAAGCTAAGGAAAGGTAGTGCTGAGCATTTTGCCTACCGAGTCAGCAAGAACAAAAGCAACGATCGTTACAAAGATCGTGTGTATGATGCAGTGGCCTCATCTGATTCTGACATAAATTATAATCCAGATGCTGATGTGGTTTCTGGCAAAGATAAAAAGGCTGTTACTGGTTCATCGTCAGTTCTTTCAGGCAAAAAGAGGCAGAAATCAGTGGCTGGAGGTAGGATGAAGAAGAAGAAGAAAGGTGTACAACAGTTCATCTTACAGCCTCGTTCTGGTGTTTCTACATCAGCTACTCCTGCTGTATCTGTTTCTGAAGCAACAAAAACGGTTCGGACTTCAGTGTCTGACGTTCAAGCTGATTTTCTGCATAACCTGATGAATGCCAATCGGTCGACAACTGTTAGCACAGCACCTTCAGCAAGTGCTGGTGCACAGTTTGTTAATCAGCCTATGGGATCTACAACTCCGGTGTTCTCAATTGCTACTACAACTGCTTCTACTCATTCTACACCGGATGTGAATTTCAACTTTGAAGAAGGCTCAGTTTCTTTTTCTTAGGCCAGTATTTTGCAAAGCGCCTTATCTGATCAACAATCGCAGATTGATGCCTTGAAGGCTAAAACTGAAGCCCAAGAGAAGATGATTACAGTGCTGCGGTTTGATAATGAAGATTTGAATCAGCGGGTTGTAACTCCGCAAAATCAGGATGAAGTTAAAGATCAGGAGATTGTGAGATTGAAACGGGTTTGTCAGAACCAATCCAAGATGCTTCTGGAGATGAATGAGCAGTTAAAGTTCTTGATTGAGAAGTTTAATGCTCAGGGGGAGATTGGATATGGTACGGGCTGTAATGAAGATCCGTTGCGATTTTTGAATGATGATCCCGATCAGGATGATCCTGAAGGGAATGTTGGTGGTGGACCAGGCCCATCTGGAATCGCAGGTTCGGGTGCTGGAACATCATCTTCCCAGATGGAGAAATACTCTAGAGAAGCGGTGCCGATTACTTCAATTCCTTCCGATCAAGCTGCAAAGTCAATGAGTGAATTTGCTGATATGTTACAGACGCTTGAAGATGGGGAATTTGTTGGAGATTTAACGGCTGAAGAGTTACAACGGGTTTTTGATTTGAATGATGAGGAAATGAAGAACGTATCTGAGAAAGCTCCTGAGATATTCAAAGATCCAGAACCAGAATCTGATGAAGATGTGGAGGGTATTTTTGATGAAGAGATTGAAATAGAGGATATTACAGAAGAAGAATATCCGGATTTGTATTCCAACTTCAATCAATCTGGTGGTGATGAGTTTGAGGTGTTTCCGAAAGAGAAAGATGCTGAGGTTGATGAAATTCTGAGAAAGAATGAGTCTGATAAACCTGAAGACCCAGTGGTTAAGGAGGCGAAGATTCAGAAACAGAATCAGACTTTTGAAGAGTACATGAAAGCATTTCATGCTAATTATGTGCCGCCTCCAAAGCCAGTCAAGCAAAGATCGTCTGTCAAGTTCAAGGGTCAGGTGTCAGGGGAGATTATAAGTTGGATGTATGCATCAAGCTTGAAGTGCTATGGGATTAAACGTGAACATGGAATCCAGTATTTCAAGTGCGCCAAAGATTTCAGCAATTTGCCGATCTGGGATATTCGTGAGCTGACAGGAAAGCCATTTTGCTGTTATGGTAATGATTGGTTGGGAATGCATTTCAAGAAGACTCTTGAGAGGGAATGTAATGAAGGATTTCAGTTTTTGGATCTTCAAAAGCCAAAAAGACGGCGATCCCGAACAAGAATTCACGAAAGAACTGGCAAGAGGCTGATAATCTTGGTATTTCCAAAGAAGCCCGAGGTGATAAAGAAATTACCATTGATGAAGATGCAACAAAATTTTATCAAAGATCTGAGATGGTGGTATTATAATGAGAAGACAGGAGAAGCAGTGATTGTGTTGAGAAAAGATAACCGGGTTGTGAAGATTTACGATCCAATGTGGCTGATTAACTTGTCAAAGGCTGATATTGACGAGTTGTATCACAATCCAATCCTGTATCACCCGGATTACATGGATCAAGCGCTGAAGTTCCAAAGGGTGATAAGGGTTTGCTTTGCGTTCAACATCTTTGCTAGAAATAACCATGAGCTGGTTTGGAAGGATGATGGGGCTGCTACAAATGTTCAAAGCTGATGAAGAACGGTCCAGCTATTGCCAAGGGGGAGTTTGTTGATACACGATATGGAAATGGGCTGGATCAAACGAAGACGTGAAGATTTAGGGTATTGGTCTGGTGGCCGAACTCCGGCCGAACCCTGGCCGAGCCTTGGCCGAACCTGAGGTTCGGACAAGCCAGGGAGTTCGGACACTCGTAGGTAATATATAAGTGTTTGTGTCTTTGTAATTGTGAAGTTTTTGAGAGCTGAGCGAACTTTTGTCTGAGAGTTTATGTGTGTACTCTGAGTCTCTTGTAATAACGTATTAATGAGAGATTGAGTTTATTTACCTTGCTTGTGTTGTTTTCTCACATATTCTCACGTATACGATTGTAATCGACCAAACCAATCCAACGCTCACGCACTTTCAAGTGGTATCAGAGCAATCCAGGCGTGATTCTACACCGTTTCCAGAGCGAAATCTGTATCAATTGGATAGAATTGGTGCGAGTTTGACTTTTACAAAGTCAAACTGTTAAGTTTGAATCTGAAATTGAGCATCAATTCACGTTTGTTCAAGAAATTGATTGTTTCCAGGAGTTATAGTTCATTCTAAGGAATCCATAGCAAGTTTCCAAATCGAATTTGGTATTGATTTCATCAAATCCGAATTTTCACAGTTCATGTTCTTCTTCTCAAGCTTCTTCCATGGTGGATTTTTGAATTCTCAACGATTTTGATTGTTTCTTGTTGCTACATGTTCAGTTTTACATGGCGAATTATAGCTATAATCACATTTGAGTTACATTCAAGTATTGATTGATTTTGTGATTTAAGTTCATCAATGGGGGTGTACAAGTATCGCAAATTTGTTTCCATTCGTTCACTATGATTTGTCGATTAAAACCTATCAACAATGGATCTCTATGGATTCGGTTGTTCATTACGGATCTAACGCAACTTTCGGATTGATTTTTCGTCAGGAATTGAAGAAGATACGAAATTTCAAAGTTTGTGGTGATTTAGGGTTGAAGTCGCCGGAAAAAAGCCATGGTCGCCGGAAAAATTCATCCGGCCAAATGAGATTTTGAAACATTCACGACTATTTTGTTTGTTTATGCAATGTTTCAATTTAGTTCCTCTAGTTTCTAGATGTGTAAATAGGTTTCTTTTATAAATAAAAAAAAACTAAACATTTTTTTACACAAAGATTTTAATAAAAAAAAACAAACAACAACCACAATTTTTTATTTTTTTACAAGTTTTGAATAACAAATTTAAAAAAAAAATTTACACAAACTTTTTGTGTTCATTGAATTGTTTCGTGAACACAAAATATTTTTGCATTCTTCGAATAGGTTTACATACATAAATCCGTTTGTGTTTGTTTTTGTTCGTTTTTCCTTGTTATTTTTTTTTCATTGCTTGCTTCTTTTCTTAAAAAAAAACAACAACAAAACAAAAACTATAAACATTTTGTCTTTCAAAGTTTGTTTCTCTTGAAAGAAAATATTAAAAAAAATTAAAAAAATTATACAAAAATATTTTTGAGAACTTGGCTTTGGGGTTTCAATTCGGTGATTTTATAAACTTCAAAGTTCAAGTACAAGATTCAACGATTGATATTTTTCTAGTGTGCTCACGATGAGTAAAGTTCAATCAAGTTCGATGCTTCCCAAATTATTAAAATCTGAAGATTATCAGAATTGGAAAAAGAAGTTTGAAGCCTATGTTGATTCTACCGATAAAGATTTGTGGATTCCGATTAAAAATGGGTATACTTATCCACAATCTAGTGGAGTACCTAAGATGCGACGGGATCTTTCCTATGAGGAAAAGAAAAGTCTTGAAAAAGAACAACAAGCTTATGAGATTCTTTCCATGGTCTTATCACAAGAAGTATTCAATCAATTCGAGATGTGTTTTAGCTCAAAACAGTTATGAGATACTTTAAAATTAAGATGTGAAGATAACTGTTATGATTGGGGAAATACGTTTACGAATCAAGCTGCTTTTGTTGACTGAAAAATTTGATGATATGGCAGAAGTTCAAAAAGATGGTTCTTCAAAATGTGAAGCTGCTGAGAATGTGGAGTTGATTGCTAAAGTTTCAAAGCTGACTGAAACAAATGATAATTTGATAAAGGAAGTTGAGAAATGGAAGAAAGAGGCAAATGTTATGGCTGCAGCTTTTGATGATTTGTTTGCAAAATCAAAGATCAAACTTGAAGGTCTAGAAAAGGAAGTTGCTGATCTTACTGCTAAAGAATTAAGTCATCAAGAGGACAACACGAAGCTGTTAGATGCTAAATCTGAATTGCTCCGTGAAAACAAGCTTTTGAAGCAGAATGTTGAGATTTATAAACAAAAATGGGAAAAGGTTGTTCAAGAAACATATGATGCTCATGATCAGTTGAGGAGAGAAAAGTTTACTCTGAATAGAACAACAGAAGAACTTAATGCAACACAAAAAGACTTGGCTGAAGCGCAAAAGAAAATTGCAGACATGAAGATTGAGGTTCGTGATTTCAAAAGACAGTTGCATAATCTCAATAATTCATCGTCTTTCACAAACTTTTTGTGCAAAAAGGAGATTTTTCAACAGATTTTCGGTATGTTATTCTAAAAAATGTTCCACCTCCTGTGGTTATTGAAAATTCTATCAATATTTTGAAAGAAACAAAAGAAGTTCACGATTATTTAAAGTTTGTTGATACAAAGTCCGAAAATAAGAAGAAGTTAAAATCTCAGAAGAATAAGGATGAAGAAAAGTTTGATCCAAGAAAAGCACCGAAGTTTGACTCAAGGTGTACATTTCTCGATAAGGAAAAAGTGTTTGAAAGCAATCCAGGACATGTTAAAGTTCAAAAAATTTCAGAGATTGTGATTGATGAATCTTTGCTTTCCAATAAAAATGATTTAAATGCCATCAAGGATGAGTTTTCTCGGCTTGCTTCACAAGGTCATGAGAAACCTAAGTCGGTACCAGATAAATCTAAAATGAATAGTGGTCTGGGATATGAAAGCAAAGACGAGAACGTGAATATTGGAAATGATTTCCAAGATGTGCTTGAGATAGAAGAAATTGTGGATGATATCAAGGTTTACAAAGAAAAGGAGATTCCACTTGAGAATCATATCTTGTGTGAACCTGATGCTGATTTTTTGTCAACGAAGTCTAAGTTAGAGCGTCAAGAGAGTGATTCTTCTCAAGACTCTACAATGTCAACAGAATCCATGTCATCTCCTAAGTCGGTTGATGAGAGAGCTTGCTTTTACTGCAACAAGACGGGACATGTGATTCGTGATTGTGCTATTCGACAAAATCTTTCACGTAGTTTATATCGATCATTATCATCCGATTCGATGATTCTCAATGAGGTACCTGTTAGACAAAATCAGCAAAACCAACGAAAACCAGCTCACAAGAAGCCGGTTGTTGGTAAAACCTCAAAATATGATGATTGGTCACGATATTTTTCAAAACGAAAACAAAATTTTCAATCTGCTACATCAAACAGGTTTTATCATACAGATAAATTCTTTGCTTATGGAGATGATTCTGGTTTTTATGATCCTCCATTTGATAAACGTTTTAAAAAATCTTTAAAACCAAAGACAACTAAACCTGTAATTCCAATCATGTTTGAGGATGGATCGACTGGTCAATTTGATCGCCAACGTTGTTTTACTTGTCATAAGAGAGGACATTTTGCTAATTCTTGTCCTATAAATTTCAACAACACATCATCATATGCCAAGGATACAAAGTTTGTTGATCCTGATGGCATAATTTTCAATGAACCAATGTCCAAGAATAAAATATTTTGGAAAAAGAAAGTTGTTTCTGATTCTCTGGGTAACAGTTCTGATTGTCATTCATCAATCGATAATGGTTCATTAGAAAATACAAAACAAAAAATGGAATGGAGACCAAAGATTGTCTCTACTGCCAACACTGATTTTGTTGAAGACACTGGACGACCTACCACAACTATGGATGGGGGTTGGGGTTTTAGGAACTTATTATTTTCCAGTGTTTGCAGGTACTTCAAGAAGACCTATTAGTGATTGCAAAGTTGCTGATAGTGAAGTATTTTGCTTAAGTTAGCGCTTCACAGAGTTGATATTTCACAACATTTTTGAGAAAAATGATTTTTTCAAAATCTAAAAATGCGAGGTATCCGTGTTGATCGATCAATTTTATTTTCTTTACTTTTACTTTCTTTCATATCTTTAGGGGGAGAAATTTTGGAAAATTCAAAAATAGAGTTTGTTGAATTTTAGGGGGAGAATATTTGAAAAACACAAAAATAGTGTGATGTTTGTTTCCTAAAAAAATGAAAAATTAAAAAATGAAAAATATTAAAAAGAGAAATTGATCCAACCATATGAGAAATGATGGTACATCAGCATACGTTATCTGCCATGAATAAAGTAGAAAGAAAGGCTGTAGGTACTTGCTTGACTTGACTGAATGTGCTGAGTAGTCTGATATATGCGAGTATGATATAAAGATAACGCTTTCTTGATAATTGTGGTTACAAATCATGATGGGTACTATGCATATCTGGCAAAATAAAATGAGAAAGTATCAAAAACAGAATAAAGAGATGTTCTGGTGTACGCTTGCTTTATTTTGAAAATTTTCAACTTGTTTGATTTTCTTTATTTTCTCAAACGATCGCCTTTCTCTGCGTATCGAAAGATCGACCTGATTGGTATTCGTTTGACGTTCTGCTTTATTTTCTTTGGTGTTTCGTATAATCCATCGGACTTTCTCTGCGTGTGCGGGAGGACCGACCTGATTGTTGTTGGGTTATACAATTTCTGCTTTATTTTAATTCTCTTTTTTTTATTTTCCTAAACATTCGGACTTTCTCTGCGTGCCTACCGGCCAACCTGATTGTTGTTTGTTTAGGGTTCTGCTTTATTTTTGCATGAAACACCATGGACGATAAATCTTTATTGAAATTCAAATTCTGTGAAAAATACAAAAATATGAAATAAGTGGATTGCCAGTATTCCTGATTGTGTGGGTACCATGTTGTCAATGCTCGATAAATACACTTAATTTCATATCAGAAAGCTATAGACAATGACCCGCTTTAGCTGAAATAAACCAAATAGTTGTATTCTCAGTCAGCTTGGCTTGCATGCTTAGTATTTTGAAATTGCAGTGTGTACGATGCGTTATGTCTGATATGATCTCATGTTGTGATCTTTCTCACCAAAAACAAAAATAGAGTTTAATTCTATATTGCATTTACGTTTCAGTTTATGAAAAATCAAAAATATTTTCAGTGTGTTTTGATATAAACTTTGTAAAATCCAAAAAAGATTTTCTTTCTTCTTTCTTTTTGATTTGATCGACACGGGATACAACAAAATTTCAAAACTAAATGTCTTGGTTTCTCCAAAGGAGGAGTTTTGCTTCCAAGATTAAAGTTATGTTTGGAAAAGAAAGCCTGCACTTTTGTCTTCTGAAGGTTGCAGGTTGAAATCATCAAAGTCTTTCAGATAAAGATCTCAGAATGGATTTCATGCATGGGTGCAAAGCTGTCAAAGAGTTTATCACTTTCAGAAATGGTTCAGTTGACTTAGTCCTGTTCCAGCCATGCATATCCTACATCAACTAACAACAGATTCAAAGAGTTTGAAGATTTGATACAGCACACGGCAAGGGAGAGTTTGTTGGTGCAAAATATGTGTGTCGTGTGTGTATCAGTTAGTCTCATTAGTATTGTTAGTTGTTTTAGTTAGTTTGGTTAAATCAAGTGAGAGGGTAGTTTGTATCAATCTATTAAAATGGAGGGACTTGATTGTGATATATTAAATATCACATAAATGAGATCTAATGATACAGAAGTCACAATTTGAAGATCGGAAATGAAGCCAGGCGAAGTGCATCCGAACAGGATCCGAAGGGAGGCCGAACTTCAAGTTTGGCTCTCACAAACTCGTTCATATATATATATATATATATATATATATATATATATATATATTCTGGTTTGGAGTTCGGACAGAAGGTGACTTCTCAAATAACCGTTTCTTTGAGTTCATCTTCTGGAGGAGGAGTTTTTGATCTTGAATTTCTGAAAGAACTGAGTGTAGATCTTTGATTAGGTGTTGTAATCGAGTCTATTTCATGTAATCATCGATCAATTTGAGCTATAAACGAGTGATTATTTACGCTTTCTTGTTCTTTACTTTCGATCATCTTTCGGTCCAATTTCGGTGTACAAAATCACTAGATCGGGACGATTCATGTTTTCAATTGAACTTCACCTTCATCTTCAGTGGATTCAGTCAAAGTGTCTTCATCCTGCACATGTGAAACCATCAAAGCAGATGAGTCAGGGAATTGAGTACCCCAATTATAAGTCTTATCAGCTTGAGATACAAGAGCTTTTGTGGAATCAAGATTAGATTTTGAGTTAGAAGTACTCCCTGAACTCGAAGGATTGTTGGATCCAGAAACATTTAATTTGGGAGTGAATTTATGATATTCTTGCTTTTTCGGCTGAGAACATTCATGAGCGAAATGATCAAAATTAGAACAATTATAGCATCGCACTTTTGATTTATCAAAGCCAATTCTGCCACAAGAGTTCAAATCTTTTCTACCGGTCTTCTTTAAGAATCTTTTCACTCTTATAGCCAGCATGGCAAATTGCCAATTGATATCCATTAACTCCAAATCATCAGGATCCACCTGATCATAATCTTCTTTCGTCAATTCAGCATTGCTAACATTCCCAGTTATCAAACCGTAATAAGATGACACTAAAGCAGAAACAAGGGCCATATAATCTTCAGTTGTAGACACAGACATAGCCATTTTTCCCGTGTTCACCAAATTACTTGCTGGAACTGATGTGCTACTTCCTCCAGAGTTGTAATTGTAATCAGCATGATGTGAGCCCATTCCGGTTCCCGAATTAGAAACATGTCCAGGTAGACCTCCAGCTACAAACGCCGTAGGCGGTGCAGAACTTGTTATTTTTGCCGACTTACCTGAAATAGTTGCTGCATTAGATCCGTAGTGATTTTGTATACCGAAATTGGACCGAAAGATGATCGAAAGTGAAGAACAAGAAAGCATAAATAATCACTCATTTATAGCTCAAATTGATCGATGATTACATGAAATAGACTCGATTACAACACCTAATCAAAGATCTACACTCAGTTCTTTCAGAAATTCAAGATCAAAAACTCCTCCTCCAGAAGATGAACTCAGAGAAACGGTTATTTGAGAAGTCACCTTCTGTCCGAACTCCAAACCATAATATATATATATATATATATATATATATATATATATATATATGAATGAGTTTGTGAGAGCCGAACTTGAAGTTCCGCCTCCCTTCGGATCCTGTTCGGATGCACTTCGCCTGGCTTCATTTCCGGTCTTCAAATTGTGACTTCTGTATCATTAGATCTCATTTATGTGATATTTAATATATCACAATCAAGTCCCTCCATTTTAATAGATTGACACAAACTACCCTCTCACTTGATTTAACCAAACTAACTAAAACAACTAACAATACTAATGAGACTAACTGATACACACACGACACACATATTTTGCACCAACAGGTATTTTATGATTTTATGTGAGTTTAGACATATAAGAATAGATTTGAATCTATGAATTATTATTATTATTATTATTTTCTGAACCTAAAGTAAACACTTATGAACTTTTATTCATGATTTTATGCGAGTGATCCAAGGTTTATATTTTATAAACGTCAGGTTAAATATGTCTTGGTTTTCACACGTACATTCACCGTCTAAAGTTTGATCCCATTAACTCTGTTAGAGCCACTAACACTTTTAAACCCCGAGGGACCGGTTTCGTCAATCCTTAAAACTTTCATTTTTAGATATATGTTGGAGGGTTGGCGTCGTCATTACTGAAACATTGTAGCTCATCACGTAATAAAGGGAAGGACTAGTTTTGTCAAATAATGATAGTCGATATAGAAGCTCACAAGAAACCGTCGACTTTAATCTCGTCCTCTAACCGTCGCGTCGATCAATTTCTTCCATCGATTACAGCCTCAACTCAATCGACCTCCTTAATTTATCATAGCGCAATCATCACCATCTTCTAGACACACTTGTCCCGACCATCATACCTCTCGTAGCCCTCTCAAGATAAACTGAAAGAACACCCGAAACCACCTCCGATTCTGTCATCGATGCCCCTTTTCAGATTCTTTATGATTTGAGCACTGATGGAAACCTCGATTTGACACTATCAGCTATCAGATGAAATGGCAGAGGCAAGGAACGATGGGAAGAACGAGATGGATCAATGAAAACATCATCGCCCCTTTTGCGTTTCTATTCATGTTTTCATCACGAGGTATTACTAAAAACTCATTTTTATATTCGTTCGTTACAGTTCCGAGCACTATCCAAGCTTTCTCTGATCATTAATGGGGGTCGGGTTGGTTAGGGTTTATGGTGGACAAGATGACACCTGCGAACTGTTGGTCAAATATTTCTTTTAAACCATTTTAAACGCAAATCCACATCTGGTCCATTGGTTTGTGTCTCTGGCATGCAACAAAGGGATCACATGTTCGAACCCAGCATATGTCATTTCTTTTTATAAAACTTGGGTTGACCCAGATTTGCAGTAACTGTGTAGAATAAAAGATATACCACCCAATTTTAAACAACAAAGCTGCTCCTGTCGCAGTGGTTAGTATGCTTGCCTCTTAAACTGATGGTCAAGGGTTCTAATCTTCTCACCATCAAGTCTTTTTTAATTTGTTTTTTTTTTCAATTGTTGCTTCACTTCCCATTGTCATATATTTGATCCTTGATCCACCCCGAACATGTTTGAAGGATCGTAACCGACAAATATGCCGGTTTTCAACTAGATCCTGTATTATGGAGTTTTACTAAATTAAACCTAATGTTTTAAGTACACCTAATTGCTTTAACGTTTTAAAATTTTAAATCTAGTGTAATATATGTATATGTATATGTATGTTTTAATTTTGGCCAAATATCATTAAATGGGTTTTACTCGTTTTGGTGATTAAACATGTCGATACTTCGTATCGTTTCAAATAGGTATATATTTATATTTCTTTTTTTTTTGAATGTGTGAAAAATATATAATCTTTACATTTTACCGTGTGCCTTTTTGGTAAATACCAATGGATATTAAAACGATTTTTCCGATCATTTGGACATGATTAAAACAAACAATCTTGACTGTTAATTTGGGTTAACCGTCATTACCATTTGACAATTTCTGTAAACTGACACACTCATCGAGTCATGGGCATAATGGTCAAAAACTATCGTCTAGGTTGTGTTGTTACTATCCTAGACACACACTTACGTATATATGCTCGTTAGGTTTTGGTAGAGTACACAAGACCCGCTACTTGCTGTGTTATTTATCTGGAATTGATGTGCACCCAAAGGTGAGTTTCACGGCCCCACTTTACTCTTTTCTTTTAGGGGAGGGAACATGCAAAATTTCTTACTCTTTTTAGACAGCTTTTATATTTCCAACATATCATCATGTACTAGATTTGCTTAACAACACAAACTAAGTCCTTACATATCGAACCGTTAATAGTGAATAGTGAGGTAATGTTGAGTAGTACTACTGGGGTCTGACAAAGCCCTCTCAGCGGGCACGTGATGCACCACCCGACGGGCAGTCGGACTGAGAGCAATATTAGCCTATACGTACCGTTGTTTCTGGTGGGACACGAGGAAGGAAAAACACGTAAGGAGGATTCCTACAACTTATTAGTCAGCTTCGGTTGTGAACTATCTAGTGACATGAACTTTAGGCTAGCTACCTACAATATGGAAATATAGCAAAAACATTACAGCTTATCTATGGACTTTAAACTGTTGTGTCCATAGGCGAAAAACTTGACTGTGAATATCAAAACCTGTGAACTCACCAACCTTTGGTTGACACTTTCTTTTAAACATGTTTCTCTCAGGTCGTATATGTTCGAGTATCACGAGTACGCATGCATGAGTCTTTGAAACACTTTTAGTGTCTTTGGACAAGTCATGTCACCTTGGGTGACGATGTTTTTACTTAGATTTCTACTTTTATTTACGCTTCCGCAGTTGTAAAACTCTGAATTTATATTTTAATAAAATATAAAACGTCCGTTTATTAATTACTGGTCGTTTGTAATGGTCTGGGATCCTGGTTTGTTACGCTCCCTGCAGCGTGTTACCGCGAGTGGGAATTTTGGGGGTGTGACATTAACTAATAAGAAGAAACTGCAGGCCTTATCTGATGTTACACTAGATGCTCAATGTTCCGCAGTTATCCAGAATAAATTACCCGAGAAGCTTAATGATCCAGGGACTTTTACTATCCCTTGCATTTTTGGTAGTTCATCTGTGACACATGCTTTGGCTGATCTTGGTGCTAGTATAAATGTGATGCCTTTTTCAATTTTTCCAGCACTTAGGATTAGGAGATTTAGCCCTTACTCACATGAACATATCTTTGGCCGACCGCTTTGTTGTGAAACCCAAAGGAATAGTGGAAAATGTGCTATTTAAAATTGATAAGTTTTTGTTCCCTATTGTCTTTGTGGTTGTTGATACTGATTATGATGCTAATGCCCTCTCATCCTAGGTAGACCTTTCATTAGGACTGCTAGAGCGTTAGTTGATGTTTATGAGGGAAAATTACTCTAAAGGTCGATGAGGAGAATTTCACGTTTAAGATTTGTTAATAAGATGATAGTGACAACGAGTCTGTGTGTTTCTTAGAGTCATTTTTATCTTGCATGGATTCTTGTGTAGGTTTTGTGATTGGGGTTGATCTAGTAGTTGGTAATAGATTGGAAGGTGAGGTAGCTGTTGAGGATAAGTGTGGGGAAGATCCCAGGGGGTTAGATGTTTTAGTTGATAAAGTTGAGAATTTGTCCATTAAGAGAACCCGGTAGGTTAGCTTAGAAGGATGAGCGTTTGGTGGTTAAAATTGATGGTAGAAGGGCCATACTTGGTGACTTGGGTAGTTCTAATGATGACATGATTCTTAGTCCAAGTGTGGGGAGGTTAGAGGTGGTGGTTTGCGAAAGTGACCCAAAGTTGAGCTTCCTAGGTAAAATTAGTTTTCTTCCGGGTTGTTTTAAGCATTGGAAGGTTAAAATGTTGTTCACGTTAGTGAGTTTTTGTGATTTGATAGTTAAGAGGTTGTTTGGTAGTGATGAGGTTAGAAATCGGGTAGTTACCGGTAGCTTGCTAGTGAAAGATGTGAAATTGAAGTCTCCGGATAAGGGAATTGGAGGTTGTCCTGTAGCCTTGAGCTGAAATACATAGTGCCGGGCTGTAAAGTTTGTATCTTTATTTTGATTTTTGCAATTTCGTGTTTTTTGTGCATTTTTTGGTTTGCGGTTT
The DNA here is from genome assembly GCA_039602395.1 of Deinandra increscens subsp. villosa. NCBI lineage: Eukaryota > Viridiplantae > Streptophyta > Magnoliopsida > Asterales > Asteraceae > Deinandra > Deinandra increscens. Next base: position 76,946,609 of record JBCNJP010000010.1, on the reverse strand, counting down.
TGTGTTTTTTGGTGTTTGTAAGAAATTCGAGAGGTTTAGGATCATGAAATAGAGGTTTGCTCACTCCCAGGTATGTTTTGGTGGTTTTTGTGCAGGTTTGTGAAAGAATTTTGGTCTTAGTGGAGATTTGACAAAAAGGAGATAGGAAAATTTTTGGCCAGAATTCGGGGTTTTCCTTGTAAATTTCGTTCCAGACGTATCACCTAGAGTGCATGTCTCTCCAAGCGATACGCTTAAAGAGGATGGTTGCCGGTAAGATGAGTTTCAGGTGTATCGCCTGGAATTATAGTTCCTTTAGGCGATACACCTAGAGATGGTGAGTAGATTTTTTTTTTATTTTCATTATTTTTATTTTTTTGTCGCTAATTTTGTTTCAAGCCGGTTGCATTTCATATTTTGAATCTTTGAATTTCCAGGTAATCACGTTTCAACTTGTTTTATTTATTTTTCATTCGTATTTATTTTTAAATTTTGTGTGATTAACCGTTTGCGTTGAGTCTGTTTTTGTGTCTTTGTTTGTGTTGCAGGTTCAATGATATTCACGCGTTGATGCTTATAGAATTCAATGGAGGACCTAGGGCACAAAGTCGCCTTCAATTATCCAAATCAATTTCAGGGGAGTTTGTTTTGATTTATATTTATTTTTCTTATGCATTTTATTTCATTTTTAGTGTGTGTTTTTAATTTTTTATTATCGTCACACATTGGGGACAATGTGTCGTTTAAGCATGGGGATGAGAAGTGTTGCGTCTTTTTTTTTTATTTTTAGTGTGTTTTTGAATTTTTTTTTTTGAAAAAAAAATGTTCCTGATTTATGCTGCATATAATGGGAAATGATAGTACAATCAGGTTCAATTGTCTAATCAAATGAGCTTAATTGCTATATTATAAATAATTATGGTTTATTAGCTAGTTTTGATGTATTGGTAGGCCTAGCCAATCCTTTAAAGCTTAAATATCCATATGTCTCGGTTATTAAAAAATTATATCTTTAATTAATAAATCAGGATGCCTTTAGTGGGTTCCCGCCTTATTTTGATGGATGAAACCGAAACTGTCAAAAATAGAAGATAGGTAAATTCAATATTAACACATCCTTATCTTTTTACGAAGGTAAATTCAATATTGGCGGCACTTGCAATATTCCATCTTTTTATGCATTTTGAGCTTTTTAGTTGTTAAATAAATACCAAAGCCACTGTGTTTCCCTTCCGGATCGTGACTTGAAGGATAAGCCTATAGGTTAGGTAATGAGTTGATATCTACATGCTATCCACTGGGATCGCGACTTGGTGGATGCATCCATGGGCGAAGATTCTAAATTTTTTTAAAAAAGTTGCTCAAATAAATTCATCCATTCATGATTTATTCCACTATTTTTAAGACCTATATTGTTTAAACCTAGGCCTTGGTATCTTGAGACAGAATTAGGGTAAAGTTGTAATTATTGAGAGTGAGATCCATTAGGTTGAAAGATAAATAAAAACATGAATACTAATTGATGCATTTGGGGCTAAAGGTCGGTGGTTGGGTTTAATCTGATCGAAATACCGATAATCGAACTAGGCTATTGAAATTAAAATTGAAATCTAAAAATTAATAAGTTAGAAGTTGTCCCTGGTTCTGATTCCATTTTTGATATTTTTCGGGGATGAAAAAGAGTAGGTGTGGGGATGATTGATGTGTTGCAAACACATCCTGATTTCTCGTGTATTTTGTATATCAGTTGAGTCGTGTTTTATTCTAATTTGCGTCATTTAATGTGTTTTCAGTTCATTGTGTGTACTTGACTCTTTATTATTTTTTTATTGTGTTTTTCCAGGTTTTATACCGATTCCCGAGGCCATGCGAGTTAGTGAGAAGTTGAATATGAGACAAGATATAAAAGTGCCGAAATGAGGGAACTAGGCGTATCGCATACCGAAAGGAAATTACTAAGCGATATGCTTGGGGAGATTGGTCAACGAAAGTCAAGGTCGGTGACCCCGAGTAAATTGTCATGTAGCAACCCACACGCATATCGCCTAGAACCTAAGTCCCTTCAAGCGATACGCTTGGAGGGAAATTTTTCGTAAAACCCTAATTTTTTATATAAATTCGGCTTTAATTTATAGTTTCGGGACTTATGCGATTTTAGCCGGTTCCAGAGAGCTTTAGGATGATTCTTGAAAGTAGAAAGGCTAAGGAACAAGAGGAGGATCATCCAGTTTAATCATTCGACGCCAATTTCAATCCCGGGTTCTTTTTTCTATTTGATTTCTTGTATTAGGTTAGACTAAAACCATGATTGCACTGAAAGTAATGAACTTTATGATTGTTTCTGGATTAGTGATGGCGGTAGGCTAAATTAATAGGGTCACCTAGACCATTATGAGGACTGATTAATGCTATTGACTTTATTTTGGTTTTGTGACAATTGTTTGATGATCATACAGGTCTTTAAGTCCCATTGATTAGTATGATTGTATGAATATGTGTGCTGCTAAACATGCCCATGATTATTGATTGATGCATGATGTGCCTTCGAATGTCTTTTGGTCTAGGTAGATTATCTAAAGTAGCTAGCTTTAGGGTTTGTTCCGATAGAGTAGTTTAGGACAAGTCTTGAACTATTGTGTAGTTAATGATTATTGATTTGTTTGCAATGTGCTATCTTTTCTAGACATTTTGGGAGGTGATAGAATTGTCGGGTAGTCGGGTTAGTTAGTGGATTAGGGTAAATTTTCCTCGGGAGAGGGATGCCCTAGGAAATTAGTTAACTATTATGTGTCATTCATATTAATTAGTGGTAGCTCTTGCTAACCTAAGGTGCCCCAGATTGTTTCGAAGGTGGTTAGGATCAGTTGGAGTGGGAAGGACCGGGAGGTGAACCCTTGTTCGAGGGTTAGAATTATTAGTTAGGAACAATCCGGGAACTGACCTAATCGCCATCAGAGTTGTCATAGCTGAGTAAAGTTGTTAGTGTTAAAGAGGATACTAGGTCTAGGTGGTACCTTTCTCTGATTTGATTTCATCCTTAAGTTTTCAAATTTTCGCTTGGTAGTTGATAAGTTAGTTAAGTTAGCTAATTCTAAATTTTAAAACCCAATTCTCAAATTTCCATTCATTAAGTCCTACTTGGGTCTAGTTATTTAGTGTCTCTAGGGTTCGATATCCGGTCTTACATAAGCTATGTTGTCACTGATAGGTATAATTGCCTTAGGTTCGGTCTAGTTTAGGTAGTTTCGGTAAAATTAGGTGTGTCTAGGTTTTATTAGTAGTTTCAGTAGTCGTTTCGAAAACATCATGAAGCGTAAATACAATGAAAATATTTGAGTAAAGACTCATGCATACGTACTCGTGATACTTGAACATATGTATCCTGAGAATTAACATGCTAAAAAGTGTCAACACAAAGGTTGGCGAGTTCACAGGTTTATCAGTTCCAAAACAGTTCAAATTGAAAGAGCATAATCACTAATATATATCACAGGCTATATCACTAAAACAGTTCAAATTGAAAGAGCATAATCACTAAAACAGTTCACAGGCTATATACATGAAAATTTGTACGTTGATGGTCACTAAAGCTAACAGTTGTTTACAGTTTGCGCAGTTTGCCTTGTTGTGTTTAGGACGAATATAACACCCTTTCGATATCCGATCGTGTTAGCGCGACTGACCAGCGTGAGGTTTGTCAGACCCAGTAGTACTACAATATATTTTCCACTATCGCCGATACTAATGGTAGCATAGGTAGGACTTCATTGTTTAGTGTGCCTCGGTACTTCAAGTGATATATAAAAGTCTAAATATCTCAGTTGTACAACTCATGCATGTTAATATCCCCCAACAGGATTTAAAACAGTAAAAATGAGACCGTGAAACTCACCTTAGGATGCACAACAAGTTCCAGATAATAATCAGAGCAAAAGATAGCAAAAGATAGCAAATAGCAGCTTGTTCTACCAAACACCTAACGAGCATAATAATATAAGTGTGTGTGTTCAATTGAAAACGACTAAGTCTAGCGTAAGCGAAAAAATGAATGTTCGTGAAGTCTGGAATAAGTCGAGGATGACAGTTTGCCAAATCCGAGCGATTATCGAAATAACGCGAAAAATATAATATATATCAATAATATATATATTCTAAGTTCAAAGATCTAATATATATATATATATATATATATATATATATATATATATAAAACCTACATAACTTCTTCATACGTTAATGTTTTTTCATAAAATTTGTACCAAAAGTCTTAGAAAGTTGTTATCTTTAATTCTGGAAAAAAGTAGAAAAGAATTAACGGTCCGTGTTTTTTTTCATGTGCTGCACATGTGCATCATTATCATTAGTACTGCACAAAGACGAATTATCATACGAAAAAACACTCCTTATGTTAAAATCTTATAAAAAACAATAAAATATTTATTGTACTAATGATAGTGGTACATAGTGCACATGTGCAACATAGAATAAAAAAAATTATAAAATGTTATTTTTTTTTCTTTAGATCTAAAAATAACACAACTATAAGATTTAGGGTGCAATTTCTTATTAAAAATATTAATGTATACCACACGTATGATGGTTTTTTTGGTGTGATGCACATGTGCATCATTAAAAAAATACAAAAAATACGAAAAAATAACAGAAATATAAGATATATGGTGCGACTTAGAAAAAATATATTAACTTATGCTAAAAGTATGAGTTTTTTTTTGTTGCACATGTGCATCACACAAAAAAAACCGAAACATTAATTTTTTTTTTAAAAAAAATCCAGAATTAAAGATAACATAATTCTAAGACTTTTGGTGTAAATTTTTTAAAAAAAATGTTAACCTATTAAGAAGTTATAGAGTTTTTAACATGTGTTTACGCGTTTTCGCAATATAAATGTGTTTACGCATGATCCTTCCCATATATATATATATATATATATATATATATATATATATATATATATAAATCAAAGCACAGAAGGCGTTAATAACTAGATTTCAATGAGATTTTTATATATAAAGTATGTTTATATAATCCATAAAACAGTCCACGAGTCTCAATAGAATACACATATATATATATATATATATATATATATATATATATATATATATATGTTAAATCACGATGATACGAATAATTAGTAAAAAAAATACAATGTATTTTAAATCACATCTCCCAAAAACCGGTTACTTTATGCTTTAAATAAAAGATGACACTTTATTATTTATTTATTTTTCTCCAAGAGAATATTTCAAACCAATTTTTTTAGATCAACATAAGACAAAACACAAGATAACATAAATCAGAAAAAAAAGAATGGAGGTCGTTGGGTCCGAACCCGCGACCTCCCGGATACCACTCATGCACCTAAACCATTCGGCCAAGTCTTCAGATCAGTTAAAACTTGGATCACAATTCCTTTATTTAACAGTGGAGACTAGAAACGGAATTTAAAGGAATAAACAGGGAAAGAAATGCAGAGGCTGGGTCTTGAGCCCACGACCTCAGGGTCACACTCGCGCACCTTAGCCACTGGGCTAGCGTCGCTTTTTGGTTTTAAACACAAAATTATTTTCTTATATATTACCTACCATCCTTCATCTTCTTCACCTAGAACCCTAACTTCGCCGAAGCTAAACTCCGGTCACCGAAGAATCACGGAACACGAAAACCTATCACCAGAATATGCGATTAACATGAAAGGGTTATTACCTCGAGGCGTAGATGAAAGATTGATACGTTTTTTCTGCCGAAAACGAATCAAAACACAAACGCGAACACTAAGCACGGTTGCGGTTTGAACTTCTGATGACTCCTGGTTGCTCGTCGGGGACTCACGATCACAATGGTGCTCGAATGGTGGTCGATTGATGGTGAAGTTGTCGAATGTCAGGACTTCTAGTGGGTTTTTCTCTGTCGTCGGCGAGAGAACGAGAGAGAGAGATGCGGATGTGAGGGTGTGTGCGAATAATCAAATGAATCTACAAATTCCTAATGATTGTACATTTTGATCGATTGTAACCAATTCTGCCTTGAATTCGAGTTTTAAAGAAAACCGTTACGGGAATTCGAACGCCACCGGCGTAGTTTACGATCTGCCTAACTTAAGTTTCATCTAATGACAGGAATGGTCCCTCCTATACATTAAGCAACCGAGTTTCAGAAATGACGACGCTAACCCCTAAACCTTTATAAAGTTTCAAAGATTGACGGAATAGCTCTCTTGGGGATTTTAAAAGTCTTAACAGCTTTAACGGAGTTAACGGAATAAAGACCTTAGACTGTGAGTGTATTTGTGAAATCAAGATATGTTCAACATGACGTTTATAAGATACAATCCTTGAGTCGCTGAAAAGACATGGAGTGATGGACCGATTGCTAATCTAGTGATCATGAGATGAAAATGAGATCAAAGAGTAAATATAAATGAGATTCTACTGATTGAAAGCTTGAAAAAATACACACACAGAAAACACACAGTTAACAGAAGTGAATGACCAAAAGTCCTGAGAGTTCGAAACAGGTCAACCTATTTATAGTGTGTTATCAACTAACCAGATAAGGCCTCGGATTTAAGAAAATAAGATAACAAAAACAAGTTGAAACTGTATAATTCAACAACAATCAGGTCGATACTTCCGTATACGTAGAGAAAGTCCGATGAATTATACGAAACACCAAAGAAAATAAAGTAGAACCTTAAATGAACAACTATCAGGTCGATACTCCCATATACATAGAGATAGTCCAATCATTTAGGATAATAAAGAAAATCAAACAAGTTTAGAATCTTGGTAAAATGAACTCATGTATATAGTGACTTCTCATTTTCTTTTCACATATCTTTTCTTTTATATCTTGAAATACGCATCAAGATGTTGTTCACTAAGTCAAGCACCAGATTTGATCTATATAACATTCGTATACTTTCTGATTTATCGAGCCTACCTAGCACATCTCACAATGATCTTATGCTTTCTTACTTACTCTATCCGCAAGTCAGAAATGTTAGCCAATGTACCATCATTTCTCAGTGATCAGTTTCTCAATTTTGATCTTTTGCATTTTTTTTAATCTTTTGCATTGCTTTTTCTCCCCCTAAAATAAAAAACTCTATTTTTGGATTTTTCATTTTAACAAATACAAGACACTATTTTTAGCTTTTTCAATTTTCTCCCACCTAAATATATACAACTACTTGTAAAACAAACTTAAAAGAAATAAAATTGATCGACCAACACTGACACTTTGCAGTTTTAGTTTGGAAAACACATTTATATCAAAAACTTTTCAATTTGAAAACTTTTTGAGAATGATTCAAACTTTAGAATGCAAATTTATGCAAGTTCTTCACTATCAACAACACACGCATGATAGCTTTTCTTGAAGAAACCTACAGACACCAAATAAAACGTTAGTGGTTTGGGGATCGACCCGAGTCAATAGCCTTGGGTCGCCTGATGTCTTCAACATGGTCTTTGATGATCTTGGAAACAGCTAGGGGCTTCCAGATCATGGGCGATTGAAATTTCTTTAAGGAACTCACAAAGTTATCAACTTGTATCTTTGACCAAGACGGCTTACTGGTTGATTTGAACATGGTCGGTTGTGGTTTATAAAAAATCTGACCATTAACATCAACATATTTAGCAGTTTTGTTTACGTATGAGTGAGTGTTTGCATTCATCGGACATTGTGCAGCAATATGTCCTGATTTACGACATGCGTAACACTTTCAATGATAAACATTAAGGGAACTGCTACCCAAATTTAGTTAAGACATTTTTTGCTCATCAAAAAACTTTTTGAATTTGAAAAACATTTTCAGCATGAGAGTTATAAGAACCAAATGAATGAAAGAAGTCATCATAAACATCATACCTAGGAGATACACATCATGGTGAAAAGTTTGAACCAGTTGACGAGCATCCAGAGTAATAATGACCAGTCTTTGATGTATAAGCATTCTGCTTCTTCTGTTTTTGGTTGATTCTTTTGATTTTGAACATGCTTAGCAACCTTCTTCTTCTTCTGTTGTGTCTGCTGAACTGGTTTCTCCTTAACTTCATAATCTAAACCTTTGTGTTTGTAACCCGGAATCTTTAAAGATCCAGTTTAAGAACCAGAAGCATCTATTTCTTTGGCTTCTCTAGTGAATTTAGATTTAATATCCTTCAACTTGTTCTCATATACCAAAGATTTATCATGTTCAACCTCGGATGATGTACTAGCAGACTTTTCTACAACATCTTATCAAAAACTTTCTCATCTTCTAACAATGATAACACAACATCAAACTTTGGAACTTATCCAGCTTCAACTTTCTTCCTCCCAGATATAGATTTCTTTTTCTTTGCAGACGCAAGAGTAGCAAATTTAGAATAATCACACATCTCTTCATTAAGATCTACTAGATCAGATGAGAATTTTGACATGTTAACAGGTGCGGAACCTGATGTCGATCGGCTTCTTTCACAATGTCCTCACTCTTTTCCTGTTTGTATATATAATTCAAAAATGTAGGTGACAAATTGCAATTCTTCACTTGTCTATCGTTGTTGGGAACACTCCAAATCAGCTTTAACAACTCTGAGTTCTTCAGTTGTTAAATTGTCGCCCTTCAACAAATTTTCAATCTTTCTGTTTGCAATAATGCAAGCTTGACATTGAATACACTCTGGCTTCTGATCTTATGTGACAGCTTCAGTAGTCACTTCCACTACTGTCTCACATGAACTTGTTTCAGAATCAGAGTCAGTCATATTATCATCATTGTGTACTATTTTGGCAAGAAAAGCAGATTCATCTGGAAATTGACTCCAATCCACTAGTACAAATATGACCTTCGATCACACCAGAAAAGTGTGACCATAAATGATTAGTCAAACTTTTTTGTTTCATCCCATCCGTGACCAAAAGTCGCGCCATTTTAGGTCACATACAGTAATATTGAATTTCAGTGACCGTATGATTAGAAAAAATGTGACCGTAGATAAAACGTATAACTATAGACTAGCAATTGTTTTTTGCTAGATCAATGATTTTATCGAATAATGTCATCATAAACCCTTTTTAGTAAAACTTATTTATTTTGTAGTAACAAAATGTTCCCAAATGGTGACATTATGTTCGTGTTCACTGTGACGTTTTGCTAATAATTGGTCACATAACTAATAATTTAGTGTGACTATTGTTTAGCTTTTAGAGACACACATTTTTGTTATGTGTGAGACGATTTCATAAACGTTGATGTAGAAAGAGTTTGAAGTGTGTTAGGACCGATTTTCACTACAAGAATCTCGATCTTGAGCAAGAACAAGTTTGGATTCGAAAACTAAAAAAAAACAAATGAAGAAGATGATGATGATGAATCATGAATTCATAACATAGAAAGATGATGAACATAGTCGAATGATTTCATTAATCGAATGATTACAATCAAGAAATCATGAAGAACACACAATCTCTCTCTAGAAAATCCATGACTCACTCTCTCTCTAGAATGGAAATCTCACACTCTACAAGAAAAATCATCATCTCCACATTCGGAGACTCTTTCTTGTAATGGGCACCCTCACTATATATAGTGAGGGTGACTAACGACAGAAAAACATAACTGAATAAATGAAATTACAAGTAAAGTAAATAACATAAATATAAATTAACAAGCTGATTAAATTAATCCGAAGCTTGACTCGCTCGAACCGATCTTCCGTTGACTTTTACGTTGACCGTTGACCTGAACGGTTGACTTTTCCAGAAAACGGTCTTCGGTCCAAACTTGCAAGCCTCGAGCATCACAACTCAGTCTCTAAATCGATTCACATGGATTCTTCAGTCAAATGCTTCGGTAAACAGATTTGATGACGTCAGTCACATAGATTTTAAGTTCCAACAATTTCCCCCTTGACTGATGCTTTCAAATCTGTTCAACTTCTGAAGAACCGCTCTGCCGTACATCTTCAATGAGAAACTGATAAACCGGAGACAATCTGTCATAGAGATTCCCCCTCTGAATAAGCTTCTTCTGTTCTTGTTGCTCCAGTTCGAGATCCAAGTGTTCCGCTCACTCGGTTCACACGGTCGGGTACAATACTGAGAAAATACTACATTTCGGAGTCCAAACCGCAACAGACTGAATCAGATAAACCAGTTTGACAGTGAACATGCTCTAACTTCTGATAGTCGACCCGATATCCAGTTTCATAATAATTCCCCCTATTTCTCTAAATCTCTCCAAAAACATCAAGTCGGAAGCGTAAAAATGAGATGCGGAAGTCGAACCGTCGCGATCGGTTGCCTAGAGAAACCGGATAAAAAAAAATCTTGAAATCGGACAATCTCGCGAAAAATCTGAAGCCGGATGCTGACAGTTGTGAATAATCTGCCTGACTGAGGTTGGATGCAAAAATAAAATAAACTGTCAAATTTCTTCAATAAACGGTCATCCGAGAGATTTAACCGGATAAATTCCAATATTTAACTGAGAATCCAGTTAATCCGGTTAGTTGACGACAACGCTGCATCCACTAAAAATAAACCGTGAGATATAACGAGAAAGCCAAGTAATTAACCGGACAATAAAGCTAACCCGTCAGTGATCGATAGCAAATGTTGCGCGCGACGTCAATAAACGAGAATCCCAATAAAATGAAATAAATCCGAGACTAATAAAAATATTTTCTGAAATTCCGTCGCAGCCTCATCTCGTTAATCTTATGAAAGACTAATAAAAATACCCGCGTTTGACGAGAATGCAAAATATTCCACTAGTTTTAATTAAATCTTCAAAATAACCATAATCCTTATGAAAAATTTGCAGCCAATCAGATTTGTCCAAAGAAAGACCACAATCCACGTGAGTGTATCTGAACCAATCAAAAATCAGCAACAAATATGATCCAAAGGCTGAAAACAAGAGGATCCGACGATCTAGAGGTCATGATCCGTGAGAGTCTTTGTGCGCCAATCAGGTGGTGACAACACAACTGAGCTCAACGGCTCTCTTGACCTGGGACCCACTCATTTTCTTCTTTCAACGGATAACATGTAGCAGCTGGGCCCACGAGTATATTTGTAGCCAATAAAAATCAGCAAAGGGATTTTGGGCATCGACAAAAGAGGATAGAGACAGCAGAATTCATTCCAACGTCTTTCTTCTTTCCAGCTGGGCCTACTGGCTTTTCTCTGCAGCCAATCGCATAGAGACAACAAAAAAGAATGTTTGGTTGACCGAATACCAGGAGAGAGAACGAATTATCAGTGGACCAATCACTCGCCGACACGTCATCATCATCTCCATAATTCGAAACCCTAATCTCGCCTGCCGGAAAAATGCGAAACCCACAAGAACCTTCGCCGGAAAAACGTGAACTGCTTATATCTTCCATAATTCTCAACGAAAATCTTCGATTTTTATACCCAAGAACTCGTAAGATCATCCTCTACAACCCTTAACGATCAGAATATTCTGAAACGAACTCGGATAAAAACCCAGTAAACAAGTTCGCTAAGCAAACAAGTACGCTAAGCTTTCCAGAAGTTCGCTAAGACTTTCCTCAAGTCCGCTAAGGACTCAAGTTCGCTAAGGTATACTTCAAGTACGCTAAACAGTGATGAAGTTCGCTAAGAGGAGAACAAGTCCGCTAAGACTTGAACAAGTTCGCTAAGGCAATCTTCATTACTTCAAAGCTGATGAACAATTCTGGAAAATCGATGAACACTATGAATACTTACTTGTGAACTTGAAATCTGCACAGAAACAACTGGGAAACCCATAATGATGCACGAAATGAGAAGCTAAAATATTCACGACATTATTGTGGCCACCAACAACACATAAACAGCAGCAACTCGGATCAAATCAGCTCCCAAATCTGCAAATCTTCAAGAACACGAAGAACACACACTTACACCGTCAGTGTGTGTTTTTCCAGATCCGCTCAAACCGTTGAAAATCAGACGAAATGGATGCTTCCAATGGATCCGGAATGCGTTTTCCACTGAGATTCATACCTCACTTCATCCAAAAACATGAAAAAAAACCCAGAAAATGAAGAATCAAGCTCCAAAATCTTCAAAAACCCCAAATACGGGAAAAACCCCAAAGTTACGAAAAAATGAGCTCGGATCTTCAATTTTCTCACAGATTTGAACAAGTAGAAGATAGAATCACATCTAAATGAACTCCCAAACATGAATCCATCATCCATATCATCAGAATCCATCCAGAATTGAAGAAAAAATAGAAAAAAGTCTCTAAAAAATAAGTTTTCTCATCTTCACCATTCAAGCTCAAAATCACAGATTCAAGTGACCAGATTCACGGTGAGATGAATCTGATCGGTACCCGCTCTGATACCATTTGTTAGGACCAATTTTCACTACAAGAATCTCGATCTTGAGCAAGAACAAGTTTGGATTCGAAAACTAAAAAAAAAACAAATGAAGAAGATGATGATGATGAATCATGAATTCATAACATAGAAAGATGATGAACATAGTCGAATGATTTCATTAATCGAATGATTACAATCAAGAAATCATGAAGAACACACAATCTCTCTCTAGAAAATCCATGACTCACTCTCTCTCTAGAATGGAAATCTCACACTCTACAAGAAAAATCATCATCTCCACATTCGGAGACTCTTTCTTGTAATGGGCACCCTCACTATATATAGTGAGGGTGACTAACGACAGAAAAACATAACTGAATAAATGAAATTACAAGTAAAGTAAATAACATAAATATAAATTAACAAGCTGATTAAATTAATCCGAAGCTTGACTCGCTCGAACCGATCTTCTGTTGACTTTTACGTTGACCGTTGACCTGAACGGTTGACTTTTCCAGAAAACGGTCTTCGGTCCAAACTTGCAAGCCTCGAGCATCACAACTCAGTCTCTAAATCGATTCACATGGATTCTTCAGTCAAATGCTTCGGTAAACAGATTTGATGGCGTCAGTCACATAGATTTTAAGTGCCAACAATTTTTATTTGTTAGGACCGATTTTCACTACGAGAATCTCGATCTTGAGCAAGAACGAGTTCGGATTCGAAAACTCAAAACAAATGAAGAAGATGATGATGATGAATCATGAATAATCATAAACAAGAAAGATGATGAACAACTCGAATGAATTCATTAATCGAAAGATTACAATCAATGAATCATGAAGAACACACTCTCTCTCTAGAATGTCCATGACTCACTCTCTCTCTCTCTAGAATGGAAATCTCACACTCTACAAGAAAATCATCATCTCCCCATTCGGAGACTCCTTTACTTGTAATGGGCACCCTCACTATATATAGTGAGGGTGACTGACAACAGAAAAACATGACGAATGAACCAAATTACAAGTAAAGTAAATAACATAAATATAAATTAAATCAAAGCTGATTAAATTAATCCGAAGCTTGACTCGCTCGAACCGATCTTCCGTTGACTTTTACGTTGACCGTTGACCCGAACGGTTGACTTTTCCGGAAAACGGTCTTCGGTCCAAACTGCAAGCCTCGAGCATCACAACTCAGTCTCTAAATCGATTCACATGGATTCTTCAGTCAAATGCTTCGGTAAACAGATTTGATGGCGTCAGTCACCAGGATTTTTGTTCCAACAATTTCCCCCTTGACTGATGCTTTCAAATCTGTTCAACTGCTGAAGAATCGCTCTGCCGTACATCTTCAATGAGAAACTGATAAACCGGAGACACTCTGTCGTAGAGATTCCCCCTCTGAATAAGCTTCTTCTGTTCTCGTTGCTCCAGTTCGAGATCCAAGTGCTCTGACTCACTCGGTTCACACGGTCGGGTACAATACTAAGAAAATGCTACATCTCGGAGTCATAACCGCAACAAACTGAATCAGGTAACCAATCAAACACTGAAAATGCTCCAACTTCGAATAATCGACCCGATATCCAAATTCACAATAATTCCTCTTATTTCTCTAAATCTCTCCAAAAACATCAAGTCGGAAAAGTAAAAATGAGATGCGGAGAGTCGAACCGTCGCGATCGGTTGCCTAGAGAAACCGGATAAACAATCTTGAAATCGGACAATCTTGCGAAAAACCGGAAGCCGGATGCTGATAGTTGTGAATAATCTGCCTGACTAGGTTGGATGCAAAAACTAAAGTAAATGTCAAATTTCTTCAATAAACGGTCATCCGAGAGATTTACCAGATAAATTCCATAATTAACTGAGTTTCCAGTTAATCCGGTTAGTTGACGACAGCGCTGCATCCACTAAAAAATAAACCGTGAGATATAACGAGAAAGCCGAGTAATTAACCGGATAATAAAGCTAACCCGTCAGTGATCGATAGCAAACGTTACGCGCGACGTCAATAAACGAGAACCCCAATAAAATAGAATAAATCCGCGACTAATAAATTTTCTGAAATTCCGTCGCGGCATTATCTCGTTCGTCTCGAAAAACTGATAAGAAAATACCCGTGTTTGACGAAATATGCTGAAAAATAAATTAGTGGTAAAAAATCTCTCCAAGAAGACCAAAATCCGTGTGAATTGGCATAGACCAATCAGAATTGAAGCTGAGAAAACCAAAATCCGTGTGCACTCATATCAGCCAATCAGAAAGGAGCTTCATAGGCAATCCAACGGCTCAAACAAATCAGATCTGGCGGCTGTCAATGGTGATCCGTGTGAAAGGCTGTGAGCCAATCAGAAGGCAACAGCGCATCAGATTTCAACGGATCATTTCAGCACTGGGGTCCACGCGCTACACTTGTAGCCAATCACAAGCCCACAGCAATAAAGCATCCAACGGATACTTTCTCCGCCTGGACCCACGCGCCAAAGCTAACAGCCATTAGGATTGCGACCTTTTAAGGTTGACTAAGGCTAAGGCAGCTTTTCAGCCGACAAGGAGAGAGACATTACATTCCCTGGCTGCCAATAGAAGAAAGCCACGTCACCTGGTCCCCTTCTTCAACCTCTGAAACCCTAGCTCGCTGAAAACAGTCACCGGAAAAACGTATCTCGCCGGGAAATCGTAAATCAGCCATAACTCGCCCAAAACTCAACCAAAATTCACGTATTTTATACCCCTGAACTCGTATGATCATTCTCTACAGGTCTGGACGATCAAAAAGTCTTGAAACTGTCTCGAGCGAAAACCCATTTTCAAGTTCGCTAAGCAAACAAGTACGCTACGCTTTCCAGAAGTCCGCTAAGACGAACGTGAAGTTCGCTAAGGCCTCAAGTTCGCTAAAGCACACCTCAAGTACGCTAAAACTCAACAAGTTCGCTAAGAATTGCTGGAAGTTCGCTAAAGCGAGTAGAAGTTCGCTAAGACTTGGACAAGTCCGCTAAGGCAATCTTCAAACCTTCAAACACAGTTAAGAAATCTGGAAAAATGGATGAACACGAAGAACTTACTTGTTGAGCTTGAATCTGCCCAAAACAATAAGGAAAACCCGTAATGATGCACGAAATATGAAGCTAAACCATTCACGAGATTATTGTGGCCACCAACAACCCATAAACAGCAGCTAATCGGATCAAAACAGTCTCCAAAATTCTGCAAATCTTCAAGAACACGAAGAACACACACTTACACCGTCAGTGTGTGTTTTTCCAGATCCGCTCAAACCGTTGAGAATCAGACGAAATGGATGCTTCCAATGGATCCGGAATGCGTTTTCCACTGAGAATCATACCTCACTTCATCCAAAAACATGAAGAATAACCCAGAAAATGAAGAATCAAGCTCCAAAATCTTCAAAAACTCCAAATACGGGAAAACCCCAAAGTTACGAAAAAATGAGCTCGGATCTTCAATTTTCTCACAGATTTGAACAAGTAGAAGATAGAATCACATCTAAATGAACTCCCAAACATGAATCCATCATCCATATCATCAGAATCCATCCAGAAATGAAGAAAAAATAGAAAAAAGTCTCTAAAAAATAAGTTTTCTCATCTTCACCATTCAAGCTCAAAATCACAGATTCGAGTGACCAGTTTCACGGTGAGATGAATCTGATCGGTACCCGCTCTGATACCATTTGTTAGGACCGATTTTCACTACGAGAATCTCGATCTTGAGCAAGAACGAGTTCGGATTCGAAAACTCAAAACAAATGAAGAAGATGATGATGATGAATCATGAATAATCATAAACAAGAAAGATGATGAACAACTCGAATGAATTCATTAATCGAAAGATTACAATCAATGAATCATGAAGAACACACTCTCTCTCTAGAATGTCCATGACTCACTCTCTCTCTCTCTAGAATGGAAATCTCACACTCTACAAGAAAATCATCATCTCCCCATTCGGAGACTCCTTTACTTGTAATGGGCACCCTCACTATATATAGTGAGGGTGACTGACAACAGAAAAACATGACGAATGAACGAAATTACAAGTAAAGTAAATAACATAAATATAAATTAAATCAAAGCTGATTAAATTAATCCGAAGCTTGACTCGCTCGAACCGATCTTCCGTTGACTTTTACGTTGACCGTTGACCCGAACGGTTGACTTTTCCGGAAAACGGTCTTCGGTCCAAACTGCAAGCCTCGAGCATCACAACTCAGTCTCTAAATCGATTCACATGGATTCTTCAGTCAAATGCTTCGGTAAACAGATTTGATGGCGTCAGTCACCAAGATTTTTGTTCCAACAAAGTGTGACTATTTTATAGTTTTTAGTCACATAAAAATGTCTTAAAGTGACTATTGGTTGGTATATGGTCACAACTAAACACCTAGTTGGTAGTATAAAGTAACCATTACATATCTTTAGTGATATAATGTTCCCAAATGGTCACATGTTTTTTTTTTCACTATGACGTGTTGCTAATAATTGGTCACATAACAAATATTTAGGTGTGACTATTGTCTAGGTTTTAGAGACACACAATTTTGTTATGGGTGACCATAGTATGAAAGTTGATGTAGAAATTATTTGAAGTGTGACTATATCATAGTTTTTAGTCACACAAAATATCTTAAAGTCACTATTGGTTGGAAAATGGTCACAATTAAACACATAGTTGTTAATATAAAGTAACCATTATATACCTTTTAGTCACATAAGACAAATAAAAATGTGACTAGAAACGTTTTATAATCACATTAAGTATTTGTAAGTGTCATTTTTGGCTAACCTTCAGTCACATTATTTTTAATCTTTTGTTATTAGATTTCGATTTAGTCACATATGTCACATAAATACATCACCCTAACACACTTTTAGTCACACTTTTAGTCACACTTTTAGGTTCTATGTGACTGTTTATGTATTTTAGTCACAATTAATTACGTAAATTGTGACTATATGTTGTTAATAATAACATAGTTTAATTATATAGTGACCATTTCACACCGTGTAGTGGTATTAAACAAATGAAACTAAGACGGGAAACATTTTATAGTCACATTAGTTAGTTGTAAGTGTCACTTTTGTTATAGCTTTAGTCACATTAGTTTTGAATATTAGTTTTCATATTTGCCATATAGTCACATATGATACATGAATACATGACGGTAAAACAGTTATAGTCACAGCTTTATTATTCTATGTGGCTGCTTCTGTGTTTTAGATACACAATTGTTAATATAAAGTGACAATTCAATACCTTTTACTGACATAAAATACAATAATATAAAATGAGACAAAAAAAGGTTAAATAATAACATTAGCATAAACTATTAAAATAAATTGATATTGTTCCACAAATAAAATATCTCGTGTTTAAAAAAAACGTAAATGCTTCTCAATTTAGATCATCCTAAAGCTTAATCTTCTTATTAACATTCTTCATCTTCACGATGTCATCTCTCGTTATAAACTGTTTTTTTCATCTTTTACGCCTTGACGTTTCCATCTTCATTCTGTTGATTCGGTGTAGTCATAACTGGTTCCTACATCAACAACATTAAAACGGAAAAAATAAAACAAATAATAAATGAAAACTAATTTAGTTTGAACAATAATATAATGTAATTGTGAAGGTAACAAATTAAAGGAAACTTACATTTGCTTCACCAATGCAAAGGCACTTTGGCCAAGGAACAAAATGGTTTAGTGCTTTCTCTAATGTTTTGACACCATCTACCTCATATGGTAAAAACGATGCCGGTACTATCACTTCATCAACCGACACCCTGTAGCAGTCATCTTGGAGGGGAACTCCATGAATGTATTATCTTTGTTCGGACAAGTAAATTGTACATATTTTAATAGTTTGTCTCTTAGTTGGGTAGGCTAGTTTACACTTGATAGTCTGCAATAATTATGTCATATTAACATTAAAAAAAAACTTACAAATCATATGTTCGTCAAAGTACATACCTGCATAATTTCTGGTGAAGGTGTGGTTTTTGTCACAGGAGGTAAATCATACTTTTTTTTTGCTTCAACCTTACTTTTGGTTGTTTTTGTAGCTTCCTAATTAACATTACATAATTCACACTTAAATGATTAGTAAATGTTGATTTCAAAATTAAACAAATTAATAATCTTGAAATAATAACTTACTATGGCTCTAGCCCTCGTTGATTCTTTCCTTTTGATTTTATTAGCAGTCGCATTCGCTAGGGCCCTTTTTGTCACACCCTAAAAATCCACGCATGGAATACCACCGCAGGGAGCGTGACAAATCAGGATCGCAGTCCATTAGTTACACCAAACGACTAATAATTAATAAAAGAGTTTTATATTTCATTATAATATAATTACAGAATTTTACAAATGCGAAAGCGTAAGTACAATAAAAGTATTCAAGTAAAACATTGTCACATAAGGTGAAGTGACTTGACCAAAGACGCTAAAAGTGTTTCAAATACTCATGCATTCGTACTCGTGATACTCGAACATCTGCAACCGGAGAAATAACATGCTAAAAAGTGTCAACACAAAGGTTGGTGAGTTCACAGGTTTATCAGTTCAAAAACAGTTCTAGTTCATGTTCAAGATCATGATAAAACATATACAATAGCAAGCTATGCTATTTTCAAGAATCTAGGCACGTCAATGTTAAACAGTTGCTGAAGCTTGACTGATACGTTGCCTCTCGAAAGACTAGTTGTGCCGTGTTTTAAGAGGTATATAACACCCGTTCAATATCCAACCGTGTCAGTACGACTGACCCGGGTGGGGCTTGTCAGACCCAGTAGTACTACTCAATAATCTCTCGCTACTCCTCGTAATTAATTAGTAACCAAAAAGTGAGGACTTATTCCCTATGCACTACCATTCAGGCGATATGATTATCAAAACAGTTCAATTTTATGCATGTTATTCTACCCCAATAGGATAAAATAGATGAAATGGAGCCGTGAAACTCACCTTTGGGTGCACAACAATTTCCAAATAAGTAACCACGACAAGTAGCAAATAACGGGTCTTGTGTAATCTACCAAGCACCTAATGAGCATAAATGCATAAGTGTATATCCAACATGAGTGACGTAGCCTAGACCACCGTTGAATAACAAATAAATCCCAATGTGACGTGTGTGAATTTCCAGCTCAACACGTGACAAAATCGTTTAATCAAATCAAGTTGACAATGGTGTTTAGCCGAAATCATAAGGCTCATCAAAATACGAAACAAAAGATATTAATTTTATTTTTATAAACCGAGTAGTTAATATATATATATATATTTATATTTATATTTATATATATATGGGTGAGGTTATTGTGAGAAGTTTAGTTTGGATAAGAAGGATAAGAGGGAATCATAGTCATTAGATCTTCAATTAAGTGAAGATCTATGGCCCAAAATTTTTCTAGGTAAAATTAGAGAGAAAAACTAAAGAAAACTAAAGATAGAAGGATATTTTTGAATTTTTATCAAATTCCCCCATTTTTTAAACCTTCCTAACTCTTAGATACGACATTATTTTTTAAAAATTACACCATAAAAAGGAGTGTTTTTTATCTTTAAAACGAGTACAGTGTTGTTATATATAAAACTAATTTTTCAATCTTTCGATTGTATCAAAATGTTCAGATCATTGTGTCATTGTGTCTAAGTGTTTAGATCATTGTGTCATATTGTGTCAAAAATGTTCAGATCATTGTGTCATATTGTGTCAAAATGTTCAGATCATTGGTTCATATGGTGTCAAAACCTAAAGAGTATTCAATTTTATATATAGCAACACTATATATACTTTTGACACGATGACACAATGACACAATGATCTGAGCATTTTGAGACAATGACACAATGATCTGAACATTGTGTCAAAAATCGAAAGAGTAATTTTTTTATATTTTTTATATAGCAACACTATACGCGTTTTAAAGATAAAAAATGCTCGTTTTTTATGGTGTAATTTTTATAAAAAAATGTCCTATGTGAAAGTTATGAATGTTTAAAAGAAATGGGGGAAGTAGATAAAAAGTCAACAAAAAGTTTTTAAGACTAAAATACCCCTCCTTCCTTTACTTATTAGATCAAGATCCAATGGCTGAAATTCTTTCTTAACGTTCGTTTTATATTTCCCAAATACGTGTATTTTTACATTTTTTTAAGTACACACCCTTTATAATTCTTGTCAAAATCAATATTTTATATAAAAATCATATTACATGAACCGAGATAAAAACAAAGGTAACGATGTCTATGAGGGTTTCTACGAATCCAAAATAACATGGGGAACGATCAATGATAGTTTTTTAGTCAATCAAGTTAATAAAACAAAAATTAAAACAAAACAGTTAAAACCGTAGGTCACCAGGTTCGAACCCGTGACCTCCCCATCACACAACAGCGCCCCTACCACCAGCCTATCTATTGTTTTGGTGAATAATCTGGTCGAAAATGATTTTAAATATGCAATGGCTGGAAACAGATGTCTCACAGAAAGGAGAAAAAAAAACTTATTGTCGTCGGGTTTCGAACCCGGGACTTTAGGCTTAGAAGTCACGCACCAAATCACCCGAACGCCTGACCCATTTGTGTTTTAACCCGACTTTTATTTGATATAACATATAGAGTTTGTGTGTCCTCTTCTTCCTCAAAACCCTAGAGACCCGCCACCATTGATGAACCAGAAAAAAAACGTACAGAGGCTTATGACGACGAACCAGATGTACGCGATATCGAACAGTAGTATTCTTACCATGTTTGGAGATGAAAACTATGAACCCGAACGATATCCGGTTTCCACGCGATGTCCACCAATATCCCTTTGCGGCGAATACGAATGCCCGAGCAACAACAGATGATGGATGGATGGTGGTTGGAGCAAAATGAACACCGATCTCAAAGTGGCCGAATTTATTTGTAATGGTTCCCGGAAGTTCCCGTCTGAAGGTTTGAGGCTCAAATGACGTTCAAGGTTTAGGAAGCTGATGTGCTCTCTTTTTTTACTTTTTTGCTTAACTCCTCATTATGGTTGATCGAATTGAAGGTTTCACTGAAGAGGGAGATTGCTCGATAGTTTAATGAGCGACGATCGGAGATCGAGGACTGTTTCTGATAAGTTCTTCAAATCGACTTTTCTTAAATTGATAAAAACAGTCCCTCCAACTTTTTCATAGTCAGAACTCATATTCTGGTAATTACAAGAGCAGTCCCTTCAAGTTATTTAAATAAGAATGAAGAATTACATGATTGGTCCCTCAAGGTTTTAAAGGTGTTAACAAACTCTAACGGGGTTAACGGATGATGATTTTAATGATGAATACACGAGTGTACGACCAAACATGTCTAACGTATGACGTTTATAAAGATATAAACCTTGTTTCGTCACTTGAATTCGTGAGTAAGACTTCATAAGTATATACTTCGAGTTCACATAAAATCATGGATATAAATCTATAATTTATATAATTAAAACTCACATAAAATCATAGAATAATACATTAGTTGTATTACATTTGTCACATAAAAGCGCAGGATAAATCATGTGAATTTATTTATACAAGTATTCCACATAAAATCATTACTTCATTTGTCACATAAATTGACAAAACGTTCACATGAAATCATAACCTATGAGTTACATCAAACCATAGAATATAAAACATCTAGACTCAAATGTATTTCTCGTATAGTGACAGTCACACAATACCCTAATTTATAAGGTCAATGCAATTAATAACACAATGTTTATAACATATCCACAACAATTTATGTTTAGGTTAAATCTGGAAACACCTGAAACGTCGGAGAAAGGACCCGAAAGCACGGATTGTCACAGTATCTCCTTGTTGAAGAATTTTCATCCCGAAAATTACCCAACATGGCTATTGAGCTCGTCTATAGGAAAGAAAATTTTCTGGATCATCACATCATCCCCTTGTTGAAGGAAATTTTGCCCCGAATACCAGCGTCAGTTGTTACATGAATATCGAGAGAATCCGAGTTATTTACTCCTGTAGAAGCATATTCTTATGCTACGTTGTGTCTCGTGTATAGTATCTATGTGAGAGCTTATGTGTGTGTGACTATGAGGGCAACGGACCAGTTGGTCCTGCGTACCAAATGGTCCGCCCGGACCAGATGATCCGGATGTGGTCCGCAGCTTATTTAGTCGTACCTATAAATAGGTAGCACATGTAGAGGGCTGGAAACTTCTTGCCATATTCTACCTTTCTGTGTGTGTTTCTGTGTGTATGCTCTCAAGCTTATATCAATACAAATTCTCATTTGTATTTACTTTTGATCTCGTTTCACCTTGTTATCACGTGATTAGCAAACGATCCATCGCTCCTTGCATCTACAAGTGGTATCAGAGCTATCTGGTTCCATTTGGTGATCATATTCTGTGATTTTGGAGTTTTATTAGAGAGAGAGAAAGTGTGGGGTTCTTACATTTTTCATCAAATTCTTCCAATTCCGAGTGTTTCTATGGTGAAAAATGATTTTCGAGTGTTCCTATAGTGTTTGCGCACCTTCGTGATCCAAGTTTCAGTCAAAATCATCAGAAATTCGAAAAACCAGTTCATTCTGTATGAAACCAGACTGGTCCGCCCCATGAACATTCTGGTCCGCCATTTGGTCCGCTAGGCAATATTCATCGAGCTGGTCCGTGGCGGTTACCAGTTCTGGTCCGCCGTACCACATCTGATCCGCAGGTATATTCTGGTCCGCTGGTTATCAATCTGATCCGCAGGTATAATCTGGTCCGCTGAATCGTAGTTTGGTCCGCTGGTTGAACTGATCTGGGTTTTGGTCCGCTGAAAGTGTTTTGGTCCGCTGGCAGAAAAGTGTCCATCACTAAAACTGACGTAACTTGAGAACCGTAAAGAGTTACGAAACCCAATACCAGTCAAAACGTTCGTCTCGACGAGATCTAGGACTTGTACCTGCCTACGGCCAAGGCCGTCCAGTTTTGACCCACTAAATCCGCTTGGAAGACCTTCGTTTTTGAGTTTAAAGTTTTTGCAGTGTCATATTTCGGAAAATATGTCGGATTTTCAAGCGTTTTCTGCGATTCAAAACACGATGCAAGCTATCATTAACTATGATAATGAAATAGGAACAAGTCAGAAAGTTCCGAAATTGCTCAGATTGGAAGATTATCATAGTTGGGTGAAACGATTCAATGCATATGTTGGTGCTAATGATGTTGATTTTTGGATATCTTACAATAATCTATACGAGCATCCAACAGGAACAAATGGAAGGCCAGTTTTGCAACAAAGTCTTACTGGTGAGCAAAAGAAGGCATATTAAGCAGAACAAAAAGCTTATGGTGCTTTAACAATGGCACTGCCTTCCGACTTATTACATCAATTTTCTGCGTATACTTCTGCAAAAGAATTATGGGATGCAATTCAGAAACGTTGTGAAGGAAATGATCAATTCAAGAAAAGCAAACAGAAGGTTCTAAAGAAAGAGTTCGACAATTTTAAGCATTATCCAAATGAAAATATTTCGAAGCTTATCACTAGATTTTCACATTTATTAAGTGAAATGGCTTTAGTTGGCATCAAAAAGGAAGAAGCTGATCTGAAAGAGAAAATACTAGAGGCATTACCTGAAAAATGGGAAAACTATGTAATGATGATTACTCATGATAAAGAATTTTCAGGGTTGTCATTCATCAATTTGATTGAGCAGATACAAGCAAGAGATATGGAGTTGAGTGTCAACAAATCCATGCCTGCGCAAGTACAGAATCCCGCTGCATATCGTGGTGAAAATGATTCTACCATAAATGCTAAAAAGTTAAACATTTTCAGTGAAGGTCCTCCTACTGCATTTCTTGCTGGAAAATCTGAGACTTATAGTTATTCTCCAGGTTGTACTCCTACATGTCCAAATCAATCATCAAAGCCTACAATTCCTGACAAGGCATCTGAAGATTTAGCTTCATTGTTATCTGCTTTTATATCATCGTCAAATGGTTCAATTTTTGGGAAACTGGGAGAAGTTGATTTGGTTGCAAATGATTTAAGTGAGTTGGATGATGATCATTTGAATGAATTAGATTTACATTGGCAATTTGCTATGACTGTTGAAAGAGGTAAGAGATACATGAAGAAACATGGTAAACAATCTTTTCTTCCAGAAGGAAAACTTGGATTGGATAAATCCAAAGTTAGGTGTTTCAAATGTTCACAAATTGGACATTTTGCTCGTGAATGTAAAAATCCAAAAATATCCGTCTCTTCGTCATCAACAAACAATTCAAACTCGCAAGCCTTGATTTCACAAAGGGATGAAGATTATGATTGGAATACGGATATTGAAATAATGGAAGAGAAACAGAAACAGTTGGCATTAAATGCAACCAAACCTGCTTTGGTTTATGATAGTTCTCTAAATAAGTATGTCGAGTGGTATCCTGATGAATCTGCATTTCTTGCCAAAGTTGTAAGGAAGGAGGTAAGTGATTCTAATTCAGAAACAAGTTCATGTGAAACAGTACTGGAAGATGGAGTTGCTGAACTTTCAAAAGGGATACACAAGACCTGTGAAGCATGTGTTGTTGCAAATGATAAATTTGAAACTTTGTTGAAAGATTATGGTTTGATAACTGAAGAACTCAAAGTTGTGATAGCTGCTTTGGAATGTTCAAAACAAAGATGTGCTGATTTAGAAAAAGTTAATTCAGAGTTGGTAACAGAAAAGGATAAATGGATTGCTGACTTTGAGAAAGAAAAGGTTGCTCATCTTGATGCAGTTCAAGATTTTGAGAATCTATTTGAAAAGAGTTATCTTGTTCAACAAACGTATGAAAAAGCAAATGCGATTGCTGTTGAAGCTGCAGATAAAGTTTTAGAACTTCAAGAAGAACTTTCAAAGCTTCGAGATGAAAATGTTCAGATGCGTGAAAAGAATGACATTTTAATAAAAGATGTTGCTTATTTTACTAAGAAGTGGGAGAAGGTTCATGCTGAGCTAATGGAGTTATGTGATACCAAAAGACAACTGAAGGCTGAATACAATGAATTATCAGATGACTTTATTGGTACTCAGAAAGATTTGTTGGCTGCTCAAGTCAAAATATCTGAGTTAAAAGTTGAGATTCTCGCTCTTCAAAAGCAAGTAAAGAATTCAGCTATGTCTCTTACATTACTGAATTACATTTACAATCAGGAAAAGAGTGACGAAATTGTGAAAGAAGAGGAATTACATTCTGTTCCAGCTCCAGTGGTTATATTAAATCCTCCATCTGTGTCACTTGATCCAAGAGCTGAATTGCAAGATTATTCTAAATTTGTAACTCCAGCAAAGAAGAAGAAAAACAAATCTGAGAAAAGGGAGAAGACATTAGTGAAAATGCGTGAGCATCGGATCGTCTACTCGATCTAGCTAATCGGACATCGAAACGTAATTAACCGATTGTTTTATTGATCAAACGAGAACAATTACAATCAGTAAACACTCAGAATCAGACTCAGAGAAACACACTCAGAAACACACACTTAAGAGATCTCGCACGCTCAGAACTACTAAACACAAAGACCAAACAACTATATATACACGACTGGCCGAACTCCCTCCGAACCCCAGGTTCGGCCGGTCCGAACTTCAGGTTCGGACCAGGTTCGGCCAACCCTAAATTGGCTTGAACTCGGTCTTCGTTCGATACTTCACACGACGCACATTTCATGTATCAACAAACTCCCCCTCGTCGTGTGCAGTATCCTCCTCTAATTTCTTCAACATTATCAAAACTGTATCTTCAATCAAGCTCCCCCTCAAGTTAAGATCTCGTTCGTCTAATGAGATAAATCTTCGAACAAACTCCTCCTCAACTCGATCGTAGCTCAATCTTGAATACTTGATGACATTTTGTAAATCTCTGGTCTTTATCAATAAGCTTCAGAAGACTTGAAGTTGTGATCACTTGCACTACAGCATCCTGCATCAAACTTAAATAATCTTGGCGCAAAACGTCTCTTTGAGACTCCAAGATATGATTTTGAAAATTGATTTTATATCACGTGTTGATCAGATCGAAAATAAAATAGAAATAAAATCTTTTTGACTTTTTGAAAAGTTTATATCAAAACAAACCTAAAATCTTTTTGAGTTTTCAAAGTTATGCTAAAACACACCAAGAATCTTTTTGTACTTTTCTTGATATGAAGTGAAATTGCAATACAGAATCAGACACTATTTTTTGTATGAGAAAGATCAGTATATGGGATCATATTGATCATAACGCACTGAACTACACTTCAATTTCAATTAATTGAAGCACACAAGTCATGCCGATTGCTGGTATAATTTGTCCATCTTAAGCTCAAACAGAATCATACTCATAACATCTGGATATGTTAAGGTATTGATTAGATTTGCATTGACCAGTGTACCCCACACTATCAGACATATTCTGACATTTTCTGTTTTTCTTTCTTTTCCTTTTGTGTGATAGCATTTGTGAAATTTCACAACGCATAACATTTTTCATGATACAGTCAACTGTGTTCCATGCAAAAAGAAATAAGAACATTAAATCGTCTACCTTAAGGTCGATCTTTCGATACGCAAATAAGGCCTCGGATTTAACAAAATAAAGAAAATCAAACAAGTTGAAGTTGTATAACTCAACAACAATCAGGTCGGTACTCCCGTACACGCAGAGAAAGTCCGATGAGTTATACGAAACACCAAAGAAAATAAAGCAGAACGTCAAACGAACAACAATCAGGTCGGTCTTTCGACACGCAGAGAAAGTCCGATCGTTTGACAAAATAAAGAAAATCAAACAAGTTTAAATCTTTGCAAAATGAAAACATGTATACACAGTGACTTCTCATTTTGAATTTCACACTTATTTTCTTTTTGTGTCATGAAATACGCATCAAGATGTTGTCCACATGGTCAAGCATTAGTATTTAGTGTATATCACATCTGAATACTTTCTGATTTGTCGAGCCTACCAAGCACATCAAACAATGATCTTATGGCTCTTTCATCTACTCTATCCATGAGTCAGATACGTATGCCAATGTACCATCATTTCCCAATGATCAATTTCTCACAATTTTATATTATGCATGTATTCACCTTCCTTCCTTATATATTTTGCATGTATTCACCTTCTTCCCATGACCATGCATTTTCTCAATTACTCCCCCTTACTTACAATTCTCCCCCTTAAAATGAAAACTCTATTTTTGGATTTTTCATTTTACACAAAAACAAGACTCTATTTTTGGTCTTTTTTGTGAGAGAAAACTATGTAAACAAACAAAAGTGATCAATCAACACGGATATTTTGCAGTGTTAAAATTCAGAAAATTTTGCATGTTAGAAAAATATAGCATGAAATTTAAATTAAGCAGAATACTCCTCCATCAACAACTTTTCAATCGTCGATAGGTCTTCTAGAAATACCTGCATACTGGACAAACTGATTAGTGCACAAATGACCCGAAGCGAATCGCTTCTGGTCGACCAGTATCCTGATTTTGCTTTGAAACCACCTTAGGTTTCCATTGTTGTTGTTTTGGTAATTCAGTTTTCGATGAAACAGTCACAGGTGACTGTGATGATGAACCTACATTTTGATCCTTTGAAAACTTTGGAACAAAACGTTTTTGTTTTTGAAAAAATGTAGGTTCAAATTCATCAAAAACTCTGCCTTGTTCATTGAAGAACTTAGGTTGGACAGGTTTACCAAAAACTGGTTTCTTGTGAAACCTTGAATTTGATTCAACAGGAAGTGGACAATCTTTTGCCATGTGCCCTCTTTGACGGCAAACATAACATAAACGTGTGGATTTGTCCCACTTTTGATGTACCTGTGACGAACACACATGAATATCTCTAACATGATCAGAAAGAGAATCATATACCTGATGACGATGATCATGCACCCATTTAGAAGTTGGGCTACGAGATTGAGAACTTGCAGATGAAATATCAGCTGTTCACAAAAACTTCTGAAATCTTCCGAGCATCAACGCAATGAAGAGGAAATTCTTTGTCAGAAAACAATTGATCAGAACCCTTGAGTTTATAAAACCGCTCGGCTTGAACCTTGTCTGCTTTAAAGACATCTTTCTTTACTTGCTTCATTTTAAGTTTCTTCAAACTCTGTGCTTCAGATGCTGGAACCTTCTCAACTCGAACCTTCTTTTCATGAAATCCCAGACCAACTTGTTTACCGGATATCTTCTCCTCAGAATTTGAACTCTGATGTCCATTCTTAGCCAATCTTGTGAATTCAGCTTTCATATCAGTGATTTTCTTCTGATCATAGAAAATAGTCTCATCAATTTCAGGTTGAGACTGAATCTTGTCACTGGATGTAGCCGACTTCTCATTATCAGCAGAAGATGAACCAGAAACAAATTTTGGTGCTGGAGGAATCTCAGATTTCAAAACCTTTTTCTTGTTCTTCTTGTTTTTCTTCTTCTTGACAACTTTTGCTTCTTCAGAAGTAGCAGATAAAGTCTTTGAATAGTCAACATCCTCAACATGTTCCTTCACTTCTTTGAAAGCTTCCTTGATATGAGCAGGAGGTGATGCAGTTTTATCAAACATTCTTTCAAAATTTGCATCATTTGCTAAGAAGCTTGTGAAAACTTGAGAATTTGAAACGTTGTTGAGAAGTCTTTTAGCATCAAGAACTTGAATTTTGAGATCAGAAATTTGCTGTTGAGCTTCTGCAAATTCCTTTTCTTTAGCAATCAAACGCTTGGCAACTTTGTGAGTTTCAAATTTTTGTAAGCGAAGATTATCAAGTCCTTCATGTAACTCCTTCTTCAGTTTAGCTTCATTTCTCTTTTGAATTTCCAGATTTGCAGTTTGCACCTTATTAACTCTAATCAACTCCCGCTTCTCATCCAACAACTTTTCCATATCAACTTGATATGCTTTAATTTTAGCATCAGATTCTTCAACTCTCTTAGTAAGCAGATCAAGCTTGACCTTGGATTTGTCAAACAAATTCTGGAAATCATTCGCTGCATCTTCTGCCTCTTCCTTCCATTTCTTCACTTCTTGCATCAATTCATCCTTTTCTTCACAAATCTCAGCTTTTGAAGTTTCAACACTTTTCTTATCTTGCTTCAAAACATCTATAACTTCATTCAACATTTTGATTTCAGTTACCAAGCCCTCATTCTTCAAAACCAACTCTGTTTCATGTTCTTTAGAAATTTTCAATTCAGAATTAATCACATCAAATGCCGCAGACAATTGTTGAACCTTCTTCATCAACAAGGCATTTTCCTTCATCAGACTTTCCAAGTTTTCAGCAGATTCATAAGAACTTGGAATTGAACTAGTATCAGAACTAGTATCCGAACAATAATCTACTTGTAAATCATGAGTAACTATTAAGGCTGATGAATCATATCCAAAATGTTTACCCCAATCAATAGCACCATCTTTTTGAACTGTCAAAGCTGTTGTCTTGCCTGTGTTACTTGTAGATGGTTGAGTAAAACCAGGTTTGGATGATTGTGGAGTATCAGATTTCTGTTGACATTCTTTGGCAAAATGTCCAAGTTGTTGACATTTATAACACTTTAACTTTGACTTGTCGAAACCCAACTTGTCACCAGAAATTCGTCTTCCATGTTTCTTGAAAAACCTCTTTGACCGTTGACATAACATAGCATATTGCCACGAAACATCCAATTCAGTCAATTGATCATCATCAAGTTCATCAAGATCTTCACTGGTTAACTTTGCATCAGCAACATTTTTGAGAATCAAACCAAAAGATGATGAAATCAATGCAGAAATCATTCTGGCACAATCCTCCGTTGATTCAGCCGAGAAAGCACTTTGAGTTGAAATATTTGGAATTGTAAAATTGCAACCTCTTGAAGAATTATTATCAGAATTTCCTGAAGCTCCAACTAGAAAAGCAACACTTGGTGCAGAATTTAAATTTGGTTTAGCTTTAGCATTCATGCTTGCTGAATTTTCACCATGATACAATTCCGGATTCTGTAAAGTAACACTTGACTTTTTGTTGTTTAACATTTCCATTTCCCGAGCATGAAGTTTTCCAGTAAGCTCGTGAAATGTTAACGCAGAATAATCCTTGTCATGAGTGAGTAGCAAAACATAATTTTCCCACTTTTCAGGTAAAGCTTCCATGATCTTTTCCTTTAAATCCGCATCAGATTTTTCAATTCCAACAACCTTCAATTCACTAATCAAATGTGAAAATCTTGAAACTAGAGCAGTGATGTTTTCATTGTCATAATTCTGAAAATTATCGAATTCTTTGGTTAAAACTTTCTTTCGACTCTTCTTATAATCAGCATTCCCTTCACATCGTGCGGATAGAGCATCCCATAATTGCTTAGATTTCTTGCAAGTGCTAAATTGATGAAGTAATTCAGTAGGTAAAGCCATAGTAAGATAACCATAAACTTTCTTTTCAAGCTCATAACTTTTTCTTTCAGCATCATCAAAATCTTCAATTTCCTTAGATTCTCCATCCTCTTTTGGTTTTTCATACAATTTCCTAATTGGAATCCATAAGTCAATATTATTTGTGCTGATATACGCTGAAAATCGTTTCTTCCAATTCTGATAATCTTCTAGTTTCAACAATTTGGGAACTTTCTGACTTGTTCCGATTTCATTGTCATAATTCATCATGGTCTGCATAGCACTTTGCATTGAGGCAAAAGCTTGAAATTCCGACATCGTTGAAAATTTGAAAAATTCTGATCTGTCCGAACTGGTCCGAACCTACTGTACCCTCCGAGCTTCCTCCGAACTAGTCCGAACTTCACCGAACTACCTCCGATCTCTCACCGAACCTCAAAAACCCCGAAGATCCTCCGATCCTAGTCCGAACTCTCACCGAACGAACTCCGAACCTATAAAGACTCCGATCTAGACCGAACTTCCACCGAACTCTCGCCGAACACCTCCGAGCTACCTCCGAACCTCAAGTTCGGAGCAGTTACTCCGAGCTTGCCCAGTTACCTCCGAACTTCGAAGACATTTTTCGAAAACTCGCAAAAACGGTCTGATTTTGACGAAACTCTATATGGTGGATCAGGAAATTCGATAGAAAACGGTTTAGGAACAATTTTTACACAAAACACACGTCAGAAATGATCTAAAACACGTAACGAAACACGAGAAAACTTCAAAAACGTTCAATAATCCGAGAATAGCAACCACAGATCAGTAGAGTGAACCAGAAAGCTCTGATACCACTTGAAAATGCGTGAGCATCGGATCGTCTACTCGATCTAGCTAATCGGACATCGAAACGTAATTAACCGATTGTTTTATTGATCAAACGAGAACAATTACAATCAGTAAACACTCAGAATCAGACTCAGAGAAACACACTCAGAAACACACACTTAAGAGATCTCGCACGCTCAGAACTACTAAACACAAAGACCAAACAACTATATATACACGACTGGCCGAACTCCCTCCGAACCCCAGGTTCGGCCGGTCCGAACTTCAGGTTCGGACCAGGTTCGGCCAACCCTAAATTGGCTTGAACTCGGTCTTCGTTCGATACTTCACACGACGCACATTTCAGGTATCAACAAACTCCCCCTCGTCGTGTGCAGTATCCTCCTCTAATTTCTTCAACATCATCAAAACTGTATCTTCAATCAAGCTCCCCCTCAAGTTAAGATCTCGTTCGTCCAATGAGATGAATCTTCGAACAAACTCCTCCTCAACTCGATCGTAGCTCAATCTTGAATACTTGATGACATTCAGTTTATCTCTGGTCTTTATCAACAGCTTCAGAAGACTTGAAGTTGTGATAGCTTGCACGACCGCATCCTGCATCAGAACTTAAATAATCTTGGCGCAAAACATCTCTTCGAGACTCCAAGATATGATTTTGAAAATTGATTTTATATCACGTGTTGATCAGATCAAAAATAAAGCAGAAACAAAATCTTTTTGACTTTTTGAAAAGTTTATATTAAAACACACCTAAAATCTTTTTGATTTTTCAAAGTTTATGCTAAAACACATCAAAAATCTTTTTGTACTTTTCTTGATATGAAATGAAATTGCAATACAGAATCAGACACTATTTTTGGTATGAGAAAGATCACTATATGGGATCATATTGATCATAACACACTGAACTACACTTCAATTTCAATTAATTGAAGCACACAAGTCATGTCGATTGCCGGTATAATTTGTCCATCTTAAGCTCAAACAGAATCATACTCATAACATCTGGATATGTTAAGGTATTGATTAGATTTGCTTTGACCAGTGTACCCCACACTATCAGACATATTCTGACATTTCCTGTTTTTCTTTCTTTTCCTTTTGTGTGATAGCATTTGTGAAATTTCACAACGCATAACATTTTTCATGATACAGTCAACTGTGTTCCATGCAAAAAGAAATAAGAACGTTAAATCGTCTACCTTAAGGTCGATCTTTCGATACGCAGATAAGGCCTCGGATTTAACAAAATAAAGAAAATAAAACAAGTTGAAGTTGTATAACTCAACAACAATCAGGTCGGTACTTCCGTACACGCAGAGAAAGTCCGATGAGTTATACGAAACACCAAAGAAAATAAAGCAGAACGTCAAACGAACAACAATCAGGTCGGTCTTTCGACACGCAGAGAAAGTCCGATCGTTTGACAAAATAAAGAAAATCAAACAAGTTTAAATCTTTGCAAAATGAAAACATGTATACACAGTAACTCCTCATTTTGAATTTCACACTTATTTTCTTTTTGTGTCATGAAATACGCATCAAGATGTTGTCCACTTGGTCAAGCATTAG
The DNA here is from genome assembly GCA_039602395.1 of Deinandra increscens subsp. villosa. NCBI lineage: Eukaryota > Viridiplantae > Streptophyta > Magnoliopsida > Asterales > Asteraceae > Deinandra > Deinandra increscens. Next base: position 76,913,441 of record JBCNJP010000010.1, on the reverse strand, counting down.
TATTTAGTGTATATCACATCTGAATACTTTCTGATTTGTCGAGCCTACCAAGCACATCAAACAATGATCTTATGGCTCTTTCATCTACTCTATCCATGAGTCAGATACGTATGCCAATGTACCATCATTTCCCAATGATCAATTTCTCAAAATTTTATATTATGCATGTATTCACCTTCCTTCCTTATATATTTTGCATGTATTCACCTTCTTTCCTTATATATTTTGCATGTATTCACCTTCTCCCCATACCATGCATTTTCTCAATTACTCCCCCTTACTTACAATTCTCCCCCTATCGAAGAAAAAGCTTTGATTCAAAATAACAAATTGAAAGCTATTAAAGCTAAATTTACCAGTGCAACTAAGGGCAGAGCAGTTCCAACGGTTTTTTTCAAATTCTTCAAAAGTTCAGGGGTACAAGCATAAAGGTCTTGGTTATGATGTTAAGGAAGAATCAGTTCTTCGACCACAACAAGCAAAAAATGTTGCTGGTTCAAATCAAAAGAACAAATCCAAACAGCAGAAAAAGAATGTCTTCACATCAAAGAATGATCATTACTATTCTGGAGGTTCTTCTTATAGTTCTGGTTATTCTTCACGAAGTCCACCTCCAAGGTATGATTCTTCAGACGATTTCTTTGATTTCTTTGGTTCAGAAAATATTTTTGGTTATCATGATGTGTTCAAACAGGACAAGAGAAATCTAAAGAATTTTGTTGATAAAAATCAAATTTTTGAATCAAACTTGGGTAGCAGTTCCCTTAATGTTTTTCATAGGAAGTGTTATGCATGTCGTAAACCAGGACATCTTGCTGCTCAATGTCCTACGAATGCGAGTACTGACGCTTATGTGAACAAAACTGCTAAGTATGTGGATTTAAATGGTCATATTTTTGATGAACCACAATCGTTCAGATTCCAATCTGCTAGTAAGCCGTCTTGGGCAAAGACGCAAGTTGATAATTTTGTGGATTCATTGAAAAATTTTCAATCGCCCAAGATCTGGAAACCCCGAGTTGTTTCTCCGGGTGTAAAAGACCATGTTGAAGACACCGGGCGACCCAAGGTTGTTGACTCGGGTCGATCCCAAAACCACTAATGTTTTATCTGGTGTCTGCAGGTTTCTTCAAGAAGACCTATTATGCGTGTGTTGCTAGTAGTGAAGAACTTGCCTAATTTAGTGTTTCAACGACATATCATTTTCAAATGTTTTTCAACCGATTTTTTAAAAAAAAACTAAAACTGCAAAGTGTCAGTGTTGGTCAATCAATTTTCTTTCTTGTTCATATGTTTACATTTTGTAGTTGTCCATATTTTTAGGGGGGGAATATTGAAAATTAAAAAAATAGTGTTTATTTGAATTTTAGGGGGAGATATTGGAAAATATAAAAAAAATGAAAAATTGAGAAATTGATTCGACAAAAGCGAGAAATGATGGTACATCAGCATATATGTTATCTGCCATGGATAGACTAAGTCTAAAGGCTATAGGTACTTGCGTAATCTGTGAATGTACATGACTAATCTGATATCTGCAAGTAAGATATAAACATAAAGCTTGCCTGATATCTTTGGTTATTTGCTTCTTGATGAATGTTGTGTGATGATTCCAAAAATAGAATAAAGAGATACCTGATGAATGCATGTTTTCATTTTGCAAAAATTTCAACTTGTTTGATTTTCTTTATTTTGTCAAACGATCGGCCTTTCTCTGCGTATCGAAAGATCGACCTGATTGGTGTCCGTTTCACGTTCTGCTTTATTTTCTTTGGTGTTTCGTATAATCCATCGGACTTTCTCTGTGTGTACGGGAGTACCGACCTGATTGTTGTTGGATTATACAATTTCTGCTTTATTTTTATATTTCTTATTTTCCTAAACAATCGGACTTTCTCTGCGTGCTCACAAGGCCGACCTGATTGTTGTTTGTTTAGGGTTCTGCTTTATTTTTGCATGACTCATCAAAGATGATTAAATCTCTAAGAAAGTTGGTTTTATATGATAAATATGATGATTTGCCAGTATTTCTGATAGAGTGGAGGCCGAGTTATTAGTGCATGATAAAATTACCTTAATCATATCTGAAAATGATAGAAAATGATTGGTGCATGCTGAAATAAACATAAATGTTGTATTTGCGATTATCTTGGCTTGCATGCTGATTAAGACCGAAATTGAAATGTGCTAGATGCGTTATGTCTGATATGATCTCGTGTCGTGATCTTTCTCGCAAAATACCAAAAATAGAGTGCAATTTTGTATTGCATTTATATTTCCTTTTTAGTAAAAATCAAAAAGATTTTTGGTGTGTTTTAGCATAACTTTGAAAAATCAAAAAGATTTTAGGTGTGTTTTGATCTAAAGTTTCTAAAAGTCAAAAAGATTTTATTTCTTAGTTGTTTTCGATTGATCAACACTTGATACAAAATCAAAATTTCAAAATCAATATCTTGGATTCTCAAAGAGAAGTTTTGCACCAAGATTAAATTATTTTTGGAAATTCAAAGAAAACCCGCACTTTTGTCTTCTAAAGTTGCAGGTTTTTGTGTGTCAAGACTCAAGCATGGTGAAAGGGGTAGTTTGTTATATATTTCACAAGTGGATCTTGAAGGTCAAAGATTTATTCAAGAATGATCCAGCCATGCAAGCTCTATTTCTGACAAGATTTCAAGTTGACGATCGGATGCAACATTGTTGAAGATTGAAGACTAGAGTTTTAGTTAGAATATATACACTACACGTTAAGGGGGAGTTTGTAGAAGCATATTCTTATGCTACGTTGTGTCTCGTGTATTGTATCTATGTGAGAGCTTATGTGTGTGTGACTATGAGGGCAGCGGACCAGTTGGTCCTGCGTACCAAATGGTCCGCCCGGACCAGATGATCCGTATGTGGTCCGCAGCTCATTTAGTCGTACCTATAAATAGGTAGCACATGTAGAGGGATGGAAACTTCTTGCCATATTCTACCTTTCTGTGTGTGTTTCTGTGTGTATGCTCTCAAGCGTATATCAATACAAATTCTCATTTGTATTTACTTTTGATCTCGTTTCACCTCGTTATCACGTGATTAGCAAACGATCCATCGCTCCTTGCATCTACAACTCCAAGAGGAGTGATGGACGTTATGTCTAGGAATGCATATAACATGCCGAGGAGATGTCAAATGATTAAAGAACTTCGGAAGGAATTGAAATCAAAAGTGTAGAAAGTGGTTTCTCTAATCAAGTGTTTCTACGAGGAAGGTCGAACGACCGATTGCGGAGATTTTGTCGAGTGGTAAGGTCGAATAGAATGACATGATAACATAAGTACCTGAAATCAAAATTTCAATGCGAAGAAAGGATCATAAAATGTCCGAGTAGCCTCCAGCTATTGTGCACAATGCTATGAGTGAGATAACCATTTCGTGTTTCATTTTCGCTTAAGGCATTGGCATACACCAATAACCCAGTTGAATCAGAGAGAAAATAATTTGAGTATGAGAAAATTGTGTGCGCATCAAGCCAATTATTGTTTGTTTGATAGACCCATTGTCTAACGAAAACGTAAACGCCTAAATTTCCCTACCAAGTAGCAAATAGCATAGAATTACACACAACTGACCAAGTTAACATGAGGAACAATTAGTTGATTTAGTACTTTATGGAGTTATGACCAATTAAGTTCACATGATTCGCATTAACATTTAGAATCACTTTTCATGCAATAACGGTTTAGAAACGGTTGATATGGTCAATGTGTACTAGCATGCCATCTTTCATGAAAGTTTTACCATACAACGCATACAATTATCCCAACACCTTATATACTAGCATACGACCGTAACATGGCATATGTCTAGCATATAACTTCAAAAACGAACCAACACAACCCATACGGTGCAGAGTTGACGGGGCAACTCCACACAGTCTTGTCATTCTGTTGATACATGGTCCTTGATCGTCATGTGAAGTATCGAATACAAGACTGATTCACACAAGAATGTTGAGGTCCGAACTCAGGCCGAACCTGGAGTTCGGACATGGCCGAACCTCGGACTGAACCACTGGTTCGGACCAGCGGGTTTAGCTTAGTATAAATATGTTGTCTTGTGTAGAATTCAGTAGGGGTTGATGTCATATCTTCTGAGTGTCTGTGTAAATTCTCTGTGGTTAATACAAGTCAGATTTGTATTTACTCTCTGTGTTCTATTCGTTTATATTGATTTCGTTACGACTAAGTAGAAGATCCGTACGCTCACACACTTTCAAGTGGTATCAGAGCATCAGGTTTGCTCTACTAGTCGGAAATCAGTATTTTCCAGAGTTGTTGAGTTCGAATTCACGTTTTGACTTTCAAAGCTCGTTTCTCATCTTCATTTCTCAAAATCTTCGTTCAAAACTTCATGATTTACGTCAAATATGTCTGTATTTGTTCGTTTTCAGTTGATTGAGTGTTCACAGCTCGAGAGGTGTCGATTTCAGTGAGTTTTTCCGAAATTGTTGAGTTTTTCGCGATCGGCCGAACCTCAAGTTCGGCATAACCGCTCCGAACACCAGGTTCGGAGTAAGCTCGGTCAGTGTTCTGAGTTCGGTGAGGTTTCGGAGCTTGTTCGGAAAGAGTTCGGACTATCTTCTCGACTTGGTGAGAGTTCGGACTAGGTTCGGAGGTACTTCAGCGTTAACTAGGTTCGTTGAGTGTTCGGAGGTAGTTCGGAGCAGCTTCGGAGGGTATAATAGGTTCGGACGAAGTTCGGAGTGAACAGTGTTCTGTTTTTCAAAAAATGTCCGATTTTCAAGCGTTCGCAGCTATTCAAAATTCGGTTCAAGCTACGATGCAAACAATGATGAATTATGATAACGAAATCGGAACAAGTCAGAAAGTTCCCAAATTACTAAAATTGGAAGATTATCATAGTTGGGTTAAACGGTTTGAAGCGTTTGTCGATACAAATGACATTGATATGTGGTTAGCGTTCACTGAGCAATATGTTTACCCTAAAGATGAAACTGGTGAACCTATTCTTCAAAGAAAAATGTCTTCTGAACAAAAGAAAGCTTATCAAGCTGAGAAAAAGGCATATGTTACGTTAACGATGGCATTGCCTAAAGAGTTACTTCATCAATTTGCTGGTAACTACACATCAAAAAGTCTATGGGATGCGTTGGAAAAACGATGTGAAGGCAATGACCAATACAAGAAAAGTCGACAAAAGGTTTTGAAGAAAGAGTTTGATACTTTTAAGCATTATCAAAATGAAACGATTCCCAATCTGATTGCAAGATTCGCTCATCTGATGAGTGAAATGTGTTTGGTGAATCTTACTAAAGAAGAGGTTGATATGAAAGAAAAGATCTTGGAAGCATTGCCTGAGAAATGGGAGAATTATGTGATGATGATTACTCATGATAAAGATTTTTCAGGATTGTCTTTCAATGATTTGGTTCAAAGAATTCAGGCTCGGGATATGGAATTAATGGTGAATAATCACTTCCTACACAAATTCAGAATCCTACAGTGTATCATGGTGAAAATGATTCTACAATGAATGCTGGGAAGTCTAATATTCTTAGTTCTGCACCCCTTACAGCATTTCTGGCAGGTAAATCTGACACTCCAAGTTATTCATCTGCTGGTTGTACTGTGTCAATTCCTAGTTCTTTGGCTCAAAGTGCATTGTCTGTTCAAACTGTCGATGATTATAATGCGTTGATGTCTGCATTGGTATCTTCATACTTTGGTGTTATCACTGGTGCTGTGAGTAATGCTGAGTTAGCAAATGAAGATTATGATCAGATTGATTATGATCATTTGGAGGAAATGGATCTGAATTGGCAATATGTTATGTTGGTTCGTAGAACGAAGAAATTTTTCAATAGAACTGGTAAGAAGAGACTTAATCAGGAAGGAAAGATTGGATTGGACAAATCTAAGGTGAAATGTTATAAGTGTTCCATTTATGGTCACTTTGCTCGAGAATGTCCAAGTTCTGCAGAAAGTAAATTGAAGACTGGTCAGCATGCACATTTAGTTTTTCATCCATCCGATAAAGCTGAGAAGGTTGAGCAAAAATCTGCTACTCTTGCTCATGATTGGACTAATACATTTATGCATCCAGATGGATTTACCTGGAATGCAGATTCAGAAGTTAAGAAGAATCATACTCCAATCTCAATTGCTTTAACTGTTCAACATGATGATGATGAAAGTGTTTTAACAGAATCTGATACTTCTTCAAGTATATCTTTGATTCAAGAAGAATTACCTAAGTCTTCTGAGAGTTTAAAGGATGATGAATTTAACTGTTATAAATGTGAGAAGTTGCTCAAGAAGATTGTAAGGTTGAAAAAGACTGTCAAATTTCAACTGAAGAAATTGTGGTGTTAAAGAAAGAATTGGAGAATTTTCAAAAGAAATATTATGAGTTAGTTCATATTCATGAGGATGTTTTGAAGGAAAAAGCTCGATTGGCTGAAGAGTGTGAGAAGGCAAAAGCTGAAGCATTAGATGCAGCTCAAGATTTTGAGAACTTGTTTGAGAAGAGTTATCCGGTTCAGCAAAAATATGAAGAGGCTACTGCTCTTATTGCAACAACTGCTGTTACTGTTGAAAAATTGCAAAATAAGATTTCTATGCTTCAAGATGAGAATGTGTTGTACCGGGACAAGAATGAAGTTTTCACTAAAGATGTTGAGATCTATAAACCAAAGCGAGAAAGTGTTCTTCAAGAACTGTTTGCAGAGTGTGAGATCAGAAAGTTACAGACTTATGAATATGATGATCTCAATGCAAAGTTCATCAAGTCACAACAAGAGGTGTTTGAAGGTCAACAGAAAATTAATGACTTGAAATTGGAGATTTTGGAATCAAAAAGACAAGTTAAGAATTGCAATTTGTCACCAACATTGCTTAACTTCTTTTACAAGCAGGATCAGAGTTCGGAAAGTTCTAAGAAGGATGATGTTCACTTGGTTCCTCAACCAGTGGATTTAATTGAAGTTACTGCTGCTTAGATTGATCCAAAAGATGACTTGCATGATTATTCTAAGTTTGCCACTCCATCCAAGAAGAACAAGTCCAAGTCTAAAAGGAATGAGAAGCCATTGGGAGACGCTCCAAAATTTGTTTCCAAGTCTGTTTTGCTGGAAAATGAAAAAGTATTTGATAAGGTTGCTTCCAGTTCTTCATCTGCAACCGAAGAAGAGAAAGTTTTGACTGAAAAGAACAAGTTGAGGGATATCAAAGCCAAATTCACTAGTGATGCTAGGACAAGAGTAGCCTCAGGTTCTTCTTCAGGTTCTTCAAAGACTCAAGGATCTAAACACAAATGTTTAGGTTACAAAGTGTTGAAGGAACCGGTTCAAGCAAAGAAATCAGTGAAGGCTGAGAAGGTTCCTAGAACAAAAGTTACAAAGACATCACCATCTCAGAAGGAGTTTTCTTATTATTCTGGAAGATCGTCATCTTCAAGGAGTCCATCTCCTAGGTATGACTCTTCTGATGGTTTCTTTGATAACTTCTCTGACTCTCAAAAATCAAAACAATTTTCAAATATTTTTAGAGAGCGACTTTGTTATGTATGTCGTCAACCGAGACATCTCGTTGCTGAGTGTCCGACGACTGCATATATCCACATAACTGCAAAATATGTGGATAACAACGGCCAAATTTTTGATGAACCATGGTCTCCAAAGTTTAGATCAACTCGTAAATCGTCTTGGTCTAAATCAAGTTCGTCGGTTGAATCTGATTCAGGTTCCGATCAAAAAATAAAACTTTTACAAATTTGGAAACCAAAAGTTGTTTCCAAGGCCAAGAAGGACTTTGTGGAAGACACCGGGCGACCCGACACTGCTGATTCGGGTCGATCCCAATGCCACTAATGTTTTATTTGGTGTCTAGCAGGTGTTTCAGGAAGACCTTTCGGTGATTGGATAATTACTGATTGTGAGATATCTGTTTTAATTAAATTGATTTCAAAATCAATTTTTGTTTTTCAAAGGCTGTGAGTATTCGTGTTGGTTGATCAATTTTTCTTGTTTTTCACTTCGTCTCATTCTGAGGGGGAGTTTGTTTTTGCAAAAATACAAAAATAGTGTTTTGTTTTTCAAATCGTAAAAATGAAAATCTATATATAGAGTTGTCATTTTTAGGGAGAGAAATTTGAAAAAGCTAAAAACATTGAAAAATGAGAAATTGTATCCGACATGATTGGGAAATGATGGTACATTGGCTGACAGTGTCTGACTCATGGATAAAGTAGATGAAAAAGCCATAAGACTATTTGATCGATGTGCAAGGTAGGCTCGGCAAATCAGAAAATATACAAATGTGATATACACTAAATCTGATGCTTGACCTAGTGGACAACATCTTGATGCATATCTCATGATATATCAAGAAAAAGTTATGTGAAAAATAAAATGAGAAGTTACTGTGTATACATGTGTTCATTTTGCAATGATTTAAACTTGTTTGATTTTCTTTATTTTGTCAAACGATCGGACTTTCTCTGCGTGTCGAAAGACCGACCTGATTGTTGTTCGTTTGACGTTCTGCTTTATTGTCACACCCCCAAATAACCACTAACGGAGTTTATACCGTTAAGGGGTGCGAGCAAACCAGGACCACAACCATTAGTTACAAATACTAAACGAATCAGAGTAAAGTCCAAAACATTCATTCCAAACAGTTTCAAAAGTTACGCAGCGGAATTAAAACATAAATATCTTAGCACTAGCCACGTGCTTTACAAATCATTGTTTCAAATCAAAATCCCAAGTTAGTTTAATGAAAGTAAAAGTCTTCACGTGCCATGCCAACCTTCAATGGATACTCTTCAACGATCTGCAAAAGTGAAAACCACACAAGTGTCAACCTAACGGTTGGTGAGTTCACAGTGGGCATGTCATGCATTGGCCCGGTCTCATAATCGTACTCGTGTCAACATTTACATACGTAATATTTGTTTGTGAAAAGCAATGCTCAGTTATATACGTCAATTCATAAACATTTGTTATTTAGTAAAGTTATTGTCCGTAACAGAGTTATCAGGTATGTACTAGTCTTGTATAATTAAAGTGCTCAACCGATATCGCGGGTAGCTAATCCGTTGTTTCCATGCACTAAGGAAGTTCGTACCAAAGCTGACGATTAAGTATAGTAGAGGCAGAGCCTTCAGCCATTTTGTTTTGCGGACATTCGTCATCGCGGCTTTGCCTCCCCCGTGTCCTCTCGGGATCACGGTCAGATAGGCTGATATTGTACCTCCGTGCACCTCCAGTGTCACGAGGCGGAGTTTGTCAAACTCCAGTAGATCTACCCAACATCCCCTCGCTTTACAATTAATGGCACAATTAAGTTGAGGACCTTTTCAGTTAAAAAGGCAATCCTTAGAAATCATGTGATATCATGTGGTTTAGACTTTAACCTACACTAGCCATATTAAAACGGTTTTCGTTTCAGAAAATAGTTTGTTAAGTTTCACAAGTGTTTCCCATAAAACACTTCAAGTTCATCAAATAGATGCATAGCATTCTAAGTTTTCAGTTTCATCAAGTGGTGCATAGCACTCGTAAAGTTGTCAGCATTGTTTTCCATTAAGTTATTCAGTGTGTCCCAAACGGGCTCACAGTAAACGGGTTAGTGACACTCACCATTGGTTGCACTGCTACACTTGTTATATAATCCAAGTTTGCTTAACGAAGACCTATGAACACGTTTAGGTCTTAAGTATTAGTTTTGTGTCTAATCTTTACTTAACGTCACTATGGCCCATAACATAGCACGTTGGAACTATGACTCGACATACAGTCACACGACACCGATGGTTGATCATAAACAAGGGTTCATATATATCAGAAGTCAAAACATGTATCATCATAGCATAATCATGTAAGTCATGGCATAACATTCAAACAAATTGCACAAGTTTGGATTCTGGTCTCAGTTTCGCTAGCAGTTTCGCTAGGCAGTTTCGCTGTGTGCACGGGCAGCACTTTCGCTAGGCAATACCCGATGACACAGTTTCACCAGGCTAGTTTCGCTCGAAACTGTTGGCACAGTTTCGCTAGCCTAGTTTCGCCCGAAACTGGTTTGAACTTTCGTTCAGGGAATTTCGCTCGGTAGATTCGCTCGAGCTGGTCTGGTTGGTTTACCCGGCGACACTGCAGTTTCGCTGCATAGTGTCGCTGGAAGGAGATATACATAGTTTCGCTGGACAATTTCGCCCAGAGAACACCACAGTTTCGCTAGTCGCGAAAAACACATAAATCAGCCTAAAAATCAATCTAACAGCTTCCATATTACATGCAGTTCATTATCTAGCATACATAACCATTTACCAACATAAATCAGTAAGCTTTAACACCTTAAACATGGGTTTTTATCATCAAATCACCAAAATGCATTTAAAACCCTAAAATGACTAAAATGGCACAAATCTCTATCATGGATCAGTTTTGCACGTAAAGTTATCAACTTTATGGTAGATCTAGCATTCCTAAGCATTCCTACAGAAGATCTAACAATATCATGAAGGTTTAAGCATGCTTTATGAAGAAATACATAGAAAACACATAAAAATGGCATAAAGGAAGGTTTTGGGACTCACGATTCGATCAGGGAATCGAATGGATGTTGTCTTGAGGCTGAGATCTTGGTTTCTCTTGATGGTTTTCGGCTGACCAGATTTCCAGAGAAGAATGTGTGTTTTTGTGTAAATGAGGCAAATAGGAGAACTAGGGTTTATTAAGATTATTTATATCAGAGGCTAGTTTCGCTGGCAGTTTCGCTGGCCAGGCGAAACTAGCTCTGATCACGTGTTATCGAATAGCTCAGCTGACTACCGGGCGACACTATAGTTTCGCCCGTTAGTTTCGCTGGCTGCACAACTTAGACAATTTTCACAAAATCAAGGATTTACAATTTGTCATGCTATTCATAATATTAAGTCATGCGTTTAAATCACATTGCACATAATGACAACAATAAATGAACACCTAGCACATATGGGCGGGTTCGGTGATCAACCAAAGGACGTGGACGTATTCGGCCTAGTTAAGTATTAGTTACTAAGTTAACACTTATAACGTAACTAACGGATTTGTCTAACGGAAGTAAACCTTGAAATTCTCGGATGTCACATCATCCCCTTGTAATTTGAATTTTCGTCCCGAAAATTATTCTTGTGTCGTGGCGTTCGCAGCATCGGCTGTCGTTGCTGGGAAAAGAAAGCAAAAGTTTTAGGGTTGCCACATCCTCCTCCTGTTAAAGGAATTTTGGTCCCCAAAATTAAATCATACCTTGAGTTTCCGTGGACGTTTGCTCAAACAGGTGAGGATACTTCTTCTTCATCTGATCCTCTCGTTCCCAAGTGTATTCAGGTCCACGCTTTGAGTTCCATCGAACTTTGACGATCGGAATCTTGCTACGTTTGAGGGTTTTCTCCTCGCGTCCCATGATTTCTACCGGTTGCTCGATAAATCTCAGATGTTCGTCGATTTCCAATTCCTCTAAAGGAATTATTTCGATGTCTTCAGCCAGACATTTCTTTAGGTTCGAAACGTGAAACACGTTGTGAACTCCATCGAGTTCAGCAGGGAGTTGTAAACGGTAGGCCACCGGGCCTACTTCCCCGATAATTTCAAATGGACCGATATAGCGAGGATTTAACTTTCCACGCTTTCCGAAGCGTATCACGCCCTTCCAGGGAGATACCTTTAATAACACTTTGTCGCCTACCTCGAACTTCAAAGGTTTACGGCGTTTGTCGGCATAGCTCTTTTGTCTGTCACGTGCTGCGGCTATCCGCTTTCTGATCTGAATAATTCGTTCAGTTGTATCATGAATGAGCTCTGGTCCGGTGAGTCCCTTCTCACCTGTTTCGGCCCAACACACGGGCGATCTACATTTCCTGCCATAAAGTGCTTCAAAAGGTGCAGCACCGATACTTGAATGATAACTGTTGTTGTAGGAGAACTCCACCAACGGAAGGTGAGCTTCCCAGTCTTTACCGAAGTCGAGAACGCAAGCTCGGAGCATGTCTTCTAAAGTCTGAATAGTTCGTTCCGTCTGACCATCGGTCTGCGGGTGGTAGGCTGTGCTCATATCCAGTCTGGTTCCCAATGCTTCTTGCATAGATTGCCATAATCGGGAAGTGAATCGGGGATCTCTGTCAGAGATAATAGTCTTAGGCACTCCATGACGTGCCACAATCCGATCAATGTACAGCTTGGTTAACTTATCCATGTTGTCAGTTTCCTTCATCGGGATAAAATGTGCAGATTTGGTTAATCGATCAATGATAACCCAAATCGCATCCGGTCGATTTGATCGATGAGGTAATCCCGTTACAAAATCCATTGAGATATCCTCCCATTTCCATTCTGGGATCCTTGGTTGCTGTAATAGCCCAGAAGGCTTTTGGTACTCGATCTTGACTCTTGAGCATGTTAAACACTTAGCCACATATCGCGCGATGTCGGCTTTCATATTCGGCCACCAATACAAACCCTTCAAATCTTGGTACATTTTATCCGATCCAGGGTGCACCGAATATCTTGATTTGTGAGCCTCGTCCATCACGAGCTCACGAAGATTTCCAAGTAAAGGAACCCAAATTCTGTCATTATAATACCTGAGTCCGTCAGACCTAACTTCAGAGTTACCGTCTACACCACGCAGAGCTTCAGCTGCGAAGTTTTCTTTCTTTAAAGCTTCTTGTTGGGCATCGCGGATCCGATCCGGCAATCCCGTGTGGATGGTAAGTTGCAGCGCTCGTACTCGTCGAGGCTTTTCATACTCCTTCCGACTTAATGCATCAGCCACAACATTGGCTTTTCCCGGGTGATATTTAATTGCTAAGTCATAATCATTCAATAGCTCGACCCACCGTCGTTGTCGCATGTTAAGATCCTTCTGATTAAAGATGTGCTGTAAGCTTTTGTGATCGGTAAATATGGTGCACTTTGTTCCGTAGAGGTAATGTCTCCAAATCTTGAGTGCATGCACAACGGCTCCCATTTCCAAGTCATGCGTTGTGTAATTCTTTTCTGTGTCCTTCAGTTGCCTGGACCCATAGGCAATCACTTTATCCCGTTGCATCAACACACAACCGAGTCCTTGAATTGATGCATCACAGTAAACCACAAAGTCGTCAATCCCATCGGGTAACGCGAGAATTGGAGCAGAACATAACATATCCTTAAGAGTTTGAAACGCACGTTCTTCTTTTTCACCCCATCTGTATTGCACTCCTTTGTGCGTCAAAGCTGTTAAGGGTTGAGCCAACTGCGAGAAACCCTTGATGAATCTTCGATAGTATCCGGCAAGTCCCAAAAATTGTCGGATTTCGGTCGGCGCTCTAGGAGTAGACCAATTCTTGATAGCTTCCACTTTAGCTGGGTCGACATGAATTCCATTCTGATCAACAATGTGTCCAAGAAACTGGACTTCGCGAATCCAAAAATCGCATTTCGAAAACTTGGCGTAAAGCTGTTCCTTGCGGAGCAATTCCAAGATAAGTCGCAGGTGCTCCTCGTGTTCTTCCTTTGTCTTGGAGTAGATCAAAATATCATCAATGAAAACGATTACAAACTTGTCGAGGTACGGCTTGCACACTCGATTCATCAGATCCATAAATACGGCAGGTGCATTGGTTAGCCCAAACGGCATAACCAGGAATTCGTAGTGACCATAACGAGTTCTGAAAGCAGTCTTGGGGACATCCTCGTCACGGACACGGAGCTGGTGATATCCAGACCGTAGATCAATCTTTGAGAAGTAGCTTGATCCTTGCAGCTGATCGAAGAGATCATCGATTCGAGGAAGTGGATACCGATTCTTGATCGTAACTTTGTTAAGCTCTCGGTAGTCGATACACATTCGGAACGTTCCATCCTTCTTCTTAACAAACAATACCGGAGCTCCCCACGGAGACGAACTTGGACGAATGAACCCTTTGTCGAGTAGCTCTTGAAGTTGTGAGGAGAGTTCGTTGAGTTCACTTACTGCCAAACGGTACGGTGCGCGTGCAATCGGAGCGGCTCCAGGAGTTAAGTCGATTCCAAACTCAACTTGTCGAAATGGAGGCAAACCAGGCAGATCTTCAGGAAATACATCGTGGAAGTCGCGGACTATCGGGTAGTCGTCGATTCTGCGCTCTGGAAGTGTCGAATCGGTGACGTTGGCAAGAATCGCGAAGTGACCTTTGCGAAGGCACTTTTGAGCTTTGAGAAACGAAATAATACCAGTTACTGTTCCACCTTTTTCACCTTGGACCGTTAACACTTTACCTCCTTCGAGTGGGATACGAACTACTTTTTCTTTACATAAAATTTCAGCTCGATTCTCAGATAACCAATCCATTCCTACTATAACGTCAAAACTACCAATCGGAAAAGGCATAAGGTCAATTCCTAATGTACGGCCAGCTAGTTCTAACTTACAGTCCTTAACTATCTGAGTTGTATCAAGAAGTTTACCATTTGCTAGCTCTACCACATACTTAGCGTCTAGGGCAATAGGTTTAGCATTAATCAACTTAGCAAATTTAGTGGAAATAAAACTTTTCTCAGCACCAGAATCAAACAATACAGTAGCAAAGAAACCATTAAGGATGAATTTACCGTTAATCACGTTGGCATCATTGCGAGCTTCACCTTGACCCATAACAAAAGCTCGACCTCTACCATTCCCACCATTACCATTTCCACCATTGTTTCCCTGATTACCATTCCCCTGTCTTCTTAACTGCGGGCAGTCCCTCTTTATGTGGCCTTGAGCACCACATTCATAGCAGTTCCCATTACCATTTCCTCTGGGAGCTTCATTGTTGTTACGGTTCTGACCATTGTTGTTACCATTTCCCCGGTTGTTCCCATAGTTGTTGTTGTGCCTTTGGCGGTTCTGTTGCTCAGGAAGAATTGCCCAACAGTCTTTTGCTTCATGGCTCCTCTTGCCACATCTTTCGCAGTTCAAACTTTTTCTGCAGGTACCGGTGTGATGCTTCCCACACTTGTTGCACTTGGGCAGGTTACCTTTGTAGTTACCTTGACCATTCCCGCCCTGGTGATTGTTAACACTGTTGTTTCCAGACCTCTTACTCTGACCCTGGGAGTTAAACGATCTCCCCGTGTTGTTTCCAACACTCTGATTGTTCATTGAATTTTCAGGAGCTTCTCCTTCAGCTTTTCTTTTGCCACTCAAGGCAGTCTTTTCAGAAACTCTTGCAGGAAGTGTACCCCTCTCAACTTCCTGATCAGTTAACTTGTGAGCCAGACGGATGGCTTGTTGCACAGTGGTTGGGTTGCTGGCAGTCACCAAACTCTTGATTTGGGGTACGAGACCCTCCAGATAACGCTCAATGCGCTTGAATTCAGCATCAACCATGGACGGACACAGTACCGCGTACTCGTGGTAACGCGCAGTGTACTCTTCGACTTCAGACCCAGACATCTTGGAGTTCAGAAATTCTCCCTCAAGCTTCTTGACTTGGTCCCGTGGGCAGTACTCCTCCATTATCAGTTCCTTGAACGCTTCCCATTGCATGTCGTTAGCAGCGTTTACCCCGACCATTTGAATTTCAGCGTTCCACCAGGAGAGAGCAGCTCCTTCGAATGTACCAGTCGCAAATTTCACCTTGTTCTCAGCCGGGCAGTTACACATGGAGAAGACCTTTTCAGACTTCTCGATCCACCTGAGGAGTCCCACCGCTCCTTCCTCGCCGGAGAACGTCATCGGCTTGCAGTCCATGAAAGTCTTAAATGTGCAGTGATGAACGTTTCCTGATGCAATTAATAGTTCGGGTTTCAAATTTAAACAGGTCAAAATATATATATCGCCTTGTGCCTTAACCGGCATAACAATTACCATGCGCGGCAATTGTAGCTTGCACGGCGGCCACGGCGGCTTGCACATGCTCATTGATCATTGCTTGCAGTTGTGCAGGCGTCAGGTTGATGTTATTCCTTCCCGCTCTTCCAGACATTTTGCTGAACAGTTAAAGTAGCCAGTGTTCAGTAGCAATTATATTCTATACATATCCCATAATATGTACATTAGCAATTTCCCGTTATCCCTCTATTAGTCCAGAAAAATTTTGTGCACAATCGAGGCGTCGTTGGAGAACGTCGTAAGTCGTAAGTACTATCGTCGAAAGTTGGCTTCCCCATAAAAGTCACCGTCGGCGTAGTCATCGTAGCAGAAATCAGGACGTAACGCGTAGCATCGTTTCGTTGTTGCTTTCCCCAGAGTAGTGCGTGTATTATCGTTCGCATTTCGTATTCGTGTGTGAAAATTTCCTAAGGCTTTTCCGTTAGACTACTTAGACACGGTCTCTATATATATCTACATATATATATCTACATATGGAGTATTTTACTTACACAGTGGAGCGAGTATCCCAGGTTGGCACGTAAAAATTTGGTTTTGGGAATTTGTTTGTTCGTTTGTAACTAAGGTTTCAAGTTGCAGTTTCCAAATCGTTTTCAAAAATGATTCCAGTTCTCTGCAACTTATGGCTCTGATACCAATCTGTCACACCCCCAAATAACCACTAACGGAGTTTATACCGTTAAGGGGTGCGAGCAAACCAGGACCACAACCATTAGTTACAAATACTAAACGAATCAGAGTAAAGTCCAAAACATTCATTCCAAACAGTTTCAAAAGTTACGCAGCGGAATTAAAACATAAATATCTTAGCACTAGCCACGTGCTTTACAAATCATTGTTTCAAATCAAAATCCCAAGTTAGTTTAATGAAAGTAAAAGTCTTCACGTGCCATGCCAACCTTCAATGGATACTCTTCAACGATCTGCAAAAGTGAAAACCACACAAGTGTCAACCTAACGGTTGGTGAGTTCACAGTGGGCATGTCATGCATTGGCCCGGTCTCATAATCGTAATCGTGTCAACATTTACATACGTAATATTTGTTTGTGAAAAGCAATGCTCAGTTATATACGTCAATTCATAAACATTTGTTATTTAGTAAAGTTATTGTCCGTAACAGAGTTATCAGGTATGTACTAGTCTTGTATAATTAAAGTGCTCAACCGATATCGCGGGTAGCTAATCCGTTGTTTCCATGCACTAAGGAAGTTCGTACCAAAGCTGACGATTAAGTATAGTAGAGGCAGAGCCTTCAGCCATTTTGTTTTGCGGACATTCGTCATCGCGGCTTTGCCTCCCCCGTGTCCTCTCGGGATCACGGTCAGATAGGCTGATATTGTACCTCCGTGCACCTCCAGTGTCACGAGGCGGAGTTTGTCAAACTCCAGTAGATCTACCCAACATCCCCTCGCTTTACAATTAATGGCACAATTAAGTTGAGGACTTTTTCAGTTAAAAAGGCAATCCTTAGAAATCATGTGATATCATGTGGTTTAGACTTTAACCTACACTAGCCATATTAAAACGGTTTTCGTTTCAGAAAATAGTTTGTTAAGTTTCACAAGTGTTTCCCATAAAACACTTCAAGTTCATCAAATAGATGCATAGCATTCTAAGTTTTCAGTTTCATCAAGTGGTGCATAGCACTCGTAAAGTTGTCAGCATTGTTTTCCATTAAGTTATTCAGTGTGTCCCAAATGGGCTCACAGTAAACGGGTTAGTGACACTCACCTTTGGTTGCACTGCTACACTTGTTATATAATCCAAGTTTGCTTAACGAAGACCTATGAACACGTTTAGGTCTTAAGTATTAGTTTTGTGTCTAATCTTTACTTAACGTCACTATGGCCCATAACATAGCACGTTGGAACTATGACTCGACATACAGTCACACGACACCGATGGTTGATCATAAACAAGGGTTCATATATATCAGAAGTCAAAACATGTATCATCATAGCATAATCATGTAAGTCATGGCATAACATTCAAACAAATTGCACAAGTTTGGATTCTGGTCTCAGTTTCGCTAGCAGTTTCGCTAGGCAGTTTCGCTGTGTGCACGGGCAGCACTTTCGCTAGGCAATACCCGATGACACAGTTTCGCCAGGCTAGTTTCGC
Organism: Deinandra increscens subsp. villosa; assembly: GCA_039602395.1. NCBI lineage: Eukaryota > Viridiplantae > Streptophyta > Magnoliopsida > Asterales > Asteraceae > Deinandra > Deinandra increscens. Next base: position 76,895,441 of record JBCNJP010000010.1, on the reverse strand, counting down.
TCGAAACTGTTGGCACAGTTTCGCTAGCCTAGTTTCGCCCGAAACTGGTTTGAACTTTCGTTCAGGGAATTTCGCTCGGTAGATTCGCTCGAGCTGGTCTGGTTGGTTTACCCGGCGACACTGCAGTTTCGCTGCATAGTGTCGCTGGAAGGAGATATACATAGTTTCGCTGGACAATTTCGCCCAGAGAACACCACAGTTTCGCTAGTCGCGAAAAACACATAAATCAGCCTAAAAATCAATCTAACAGCTTCCATATTACATGCAGTTCATTATCTAGCATACATAACCATTTACCAACATAAATCAGTAAGCTTTAACACCTTAAACATGGGTTTTTATCATCAAATCACCAAAATGCATTTAAAACCCTAAAATGACTAAAATGGCACAAATCTCTATCATGGATCAGTTTTGCACGTAAAGTTATCAACTTTATGGTAGATCTAGCATTCCTAAGCATTCCTACAGAAGATCTAACAATATCATGAAGGTTTAAGCATGCTTTATGAAGAAATACATAGAAAACACATAAAAATGGCATAAAGGAAGGTTTTGGGACTCACGATTCGATCAGGGAATCGAATGGATGTTGTCTTGAGGCTGAGATCTTGGTTTCTCTTGATGGTTTTCGGCTGACCAGATTTCCAGAGAAGAATGTGTGTTTTTGTGTAAATGAGGCAAATAGGAGAACTAGGGTTTATTAAGATTATTTATATCAGAGGCTAGTTTCGCTGGCAGTTTCGCTGGCCAGGCGAAACTAGCTCTGATCACGTGTTATCGAATAGCTCAGCTGACTACCGGGCGACACTATAGTTTCGCCCGTTAGTTTCGCTGGCTGCACAACTTAGACAATTTTCACAAAATCAAGGATTTACAATTTGTCTTGCTATTCATAATATTAAGTCATGCGTTTAAATCACATTGCACATAATGACAACAATAAATGAACACCTAGCACATATGGGCGGGTTCGGTGATCAACCAAAGGACGTGGACGTATTCGGCCTAGTTAAGTATTAGTTACTAAGTTAACACTTATAACGTAACTAACGGATTTGTCTAACGGAAGTAAACCTTGAAATTCTCGGATGTCACATTTATTTTCTTTGGTGTTTCGTATAACTCATCGGACTTTCTCTACGTGTACGGGAGTACCCACTTGATTGTTGTTGAGTTATACAACTTCAACTTGTTTTATTTTCTTATTTTGTTAAATCCGAGGCCTTATCTGCGTATCGAAAGATCGACCTTATGGTAGACGATTTAACATTCTTATTTCTTTTTGCATGGAACACAGTTGACTATATCATGGTTACAATCATTGTGTGATTAAAATCACAAATGAGATCACAAAATGTGATAAACAAAAGCATATCTGAGTATGTATGATAGTGTGGGATACACTGGTCAATGCAAGCTTAATCAATACCTTAACATACCCAGATGTTATGAGTATGATTGTGCCAGATTTTTAAGTTGGACAAACTATATCTGCAATCGGCATGGCTTATGTGCTGCAATAATCGAAATTGAAATGTAGTTCAGCATGTTATGACCAATATGATCCCAAGTTGTGATCTTTCTCACAAAAGACAAAAATAGTGTCTAATTCTGTATTGTTTTACTTCAGTTATCAGAAAATACCAAAAAGATTTTAGGTGTGTTTTGATATAAAGTTTCCAAAAGCCAAAAAGATTTTGTTTCCGTTTTGTTTTCGATTGATCAACACAAAATACAAATTCAATTTTCAAAATCAATCTATCTTGGAGTCTCGAAGAGACATATTCATTACGTTATTTCTTTCCGAATTTTATACTATTCATTACGTTATTTGCATCCTCCCTGCTGGAATCTTCACCAGTGCCAGTTTAAACTCACATGTCATTCTTGGAATGTGTAGTTACGACTATCTTAAGCCTGTTATCCCATCGCTTACTCGAATTCACGAATTAAGTCGTTGGCCCTTTTCCTCTATTTTCTATTCTCATGCTTGATGCCATGCGTAATCTTGCAGATCACTTTTTGATATTCGGTACCTCATAGTTACACTTTTATTATGTTTGATCTTCACTCTAAGTATTTGGATTCCTTAGCAACGGTAATGTGTATGATGATATGTTGTATGATATTGAACTCCAACTTGAAGTTAAACCTAATTGTCTACGTTATTTCTTGAATAATTCTTAACTAAATTGAGTAATTTGTTTTCTGAATAAACTGCTATGTGCTTCCTTTTAAATGACAGTGGGCACTTAATTGGATTTCTCTTTGGACCTCGGTCCTTCTGTCACAAAATCAATGCGCTGCCAGTTATATTTCTGTACGTGGGAAATTGTTAAACCATTTTGACAATGATAAATAGTTTATTTGATTTTAACCCACTCATGAGAAATATTTACAAAACATATGCATTATGCATGCTAAATTTGAGAATCTAATTCTATGTTTAGAGTATAGAAGCTGATCAATTATTGAGAAAACAAATTACTCAATTTAGTTAAGAATTATTCAAGAAATAACGTAGACAATTAGGTTAAACTTCAAGTTGGAGTTCAATATCATACAACATATCATCATGCACATTACCGTTGCTAAGGAATCCAAATATTTAGAGTGAAGATCAAACATAATAAAAGTGTAACTATGAGGTACCGAATATCAAAAAGTGATCTGCAAGATTACGCATGGCATCAAGCATGAGAATAGAAAATAGAGGAAAAGGGCCAACGACTTAATTCGTGAATTCGAGTAAGCGATGGGATAACAGGCTTAAGATAGTCGTAACTACACATTCCAAGAATGACATGTGAGTTTAAACTGGCACTGGTGAAGATTCCAGCAGGGAGGATGCAAACTTCTCGTTAGAGATATATTCATTGTTTAAGTTCACTAGTGTGCCCAACCTCCTTGGCGTTCTTGCGCTTCATGTGTCATGCTTCCTTTCTTGTCAAAACATCGGTTCAAATAGTCTTTAAAAGTAGGATGAAGTAAGAAAGTGTTTTAAAAGGGTGTCTGCAAAACACAAAACATCAGGATGTTTAAAAGTGGTTTTGGCTTGGGTTGCCTGTACATGTGCATTTTTTTTTGCTATGGTTCAGTGCATGTTTACCGCGGGTCAAAAGATCAAATCGGGTGTTCCGTAGAAAAGGATCGGGGCTATCACCTTAGTGAACACCAGAGAGTTTGTAAAAACAAAGCAGTCGAACCAAAAATAGTGCCCCTTAAACAAATTCGATCTACTTCTTAACACATGCTTCTAAAAGTTGGAGTTGTTCATTCGATCATGCGGTTATCATTAATAAGAGAAAAAAAAATCTATGGTTTTTAAAACGTTGATGTTCATCTGAGTCAGAACTCACGTCTAAATTGTGGCAGGAAATTCACTTTAGGCGAGTTTTCCTAGACTCGGATAATTGAAACATGGAGTTTGATTATTTCGGGCATGACTCTCTTTGTAGAAATGCGTAAGGGATATTTGTAATCTCAGAGAAAGTAGCATTAAGCAGTTTTGTCGAGGACCTAGTCCTGTTAGATGGAGTTTCTCAAGATGATGCTCATGTGTATGACTCTAAAGTCAATCCTTGGTCCGGTACTGGTCCCACATTCAATGTGCCACCAATGTTTATATATAGGGTGTACCGCAGCTAACCCACCACACTACCAGCACATTAAAGGTGTACCAGCTACCCACCATTACTAGATATTAGTCGAACCATATTGGATACCTTTATCGGAAATATAGGACATCAAGTTTCTCCCATACGCTTGAATGTAAAGGGGGTGAGAGATAAAACCTCAATACGTTATGCAAACAAAAGGTGTAAGAGTTTTCATTCACAATACCAGAAAGATGCGTAAGGTTTGCTATTCTAGTGAAGGTCGTCGAGAGGTTGGCATGCGCAATGCGAATATCATAAAGCTTCAGATTTCAAGATGATCGAAATTTAAACAGGCCACAAGGTTTAAGTTCAAGCTAGGGGTTCATCAATGAAAGTTTTCTGAAAAGGACGATGAGGATTCGTGTACCAAAAGTTTTTCGATAGCTATTAGGACAGGAGCATTAAGAAATGTAAGAAGGGAAAATGTAGGTCGATGGTATAATTAGCTGTAGATAACAAGAAGTTCACGCTTGTTGGGTGTAAATAGGGTTTCCATAAAAAGCTTGGTATTGTTACTGCAACTGAAGCACAAGGTAGTCTCATCATCAATGGTGTTAACTAGTAGAAAAGCTAACCAAAAGTGTAACACATTCCGGTTCAAAGCTTAGAAGCTTATCTAGGACATAATAGATTACAAAAGCATGAGAATCAGAAATTGCCGATTGCTAAATCATAAAAGGTTTGAACTATGCAAACAAAAATCGATAGTACAGGCTCAGGAGATCAATCAGAATAGTCCTTACGTTAAAACTGGGAGTCATTAGTTTGAAAATTAGGAAGACTTTTCACTAACATTACCCTCATTAGAGATAAATATGCTTGTGGTGGGGTAGGCAGTTTGTACAATATTGACGATGTTACTGGCAACAAGTTTTTGTTCACACAAGAAAATCAGGGAGTATAAATCTTTGGAGGGTAACTTTATAAGAGTTTTAAACCAAGAAATGTGTTCCACTGCTCGCGATATATGATTTTATATAACTCGTTTATCCACTGTTGCTTGGGTATTCATCTGGTGAATGTAAATCTGAGTTGTGTCACGATCGTAAAGTTCCAGGGATTGATATGGTCGGTAAAGTCGTGAAGGTAGAATTATGATTCAACATGAATTCAAACCAGACAAAGATTTCGTCAAGAGTTTTCGTAATACGACATTCCTTCAGGACTAGCATTCATAATATGTTTCAAAAGAGTCCTCGAAGGGATTAGAATCCATATATATAGGAAAGATAAGATACTGCGCGATAACATTTACAAAGATAGATGACTTCGTTCATCCGGTTGAGTTTAACATGTTCAACATTGAATGCCACTAGGGAAAAAAATTACAAGAATTTGGTCCTAATACGACCATTGGCTTGCCTAGTAGGATTCTCTAGGATTTCCATATACTGCAAATTATATATATGTCTGCACCCGTAACTGTGATTTACTTTATATGATCACCCTGGTTCCTCTTACTTCAGCTACCAGGTATGGTGTGTTCACTAACTCATGGTTATCTTGACCAGAATTTATTAAATAGAAAAGTTTCGAGAATAAAATATTCACTTTAATTGGAATGACTCACCTGGAGTAAATCAACCATAAATTTAGCTCAATAGGATTTGAGGGGTTATCACAATGACCCAAGCTTAGCTCGAAGATATATAATGATTACTACGCATACCAACTTGATCAGAAATCCGATATATATGAGAGAAAAAAAATATCAGTCAGTACACATCAGGTACCGTTTAGTTTATAAGAGTCTCATTCAAGTTGCTTCATTCCAATGCAACCATGAAATAGAAACGAGAAGGGAAAGATCTTTGAAGATCAGGGAAAATGTGAAAACGATTCGGATATCGAAGGCAGATGCAAGTGTCCCTTAGAAAATCACTTGGATCCACACACTGCCGCCACTACTAAAGTCAAACGGCCGCGCTATAAGCACGTTGTGATAATGTTGACTGAACATTAGAGTTCAGTGGTACAGGTAGGTCAAGTAGAACAAGAATCTCACATACTAGGAGGAAAAGTTTGAGAACAAGAAGAGGTATTACACCACCTTCCCTAAGTTCTAAGATAATCCCGAGCAGCAACCAGCTCGTCATGAATGAAGATGTGATCCTCCGTTTCGACTCGACTTCTTGTCGCAACACATGCGAAGTTAGGGGTACACGACTCTAAGAGGTTGAAAACGACTCAAGTATAACTGGTTCCTTTCAGTGAAGATGAGGAGATGGATGATGTAAACGACATATCGTAAACCAGGTGCATGCAGGTGTGAGTATCACGATGCATAAGAAAAATGTTTAGGTGTGTACCTATTGTAAAACAGTTATAGTCTAAGACGAATCTTAGTTCGCTGTAACAAATGGATCTGATACCAATCTGTCACACCCCCAAAAATCCACACGCGGAATACCACCGCAGGGAGCCTGGCAAACCAGGATCGCAATCCATTAGTTACACCAAACGACCAATAATTAATAAAAGAATTTTATATTTCATTAAAATAAAATTACAGAGTTTTACAAATGTGGAAGCGTAAGTACAATAAAAGTATTCAAGTAAAACACCGTCACCCGAGGTGAAGTGACTTGACCAAAGACGTTAAAAGTGTTTCAAAGACTCATGCATTCGTACTCGTGATACTCGAACATCTGCAACCTGAGAAATAACATGCTAAAAAGTGTCAACACAAAGGTTGGTGAGTTCACAGGTTTATCAGTACAAAAATAGTTCCAGTTCATGTGCGAAATATGAGCAAAATGTAATATTCGTATACGTATATTTTTATATAACTATAATGGTTACATAAACGTTCGTTTTATATTTCGCAAATACGTGTATTGTTAGATTTTTCCAAGTACACGTGCTTTATAATTCTTGTCAAAATCAGTATTTATATAAAAATTATATTACATGAACCGATATAAAAACGAAGGTAACGATGTCAATGAGGGTTTCTACGAATCCAAAATAACTCGGTGATAGGTTTTTAGTCAATCAAGTTCATAAAACAAAAATTAAAACAAAACCGTGAAAACCTAGGGTCACTAGGTTCGAACCCATGACCTCCCCATCACAGAATAGAGCCCCTACCACCAGCCTATCTATTGTTTTGGTTAATAATCTGGTCGGAAATGATTTTAAATAATTGAGTAAATTACGGATTTAATCCCCGTGGTTTGTACGAACTTCGGGTTTAGTCCTTAAGTTTCATTTATTACGAATATGGTCCTAAACGTTTGCCAAACCGTATCGGATTTAGTCCCTGAGCCTTAACGCCGTTAGAAAATTCTGTTAAGTGAGTGTGAATTGACCATTATACCCCTCATTTAAAAAATATTATCTCTAATATAAATATCACATATCAGATCCGGTCCTAGTCCTACCTCCGAGATATAGGCGCTACTACCACCGCAAATTCTCCGGCCGCCCACCTCCAAAAACTTCTCCTGCCACCGGACAGATCCTCAACTCCATCTTCTCCTCTTGTCTTAGATCGCGATTTCAGGGGTTAAATCCCATTTCGACAGCAGCCCCGGTCTCCGGCGATTAGGTTCGTTACCACTGAGTCCGAGAAATTCAACAGATCAAGTTGTAAGAAGATGGCGTGTTTTGGCTGGTAAAACCGCCATCACGCCTGGCTGTTTTTCGAGTTCTTCGGCTTCTTCAGGAGTCAACCGGGTCGCAAAGCCATGGAACACATTCTTGTAGACATGAATGAGGTCTCAATTCGGCTTTTCGTCGCTGATTTTTTTCGATTGGAGTTTTTTTTAGTTCAAAGTTCGAAGAGTTGCTCCATACCAATGCTCAACATCAGTGAAAACAGATGGTTTGAAGTTGTTTTGGATCCTAACCATGAAGGTTTGGGTGTTAAGGTGATGTGCAATATTTGATACGATAAAACAAATAATTTTGTAAATCAGTAACCACAATCGAACCATTGTGATTGATTGATAGGGATAAGCTATTTTTGACATTATTTATAAACAACGTGTGTAGTGGCCATATGGTGGAGGAATGCATGAACTAGAAGATGAAAATGGGGGGTTGAATTGCGGCTGGGTTCCTCCGGCAAGAATTTGGTGTACCAATGGTTGATTTTGGGGGTTTTGGTATGAAATCAAAACCCCCTTTGCTGCCTGATCGCTCGACTTCTTCTTCTTAAGTAGCCAAAATGAAAATAAGTGTGGACAGAAATGGTGGTGGCTTGCAGACGGTGGTGCTGATGTGACGACGGTTACAGGGTTATCGGAGATGGTGGTGACGGTGAATGGAAAAGTGATGATGGTGGTGTGAGGAAGAAGAGGGGGAGGGTGGCCAAAAAAAATTTCTTTTATTTTTTTTCTTTTCGTTTTTACTTAAAAAAAGGGGTAAAAGTGTCATTTTAAAAACATTAACAGAAAAAATTAACCATCGTTAGACACAGGGACTAAATCCGATACGGTTTGGCAAACGTTTGGGACTATATCCGTAATAAATGAAACCTAAGGACTAAATCCGAAATTCGTGCAAACCACAGGGACTAAATCCGTAATTTACTCTAAATAATTTTAAATACGTAATGGCTGGAAAGGGATTTCTTAAAGAAAAGAGAAAAAAAACTTATTGTCGTCGGGTTTCGAACCCGGGATCATAGGCTTAGAAGTCACGCACCAAACCACCCGAACGACTGACACAACTGTGTTTTAACCCGACTTTTATTTGATAAAACATATAGAGTTTGTGTGTCTTCTTCTTCCTCAAAACCCTAGAGACCCCCCTCCCCCCATGTCCGAAATTAAAAAAAAAATGGTGACCCTTCCTCCAAGTTTGCTTCCTCACCAAGCTAGCATGAATTAGAAAAGGAGATTGATTGTCAATCTTCTCCCCTCTCTCTCCCTAATTCATCCAAACCTCTCTCTCCCCCTCTCAAAATTTTCGAAAATTCTGCCCGCTCCCATCTCTCTCTCTTTCTTCAACCCTTCTCTAGCAATCTTCATCTCTTGTTCTTGCTACGTGGATTAGGAGACTCTCAAGACTTGTTTGCTGCTGTTTTCTCTTCAATTGAAGAACCCAAAAACGGTTTCAAGTTGCTTTAAAGGTTAGTACATAAACCCTAGAGTCTAGCAAAGGAAATCCACATGAAATTATGTGGTTGTTGTGTGTTAAAAATTGTTTTCTTGGTATGTATTGTGTATTTAAAAATCTGGCAGATTCTTGTGTCAACTATCTCGGGCCATAACTCGATCAATAATGGTCTAACGACCTTCATTTCAGAACCATAAGAAAGATGGAAGTCTTAGCTTTCTAGCGAATACTATTTTGAATGAAGAGACCTCCGTTTGGTCATCCAATTGTGCACCACAAGTTTGGTGCACGAAAGTGTTGAAAATTTGAGTTTCTGTTTTGTGTTAAAATTTCGGATAGATAAACTTGCCTTAATGGAAAAACTTAAAAAGTGAAAAAGGTTGGGAAAACAATGAACTATTGATTTGGAAATTTTGGCAATTTAATTCAAAGTATTGTTCGAGTTATACGGTCGAGAAGTGGGGGTATGGGATGCTGTTGATTTTTTTTGTTTGATAAATTAGACCGACTTTGGTATGGCATAACTCACTAACATTGGAGTGAAATGAAGTGATTATTTTTCCTGAAGTTGTGTATTAGTCTTATCATTCAAATTCCACTGGCCTCACGTGAAAAGAACCCCGTTTAGTCACTCAATTTTCTGATACATGAAAGATGTGCAAATCTGTCAAAAACTGGAGTAACGGACATATGTTAACTGTTTTGTTAAAATTTCATAGCTTTTTATGAAAAATTTATTAAACCAAAGTTGTTGGGTTTGCTCCAAACTTAGTGTCTGTAAAATTTGGTGGTCTAACTCTCTGAAATGGTCAGGATATTATGAGACAAAGTTAGACCAAACATTCTGTCTAAACTGTTTCACATGAAAATCCTTAGCGACTTGTAAGAGTCATAACTTGTTCATTTCTCGCCCATTTGAGGTGATTCTTTTTGCTAAATGAACTTTAGTGAGTTACATTTCAAATGCGTGTGGTTAGGGGGATTTTGATTCATGTGATAAGTCACTGACTTTGGGGGTACAAAGTCAGTACGATTGTCTTGAATGTGTGATGATTGTTTGCATATTTTTGCCATGTGACTTGTATGCTAGTTATGAACATAGGTCAATGCATGAATTTAGGCAACTTAGGGTAGTCCAACTCTCTGTTGACTTTCATTGACCAAGCCCCATTTATATGACAAGTTAGGTGACCCCAATTCTTGACCAATTGTTTGACAATGTGTAACATTTCGTGTGCTTCAACAACTTGTTCTATTTCCAATGTGCTTATGTGTTGGGTTAGTCTAAATCCCTAGCCTATGTACTTTACATCAATACAAGTCCTAGGTCCCCACTTCGTGGGAATGGCAAGACTGTAGGAGGTTAACCCGTTGACCTCATACCATACGGGTGTAGTAGTCATCATAGTCCTAGTTGCTTGATATGTGTCACCTTCACCCCCTTAGTAGCATGATACTAGGACACCAACTCTCGTATGAATACATGAATTCAATTACACGTTCATATGCTTTACTACAATTGATCAACCATTGAGTCATGGGTCGGCACGTCGGTCAAAGTCAAACAGTCAAAGTCAAACCTGTTCTGTGATAGGTCATAGGCGACCTTGTTTTCCACTGTATACACGAAACATTTTTCTTTAGTCCTCGAGACATGACTAACTCTTAGACCACACTCTTAGGTCTTACTCTCATTTCAAAATGTGAAGCACTTGGCTCAAGTGCGGTTTCTTGTAGCAGCGCTCCCTAAGGCGAGTTTCACGAACCGTTATGTCACATCCCATTTGGGTGTTGACACGCACATTTCACAGGTTACTCGATAACCTGCACAAGCACATGTTAAATACTGAACACACATTATCATATGTCTCTAGAATAGCCTATCCATTTTAAGACCTTACACTCGGACCGTTAATAAAGTAAATTAGCATGGTGATATTTAGTAGTACTACTGGGGTCTGACAAACCCCGCTCAGCGGGCACGGGATGCCCACCCGACTGGTGGTCGGAATGAGTTAATGTCATCCAAAACTACCGTGTTCGGATAGACACAGGGAAAGGCAAAACGTGTAGGTTAATCCTGCATGCACTTAGTCAGTCTCGGTTGCGAACTTTCTCTAGACATGAACTTAGGTTAGCTACCTACTATAGTTTCAGTATTGTAACACATTCTACGTTTGAATATAATATATATATATATATATATATATATAGAGGAGAGTTAAGCTACATCACATAAAAAGCCTACATCCATTGCGGATTGATCTGGGGCGTCCATCAAGATCATCCAACAGCTATGATCTATGGTGTTTTCGCCTATGGCGTTTTCGGTAGGAAAAAAAAACACCATAGGCGGAAACACCATAGATCATGGCTGTTGGATGATCTTGATGGACGCCCCAGATCAATCCGCAATGGATGTAGCGTTTTTGCTTGATGTATTTTACCCTAAACCTATATATATATATATATATATATATTTATATGCCGAGTATAACGATATGTTATACTACTTATGTGAACTCACCAGCGTTAGCAGACACTTGGTCTTACTTATCTTTTACAGGTCGCTAGACGAGGAGCTTTCTGCTGTTGGTATCTATTGCGGGCTTCACATTTGGCTTACGATTAAACATTTATTTTTGGGAGAAAACCTTAACATTTTTTTTTGTTTAACTGTTTGCAATTATTTTTAAACGGTTGAGCGCGTGTTTCGCGCATTTATTTATTTCCGTTGCGTTACATTTGAAACCATGATTTTATTTCAAACATTAAATGCATTTTTTATGTGGAATGTCTGTGTTGTTGCAATTATTGACTCGGGTCCTGGTCTGGATCACACCCGACACGGTAAAACTCCGCAAGTGGTAAATTGGGGGTGTGACAATATAAGTATACCACATAAAATCATAACTTCTATTGTCACATAAAATGACAAAACGTTCACATGAAATCATAACGTAAGAGTTACATCAAACCAAAGAATATAACATATCCACAACAATTTATGTTTAGGTTAAATCAAGAAAACCCTGAAACGTCGGAGAAGGACCTGAAAAGACGGATTATCATACTTTTTCTGGTTTTCTTTGCAGCAACCTACATATAAATAATAAATCACTGATTTAATGTAAAAGAACCTAACTTTTACAAAATAACTTACTGGAGTTACTTCTGCCTCTTTTGATTCTTGCTGTTTGATCTTATCATGCTGTGAATCAGATCCCACTGGAGTTACCAGTACATTTGTGATCGATGGACTTAACTGATTTGAAGACCCTTTGGTAGGAGTTCTGGAAATTCCCTAATCAGAAGTAAAGTATATGTAAAATGTTATAAATGCTTTCTATATATCCAATTAAAATCCTCTTATAGTCAGAATCACTTACTTGCGTTGTAGATCTGTTTGTATTAAGCTGCACTACCTGCCCCTCAGATGGAAGAGTGGCTAATATCTGAGCTATTATCTTATCTTGTTCCGCCATCCTTGCTTTCAACTTGTTTAATTCTTCATCTTTTTCCTGTTTTTCTTTCCTCTCCTTTTCTAGTTCAGCCTGGAGCTGATTCACATGTTGTTTCATAGAGCCTCTTTGTCTTGGAACATTCAAATATTTAGTAGGATTGACCCCCGTGCCAACACCTCTTAATGATCCCTATTTTTCCTCCCCTAAAACTATTGTCATGGCATCATTTCCTGGCTCAACTCTCAGCTGTCCATCAGTGATCTTTTTTTTCATTTTGCATCTATACCAAAAAAATGTCATATACATTAACTGAATTCGTATATATTAATTACAATAATAGAGTAAGTAAAAAAATAAAGTTTCAGTAAACTCACTATTTCTGCTGCTATTCCTTTAACATTCTCATCTTCTATTTCGCCAGGTTTATTCTTACGCACTTTATACCACAACAATGCTCGGGAAGACACGTTGCCTATATCAATTACTTTACTTTCAACCTTGTTATAATTTAAAAAAAAATCACATTAGTAAAAAAGCACATCATACGGTGTTTAAGTCCTAAACATGTATTAAGAGTTACCATTTTTTGTTCAAGTCTTGCATATCCAACCCTCCTTAAGCGGTGGTTATAAACGGACATTGAATGAGCAGATTTCGACTTCACCGAAGCAGCCTTCAATAAAACAAGATTTACATTAATTTCTTAAATTAAATAACTAATTAAATAACATAAATTATTAAGGAGGTAAGAGGAATATTTAAACCTTGAATTCATCAGATTGTGTGTAGTCGACAAAGTTGACCGAGTCTTGTTGGTTGAGGATTATGGTCCTGTACAGTTTAGGGATTTTTGCCAACTTCTTTGGTTTGCCCAGGTTTGGTCGTATGTCAGATTCATACAGCTTATTCCTAAAGCTTCGCAAGAGCATTCCCAGGCGATTGATAACATACCTTTTCCTACCCTCATCAACCTCATAATATTGCTTAAACGATAGTTATGAATATGTTAGTATTTGAATGAAATTGCGGTAATATGAATAAGATGAGTTGCAAGTTCAAATAAGTAATCAAGAGTTATACCGTTATCGTTTCCCATAGCTTGTCCCTGCGTTCTTTTGTTACATGCTCCTAGTTAAAAATACTTAAACCTACATTCTCACGTATCAAATCTCCTAGGTAACTTATGAATTCTGATTTGTACCTACCACTGAACCTTCCGTACACATCAAATTTGACTCCGTTTTTTCCATCCGAATTTGTGTACGCGGTTTTCATCTTGGACGTCTTGTTAAGCCCCTCTTGGCTTTAATATTTTTTGGATTTAGACTTTCCAATGCATTCCCCGTAATTAATATAATTATGCGTCTGAAGTTCCTTCACCGTAACTATCACTCGAATCAGAAGTGTCGGCTTCATTGTGATCATCATCGGCTTCTCTTGAATCATATTCGAATGTGTCAGCATCACTCTAGGCGTCTTCGGTTTAGATGGTTTGTAATTAGTCGTTTCCACTGGGCATTCTTCTTCCATAATCTAAAATTATAAAACATATACTACTGGAGATTGTGAAATCATAAACAAAATAAATATAACCATATTCGACAAATAAATATAAGAATCATCACTTACCCCTGTTAAAGATAATGATTCATTAATGTCTTTCCCACAACTGCAGTGCTTCCCCAATTCGTGAATCTAGTTTTTGTAAACAAATTTACAAGTAAAACGGAAGGAATCAGTTTAATCATGTTATCACGTGTATATTGGCGGCAAAATATTGAAATTTCAATCTCCGAATTGGTTTAAGATTGTCGTCGGCGGGAAGAGAGAAAAATTGCAAAAACCCTAATTTTGAAAAATGAATCGGAGGGAAGCAATTTCCTTATGAAATTTTCGTTGCTGATATTCCCATTTATGATGATTTGAATCATCTATGGAAACTGCCAACGTAAATATGGGAACAGACCAAAAATTCATGTAGAGGGAAAAATAATATACTGAAAATGCGAGAGCATTGGATCATCTACTCAATCTAGCTATTCGAAGATCAAAACGTAATTAACCAATTGTTTTATCGATCAAAGATGAACAATTACAAATAGTAAACACTAAGAAACAGACACAGAGAAACACAGTACAAAACACACACTTAACAGAAGCTCAGACTCTCACTCGTGTAGTTTACAAAGAACAACAAGCTATTTATAGGCACTGGCCGAACCCTGTCCGAACTCCAGGTTTGGCAGGTCCGAACTCCAGGTTCGGCAGGTCCGAACTCCAGGTTCGGACCAAGTTCGGCCAGTTACACTTTGGCTTGAACTTGTCTTGAACCTTCACACGACATCGTCTGGTTGTATACTTCACACGACGCACATACTATGTATCAACAAACTCCCCCTCGTCGTGCTCAGTATCACTTTAACATCTTCAAGTCTGTATCTTCAATCAAGCTCCCCCTCAAGTGTATCTTCAAATCTGTAGCTCGATCTTGAATACTTGACGATGTTTAGTGTATCTCTGGTCTTTATCAACAGCTTCAGAAGAATTGAAGTTGTGATATCTTGCACTTTCGCAATCTGCTTAAATATTTAAATAGTCTTGGCGCAAAACGTCTCTTCGAGACTCCAAGATATGATTTTGAAAAATTGAATTTGTATCACGTGTTGATCAGATCGAAAATAAAGCAGAAACAAAATCTTTTTGGCTTTTAGAAAGTTTATATCAAAACAAACCTAAAATCTTTTTGACTTTTCAAAAATTATGCTAAAACACACCAAAAATCTTTTTGTACTTTTCTTGAACTTAGAATGAAGTACAATACAGAATCAAACTGTATTTTTGGTATAAGAAAGATCACTATATGGGATCATATTGAACATCACGTATTGAACTACACTTCAATTTCAACTAATTGAAACACATAAGTCATGCTGATTGCCGGTATAATTTTTCCATCTTAAACTCAGGCAGAATCATACTCATAAGATCTGGATATGTTAAGGTATTGATTATATTTTCTTTGACCAGTGTATCCCACACTATCAGACATATTTAGACATTTTCTTTTTCCTTTCTTTTGCTTTTTATTTTTATGTGATTACACTTGTGAATTGTCACAAAGTATAATATTTTCATGATATCGTCAACTGTGTTCCATGCAAAAATAAATAAGAACGTTAAATCGTCTACCTTAAGGTCGATCTTTCGATACGCAGATAAGGCCTCGGATTTTTAACAAAATAAAAAAATAAAACAAGTTGAAATTGTATAATCCAACAACAATCATGTCGATACTTCCGTATACGCAGAGAAAGTCCGATGGATTATACGAAACATCAAAGAAAACAAAGCAGAACATCAAACGAATAACGATCAGGTCGGTCTTGTGGACACACAGAGAAAGTCCGATCGTTTGACAAAATAAAGAAAATCAAACAAGTTTAAATCTTTACAAAATGAACACATGTATACACAGTGACTTCTCATTTTGAATTTCACACTTATTTTTGTATTTTTTCATGAAATATGCATCAAGATGTTATCCACATGGTCAAGCATTAGTATTTAGTGTATATCACATCTGAATACTTTCTGATTTGCCGAGCCTACCAAACATATCAAACAATGATCTTATGCCTCTTGCATATACTCTATCCATGAGTCAGATCGTAAGCCAATGTACCATCATTTCCCAATGATCAATTTCTCACAATTTTATATATTGTGCATGTATTCACCTTCCTTATATATTTTGCATGTATTCACCTTCTTTATATATTTGGCATGTATTCACCTTCTTTCTATAACATGCATTTTCACAATCTCTCCCCCTTACATACATTTCTCCCCCTTAAAATGAAAACTCTAAAATAGTTTTGGATTTTTCATTTTACAAAAACAGGATGCTATTTTTGATTTTTATCAAATGAAAATGCAGAACAAAAGTAAAATTGATCAATCAACATGGATACCTTTGCAGTTTTTAGAATATCAGAAAATTTGCAGGATTAGAAAGATATGTCATGAAATTTAAGTTAAGCAGAATACTCCTCCATCAACAACTTTTCAATCGTCGAGAGGTCTTCTAGAAGTACCTGCACACTGGTCAAACCGATTAGTTCATAAATGACCCGAAGCGGATCGCTCCTCGTCGACCAGTGTCCTGATTTTGCTTAAAAACCACCTTTGGTTTCCAGTGTTGTGGTTGTTTTGGTAATTCAGTTTTTGATGAATCAATCACAGGTGACTATGATGAAGAACCTACATGTTGAACCTTTTGAAACTTAGGAACAAAACGTTTTTGTTTTAGAAAGAATGTAGGTTCACATTCTTCAAAAACTCTGCCTTGTTCATTACAGAACTTTGGTTTGGCAGGTTTACCAAAAAATTGGTTTCTTTTGAGACCTTTGTGTCGATTCAGCAGAAAGTGGACAATCTTTTTCCATATGCCCTTTTTGGCGGCAAACATAACAAAGACGTTCAGATTTGTCCCACCGTTTAGGTGCCTGCATAGAATCACAAATATAAATATCTCGAACACAATCAAAATTAGAATCATATACCTGATGCCTGTGATCATGAACCCATGTTGATGTTGGGCTTCGAGAATAAAAACCATCAGAAGAACATCTTGCATTTTGATTCTTCAAGGTTCTTGAACCAGCTTTCTTCTCAAAAACTTCAGAAATATTTCTAGCATCAACACAATGAAGAGGAAACTCTTTGTCGGAGAAAATCTGGTCAGAACCTTTGAGCTTGTAGAAACGCACCGGTTGAAACTTCTCAGCTTTAAAAACTTCCTTCTTCACTTGCTTCATCTTTAATTTCTTCAAATCTTGGGATGATGATGCTGGAACCTCCTCATCTTTCACATTCTTTGCTTTAAAACCCAGACCAACATGCTTTCCAATAACTTTCTCCTCAGAATTAGAATCCTGGTGTCTATCCTTCGCCAACCTTGAAAAAGCTTTGACTTCATTTATAGGCTTTTGCTCATAGAAGATCGTCTCATCAAAATTAGGTTGAGAACGAATCTTGTCACTTGAAGGAGCAGATTTCTCATTGTCAGCGGACGACGAACCAGAAACAAATATTGGAGCTGAAGGAATCTCAGATTTCTTTCCCTTCTTCTTCTTATTCTTCTTATTTTTTTCTTCTTCACAACCTTATCTTCTTCTGAATTAGATGATGAAACCTTTAAATAATCAAACTCTTCAACCTGTTCCTTCACTTCTTTGAACGCTTCTTTGATTTGAGCAGGAGGCGAAGCTGTTTTGTCAAACATCTTTTCAAAATTTTCGTCCTTAGCCAGAAAGTTTGTGAACACTTGAGAATTAGAAACATTGTTCAACAAGCGATTTGCATCGATGACTTGAATCTTGAGATCAAAAATTTGTTCTTGTGCTTCAGCTAACTCCTTCTCAGTTGCTATCAACCGCTTTGCAACTTTATGCGTCTCAAATTTTTGCATATGGAGATTTCCCATTTCCTCGAACAACTCTTTCTTCAATTTATCTTCATTTCGTTTCTGAATCTCCAGATTTGCTATTTGCACTTTATTCACACTAACCAATTCCCGTTTATCATCCAAATACTTTTCCATTACAGCTTGATAACTTGCAATCTTAGCAGCAGATTCTTCAGCATCCTTTGTCAGTAGATCAAGCTTAATTTTGGACTTTTCAAACAAATTTTTAAAATCATTAGCAGTATCCTCTGCTTCATCCTCCATTTCTTAACTTCATTTACCAACTCATCCCTCTCTTCACAAACCTTTGCTTTTGCAGCTTCAACATCCCTTTTATCTTGTTTAGAAATCTCAAAAACTTCATTCAGCAATTTGATCTCGGTTGTTAAACATTCATTCTTCAAAACCAATTCCTTCTCATGTGCTTTTGAAATCTTCAAATCTGAATTTAGCAAATTGAATTCCTTAGAAAGCTTTTGAATTTTATTCAACAAAGAAGCATTTTCTTTTAACAAACACTCCAAGTTTTCAGCAGATTCATAGGAACTTGGTGTTGAACTAGTATCTGAGCTTGTTTCTGAACAAAATCTTCATGTTGATCATGAGTAACTATCAAAGCAGACAAATCAAAATGTTTTCCCCAATCATAAACACCATCATCTTAAATTGTTAGGGCTGTCTTGTTTGTATTACTTGAAGAGGGTTTACAAATACCAGGCTTGCTAGTATATGTTTGTTGACATTCCCGAGCAAAATGTCCAAGCTTTGAACATTTGTAGCATTTTAACTTTGATTTGTCAAAACCAAATTTCCATTAAAATCAGAAGTAGTTTTTCCATGTTTCTTGAAAAATCTCTTTGATCTTTGACTTAACATAGCATATTGCCAAGATATATCTAATTCAGTCAATTGATCATCATCAAGAGCATCACGATCATCCCTTGTTACTTTTGCATCAGCAACATTCTTGATAACCAAGCCAAACGATGATGAAATCAAAGCAGCAATCATTTTGGCATAATCATCCATAGATTTTGCAGAAGAAGCATTCTGACTTGATGAATTTGGAATTGTAAAGCTACATCCACGTGATGAATTATTATCAGAATTTCCAAAAATTCCAGCCCTGAAAGCAACACTCCGTACAGAACTCAGATTTGGCTTAGCTTTAGCATTCATGCTTGCAGTATTCCCACCATGGTACAACTCAGGATTTTGTAAGGTAGTAGTTGACTTCTTAGAGTTTAGCATTTCCATTTCCCGAGCATGAAGTTTTCCAGTAAGCTCGTGAAATGTCAATGTAGAGTATTCTTTATCATGAGTGACCAGCAAAACATAGTTCTCCCACTTTTCAGGTAACGCTTCCATAATCTTCTCCTTCAAATCAGCATCAGTTTTCTCAATTCCAACAACCTTCAATTCACTAATCAAATATGAAAATCTTGAAACAAGAGCAGTAATGTTCTAATTGTCATAATGTTGAAAATTATCAAATTCTTTATTCAACACTTTCTTCTGACTCTTCTTGTAATCACCATTCCCCTCACATCTTGCTGATAAAGCTTCCCACAATTGCTTAGATTTCTTGCACTTACTAAATTAATGAAGCAACTTAGTGGGTAACGCCATTGTAAGATAACCGAAAGCTTTTTGTTCAAGCTCGTAAGATTTCCTTTCAGCAATATCGAAGATATGAACTTCCTTGAAATCTCCTTGATCAGTCGGGTGTTGATAAAGTTTCTTGATCGGAATCCACAAATCGATATCATTCGTACTTATATAAGCCGAAAATCGTTGCTTCCAATTCTGATAATCTTCCAATTTCAACAACTTGGGAACTTTCTGACTTGTTCCAATTTCGTTGCCAAAGTTCATCATGGCTTGCATTGCGCTCTGCATAGCGGCAAAAGCTTGAAATTCCGACATCATTGAAAAAGTTGAATTCTGGTTGTCCGAACTCTATTCGAACTTAGACACTATGTCCGAACCTCCTCCGAACTTGCTCTGAACTGCAAAGAAGCTGAACTATGCCGAACTCTTACCGAACTCTGTCCGAACTTATCCCAAACTCAGTCCGAACCACAAACCACTCCGAACCTCCACCGAAACCCTACCGAACGAGCCAAACTTCCGAATAAGACCGAACTCTTACCGAACTCACTCCGAACTCCGACCGAACTCCGTCCGAACTTGGACTTCGGAGCGGTTACTCCTAACCTGACCAGTAAACTCCAAACCTCGACATAATTCTCTCAAAACGTTCGATTTTTTATAGAATTTGACGAGACTTGCAGCAGTCGGATAGGAAAAATGATAAGGAAAGATTTAGGAGCAAGTTTGACATAGAAAACTCGATAGAAATGATCAAAAACACGTAAACACACTCGAGAAAACACCAAAACGTTTCAAAAACTCCGAAAATAGCAACCACGGATCAGTAGAGTGAACAAGAAAGCTTTGATACCACTTGAAATGCGAGAGCATTGGATCGTCTACTCAATATAGCTATTCGAAAATCAAAACGTAATTAACCGATTGTTTTATTGATCAAAGATGAACAATTACAACTAGTAAACACTCAGAAACAGACACAGAGAAACACCATACAAAACACACACTTAACAGAAGCTCAGACTCTCACTCGTGTAGTTTACAAAGAACAACAAGCTATTTATAGGCACTGACCGAACCCTGTCCGAACTCCAGGTTCGGCAGGTCCGAACTCCAGGTTCGGAACAAGTTCGGCCACTTACACTTTGGCTTGAACTTGTCTTGAACCTTCAAATGACATCGTCTGGTTGTATACTTCACACGACTAACATACTATGTATCAACATATATTAAAAAACAAGAATGGGAATCGAACATGAGACCTTGACCTAATAAAGCAGACAATAACCAATTCAGCTAGACAAGAGTATGTTGTAAGGACTTACTCATACTCACATATATTGATTGAGTCGAGCATGACTATATTTTATAAACGTATGG
This sequence comes from Deinandra increscens subsp. villosa, assembly GCA_039602395.1. NCBI lineage: Eukaryota > Viridiplantae > Streptophyta > Magnoliopsida > Asterales > Asteraceae > Deinandra > Deinandra increscens. The sequence goes on along the minus strand of JBCNJP010000010.1, from coordinate 76,874,793 downwards.
TGACTTAATATATTTAAAAAAAAAATATTATTATAGTAATTAAAACATTATGTTATTTGATAAAAAATTGTAAATTTACCCTTAATTTTCTCGTAAATAATATATATAGTAATTAAGCGCAATTGAGCTTCAATATGACTAATTACCTTCATTATGTGCAATGGAGTCGATCATGCCCTATTGAGCCTCATTATACCCAATTGAGGTTCAATATACCCAATTGAGCGTTATTATGACCAAATTGAGCTTCATTATTCCCCATTGAGCCTCATTAAACCCAATTGAGCCTTGTAAGGAATATTACTTTTGGATATTCCGGTTGAAGTTAATTTGGTAGAAGTTCTGGCTAAACAAAGTTCAAGCGGAATTCTGAGTTCAAGCGGAGAAGACTTTCAACCGGAAGAAGCATTTTTTTTCTAGTAGTGAATATTCCGGGTGAACTCGATTATCCATCAGATAATGAGTTCAACCAGACTTTTCCTTTGAAGTCTTTTCAGTCGTCAAATCCCTACAAAAGCTTCCCGGTTGCTTCCTTATCTATCAAAGTCGCTCTCCCAAAGTAGATTGTTGCTGTTCACACGCATAATATCCCATCTGTCGATGATTATTCCTTTGGTAGCTTAGTTTGACTTTTATTTAACGGTCTAGATGACCTTAAGGAAATCAATGGCTATCATTGATTTCCCTTAGCACTATATATAGCATAGCTCGTCTTCAACATTTGTACGCATGAATCTGTGCAAGACTTGTGTAATATTTTTGAGTTAATGCAAATAGTGCCGAGTATATTTTACTTCGTGTGTTACTATATTTATGCAAAAAGCTATTATTCACAAGTGTTAATCGTTTTAGTAAAGTAAAGATTAATTTAATTCCATAAGGTTAATCTTGCAAGTAAATCTTGTATCTTAATTAGGTGTTAAGAATTTCGATCCTACAAGTGGTATCAGAGCCCAGGCTCTCACTTTGAAGACTTCAAATGCTTCAAAGTTAATATTTACTTGTCTACTTTACTGTTTTTCAAGCTTTTCTTTCTCAAGTTTTTCAAAATGAACGATCTCAGTTTAGTAACTCAAACGGTAGCACAAACAAACCACCCATGTTCACCCCAGAGGACTTTGACACATGGAAGCTCCGTATGGAGGGGTTTGTTCACTGTTTAGTCCACCGTATTTGGAAGTCAATGACTGTTGGTCCTATTGTTGTAACTATACCATCTGTTGATGATGAAAATTTTCTTATTCCAAAACCGCTTGAAAAATTTACCGACATAGACCACAAACAACTCGAGCCAAACTTCAAGGCCTACTAGCTAGACCTTACAAGCAGCACTACCTAACTCCATACTCATTTGTTTTAAGGGGTAAAAAATGGCTTTTGAACTGTGGAATGCTCTTAATGAGATGTATGAAGGAACAAGTGAGGTCAAAGAGAACAAAAAGGACATTTTAAAACAAAAGTATGAAAATTTCAGTTACAAAGCTGGTGTAACTATGACCAGCCAGTACCTTCTCTTTGTTTCTCTTCTTGATGAGCTTCAAAGACCTGGTGTAACTCTTGAACAGGCTGATGTTAACAGAAAGTTTCTGAAGGTCACTACCTTCAATGTGGACTGTTTATTCAGTAAGCATGAGAGAGTGCAAAAACCTAAACAAAATGAAATTGAGCGAACTCTACGGAATCTTATGTGCCTATGAGATGGAGATTAACCTTAAATAAGGCTCAGCATCTGAAGCATCTCAGCCTCAATCCACTGCTCTTGTAACCACTAAATTTCAAACTCAAAGAAGCATAAACTCAAATTTTTCTAAAAATGTGTCTCATAACTTTGAGAACAACCATCGTGCTTTTGTAGTCTCTGACTCACACTCCAACTTCATACGTGAAGAACTTGAGTGCATTGGAGCAGATGATTTAGAAGAGATGGATATTATGCCACAATTTTCTTTGGTGTCAGTAAGAGCCCAACGTTTCTATAAATAAACTTGGAGAACTTACAAGGAGCCAAAAATGCACCTATTGGTCTTGACAAAAGCAAGGTCAAGTGTTACAACTGTCACCAATTGGGTCATTTTGCATGGGTGTGTTCAAGTCCAAGAAAAGAAGGTCAGTTTCAAGACCAAGGTCAAGCCAAGAGCCAAGGAAACCATCATCACAACAACACCAATGGTTCCTCAAGCTCACAATCAACACCGCCAAAACCAAGCGGAAGTGGAAGTAACGGTAACTCAACAGCAGTTGTGGCTAACCAAATAGAGTTTGTTGCTTGTGAAGAAATTATTGTTGAATTTGAGCCAATCAATCATGCACTTATGGCCAAGGAAGGGTCATCATCTCAGGTAAACTCTATCCTTGAGAAAGTGTTAACACACCTGTGCTCTCCTGTTTGTATTGAAAAAGTGGAAAGATACAAGAACCACAACTCTAAGTTAATAGAAGAAGTTTCAAACCTCAAAGGATTAAAAGAATTCTTTAGATAAACAGAAAAATCGTAAATTTCAAAAGTAGCTGCTTTAAATGAAGAAATTAAGAAGCTGAAACAAATAAATTCAAATCTAGAAACTCAGATTGATGACTTAATCTCAAAGCTGAACATCTCAAGAAAGGAGACCTAACATCCTAAGGCAGACGTGGGTGCTCTTGAGATGAAACTAACTGAAGCTCAATTCACCTGTGATAAATTTCAAAAAGCAAACGAAAAGGATGAAAAACTTTGGAAAGGTGCTTTGTATGGCAAAACTGGAATTGGTTATAACCCTGCCCAACCACCAAGTGATTACTTACCTGTTATTGAACCAATTCCTTCCCTACAAACTGAAAGCACAGTCAATCTAGTTGTTGATCATACTACCCAAGCAACAGTTGTTGAAGAGAAATGTGAAACTACTAAAACTGAAATCACTACTGCAAGCACCTATGCAGCAGTTGATCAATCAAAAATTTTGAAACCACGGCTTGAAGTGCCTCCAGCCACTTTTTATGAACCAAAAGATTCAAAAGTTGGAGGTAAATATGTTGAAAATGTTAAAACTGGCAAAGGTCAAATTTTTGGCAGAATTGTTTTCAATGAAGAAACAAATGAGAAATCCCCTAGATACACTAACTCTTATGAATCTTTTAGAGTTCCTAAGTGTACACTATGTGGTAAAATGGGTCATTTAGCAGCTGATTGCTTTTACAACCCTCTGAACAGAAACCAAGCTGTAAAACCTAAAATTGTGAAAAGTCAAAATTTGGCTAAGAAACTAACAGGAAAAGTTCCACCTGTTAAGAGTCATACAGTTAAACATTTTGAATCAAATTCAAATTAGGTTTTAATTGGTAATGAAAGAAATGGAAGTTTCTCAGTTTTTAAGCAAAACAAATTTCCGGATGAAGTTCAAGCGGAACAATTCTCCGCTCGAACTCAAGTTCAACCGGAAAATAGGAAAAACTTTAGGTCTGTCACTGCTTTGAAACAAAGACCATCTGTGAAGTTTAGTGTAAATTATGAAGTGTTTGAAAGTCAAGGAAGGAGGAATCCTTCAATAGGAAAAGTCAACCCTCGGAACTTTTTCCAAACAGAAAAGAATCTTGCTCAAAATGAGTTTGTGACTAGTTCAAGCTGAAGTTCCACTGTTCCGCTTCGAAGTGAAAAATTTGTCAAAAATAGCTTTGCATCACATAAGTATGCTGCTTCACTAGAATGAACTAGAGTTCCAAGTCATAACCAATTTCCAAAAATGGTTTTGTAAAAACAGAGTCAAACAAATAGAGAAAGTTTAGAGAGTTTAAACAAAGAAAGGTATTGGAGAGAAAATTAAAAATATGAAGTGAGAAATTTCATCAACAAAGTTCTTGCCAAAACTTAGATTTTGAATATGATGATTTGCTCACTGAGCAACCTATTTTGAATACTTTAGTACTAAAAGAGTACAAGTATAATGATGCATTGGGAAGACCCAAGACCATAAAGGCTTGGGTCCCTTACAAAAACTAACAAATTTGTGACATGTGCAGGTGCAGAATAAGAGTCAAGATCGACTATGGATCATTGACAGTGGGTGCACCAGTCACATGACCGGAAATAAAAAGATCCTAGAAAACACAAAAATATTCAATGGAGGAGCTGTTGCTTTTGGAAGCAACAAGGGGTACATCTCAGCTAGAGGAGAAGTTACAAATGGTTCAGTAAGTTTTTATGTAGTTAATCTTGTTGGTACATTAAACTTTAACCTACTCAGTGTCTCACAAATGTGTGACAAGAGGTTAAATGTCTTGTTTAATGAGAGAGAGGCAATCATACTTCAATCTGAAGTCAAAATTCATGAGGAAATGATTTTGCTAAGAGCACCCAGGTGAGAAGGTTTGTATGTGTTGGATATGTCAGTTGCTACACCTACCAGTGGCACTGCCTATTTTATATCTAAAGCCTCAGTTGATGAGTCTAATCTTTGGCATAGAAGACTAGGACATGTAAATTACAATAACATAAACAGAATTGTTAATCGTGGTTTAGTCAAGGGTCTTCCTGCTAAACAATTTACTTGTTCTGAGCACTGTGTGCCTTGCCTTAAGGGTAAGCAACACGAGTCTTCCTTCAAGCCAAAAGCTGAAAGTCTATCTCAAAACCCTTAGAGTTGCTGCACATGGATTTATTTGGGCCAACTAGGGTAATGAGTTTGGGAAAAAGGTCAGAGTGTTTTGTAATAATTGATGATTTCACTAGATACACTTGGGTTTTGTTTCTAAAAACAAAAGACGAAACTGCTGAATTGTTGAAAACTCTTGTTTTCAAGATAGAAAATCAGTCAAAATTTAAGGTCAAAACTATCAGATATGACAATGGCACTGAATTTAAAAATCATGCTTTAAATTCATTTTGTGAAGAAACAGGAATAACCAGGCAGTTCAGTGCTCCCAGACTCCCTAACAAAATGGAGTTGCTGAAAGGAGACACATAATTTTAATTGAAGCTGCTAGGGCTATGTTGGCTGACTGTAAACTTCCTGTAATCTTTTGGGCTGAAGCAGTAAATATTTCCTGTTATGTCCAAAACAGAATCTTAATTGTTAAGGGAAAGAATAAAACACCATATGAACTTTGGAGAAATAGAAAACCTAACATTTATTTCTTTAAATCTGTTGGGTGCCCTGTTACAATTTTGATAACCAATGAGCTATTGCCAAGATTTTTTAAAAAGGCAGATGATGTATATTTTGTTGGTTACTCTGGTGTGTCAAAAGCATGTAGAGTATACAACAAGAGATCTAAGGTTGTTGAAGAAACACTAAATGTGTTCTTTAATGATAAATTAAAGAACAACTTCAATTCTCAGCCCACTTGGTTATATGACATTGATTCACTAACCACTACTTTAAACATAACTGTTGGAAGCCTATTAGTAATTCTGTGCAAGGGAAAGGAAATCAAAACCTCTGGTGATGAACATTAGAGGAGTAGCTCAAAGAACTTCTCAGTTGACCCTCCATTCTTTTCTTTTATCAGCATGAACTCACTGAAGCCAACTGCTGTGAACAATACTTATGATGTCATTCAAATTTAAGCAATTGTTGTTCCGGTTCAAAATCAAGCGGAAGAACTTCTAGTTCAAGTTCAAACGGAACCTGTCTCAACTGAATCTCTGGCTCAAGTTCAACCAGAAAATGACAGTTCAGAGTCTTTGGAGAACTCTGACTCTAGGATCACTGAGTCTTCAAACTCAAATGATTTGGCATCAAATGAGCCCATTTTTGAACATTAATCCTATGGGTCAATGTCTAGTTCCCAAGAGTTAAACACAACACCCGATCCCATCTCACCCATTGGTAACATTGAGTCTGATGTGATAATACCACAACTGAATTTTCCCACCAATGGAAGAAGCCATGAATTCCCAATGTTCCAAGATAGAAGAATCAGCAAGTATCATCCATTGGAGAATGTTATTGGAGATATGTCAGCACCCATGTTAAGAAAAAGCAAGTCTGTTGATGCAAACATTTGCTTGCATACTGCCTTTCTATCACAAGAAGTTCCAGCCAAGGTAATAGAAGCTTTGGAAGATAACAGTTGGGTAGAAGCTATGCAGGAAGAATTGTTTCAGATTAACAAACAGAAGGTATGGGTATTAGTTGATTTGCCAAAGGGGGCAGAGCCAATTGGTACCAAATGGGTGTTTAGAAACAAGAAGGATGACAGAGGAATAGTGGTGAAAAACAAAGCAAGATTAGTAGTGCAGGGATATGCTCAAGAGGAAGGAATTGACTATCATGAAGTTTTTGCTCTTGTAGCAAGACTTGAAGCCATCAGAATCTTTTTGGCTTGCGTTGCATTCAAGAACTTCCAAGTGTTTCAAATGGATGTCAAGAGTGCCTTTATCTATGGGCTGTTAGATCAAGAAGTGTATGTATGTCAACCTCCAGGTTTTGAGGACCTACACCATCCTAACAAGGTGTGCAAGCTGACCAAAGCTTTATATGGTGTCAAAGAAGCTCCTAGGACTTGATATGAACCCTTTCAAATTATCTCTTGGAGAATGGGTATAGGAGAGAAGCAATTGACAAAACACTTTTCATCAAAAAGGTTGATGAAGACATGTTGATGATCCAAACTTATGTGGATGAGATCATCTTTGGTTCATCAAATTCTGCTCTTTGTAAGCTCTTATGCAAGCCAAATTAGAGATGAGCTCAATAGGAGAACTTAGTTTCTTTTTGGGGCTGAATTGAAGAAAACTGACTCTGGTATCTTCTTGAACCAATCTAAATATATTAAAGATATGCGTTTTGATATGCAATTATATTGTAGCACCAAAACTCCCATATCCACATCCTACATGTTCACTAGTGACTGAGTGGTGAACCTGTGGATAAGCATCTCTATAGAGCAATGATTGGATCACTAATGTACCTCACAACAAGTAAGTCAGCCATTATGTTCAGTGTTTTCCTATGTGCTAGATACCAAGCAACACCAAAGGAATCCCACATGTTAGCAATTAAAAAGATATTCAGATATTTGAAGGGTCAACCTAGATTAGGTTTGTGGTACCCTAAGAATTCTGATTTCACCTTTAAAGCATTCACTGATAGTGATTATGGAGGCTGTAATTTGGACAAGAAATCAACTTCAGGCAGATTTCAGTTTTTAGGGGAGAGACTTGTCTCATGGCAATGCAAGAAACAAACCTATGTTTCTACTTCTACAACTGAAGCTGAGTATATTGCTGCTTCAAGCTGTTGTGGTCAAGTCCTATGGATTCAAAACCAAATGCTAGATTATGGAATCACATTCATAGAAACTCCTATCTTTGCTGACAACAACAGTGTCGTTTTAATCACCAACAACCCTGTGAAACATTCCAAAACAAAGCACATTGACATCAGGTATCATTTCATTAGAGACTGTGCTGAAAAACATTTTATTTAAATTCTTAAAGTTCACACAGACAACCAATTAGCTGATTTATTTACAAAAGCTTTTGATGAGGCAAGTTTTCTTCTACCTCATTAAAACCATTGGTATGATGTACTTTGATTAAATGTTTTCAGAAACTTTTAAATAAAGGACTTTTTTTAAAGTCCATCTCTTGATACAAAAAGAAAAACAAAAAGAAAATCTTTGTGTTAATAAGAAACAGTTTTAGTTTATAGTCAGTAACATCTGTCAAACTATGAAAATTAATACAAGTCATTTTTAAAAAGTCATGTGTTTTGGTTTTCCGTTTCAAGTTCAGGTTCAACCTGTGAGAAATTTACTTTTGAAAATCTTCGGGTGAATATCAACCGGAAAAATGCTTTGTAATAATTGTGGAACTTTTTTTTTAAAACAATTCTTCCAAGCGGAAAAATCATTTGCTTGAAGTTCAAACGGAAGAAATATGGTTTTTAAAATAAAAGAGATAATGGGGTCCACATGAAATTCCGGGTCAAAAGGTCAAAGTCACTTCACATTTAATTTCCCGGAAGGCACAACTTTTTAAGCGGATATTCATTAAATTACCCATTAAGTTTTTAACCATTAAATATCCGAGGTTCAGTAAATATCATTTTATATAAAGACACACTTCAGGGGTTGTACCGTATAAACCCCTAGGCACAGGTCACATCAGTTACTGAACGGTTGTGTTAAAACCTATATCCTCTACGAAAAGGGTAAAAAGCCCTAGATTACCGTCATTCTTCACATTTCTCACAAACCTCGCACCCAAATTTGTCTCAAATTCTCCATAACTTCCAACAAAACCATCCAATTTCTCTCACAAATTCAACAATCGATGGCTCCTAAAGCAAGCACGAGTGGCAAGAAGCTTGCCATTGATTCCAAGTTCCCTGTGGGACACAAACTGGTGGCCTATCTAGAGAAACCGAGTAAAACTGATGGTTACTCCGAGATGATAGACTTTCTGAAGAATTCCCATCTTAATCACGTGCTAATGGTTGAAGCGGTGATTTATGAAGAAATAATGGAGGAGTTTTGGTCAAACATCCAAGTACTCGAAGATAGCAACGGTAGTGAAAGAATTGTGTCAACTGTTCAGGGCACAAGGGCGGAAATTAATGAAGAAAAGGTTCAAAAATTCTTGAAACTGAAGGATAAAGATGGGTATGTAATGGTGGATTCTAAGAAGTACCTGCCACTGTTTAGAGCCATTGGCTACGACGGTTCTCCCACCAACAAAACAATTAAGAAGGGACAACTTCCATACAAGTGGAGATTTCTTGCTCACATAATTCTGGTGTGCCTCACTCCAAAGAAAGGGGGTTTCGATAAAATTGCCGCTGAACAAGCATCAGCATTCTATGCAGTGGTACAGTGTGAAAATTTTAACTTTTCTAAATTAATTTTTCATGCCCTAAAAATCAATGCCACACAATCCTATTTTTATATATATCCTAGGTTTCTTACCTGCATTCTCAAAGAAGAGTACCCTCAAATCAATTTAGGTGGCACTTTTTTCATCAAAAACTTCTCAATGAGAAGACTTTTTCAAACCTGGCTCTTGACAAGTCAGCTTTTCTTGGAAGGGACACTGACCATCCCTTGCCAAATTCGAGGCAGTTTCCTGATGAACCTTCAAATGTTGAGGTTCAAATGAAAACTGTTGCTGCAACTTAGCAACCTGCTCATGATGACAGGGCTATCAACCCAATAGTCCCTGAGCCCACATCAGTCCCAACTTCCTCTACCCTTCAAACTTACTCATCCAAGAAGAGGAAGTATACCACCGAAAGAATCGCCACTTCCCACTCATCATCTGAATCCCAACCTGTCATTTTCAAAAGACAGAAACTGTGGTTGCTAGGTCTCCTCCACCTATGCCCACTGACCAACCCCAAGCTTCTAGCCCCGCTCAAGGCAAAAAGTCTAAGCAAAATCTAACCAAATTGGGATTATCTCTTAGGGATGAACCTTCATTTGAGGGGGAGTCATTAGACAAGTATGCACAATCTCCATCCAGCAGGTTCTCACCCAGATGATGCTTTTAATCCTAGTCCATATGATGGTGTTTTTAACTCACCAACCTCATTACATGAGAACATCCAGATGGACTTGGACCCTGTTACATTGATCCGCCACTCCTCTTTGGAGGTGAATCTCAGTAGGACTGAAGAGATTCATACAGAAAGGGCTACTGCTGCCCAGGTGTCCCCACTGGACCTTAGTGTCAACAGTAACATGGCTAAGACCCAATCTGTGGCAATCTTCTCCGAATCAGCACCTGCAGGTCCTTCACTAGAAACAAAGTTTGCTGAAACAGCTGAAGAGAACCCCCGGTGCCAAGAAGACATGGGTACTAGGCCTGGTCAATAATGGACTGAAAGCTTAGTTATGTCTAGGGATACTAGTAAAAAGCCAGTTGAGGACAGTTTGACACTACCCGAATTGACGATTTTGTATAAATCTCTCCAACAACAGGTTGACAATCTCAATGTCACTGTTACATCTTTGGTTCAAGCACAATCTCATCCTGCAGCACAAGAAATAACTCATCAAGCTGAAGCATATCCTTTAAACCCAGACAGGGTTACATCAGATCAAGCTGATCCTGTCAAATTGGGGGAGAAAACTCTTGTCTCACCATCTACACCTGCTGCTCTCAACCAAGAATTGAAAGAGATTGAAGAAAATGGAAGAATTACGGCTGAAGTATGAGCTACTGCTTTCAGGAAATCTGGAGTTCAACCATTTTCAGTTGAAGAAAGTTGGGAGACTGTTAGGAGCAGCAAATTGATTGCTGTGTCACCATTTAAAGATCCCACTTTGACTGAATTGGTACAATCTTCAATACTTATCGTCGGTGCCCTTCCTGAGCATATCAACATGATAACAAGGCTGTTGAACGATGTAATCTTCCCAAGGGAAAATGCCTTTGCTCAAGTGGAAAAGAATATGGCTTCTACCAGCAAAGTGATTGCAGAGAATGTGGTTGTAGAATATTGCTGAAGAGCAAAGTGGAACTGCAGTGATAGGAACTATGACTGAAGGAGGAGATGAAAATGTGTTGGGAGAAGGTGAAGGAACTGAAGTTGTTGAGTCACTTGACATAGGAACTGAGGTCAACAAACCACAGGTGGTGACTGAAGTTCAAGCTCAGGTTTAAGCAGAAGGTCAACCTGAAAATCAGATAGAGGTAATAGAAATTGATAAAAATGCTCCCGATATTGAAAGAAATCGAAGGCTAAATGAGAACATCTCCATATTTGGAACTGATCAATTTCCAGAAGTTCAACCTGAAAATAAGCCAAGAGATGAGACTGTTGATGTAGCTCAAACACTGGTAGCCATGAGGGGTGATCAAACTGAAGAGCTAGTTCAAACGGAAGAGCCAGTTCAAACTGATATTGCTCTAACTATTCATCAGGTTGTTCACACTAAAGAATCTGAAGCTCTGAATAAGTTTGTGGAAGATGCTAGAGCAGCTGCTAAAAATGAAAGGTTAGCTAAGGAATTTCAAGATGAAATGGATTTATTCTCACAAAATTGGGTTGTTGAAATTCTGTTGATACGTGGTTCCTGTTCGTCATGTGAAGTATCAAATATAAAACGAGTATATGCAAGATTTCCTCTGGCCGAACTCCTAGCGAACTCAGGGTTCGAACAAGTCCGAACTTTTCCGAACTGGAGGTTCGGACCAGCGTAGTTCAACTAGTATATATAGTTTCTCTTGTGTTTAGTTCCGTAGCTTTTTGAGCATTATTCATATCTGTGTACTTTGTGGTCTCTGTGGTTAATACAAGTCTATTGTATTTAGTCCTTGTGTTCATACTCATTTTACATTGATTTCATAACCACTAAGTAGACGATCTACCGCTCACGCATTTCAAGTGGTATTAGAGCATTTGGTTTGTTCTACTAGTCGGAAATCTCTGTTTTTCAGAGTTTTGAGTCAAAAGTTCATGTTTTTACAAAAATGAATATCTTTTTTGTGTGCTTCTCATCAAAATCTTCCCCTAGATTGTTTTCTATCCAGTTTGCTTGATCTCCTGTCAAAAATCTCATCGAAGATCACAGAAATTCGATAAAATGGTGTCGAGTGAATTAGGTCTCATTTGACGTTCGGACAAGTTCGGAATAACCGCTCCGAACTCGAAGTTCGGACGGAGTTTGGCGATTTTACAGGTTCGGACATCGTTCGGTAGTGTTCGATCAGAGTTCGGACTATAGTAGGTCAAGGTTCGGACAAGTTCGGTCAACTAAGGTTCGGATAAGTTCGGTCAACTAAGGTTCGACTATGGTTCGGAGATAGTTCGGACGAGGTTCGGCCCAAGTTCGGAGTGAACAGTAATATGATTTTCAAAATGTCCGATTTTCAAGCGTTCACAGCTATTCAGAATTCGGTTCAAGCAACAATGCAAACAATGATGAATTATGATAATGAAATTGGAACAAGTCAGAAAGTTCCCAAATTACTTAAATTGGAAAATTATCATAGTTGGGTTAAACGATTTGAAGCTTATGTTGATACAAATGACATTGATATGTGGTTGGCGTTTACTGATCAATATGTCTATCCTAAGGATGAAACTGGTGAACCCATTCTTCAACGGAAGATGTCATCTGAACAAAAGAAAGTTTATCAAGCTGAAAAGAAATATTATGGTACTTTGACAATGGCTTCGCCTAAAGAGTTACTACATTAATCTTCCGGTAACTACACATCAAAGAGTTTGTGGGATGCGTTGGAAAAGAGATGTGAAGGCAATGACCAATATAAGAAGATTCTTCAGAAAGTTTTAAAGAAGGAATTTGAGAGTTTCAAGCATTATCAAAACGAATCAATTCCAAATCTGATTGCCAGATTAGCTCATTTAATGAGTGAAATGCGTTTGGTAAGTCTTACTAAAGAAGAAACTGATATGAAAGAAAAGATTCTAGAGGCTTTGCCAGAGAAGTGGGAGAATTATGTGATGATGATCACTCATGATAAAGAATATCCGGGATTATCGTTCAATGATTTAATTCAAAGAATTCAGGCTAGAGATATGGAGTTGATGGTGAACAAATCACTTCCTGCATAAATTCAGAATCCTGCTGTATATTTTGGTGATAATGATTCTACCTGAATGCCGGGAAATCGAATATTCTTAATTCTGCACCTCCTACGGCGTTCATCGCAGGTAAATCTGAAACTCCTTGTTATTCTGCTGGTTGTAATGTTTCTGTTCCGAGTTCTTCAACTCAAAATGCATTATCTGCCCAAATCACCAATGATTATAATTCTTTAATGTCTGCGTTGGTATCTTCATATTTCGGGGTTATTACTGGTGCTGTTAATAATGTTGAGCTGGAAAATGAAGATTACAATCAGATTTATTATGATCATTTGGAAGAGATGGATTTGAACTGGCAATATGCTATGTTAGTTCACCGAACGAAGAAATTTTTCAACAGAACTGGCAAGAAAAGGTTGAATCAGGATGGTAAAATTGGATTGAACAAATCGAAGGTTAAGTGTTATTAGTGTTCTGTTTATGGTCACTTTGCAAGAGAATGTCCAAGTTTAATTGGAAACAAGCTGAAGTTTGGTCAACATGCTCATATGGTTTTTCATTCACCAAGTGAAAATTCTAAGGTTGACGAGAAATCTGTTTCTTTTGATGAGGGATTAAATGAGGTGTTTTGGCATTCAGATGAATTTACTTGGAATGCAGATTCTGAGGCTAAACGGAAAATTGCTCCAATTACAATTGCTTTGACTAAACGTCATGTTGATGATGATAGCATTGTGACTGATTCTGACTCCAACTCGACGATATCAATGCCTAAAGAGGTTAAAGTCGAAGAATCAAGATGTTTAGAATGTTTAAGGCTGAGTAACAAGATTGCAATTTTTAGGATCGGTCTAAATTGTCAACTGACGATATTGTTGATCTCAAGAAAGAATTTGATGATTTTCAAAAGAAATATTATGAATTGGTTCATGATCATGAAGCTGTTTTGAAAGAAAAGACTCAATTGGCTGAAGAATGTGAAAAAGCCAAAGCTGAAGCGTTAGATGCAGCTCAAGATTTTGAGAACTTATTTGAAAAGAGTTATCCTATTCAACAAAAGTATGAAAAGGCTAATGCTCTTATTGTTGAAACTGTTGTGACTGTTGAGAAGCTTCAAAATAAAATTTCTATGCTTCAAGATGAAAATATACTTTATCGTGACAAGAATGAAGTATTAACTAAAGATGTTGAGATTTATAAAAAGAAGAGAGAAAGTGTGCTTGAAGAGTTATTTGCTGAATGTGAGATCAGGAAATTACATGCTTATGAATATGATGATCTAAATGCGAAGTTCATCTAGTCACAAAAAGAGGTATTTGAGGCTCAACAGAAAATTAATGAATTACAGCTGGAAATTTTGGAGTTAAAAAGGCAAGTAAAGAATTGCAATTTGTCACCAACAGTGCTGAATTTCTTATACAAACAGGATAAGAGTGAGGAGAATTCTACGAAGGATGATATTCATATGGTTCCTCTACCAGTGGATTTGATTGAGGTAACATCTGCTCCTTTTGATCCTAAAAGTGAATTGCATGATTATTCGAAATTTGCCACTCCATCCAAGAAGAAGATATCAAAGTCGAAGAAGAAAGAAAAGCCTTTGGGTGATGCTCCAAAATTTGCTTCTAAGTCTTCTGTTCTGGAGAATAAACAAGTGTTTGATAAGGTTGCTTCAAGTTCTTCATCTGGAACCGAAGAAGAAAAAGGTTTGGTTGAGAAGAACAAGCTGATAGATATCAAAGCAAAATTCACTAGTGAGGCTAAGGCAAGAGATGTTTCTAGTTTTTCTTCACGTATATCAAAACCGTCAGGTTTAAAGCACAAAGGCTTGGGTTATGTGGTGACAGATGCACCTGTTCAAATCAAGAAATTGGAAAAAGCTGAAAAAGTTTCAAAAGTTAAAGTTCAAAAGAAATCACCTCCTAAGAAAGATTTTTATTATTCTGAAAGTTCATCATCTTCAAGGAGTCCATCTCCTAGGTATAGTTCTTCTAATGATTTCTTTGATACTTTTGCTTCTGACAATTCATCTGGTTTTTCAAATTCAAAGAATTTTTTAAACATTTTTCGAGTACGACTTTGTTATGCATGTCGTCAACCAGGACATCTTGCTGTTGATTGTTCGACGACTGCATATATCCACAACACTGCTAAATATGTGGATAACAAAGGTCGAATTTTTGATGAACCTTGGTCTCTAAAGATCAAATCAAACTGTAAGTCTTCATGGTCTAAACCAAGTAAGCCGGTTGCATTTGATTCTGGTTCTGATAAACCATTGAAAAATTTACAAATATGGAAACCAAAAGTCGTTTTCAAGGCCAACAACGACTTTGTGGAAGACACCAGGCGACCCGACGCTGTTGAATCGGGTCGGTCCCAAAGCGACTAATGTTTTCTTTGGTGTCAATCTGGTATTTCAGGAAGGCCTTTCAATGATTGAGAAATAACTGACTGTGAAATATCTGTGATAACTTAATCTGAATTTCAAAATCAATATGTTTTAAAAAAATTCTTAACTAAAAGTTTTTGTGTTGGTTGATCAATATCTTTGATTTTTACTCCATCTCATTTTGAGGGGGAGTTTGTTTTTGCAAAAATCCAAAAATAGTGTGTTGCTTTTTCAATACATTAAAAATGAAAATCTATAAATAGAGTTATCATTTTTAGGGGGAGAAATTTGAAAAAGACAAAAACATTGAAAAATGAGAAATTGTATCTGACATGATTGGGAAATGATGGTACATTGGCTTACATCGTTTGACTCATGGATAAAATAGATGAAAAAGCCATAAGACCATTTGATCGATGTGTAAGGTAGGCTCGGCAAATCAGAAAGTATTCAAGTAAGATATACACTAAATCTGATGCTTGATCGAGTGGACAACATCTTGATGCATACCTCACGATATATCAAGGAAAGGATATGTGAAAAATAAAATGAGAAGTCACTTTGTATACATGTGTTCATTTTGCAAAGATTTAAACTTGTTTGATTTTATTTATTTAGTCAGACGATCGGACTTTCTTTGCGTGCTCACAAGGCCGACCTGATTGTTGTTCGTTTGACGTTCTGCTTTATTTTCTTTGGTGTTTCGTATAACTCATCGGACTTTCTCTGCAGGTCCACAAGACCAACGTGATTGTTGTTGAGTTATACAATTTCAACTTGTTTTATTTTCTTATTTTGTTAAATTCGAGACCTTATCTGTGTATCGAAAGATCGACCTTAAGGTAGACAATTTAACGTTCTTATTTCTTTTTGCATGGAACACATTTGACTATATCACGAATACAATCATTATGTGATTAAATCACAAGTTAAATCACAAAAATGTGATAAGCAAAACATATCTGAGTATGTCTGACAGTGTGGGGTACACTAGGCAATGCAAATATAATCAATACTTTAACATATCCAGATGTTATAAGTATGATTCTGCTTGAGTTTAAAGTTGGACAAATTATATCTACAATCGGCATGGCTTATGTGCTTCAAAAATCGAAATTGAAGTGTTGTTCAGCATGTTATGTTTAATATGATCCCAAGTTGTGACCTTTCTCACAAAAGACAAAAATAGTGTCTGGTTCTGTATTGCATTTACATTTCTTATTAGAAAATACCAAAAAGATTTTAGGTGTATTTTGATATAAAGTTTCTAAGTACCAAAAAGATATTAGGTGTGTTTTGATATAAAGTTTCTAAAAGTCAAAAAGATTTTATTTCTTATTTGTTTTCGATTGATCAACTCGGAATACAAAATCAATTTCAAAATCAAAACATCTTGGAGTCTCAAAGAGACGTTTTGCACCAAGATTATTTATGTTGGCAGGTTTCTAAGTGGAAAGAGTATATCGCAACTTTAATTCTTCTGAAGGTTGTTGATAAAGAGATTACACATTATGCAATATCAAGTATTCAAGATTGAACTCCTCGTCAAGATTAAGGAAGAGTTTGATTGAAGATACAAGATACATGTTGTGGATGGCAGATGATACGACACATGTCGAGGGGGAGTTTGTTGATACATGGATCCTGTTCGTCATGTGAAGTATCAAATACAAGACGAGTATATGCAAGATTGCCTTTGGCCGAACTCCTGGCGAACTCCAGGTTCGGACAAGTCCGAACTTGTCCGAACTGGAGGTTCGGACCAGCGTGGTTCAACTAGTATATATAGGTTGTCTTGTATTCAGTTCTGTAGCTTTTTGAGCATTATTCATATCTGTGTACTTTGTGGTCTCTGTGGTTAATACAAGTTTATTATATTTACTCCTTGTGTTCATACTCATTTTACATTGATTTCATAACGACTAAGTAGACGATCTACCGCTCACACATTTTCAAATTCTCTTTGAAGAAGCTAATAGAAGATCTATGGAGTGGAGATTGAAAGAATATAACTTTGGAGGAATGGAAGAAAGTGAGAGGCAAAGACTGGTTGATTTAGCCTCAAGGATGCCCACCAAATTGGTGAAAAATGATGAAAACTATGAGCAGATAAAGAAAGTAAAAAGGGTTCTGATTGTCAGAAATTGGAGATCAGAAGAGGAAGTGTTTCATATGAAGGTAAAGGAGCTACGCAACTTGATTGATTCCATTTATCAGAAGCTCGAAAGAGATAGTTTTGCTGTCAATCCAAACCTAATGCTACCCCTGCCTTCAGATTCAATATCAGGTATGGCAACTAATGTATCTATCAAACCAAAGTTTGATGACTTTGCATATATATATTACCTCCACCTTCTTTCATAAATGAGCCAAACCCCAACCCTACAGCCTTTTCATCATCATCCCAATCACTTGCCCTAATCCCATATAAGCCTCCTACCATCTCTAATACGGTTGCTTAGAAACTTTAAAATCCAAAATATAGACTGACAACTTTACTCCATACATTCCCTCAAACCCAAAACCAAAGCCTTGCTCAAAACTGGATTTATCTGAAATTTTTCCGCCATCACCTCCATCTAGCCCTGCACCAGAAGCCATGAAACCACCCACTCAAAAACCTTAACCTCTACCTCCTCTTACTATAAGAGAACCTTCATCCACCAATGCACCTACACCTCCAACCAAACCTGTTGACCTACCACCTGGTCTCTCCTCTCCCTCATCAAACGGGAAAGCCCCTGTTGATAAAGATTCAGAAAATGATTCTGATGAGGAGAAGAAGAAGAGAAAGAGGAGACTGACGTATGCAAAGAGGAAGAAAGACCAGAAGAAAAAGAGAAAAGGCCCTCCCAGAAAGAACAAGGTCATTGGGTGGACAACCAATGAAGATACTTTTGACTTCACCCTCCAACTTGAAGATGGCACAACCTTAGTGGTAAATGCTCACAAAGTCATTTGAATGCTTTCTGGACTTCAAATGACAGATAGATATGTGAATCAGAGAGAAATTCTGAGCCCAACTAGAGCCGAGCATTAATTAAGAACCTACATAGAACCAACAGTGCTTGAATGTGGAATTTTGTTCAGATCTCAGGGAGACACTGACAATGAAGAAGAAGGACCCGTTAGTGAAATAAAATTTATCATATGGGAGGAGGAAGAGAAGCTATTTTATGTTCACAAAGCCGATGGCACTTTTAGTACTCGTGATTCCATCTCTGTTTAAGATCAGTGGAATGAAAGAGATTGGGAAACACTCAAATTTGTGAAGGTGACCAAAACAAGCATGAAAGAGTTGTCTCAAGATTTGGATGCAAGCATCAGGTCCTTGGACAAGTAGGTCAAGGAGAAGATTTTTGTACAAGTCAATTTTTAAAGATAGCTTCGATGATGGTGAATAATTTGACAGCATCAGCTTAGGGGAAGATTGTAAGGAATATTACTTTTGGATATTCCGATTGAAGGTAATTTTGTTGAAGTTCCGGCTGAACAAAGTTCAAGCGGAATTTTGAGTTAAAGCGGGATTTTGAGTTCAAGCGGAGAAGACTTTCAACCAGAAGAAGCACTTTTGTCCAGTAGTGAATATTCCGGGTGAACTCGATTATCCATCAAATAATGAGTTCAACCGGACTTTTCTTGTGAAGTATTTTCAATCGTCAAATCCCTGCAAAAGCTTCATGGTTGCTTCCTTATCTATAAAAGTCGCTCTCCCAAAGTAGATTGTTGCTGTTCACACGCAAGATATCCCATCTGTCGAAGATTATTCTTTTGGTAGTTTAGTTTGACTTTTATGTTTAACGTTCTAGATGACCTTAAGGAAATTAATGGCTATCATTGATTTCCCTTAGCACTATATATAGCATAGCTCGTCTTCAACATTTGTACGCATGAATCTGTGCAAGACTTGTGTTATATTGTTGAGTTAATGCATATAGTGCCAAGTATATTTTACTTCGTGTGTTACTATATTTATGCAAACAACTATTATTCACAAGTGTTAATCGTTTTAGTAAAGTGAAGATTAACTTAATTCTGCAAGGTTAATCTTACAAGTAAATCTTGTATCTCAATTAGGTGTTAAGAATTTCGATCCTACAATACTCAGTTGAGTTTCATTTATACCCAGTTGAGCTCATTACACCCAATTGTGCGTCATTATAACAAATTGAACTTAATTATGCCTAATTGTGATAATTATACCTAATTTAGGATCAATATGCCCAATTTAGGTTCATTATGCCAAATTATGTCGCATATAGCCAATTTAGGTTCATTATGCCCAAGTGTGTCGAGTATACCCTCACGAGCCTCATAATACCCAATTGAGCTTCATTATGCCAAACTAAGCCTCTTTATACCTAATTGAGCTTCATTACACCCAAATGAGATTCATTATACCAAAATGATTCATTATACCCAATTGTGTCGATTACACCCAATTGAGCTTCATTATGCCATATTGAGCCTCATTATAAACAACTGAGTATCATTATACCCAATTGAACTTCATTACACCTAACTGAGCTTCATAATACCCAATTGTGTCGACTTCACCCAATTGAGCCTCGTTATACCCAATTGAGCTTGATTATACCCAATTTAGGTTGATTATGCCCAATTGAGCCACATTATACCCAATTTAGGTTCATTATGCCCAATTATGTTGAATATACCCAATTTAGGATCATTATGACCAATTTAGGTTCATTATGCCCAATTGTGTCGAATATACCCAATTTAGGATCATTATGCCCATGTATGTCGACTATACCCTGATGAGCCTCATAATACCCAATTGAACTTCATTATGCCATATTAAGCCTCTTTATACCCAATTGAGCCTCATTATACCCAATTTAGGTTCATTATACCCAATTGAGCTTCATTACACCCAAATGAGATTCATTATACCTAATTGTGTCAATTACACCCAATTGAGCTTTATTATGCGATATTGCTCCTCATTATACCCAATTGAGCATCATTATAACCAATTGAGCTTCATTATACCCAACTAAGCTTTAAAATACCCAATTGTATCGACTACACCCAATTGAGCTTGATTATACTCAATTTAGGTTCATATGCCCAATTGAGCCTCAGTATACCCAATTTAGGTTCATTATGCCCAATTATGTCGAATATACCCAATTTAAGTTTATTATGCCCATGTTAGGTTCATTATGCCCAAGTGTGTCGACTATACCCTGATGAGCCTCTTAATACCCAATTAAGCTTTTATTATACCCAATTATGTCGATTACACCCAATTGAGCTTCATTATGCCCAATTTAGGTTTATTGTGCCCAATTGGGTCAATTATACCCTGTGCTCAATTGGGTCAATTATACCCAAATTATTTGTAGATAATTAATTTATTTTATATGTAGCTAACTAATTTATATCTAGATAATTAATTTATTTTATATGTAGATAATTAATTTATTTTATATGTAGATAATTAATTTATTTTATATGTAGATAGTGAAATTTAATTAATTTGAGTAGCATTACTTTATATCTAGATAATTTTATTATGTTATATTTTTAAATCGGATCTTATCCAAAAACCTTTTTAACCCAATTACCCCATCAATTTACCCAAACCCTAACCCCTTCGTTCTTACCCTTAACCACATTTACTTTCTTCCAGACTTCCAACACAGAGTTAGGGCAATAGAACCATCAAGATCTTGAAGGTAATTAAGATCATAATCTTTCAATCATCGAATATGATTTTGTAGTTTATGACGCTAACAAATCTTCAATTGTTGAGGTTTGTGCAATGAGGTTCTTCAAGGTCATACGCTATCCGTTGGAGCCCTCATTGGTAATTCTTTAACTTTCATGCTTTATATTAGCTGTAATTTTTTTAACTGTCTCAATAATTGAAGAAGTTACCTAGAAGCGCATTTAGATCATACTTCAACATGGTGGCACCGAACCACACAATTACTCCTCATTTCAGAGAGGATTTACGTTTTCCAGTTGAATTGGATGAGGCAGATAGTGACCTTCACATAATTGATTGTTGGAGGGATATAGTAACGGTAGTCCAGATACGCCAAAAATATGTTGAGGATTTTGAAATCGTTGATGCTGACAACTGGAATATCACAGTTTATGGAGAAAACGAAGTTAATGTTGACCTTGACAACATTCCTGGTAATTTTGACCTTGATGACCAACCTGCTGTTGGTGTAGATGAGAACCAAAACGATGATGAAGTGATTGAGCATGAAGAGGAGAGTGATGATGAAGTGCCTGAGCATGAGGAGGAGAGTGATGATGAAGTGTCTGAGCATGAGGAGGAGAGTGATGATGAAGTGTCTGAAGATGAGGGTGATATTTTCTTTGAGAATGAAGTGGTTATGAAATGACATCAGGCATATGTAAGTACAAAGTTTTAGTCCGATTGTTTGTTATATATTCTTTGTAAGTCATCCGTTTGTTATTTTTAGGTTTTACCTCTGTTTTTCGCAGAGACCAGCAACAACACTTGCAGAAATGGTTGAAACTGAATCCACTATGCGTATGAATGTTCGGGTAGAAGATTCGGAGATATTTGTGCTACACTTTAGAGCTAAAATAAATCCACGCTATACAAGGTACATTTAACCATCATAAAAGTGTAGTAAATATTTATATGTTTCGATATATATTAACTTAATTTTTAAAAAATCACAATCAGGTATGTGGCAAGGAATTGGGCTTCTTTTCTAGATGCACATAACTTGGACACCGGTGACAGGTGCATGTTTTGCTACATGATGGAGGAGTGAATTTTACAAGTTAACAAATTGATGGCTGTTTAGCTTGTATGTTTTTAACACTTGTCTGTTTGATATAACTTTTGTTGCTTCATGGTTTTGTTTGCAACGTACTTTTGAAAGCAACTTTTGTTTGCAAGTTAACAAATGGATGGTTTAACTTCATTGTTGCTGCTGTTTCATCTAGCTTTTGTCCACATTTGTTGCTTATGTTTGATCTAAATATGGGTCATATGTTTGTTGCTTCATGGTAATATGTTGTGTTATACTTTCATACAAAAAAATCAATAAATCCAAAACACCAAACAATTTCATAACAACTTAATTGATCAAAAAAGTCATACGCCATAGTCTCCCATACTTTCATTTCATTACATCACATAGACATAAAACATTACAATGAGAAACAAAATACCAAAAACTAGTAACTTGTTATACTTAAATTTTGAAAGTTCAAACTTTAACATTTGGTTATGTTCTTCAAGGATCATCTTTTCTTGTACCAACTCAGCAATCATCAACTCTAATTCCCTGTTTTTAGCTTCAAGTCTCGTATATGAATCTCTTTCCCAAGAAAGGCATGAACATCATCTTTCCAGATGAAGAAGTTGAATCCACTCCTCTATAAAGTAAATTACAGTCAAGCACCATTAATTTGATTAATCATAAGTTAATTAAACTTACTAACCGGCCATAAAGGGCAGCCGCAAAATTCCTTGCCTGCTCTTGATTTCCCAGTACCTACATTCCATTTAGTTTCCACCAAATCATGGTGGCAGTAAACAACTCCGTTTCGATCTACGCCAAGCTTGAAAACTTTTGAGGTCATCTTTGGATTTTGGATTTGCTGTTCAAGAGGTTTGAAGAAGTCTCAATTAAGGAGGTCGATTAGGGTTAAAATCAATTAGTAATTTTTTATGGAAAGTAATTGTTATAAAGTAAAAGAAAACTAAATAACACTTTAAATGAGGTATTCACATATATTTAATAAAAAACACTTTAAATGAAGGATTCATATATTTAATAAAAATCACCCGTAATAACATGCGAGACAATTATATCACAACCCCTTCGATAAAAAAACTTCTGCAAACATTCGATCACAACCAACTCGATCATAAAATTTTATGTAGATGTTCGATCCAAATATAAGGTATGTTTGATTTCACATTATTTTGTTAAGTGAATTTTTAATTTTGGTTTTCTTTGATTTCATGAATTTAACTTTTGTTATGTATTGAATGGAACTGATCGATGTTGAAGATGGACAAGTCTTGGATGGTGAAAGATAGAAACACAAAACCTTATGTTGATGGAGTTGAAGCTTTTAAATATTATGCAATTCACAACATAAAAACATCGAGGAATATGGACCCACTAAAAACTAGTAAAAACATTAAAATTCCATGTCCATGTACCATATGTTTTAACCAATGTCTCTTCATCTAGGGGAGGTATCTCATCACTCTATCAAGAATGGAATAGATCAAAACTATACCTTATGGATTAAGCATGAAGAAAAGGCCGATGAGCCTTTTGAACACAAGTACACGACATATTTTACATCGGGCATTTTAATAGATATTGCCGAAACAATTGAAATGGTTGAAGTTACGGAAGAAAATTTCATGCATCATGAACATGAGAAGTTCATAAAACTAATTGTAAATGCTGAGAAGCCACTTTACAAAGGGTGTCCCCACTTCATAAAGTTGTCCGCGCTGGTACAACGCTTCAACTTGAAGAGTAAGTATGGAGTTTCAGATAAATGCTTTACGGAATTGTTATTTTTGGTATGGAAGATGCTACCTGAAGGCAATGAGATGGCGAACAGTACATATGAGGCTAAGAAAACGTTCAAAGCAATGGGTTCAGGGTAAACAAAGATACACGCATGTATCAACGACTGCATACTATGAAGGAACGAGTATAAAGATTTGCAAGTATGTCCCACTTGTGGAAAATCCAGATGGAAGGTGGACGACATAAAAAAGTGATATATGAGAATGTTCTGGCAAAAGTATTGTGGTACTTTCCTATAATACCACGGTTGAAACGACTATTCCAGTCAAAGAAAACTGCATGTGATTTGAGATGGCACGCGGAAAGTAGAATAAAGGACGGTGTTTTACGTCACCCGTCAGACTTAACCGCATGGACTGCTGTATATGACAGATATCCAAAAATTGCTAATGATCCAAGAAGTTTGCGCCTAGGCATTTCAGCTGATGGGGTAGACGTTAATCGACGAAATCGAAACCATAGTGTATGGCCAATTTTATCTGTCATTTACAACCTTCCACCTTGGTTGTGTATCAAAAGAAAGTTCATCATGCTTGTATTATTGATATCGTGAACACCAGGTAACGATATTGATGTTTTTTTTAGAACCGTTTATTGATGATCTACAAATCTTATTCGATGTAGGAGTCTAAGCATACGATGCATATTTAAAAGAAAAGTTTACACTGCGTGCTGTTGTGTTATGGATGATAAACGATTATCCTGCCCTTGGTACACTTTGTGGTTGTCCATATAGTGGATTCAAAGGTTTTCTAGTGTGAAACGAACACAATGTATTAGATTCCCTAAGTCAAAGAAACAAAGTTATGCTGGACACAAACGTTATATACCTTATGACCATCTATTCAGACGTCAAAAGATGGCATTCAATGGAGAAAAAGAGCTTGAAATTTCACCGGAACCTATGAATGGGGAAGAAATATATAACGAGGTCCATTTTGTTATAAATAAATGGGGTAAGGGTGATAAGACAACTGATCAATACATTCATCAAACTTCGAATGGAAGAGGTGGAAAGATAAAAAGGAAAAGGAGAACAAAATAAGTTGGTACATCAAACGTTGGCAACAAAGAAGACACTTACTGAAGAAATTTAATATATGGTATTGGCGGTATAATTCTGTCAACCACTGTATAGATTTTATGCATATAGAAAAAAAAGTTACTGAGAGTCTGATTGGTACCTTGTTACACATCTGTGGAAAGACAAAAGATGGATTGGAGGCTCGGATGGATTTGGAGTCATTTGGTTTAAGACCAAAGTTACAAGCTAAGAAAGAAGGCAATAAAACATACTTCTAACAGTTTGTTACACATTAACAACCAAGGAAAAAGACAAATTTTGTGATACCTTATACAAGTTAAGTGTTCCACAAGGGTATTCTTTTAATTTTTCTACTTTGGTTAGTCTAAAGGATATGAAGCTCATAGGACTTAAATCACATGACTACCACATGCTCATGCAATAGTTTTTGAATTGTATATTTTTGTCATATCATTTCTTCTTCACAAATAGATCAAAGTAGTTGCAATTACATTTACATCATAAATTATGCTTTTGTGTATCAGATTTTGCTTCTTTTTCAAATCAATATGTAGCAAGGAAATCAAGGTGGAGGAGCTTGATAAATTGCAAGCAAAATTATGTGTTACATTATGCCTTCTAGAGAAATACTTTCTCCCCTCATTTTTCGATGTTATGGTTCATTTGACTATGCACCTAACAAGGGAAGTGAAGTTATGTGGTCCCGTATGCTTTAGGTGGATGTATCCATTTGAAAGATGTATGAAGGTTATAAAGGGGCACATGTGAAACAAAAATAAGCCAGAAGGATGCATTACCGAAGAGAATATTGCGGAAGAGACGATTTAGTTTTTTAGCGAGTTCCAAAAAAAACTTGACGACTATTGGTTTACCACCTGACAGGCAGAAAACACTTGCAAATAATGACATTGAAAGTAATAGGGACGGGAATCCACTATCAGTGGGTAAACCGACTGAAGTATCTCGAGATATCTTTATCAAAGCACATTTCTTTGTGATGCAAAATACATCTGAAGTTGAACCTTATATCGCGTAAGTCTTATTTACATGTATTTTGTTACTTTATATATATATATATATATATAAATATATACTTAATATACTCGTTAATTTCAGTCGGCACATGAAATATCTGAAAGAAAAAAAAACCCTTCTAAAGGAAAAGGATGGCTAGAGAAGGAGCATAGTAAAACATTTGGTTAGTGGTTACGAGACGAGGTAAACTGTCATATTATGGTCTTGTTCTTATTAATTATTATTATTATTATTTTGCTTTTGACGAACCTCAAATTAATTTCTAAATAATTAAGAGTTAGCTGTCTCCAGAGATAGTATATCAGAGACAGTAAGGTGGATTTCACATGGACCAATTAGGAATGTAGTGAAATACAAAGTGTATGACATCACTGGATTTACATTTCGTACAAAATCCCATGAAGGTAAAGTTCATCAGAACAATGGGGTTAGTGTAGTAGCCACCGACATGCACATTTCTAAGGAGGTTGTATCCTATGACCAAATTTGTTACTACGGCGTTTTACAAAAAAATATGGGTACTTGATTATCATTTTCGAATAATTCCTCTTTTCAAATGTGACTGGGTAGACAATAAGAATGGTGCAAAGAAAGATAGCCTTAGCTACACATTGGTTGATCTTAGTAGATTAGGCCACAAGGATGATCCTTTCATACTGGCCTCACAAGCCCAACAAGTATTTTACACTGCATGCCAACTCAATAAGAGGTTGCCAATTGTCTTTAAGAATCCTCCGAAAATTATAGAGATGCGTATGAAGATGAGGAATTTAGTACTGTGGTTCTTCTAGAGAACGAGAATATATTGCCATCTTTAGACCCACTTGAGTTGTGTAACCAATCCAAAAACAACTATTTCCGAGACGACTGTCGGGGTATAGTTATATGTAAGGTATATATGTTTCTTTTTTCATATTGCAATGCTTACATTTGTTTTATTTCAAATGTAAACATGTCCTCATTTAAATTTATAGATGTTAGTACCTGATTCCTGATCGTCATGTGAAGTATCGAGTACAAGACAAGATGGTGCAAGATTGGTTCTGGCCGAACTTTAGGCGAACTCCAAGTTCGGACACCGGCGAACCTGGTCCGAACTTGAGGTTCGGCCCATCGGGTTTCTGCACTATAAATAGCTGCCTTCTATAGAGATTAAGAATTTCTTGGTCAAATCTTCTATGTGTCTTTCTGTGTAAACTCTCTGTGGTCTAATACAAGCTTCCTTGTATTTACTCTTGTGTTCAATCTCGTTTTATATTGGTTTCGATACGATTGAGTAGACGATCATACGGTCACGCATTTTCAGGTGGTATCAGAGCTTTTGGTTCATTCTACTGATAAGAAATTATTGTTTTTCGAAGTTTTGAGTCAAAGAGTGAGGGATTTTGAAAATTCTTCAACTTTTTGAGCTCATTTGATCATCTCGAGTGTATTTTTCCTGAAAAATCTTCTTCTAAATCTTTTCTATGGAGTTTATTTGAGTGTCTGTTCAAAAGTTTGTCCAAAAACACTGAAAATTGCAAAAATGGAGTCGAGAGTGTTCGCGTTTGTCTGAGGTTCGGCGTAACTGATTTGTAACCGCTCCGAACTCCAGGTTCGGATAGGGTTCGGACAGTTTGCTTACGAAGTTAAGGTTCAAATAAGGTTCGGCCGACGTTCATTGTTTCCGAAGTTAGGGTTCATACATAGTTCGACGAAGGTTCAGCGAAGGTTTGTTTATTTCCGAAGCTCAAGTTTGGCAAGGGTTCGGCATTTCCATTTCAGTTCGGACAGGGTTCGGATGAAGTTCGGCGAAACAATTTAGGTTCCGGATAGGTTCGGGGTGAACAGTAACAAGAATTTTACAAGATGTCCGAGTTTCAAGCGTTTGCAGCTATTCAAAATTCAGTTCAAGCAACGATGCAAACTATGATGAACTATGATAACGAAATTGGAACAAGTTAGAAAGTTCCTAAATTGCTCAAATTGGAAGATTATCATAGTTGGGTTAAACGGTTTGAAGCATATGTGGACACAAATGACATTGATATGTGGTTGTCGTTTACTGATCAATATGTTTATCCTAAGGATGAAACCGGGGAACCATACTTCAAAGAAAAATGACATCTGAACAGAAGAAAGCATATCAAGCTGAAAAGAAAGCATATGGTACTTTGACAATGGCTTTGCATAAAGAATTACTACATCAATTTTGGGGTAATTACACATCAAAGAGTTTGTGGGATGCTTTGGAAAAACGATATGAAGTTAATGAACAATATAAGAAAAGTCGTCAGAAGGTGTTGAAGAAGGAATTTGATAGTTTCAAGGATTATCAAAACGAATCAATTCCAAATCTGATTGCAAGATTTGCTCACTTAATAAGTGAAATGCGTTTGGTAAGTCTTACATAGGAAGAAGCTGATATGAAAGAAAAGATTTTGGAAGCATTACCTGAGAAATTGGAGAATTATGTGATGATGATTACTCATGATAAAGAATATCCGGGATTATCTTGTATATGATTCAAAGAATTCAAGCGAGGGATATAGAGTTAATGGTTAACAAATCACTTCCTGCACAAGTTCACAATCCTGCTGTGTATTTTGGTGATAATGATTCTACCATGAATGCTGGGAAATCTAATACTTTTAGTTCCGCACCTCCTACAACATTTATTGCAGGTAAATCTGAAACTCCTAGTTTTTCTGCTGGTTGTAATGTTTTTGTTCCTAGTTTTTCGACTCAGAATGCTTTGTCTGCTCAAACTGCCGATGATTATAATGCTTTAATGTCTGCGTTGGTATCTTCATATTTCGGGGTTATTACTGGTGTTGTTAGTAATGATGACTTAACAAATGAAGATTACAATCAGATAGATTGTGATCATTTAGAAGAAATGGATTTGAATTGGCAGTATGCTATGTTAGTTCGAAGAACGAAGAAATTTTTCAATAGAACTGGCAAGAAAATATTGAATTAGGATGGAAAATTTGGATTGGACAAGTCAAAGGTTAAGTGTTATAAGTGTTCTATTTATGGACATTTTGCACGAGAATGTCCAAATTCAACTGAAAATAAGCTGAAGTCTAGTCAACATTGTTGGGTCCCTTGAAGGGCCCTTTAACAATGTTGCCACAATTTCATTTAAACAAGATATATAAGTTGCGGAAAGTATATCAAATTGGAAGACAGCAATTCATAGAAGGGTTATTCTGTATATCTCAAATGTATATAATGGTTTACACGAGTTTATAGTATGACTATGTATCAACAAAAATAACTTTCTATGGGAGTAAGGTTGTAATTGCTTTGAGAAGATATTGAATTGTATGCTTGGTGTCTTGCTTTGTTTGGTGAAGTCAACTTGCTATTTATAGGCAACTATAGCAAATTGTATTTGGATAAGGTGGTTGAGGAAGGTTAATGTTGGAGTGTGTCAGAGTATATAGAGATAAATTGAACGTATTCAATTTATCTCTTTTTCAATTGTCTTCAACTGCCTTCTTGATTAATGCCAAGTTGACATTCGTTTTGCGGATTTCTACAAAAATGAGGATTTCTGTAGATTTTAGTCTGTACAGAACTTCTTCGGAATTTCCGGAGTAGTTCTGTATAAATACAGAAATCTTGCAGAAGTCTGTTATTCATACAGACTTTTGTTTCCTTTCTTTTAAGGATATGTCTTATCTTTTCTTCTAATACTTGACTGTTTTGTGTTACAACTACATTATGTTCTAACAATCTCCCCCTAAGTATTTGAAGAAAATGAATAAAAAGAGAAAGTAAAGTTAAACTATAAATTTGAAAGGATATCAGGATGCATGGAATTCTAAATACAGTTTTTAGGAAAGGAGTCCAGTTACAGAGTGTTCGCTAACACGTAGTTTCTTAGGAAGAGAACTCCAACAGGCTTTGTCCAATTCTTTTCATAGCATTCTGTGTGTCTTCAGATCTTCTATTATTTTGAGCATGAGTTCCTTTCTTCTTATAGTCTCTGGTTCAGACTCTCTGTTTTCGTTCAGTAGGAATGCGATGAAGTCTAAAGAAGTATCTGAGTAAGCATGACACTGGCTAATTCTGAAGAAACTCTTTTATGAGTCATGATTTCTGAAGCAGATTCTGATTTGCCGATGCTTGGAATTACTTTGGATCCTGTCCATTTTAATCCCGAGGGAAGCTCTTCATTTGTAGTTTTGATGGCAAGTTTCTTCAGATTTGTGTATATTGCCAATTCATAGTCAACCAATGCAAACGTATTGTATATTTTCTTTCCCGCCTCTCTGAGCCTATGTATTGCTCTTCTGTTATTTTTTCTTGTTGATCCATTTGTTATGAAGCTTTTAATAAGGGACATAATATGCATTTCACTGAGTTGATCAAGGTCTGCATCGGTGAATATGTAAGGTTGACGGTTGTTTGCAGTGGTTGTGATCCTGTAGGAGTTGAAGTAGTATGTGAAGGGATATCCCTTTTGTTGTCTTTCCTTGACTTCATCAATGTCCAGGATGGTTGCATCTGACTGGATCCAGTCTCTTTCAAATGACACATTATTGATTTTCTCCTCAAAGATCTTTCTGCTCATAGGGCTCATTTTAGGAGATTGCTCACTTTCTTTGAGGAAAATGTCTTCGCATCTCCTCTTTTCATGCCATAGTTCCTCGTCAACTCTTTTTGTCTTTCCGTAGTTGTCTTTGAATAGAGATTGAGAGGCTATTGACATTTCAGGAGCATTGAGATCTCCCCTTGGATTTGAGGCCTTTTCCTTGCCTTTCACCGATTCCTTGGTAGGTTTTGATGTTCCTCGTAGCATGAGTCTTGATGGAGGTACCTGATGAGGGTGGACCCACTAGCAGACTGGGTTTCTGAGTGGGTGGTCTTGGTGGTGGTGGTGGCATTGAATGATCAGGAGTTAGGCTGGGTTTGCATTGATCATGTTTCTTCTTCTTGGGAGAGGGTTCGATTTCATCAGGGGCTCCCTTTCGCTCTGAGCTGGGAGGAGAGTCATCAAGATTGATGACTGGAGGAGCAGTGGCCTTCTTTTCTAGAGTCCTTTTGAGTGGGTTTCATTCTTTTCTCCAGGAGAATTTGATCGGAATTTATCTTTATCAGATTTGGGCCTTCGTTTTTTATTTCCTTCTGTAGAAGGTTGATTTCTGATTGGATCTTGTTTAGCAGCTTTTCTCCTTTGCTTTCATAGAACTGCAGAGCCTTTTGAGTCATCTTTTTCAGGTCTTCTATCTGGATTTGTAATGACTCTTGTTTTCCTCCTTTTAGCTACCAGTCCTTTTCTTGTAATGCTTTTACCAGGTCAGAAAGCTGATTGAGTTGTTGTTTACTGTTTTTCTTCATCACTTTCAGTTCTTCTTGAAGCTCAGCTATTCTTTGACTGTTGCCTTCTGTTTGTTTTGACATCTTTTTGATTTGTACAGAACTACTACAGAAATTCTGGTATAGTTATGTATTTTGCTGTTTTTGCTCATTAATGAAATCATTGAGCATATCAGTGAGAGATTTAGAGAATTTCTCAAAATCAGATCTAGATGCAGCATCAGGGGGTAATAACCCAGAGGACAACACATGCCTCTCTGTTGGACTGGTAGATTTCTCCTTGAGATTTTTACCAGTGCCAGTTAACTCAGCTATGCTGAGTGTTTACAGGTCTTCCACATTCACTGGTTCATCCAGAGTTGGATTTACCTCCTGTGTTTTTAGAGATTCCTTAGACGGATGTGTCTTTTGTGAGGAAGTCTCTTGTGAGCTAGCACTGAACACATTAGTGTTGCTCTTTTCCAAGTTTCCTTGACTCTTAGAGTCTCCACTTGTTGTTACGTCATCATCTTCACTTACTGAGTCAGAGAAGATATTGTGACGTGTGGCTATGATGGGAATGTCAAGGTGGGGTGAGTTGGCTGTTTGGGTTTGAAATTGGGCAAATGCTTTTTGGAGGGATGCTTGTGGTGATGACTGCTGGCTTTTGGTTTTATTTGGAGAGTGTTGGGCTGAGAAGGTTGGCTCATGAGGTGTAGGTGGGGAATTTGGTGGGGTTTCTTGATGTGGTGAGTTTTGTTGATGTGGAGGAGAGGAAGGGTTGTGGTCAGCCATCTCTTCTGATGGTGATGTTGTGGTGCTGGTTGAGGTGGGTGACTGATTAGGATTTGATTTGAACTTTTTGGCTTTTATGAGATATTTATGAAGAACTGGGTTGTTGTATTCTAAATTGGCTGTCATACCCGAAGGAAAATTGCAAAAATCTATATGTGTACCTGGCCTGTAGATACCTTCGATGTGATATATTTCAGATGTGTGCATTTCTTCATTTTCCTCTGCTCTTACTTTATCCTTGATCATTTGTGCAAGAAATCTAACATAGGGCACAAATTCAGACTTTTTGCCTTTTGATTTTTCTTTGACTCTTTTCTCCATATGTTTCTAGATTAGCAAGGCTATGTCTATTTCTTCATTGAAGCATAGATTGTAAAGAATGGAGAGAACATTTTTGTTGATCTGATCCATGGATCCCTTCTTAGATGTCATGGTGTGGTTGAGTAGGTCAGTGGTAAATCTCCAGGCGGGCTTTAGCTGACTTACTCTGAGATTTGAGATGTGACTATTTTCTTCAAACTTGCCTCCGGTGATTTCAACGATCATTTCTACCAGGGAAGAATCTTCAGGGTTAGGAGAGAAGGACGAGAAGTCATCTGGTACCGGGAAGATTCTTCTCAGATCAGGTAGTTGGAGTGTGATGTTGTTATCTGTGTGCACCTTTCCTTTCATATCTTCATCTATCATTTTGACGGTTTCCCAGAAATTTAGAATGGCTGATTTTGGGAATGGTTCATTGATGGTTAAGGCTGTGGCAAGTTAGGAAGAGTTTTTCAGTGCTTCTATGATCAGTTGGAGGTTTGATGAGTATGAAGATGGGTTCAGGTCGCATGGTTGGTTAAGGGTGTCAATGGTGAAATTTCGTCTGGGTGGTGAATCGGAGGATGAGGAATCTGTAAAACCGAGATACGATTTTACTACTGCATGCTTTGATCAAATGTAGAGAATATGAGAAGTAAATAAGAGATTTTGTATTGATCACTAGAAGATACACACACAAACTCTCTCTGGTTTCTCTCTCTAGAAAACACACACAGAAAATGTAGAATGACTGAACTAATACCAACTCATTCTAACACACACCTATTTATACTAAGTGACTAACTACTCAGCGTACCACGTGGTACGCCGGACCATATGGTCCGCCGGACCATATGATACGCCACCTATGATATAGTCACTACAACACATTCTAAGACATGCTCACATAGATACAATACACGAGACACTCATAGCATAGGGATATGCTCTAACAAACTCCCCCTTAACGTGTAGTGTATCTATTTTCTAACTAAATTCCAGTCTTCAATCTTCAACATTGCTGCATCCGATTTTTGACCTGAAATCTTGTCAGAAATAGAGCTTGCATGGCTGGATCACTCTTGCATTATCTTCAAACTTCAAGATCCACTTGTGAAAGATATAACATACTCCCCCTTTCACCATGCTTGAGTCTTGACACATATAACCTGCAATTTCAGAAGACAGAAACGCGGTTTCCTTTTCTTTTGAAAATTAATTTAATCTTGGCGCAAAACTTCTCTTCGAGAATCCAAGATATAGATTTTGAAATTTGATTTCGTATCACATGTCGATCGGTCGAAAACAAATAAGAAATAAAATCTTTTTGATTTTATGAAATTTTATATCAAAACACACCGAAAATATTTTTGGACTTTTCAGATATGAAACATAAAATGCAATACAGAATCAGACACTCTTTTTGTCTTTTGCGAGAAAGATCACAACTTGGGATCATATTGAACATAACATGCTGAACTACACTTCAATTTCAATTACTTCAGCACTTAAGTCATGTCGATTACTGGTATAATTTGTCCATCTTAAACTCAGGCAAAATCATACTCATAACATCTGGATATGTTATTGTATTGATTTGAGTTTGCTTTGACCAGTGTACCCCACACTATCAGACATACTCAGATATGTATTTGCTTTTATATCACACTTTGTGATTTCATTTGTGATTTAATCATATAATGATTGTATTTATGAATCAGTCAACTGTGTTCCATGCAAAAAGAAATAAGAACGTTAAATCGTCTACCTTAAGGTCGATCTTTCGATACGCAAATAATGCCTCGGATTTAACAAGATAAGAAAATAAAACAAGTTGAAATTGTATAACCCAACAACAATCAGGTCGGTACTTCTGTACGCGCAGAGAAAGTCCGATGAGTTATACGAAACACCAAAGAAAATAAAGCAGAACGTCAAACGAACAACAATCAGGTCGATCTTTCAATACGCAGAGAAAGTCAGATCGTTTGACAAAATAAAGAAAATCAAACAAGTTTAAATCTTTTCAAAATGAACACATGTATACACAGTGACTTCTCATTTTCTTTTTCACATATCTTTTCTTGAGATATCATGAGATACGCATCAAGATGTTATCCACTTGGTCAAGCATTAGTATTTAATGTGTTTATCACATCTGAATACTTTCTGATTGAATGCCGAGCCTACCAAGCACATCGAACAATGATCTTATGGCTTTTTCATCTAATTTATCCACGAGTTAGACACGTAAGCCAATGTACCATCATTTCCCAATTATGTCGGATACAATTTCTCATTTTTCAATGTTTTTGTATTTTCTGTTTTTCTCCCCCTTAAAATGAAAACTCTATTTTTGGATTTTCATTTTAACACAAACAAAAAACACAGAGACGCTATTTTTGGTTTTTCAATTTTCTCCCCCTAAACTACATACGGAATGTAAAAAGAAAGAAAATTGACCTTTCGACATGGATACCTTTCAGGTTTAGCTTTCAGAAAAATTTCAGTTTTGAAATTTGATATCACATGTAATTTAAGTTAAAACAGCAGAATACTCCTCCATCAGCAACTTTTCAATCACCGATAGGTCTTCTAAAAGTACCTGCACACTGGTCAAACACATCAGTTTATAAATGACCCAAAGCGAATCGCTTCTGGTCGACCAGTATCTTGATTTCCTATCGAAACCACTTTAGGTTTCCAGTGTTGTTGTTTTGGTAAATCAGTATCTGACGAACCGGTCACAGTAGATTGTGACGAACAACCTACATGTGAAACATTTTGAAAACGAGGAATAAATCTTCCTTGAGTTTTGAAAAATGTAGGTTGTGAATATTCATCAAATACTCTGCCATATTCATCAATGAATCGTTGTTTGGCAGCTTTACCAACATGTGGAACCTTTCCTTTTCGTGAACTAGAAGCAGCAGTAACATGACAATCTTGTGCCATATGCCCTTTTTGTCGGCAATTGTAACACAAACGATTGTGTACATTTCTTCGTTTTGGAACCTGCATTGCTTCACAAAAATATTCATCTCCAAAATGATCATAAAAATTATCATATACCTGTTGACGATGATCATGAACCCATTTAGATGTCGGGCTCTTTGGAATAGAATTTGATCCTCCAGAAGAATATTGGACAGATTGATTCTTCGTGTTTCTCGGATCAGCAGTCTCCACAAATACTTCAGTAATTTTCTGAGCATCCACAAATACTTCAGTAATTTTCTGAGCATCCACAAATACTTCAGTAATTTTCTGAGCATCCACGCAGTGTAGCGGGAATTCTTTGTCAGAAAATATTTGTTCCGAACCCTTGAGCTTGTAGAACCTCTCAGGTTGAACCTTCTCAGCTTTGAAGACATCTTTCTTTACTTGCTTCACATTGACTCTTTTCAGTTGTTGTTGTTTTGAAACTTTTGAACTACCACCGTGAGCAGCTTTTCCTTCAAATCCCAAACCAACACTCTTTCCTGAACCCTTCTCTCCCATTCCAGTAGATTTATGCCCATTCTTTGCCAACCTAGAAAATTCAGCTTTAACTTTCTTGAGATCTTTTGGAGCATTGACAATTGTTTCAGCAATGTCAGTGTTTGAACTTGCTGATTTCTCCTTGTCTGTAGACGAAGAACCAGACACACCCTTTTGAGCTTTAGAATTTTCAGCACTCTTACCCTTTTCCTCTTTCTTTCCTTCAACCGATTCAGAACTAACAAATTCAGAATAATCACCAGTCTCAACCTTGTCTTTCAAATCATGAACGCCTTCTTTGAGACTTCCTGGTGGTGACACAGTTTTGTTGAACATCCTTTCAAAATTCTCATCCTTTGCCAAGAAACTTGTAAAAGATTGTGAATTAGTAACATTGTTCAAAAGACGTTTTGAATCAATGACTTCAATCTTTAGTTCAGAAATTCTTTGATGAGCTTCAGCCAATTCCTTTTCTGTTGCAATGAGCTTCTTTGCCACTTTATTAGTTTCATACTTTTGCAATCTTAACTCATCTAGTCCAGCCAACAATTCCTTCTCGAGTTTATCTTCATTTCTTTTCTGAATATCCAAATTTGCATTTTGCAACTTGTTCACTCTAACCAACTCCCTCTTCTCATCAAGTAACTTTTCCATATCAGTCTGATAAGATTGAATCTTAGTAGCTTGATCATCAGAAAGTTTAGTAAGAGTATCAAGTCTGGACTTTGATTTATCAAAAAGATTTTGAAAATCCTTTGCAGTATCCTCAACTTCATCTTTCCATTTCTTCACTTCTTGGACTAATTCAGCCTTTTCTTCAGATAACTTTGTAATTTGCTGTTCAAAATCCTGTTTAACACTTTGAAATTTTGATTCTTTCTCAACAAACTCTGCTTGAAAATCTGAAAACTTTGCTTTTTGAGAAGAAAATTCTTGAATTAGATCTTCTAACTTTTGTTGTTCATTTGCCAATTCTTCTATCCTTCTTTTATTTTCCTGAATCAACAACTCATTTTCCTTTATCAATCCTTCTATCTTCTTGTCTTTCTGAGAACAGAACTCACAAACCGATTCATAACCACTTATTTCCTGAACCGCTTATCTCAGATTCAGAATCAGAATCATTTACTTCTTCTTCATCATTACTATGAACAACTTGAGCAATCAGAGCACGAAGTGCAGACTCAT
Organism: Deinandra increscens subsp. villosa; assembly: GCA_039602395.1. Lineage (NCBI taxonomy): Eukaryota > Viridiplantae > Streptophyta > Magnoliopsida > Asterales > Asteraceae > Deinandra > Deinandra increscens. The sequence continues at coordinate 76,838,217 of JBCNJP010000010.1, read as the reverse complement.
CAGGTTCATCAGCAGCCCAATCATAATCGTTATTCGATGTTCGTGCTTTTTCAAATGCTTCAAGTACATCAGCATCCCAATCATAACCTTCATTGGACTCAGAAGCAACAACAGTTAACAGCAATTGGAGAATTAGAAGTTTGCCCCCAGTTATATTGTTTATCAACTTGAGAAACTAAAGCTGTTGGAGACTTTGATGAAGAAATATTTGATTTTGAACACTCACGAGCAAAATGACCAAAATTAGAACATTTGAAACATTTTACCTTTGATTTGTCTATGCCAACCTTGCCATTTGGATTAGAACTTTGAAATCCGGTCTTTTTCTTGAATCTTTTAAGTCTTTGGGCTAACATTGCAAGTTGCCAATTAATGTCCATTTGTTCAAGGTTAAACTGGATCAATCTTTTCAAAATCTTCTCCAATCAAATTAGATGTTGTCAAACCACCATTCAGCAATCCAGAATATGAAGATAACAAAGCTGAAATTAATGCTACATGCTCATCTGGTGTTTTTGCAGAAAACGAAGTCTGACTCGAATTATTTGGAATAGTGAAGTTACACCCTCTTGATGAATTTGCAGAGTTTCCTGAATCATGACCAGCAACAAAAGCTGTTTGAGGTGGATTTGATGAATTAACACCAAAAGATTTAGACTTTGCATTGATACTTGCTGAATTTTTGACCATGATACATTTCAGGATTTTGGAATTGAGCAGTTGACTTGTTTGTTGTCATCATTTCCATCTCTCTAGCATGAAGCTTTCCGGTCAAATCATGAAATGATAATGCAGAATATTCTTTATCATGAGTAAGCAATAATACATAGTTTTCCCACTTTTCCGGTAATGCTTCCATCAATTTCTCTTTCAATTCCTCCTCGCTCTTTTCAATTTTAACCACTTTCATCTCACTAATCAGATGTGAAAACCTTAAAACGAGAGCAGAAATGTTTTCTTTTTCATATTGTTGAAAATTTTCAAATTCCTTGTTTAACACTTTTCGTCTACTCTTCTTATATTGGTCATTTCCTTCACATCGAGCAGATAAAGCATCCCATAACTGTTTAGCTTTCTTGCAAGTGCTGAATTGATGTAACAACTCGGTAGGTAAAGCCATGGTAAGATAACCATAAAGTTTTTGTTCAAGCTCATAACTTTTTCTTTCATCCTTATCAAAATCTTGAATTTCTTTATACTCTCCATCTGCAGTTGGACGTACATACAACTTTTGAATTGGAATCCATAAATCAATATCGTTTGTGTTGATGTATGCAGAAAAACGTTGATTCCAATTTTGATAATCTTCCAACTTTAACAGCTTAGGAACTTTCTGACTTGTTCCTATTTCATTATCAAAATTGAGCATAGCTTGTACCGTGCTTTGCATAGCTGCAAATGCTTGAAAATCAGACATTTTTCACCGAAAATAATACTTCAAAAACTTCGAACTCAAAAACGGAGGTCTTCCAAGCGAATTTTGGGGTTCGAAACTGGATGGTACTGTCTGTAGGCCGGTACAAGTCCTAGATCTCGTCGAGACGAACGTTTTGACTGGTATTGGGTTCCGTAACTCTTTACGGTTCTCAAGTTACGTCAGTTTTAGTGAAGGTCACTTTTCTGCCAGCGGACCAAAACAAATTCAGCGGACCAAATTTGCACTCAACGGACCAGTTCCGGATCAATCTAACTAGCGGACCAATTTTTACCTGCGGACCACTGCCGGATCAAATTCACCAGCGGACCAGATGCGGACCAGATATCTTCAGCGGATCAAATTTGGTACGGCGGACCAAATAAACCAGCGGACCAGATGTGGTACGCCAAAACTGCCACGGACCAGTTCGTTGAAGATTGCCTGGGCGGACCACTTGCGGACCAGGTGTTTTTCGAGCGGACCAGACGCGTTTCACGCAAATTTTGATGGATTTTTCGAATTTTTGACGTTTTGAGCTAGAAAATGGATCAGTAAGGTGCGAAATCACTCCAGAAACACTCAGAAATCATTTTTTATCACAGAAACACTCGGAATTGGAAGAATTTGATGAAAATGTGAAGAAACCCAAACTTTCTCTCTCTAAAAATCCGAAATTGATCAAAAACACAGCAGTAGAGCAACCAAATGCTCTGATACCACTTATAAAACCGAGATACGATCTTACTACTGCATGCTTTGATCAAATGTAGAGAATACGAGAAGTAAATAAGAGATTTTGTATTGATCACTAGAAGATACACACACAAACTCTCTCTGGTTTCACTCTCTAGAAAACACACACAGAAAGTGTAGAATAACTGAACTGATACCAACGCATTCTAACACACACCTATTTATACTAAGTGACTAACTACTCAGCGTACCACGTGGTACGCCGGACCATACGGTCTGCCGGACCATATGATACGCCACCTATGATATAGTCACTACAACACATTCTAAGACATGCTCACATAGATACAATACACGAGACACTCATAGCATAGGGATATGCTATAACAGAATCTAGGTTTAGGGTTTGGGCAGAGGGGTTTCCAAGAGCTTTTCCTTTGGACCGAGTGTTCATCGCAGGGGTTGCAGATAAAGACGCCATTTGTGATTTCTCAGGTTTTTGTTTGTGATTTCTCAGGTTTGTGTTTTGAACAGTGATATTTGGATGAGAGGGTTTGATGTTCTTTTATAGGTAACTCCTCATGCCGTTCCATTTTTCAAGGTTCTCCTATAACGGCTATAATTAATTCGAACGGACACTTATATTCTGAACGGTAATAAAAATTACCATTGGATTTTATGTTAATAATTAGCATATTAATTACAACATTTATCGGAGCAAAAAAAATATTCATTGCTCGGATATTTTGGATAAATCTGATTTCCGAGGAGACATTCTGCACACTTTTCTGATCAAGAGAGTAATAATTTATTCAGTCACAAAATATATACAAAGAGTTAAGACATGTGCAGATGTCTGTACACGTGCATCTATTCTGGTCTCTGTTGTGAGCAGGCTTTTTGAAAGCTTTAAATCTCGCTTCCATTCGAAGAGAAATATAAAGACGCAAAGAAGTTTGCCTTCCTTTGGATGGGAGAAAATATCCATTGGAATCTGGAAGTCCGGAAATTGATAGTCCACCAAGAGATATTCCCTTTTGAGATACTACTTTGCTTGTTTTGATTCCTCTTGGTATTGTTTCCTAGTTTAATGCTTGAAGAATTTAATTTTTTTGAAAATATGGGATAGAGAATGACTCTTTCATTTAAGGGTGTGTGGAGATTTCTTTGCATGTGTCTCATAAGGTACAGAGAGAAATTCATGTTATGACTTTGAACGAGAGCATGCATGACACATTGAGTGTCCTCATCAGAGAGATGATGGTCAGAGTATTTTGATGAGAAGCAAATTTGGATTTGGGAGAAAAAATATTGCCATAGATGTGGAAGGTGAACTCTGTTAGCTTTTCCTTCATATAGATTTCCTTTGTATTCCATGTCAAGAAGAGTCTTGATCACTGTGTCTTGATCAAAGTGACTAGGAGTAGATGGATTGTCTTTGATTTGAAGTGCTTTTCCAATCATCAGATGTTGATCAAAGACAAACAGTACTACACAGACAGATGTTCTTATCAGGGCATTGTCTCCATCCTTGACAATGAGGACAACATTCCTCTAGAATTCTTGAAGTATGGAGTAGTTGATTGGAATATCAAGAGTTAGTGCGTATCCTATGGGGCAATTTTTTAGAAATTTCATCATTGGTTGATATGACCAAAATCTGTCCCCACGGGGTGTGTAAAGCATGAGGTTGTGAAGATGAGGAACAGGGAATGTCGTGTTTTCAGGTAATGGAGGAGAGAGCTCTTTGAAAGACATGGTTGAGAGATTTTTTTGATTTGCTTGGAAATTTCACTTTTGTGCTTCTTTTAAAGACAAGTTGAGATGATGAGATGAATAGAGGGGAAAGCAGAAGGATTTAACAGCCTATTCTTATAGGTCATTATTGATGTTTGAGCCTTTTGTATGAAAGTTTGTATGAGAAGTCAACTTTTCATAGAAGTTATTTGGGAATATAGGAAAAAATGACAGGTAGTTATTGAACTGACTCCCGTTCTCCCCTATTTATATTTATTATAATTTATTATTATTATTATTATTATTATTATTATTATTATTATTATTATTATTATTATAGTTATTTTAATAAAACTAGTTTGCTGTCATGTTTAGCATCCCCAGCTTGCTTAGTAAAAATAAGAATCTCTTTTCATCTAAAGGTTTAGTAAAGATATCTGCAAGCTGGAGTTCAGTTGGGACAAAATACATTTCAATGTGTCCTTTTTCAACATGATCTTTGATAAAGTGTTACTGACATCAATGTGCTTTGTCCTTGAGTGGTAGACAGGATTGGATGTGATGGCGATGGCACTCTTTGAATCACAGAAAATTGGTATCTTAGTGAGATTTATCTCGTAGTCTTTGAGTTGGGTCTGCATCCATATTACTTGAGAGCAGCAGCAGCTGGCAGCAGCAACATATTCAGCTTTAGCGGTTGAAGTTGATACACAGTTTTGTTTCTTAGATGTCCAGTATACCAACTTACCTCCTAGCATCTAGCAGCTTCCGGATGTGCTTTTTCTAGTCTAGTCTACAACCTGCATGATCAGCGTCTGTGTAGGCTGTTAGAGAGAAATCAGTATCCTTGGGATACCAGAGACCTAGATCAGTTGATCCTTTTAAGTATCTACAAACTCTTTTGACAGCTAATAGCTGAGACTCTTTGGGTTTATATTGATATCTGGCAAGGAAGCATGTGGAAAACATGATGTCAGGCCTACTTGCTGTGAGATACAGAAGTGAGCCTATCATTCCTCTGTATGTGTGCTCATCAACATTTTTACCATCTTTGTCCACATCAATTTTCACATTTGTGGCCATTGGTGTTTTGAATGAGGAGCAGTTTGAGAGAGAATACTTAATGAGGAGATTTTTAATGTATTTTGCTTGATTTATAAAAAATCCTTCAGGTGTTAATGTAGTTCTCCCATCATACTCATTTCAAAGTTTGTTGTCATCAGTTCTTGAAATTCTTTACAAAAAGATGGACACATGGATCCAAAGATGACATTGTCTACGTAGATTTGTATAATCAGGAGATGGCATTTTCTTTCTTTTAAAAAACAGTGTGGTGTCAATGGACCCCTTTTTAAAGTTAGTCGATAAAAGAAACTCGGAGAAGGTGTCATACCATGCTCTAGGTGCTTGTTTTAGACCGTACAGAGCTCTTATAAGTTTACAAACAAGATTTGGAAATTTTTCGCTTTCAAATCCCAGTGGTTGTATAATGTAGACTTCCTGATAAATTTTTCCATTTAAGAAGGCACATTGAACATCCATTTGATAGGCTTTGAAACCTTTGAATGCTGCGAAGGCTATAAATATCCTGACAGCCTCAAGTCTTGCGACTGGGGCAAAGGTTTCATCATAGTCTAATCCTTCTTGTTGACATTATCCTTTTGCTACAAGTCTAGCTTTGTTTCTAATTATGGTACCTTCTTCGTCTGTTTTATTACAAAAACCCCCATTTAGTTCCTATAGCAGATTTGTTGTTTGGTCTTGGAACTAAATTCCACACATTATTTCTTTAAATTTGTCCTAGTTCTTGTTTCATGGCTAGGATCCAGTGGGGATCCTGAAGGGCTTCTTCATAGTTTTATGGTTCTATTATGCCGAGGAATCCAGCATAAAGACATCGATTGGAAGAGGCTAATCTGGTCTAGACATTTTTGTTTTGATCACCAATGATTAAATTTATGGGATGATCTTTTGTCCATTTGGTTGCTGGAGGAAGAGTGGCTAACTCTTCAATCCCAAGCATTGGGTCGATTGTGTCAGTGTCTTGACACTTCCCCTCAGCTGATGGACTGTCAGCTGAGGGCCAGATCTCAGTTACAGACTCATTTAGGAGCTCCGAAGTGGAGTTCTGTAATGTTTCTGTAGTTGTTCCCTTTTTATTTAAGTGTTGAGAATGAGATATTTCATTACTTTTATCTTTTGAATGAGTAATTTCATTCTGAATCAAGGTTTCTTTGCTATCTTTGTAATGATCTTTTTTTATAGTGGTTTTTGAAAGAGGAGAAAACAAGGGAAGCTTATTTTCATCATCAGAGTTTTCTTTGAAAAATTTGTGGGATGCTTCTCTTTCTTTTTCTGAGATTGTTATTCCAGGGATGCAATCCTTTTTATTTGAAGATATGGTGCTAACATGTATAGCCATTTTATCATCACTAAATGACACACTTATACTTTCTCTTCCCACTTGAGTTTTTAGAACAAAAACTTTGTATGCCTTTGACTTGAGTGAGTATCCAATGAAGATTCCTATGTCAGCTTTTTTGTCGAAATTTCCAAGATAATCTTGATCGTTCAGTATGTAGCACCTGCATCCAAAGACATGAAGACATTTTAAGTTATGAGTTTTCTTATTGATTGCTTGGTAAGGAGTTTGATTGATCCTCTTGTTGATGACAAATCTATTGCAATAGCTTCAGCCCAGAAGTAGATGGGAAGATTTGCTGAAGAAAGCATGGATCTGGTAGCTTCTACTAGAGTTCTGTTTCTCCTTTCTACTACCCCATTTTGTTGTGGGGTCATTGGAGCAGAGAACTCATGAGATATGCCTTTTCTGACTAGATATGTGTCTAGTTTTGAGTTTTTGAATTCGGTTCCATTATCAGATCTTATTCTTCTTACTTTTAAGTGCATTAATTTTTGTATTCTTCTTATAAAGTTAATGATAAGATCTGTTGTTTCACTTATTGATTTCAAAAATTCGACCCATGTATATCTGGAGAAGTCATCCACCATCACTAGGATGACTTTCTGTGCTTATGGGTCCACAAAGATCCATGTGGATTAGCTCGAGTGGTTGACTTCCGGATATTTCTTGAAGACTTTTGTGAGAGGTTTTCTTCATTTTTCCCATTTAACAATCCTCATATATTTCTTCAGATTTAGAAAATGTGGTGGGGAGACCTTTTGCCATCTTTTTATTTGCTAGCTCAACAATTGTTCTAAAATTTAGATGGGATAGTTTTCTGTGCCAAAGCTCAGATTCCTTGTTAGAAGATTTTGACACGAGACAGAGAGACTCACTTGAAATAAGATTGTTGAAGTTTATAAAATAGAGACTCTGATTTATTCTTTTTCCCGTTAAGTAAATTTTATTGTCATTTAGTCCAATAAGTTCACACTTGTTGGAATAAAGAGTAAGTTTGAAGCCTTTATCACATAGTTGTCCACAGCTTAATAAGTTATATTTTAGACCTTGGACATGTGACACATTTTCAATCGTGAGTTCACCATTAGTAATGGTTCCATACCCAATGGTTTTGTATTTTATACCATCGCCAAAGGTTATGGATCGTCCTTTTCTCTTCACATAATTGTTTAACAGTTTTACTTCCCCAGTCATGTGGGTAGAGCATCCAGAGTCACAATACCAAATTTGTTGTATATGATGCTCTTGGCATTTAGTTTTATCCTTTTGACTGTTGTGAAAAGATTTTCCTGTAATAAGACATAGAATAGGTTTAAGAGTTTCCTTTTTGTGCCTTATGATTTTGGAAAAATTTATCTCAGAATAATGGGATTTGTTGGCTACGCAATCCATCAGGGAATCATCAACTTCTTTTGGGAGGTTGGCAATTATAGATTTCCACTGTGGATGTTCCTCCCTAGCAAGCATAGCGAGGTTAGCTAATGAGCCAAAAGATTTCCCATTGTTCTATTTGGAGGATATTTTAAAGAGCAGGATCTTTTGAATATTGATTATTCAATCTGCTCTGATACCAATTGTTGGGTCCCTTGAATGGGCCTTTAACAATATTGGCATAATTTGATTTAAACAAGATATATAAGTTACGGAAAGTAAATCAAATTGGAAGACAACAATTCATAAAAGGGTTATTCTGTATATCTCAAATGTAAATAATTGTTTACACGAGTTTATAGTATGACTATGTATCAACATAAATAACTTTCTATGGGAGTAAGGTTATAATTACTCTGAGAAGATATTGAATTGTATGCTTGATGTCTTGCTTTGTTTGGTGAAGTTAGCTTGCTATTTATAGGAAAATGTAGCAAGTTGTATTATGATAACGTGGTTGAGGATGGTTAATGTTGGAGTGTGTCAGAGTATATAGAGATAAATTGAACGTATTCAATATATCTCTTTTTCAATTGTCTTCAACTGCCTTCTTGATTAATTCCAAGTTGACATTCGTTTTACTAGTTTTTCACACAAAGATAGAATTTGTTCTTCTCGTGATATTAATCTTCTGATAATCCAGAAATCCTTCTGGACCCTTCTCTGAAGACTGTTGATGCTTCCCATTAGAAGCTATCTACAGAAATGGAGATTTCTATAGATTTTAGTCTATACAAAACTACTTCGGAATTTCCGGAGTAGTTCTGTATGAATACAGAAATCATGCAGAAGTTTGTTATTCATACAGACTTTTGTTTCCTTTCTTTTAAGGATATGTCTTATCTTTTCTTCTAATACTTGACTATTTTGTGTTACAATTACATTATGTTCTAACAAACATGCTCATTTGGTTATTCGTTCATCAGATGAAGTTCACAAGGTTGTAAGAAATTTGTGTCTTTTGACGAAAAACTGACAGACACGTTTTGTCATCCAGATGAATTTGCCTGGAATGCAGATTCTGAAGCAACAATGAAACATGCTCCATTTACTCTTGCATTAACTGCTCATCATGATGATGATGATAGTAGTCTGTCTGATTCCGATTCCAATTCGACAATATCAATGATCAAAGAAGTTAAAGTCGAAGAATCAAAATGTCTTGAATGTATAAAGTTGGGAAAGAAAAATGCAACTCTTATGAAAGATTCTGAATTATTATCTGGAGGAATTGTAGTCCTCAAGAAAGATTTGGAAGCATTCCAGAAGAAATATTATGAATTGGTCCATGTTCATGAGGATGCTTTGAAAGAAAATAGTACATTGGCAGCAGAATGTGAAAAAACAAAAGCTGAAGCTTTAGATGCTGCTCAAGATTTTGAAAATCTATTTGAGAAAAGTTATCCGGTTCAGCAAAAATATGAAAAAGCGAATGCTCTTGTTATTGAATTGGATGCTACAATTAAAAAACTTCAATCTAAGATTTCTACACTTCAAGATGAAAATGTTCTTTATCGTGATAAGAATGAAGTCTTAACAAAGACGTTGAGATTTTTAAGAAGAAAAAAGAAAGTGTTCTTGAGGAATTATTTGTTGAATGTGAGATCCGGAAGTTACAAACATATGAATATGATGATCTCAATGCAAATTTCATCAAATCACAAAAAGAAGTGTTTGATGCTCAACAGCAAATCTTTGAATTGAAGTTGGAAATTTTGGAGTTAAAGAGACAAGTGAAGAATTGCAATTTGTCACCGACATTGTTGAATTTCTTATACAAACAGGATCGGGGTGAAGATAGTTCTATGAAAGATGATATTCATATGGTTCCACAACCGGTGGATTTATCTGCGGTTACATCTACTCCGCTTGATCCTAAAGACGAATTGCATGATTATTCGAAATTTGCCACTGTATCAAAGAAGAATAAGTCCAAGTCTAAGAAGAAGGAAACGTCTTTGGGTGAAGCTCCTAAGTTTAGTTCCAAGTCTATTTTTCTAGAAAATGAACAAGTTTTTGATAAATGTGGTGCAAGTACTTCATCTGCAACTGAAGAAGACAAAGTTTTGGTTGAAAATAATAAACTGAAAGACATCGTCAAGTTGAGGGAGAGTTTGATTGAAGATACAAGATACAAGTTTTAATGAAGGAATTGATACTGCACATGCCGAGGGGGAGTTTGTTACTACATGATTCCTGATCGTCATGTGAAGTATCGAGTACAAGACAAGATGGTGCAAGATTGGTTCTGGCCCAACTTTGGGCGAACTCCAAGTTCGGACACCGGCGAACCTGGATCGAACTTGAGGTTCAGCCCATCGGGTTTCTGCACTATAAATAGTTGTCTTGTATAGAGATTAAGAATTTCCAGGTCAAATCTTCTATGTGTCGTTCTGTGTAAACTCTCTGTGGTCTAATACAAGCTTCATTATATCTACTCTTGTGTTCAATCACGTTTTACATTGGTTTCGATACGATTGAGTAGACGATCATACGTTCACACATTTTCAATAGAACCTAGTATTATCTTTGTCAAATTACTTCATTAGCTAATGCTAATATTTGTTTTTATCAGGCACATGAGAGCACTTAATCACGAAGTCATTTAAAGACGGTCAACTTCAGCAAGTGTTGTTTGTCATTGAATTTCTATTTTTTCATTGCAAAATTTTCATTAAATTTATTGTTTATCATTGAATTTCTCTTTTCATTGCAAATTGTTAATTAATTTTATTGTTTCTGATCGAAATTCTGATTTCATTGCAAATTGTTCATTAATTTTATTGTTTGTCATAGACAAGTATATCAAACTCTAAAGTCAATTGCAAAGTTATCAAACTATTGACCAGAAAAAGGTTAAACAAATTTTTTTTAAAGTCCATTTTCTACAATTTTGACTAAAAGAGTCAAACATACTACTCATCTTCTAAACTCAATACTCGATGGGACCAAACACACAACTAAGAATTAACATAAACAAAACATGACTAAAGAGTTGAAACTGCCACAACCATTCAACATTTCAATGAAGGCAATTATCGAAACCAACACCCTAATTTCTAAACCCATCACTCATTTTGAAATTGCGATATCGGTAGTGAAAATTTCAAACTAAAAAACGAAGGTCTTAGAAATGGAATTTGGAGGTAAAACCGGAGGGTACTGGCCGTAAGGTGAGTGAAAGTATAGATCTCATCGAGACAGTCGTTTTGGCTAGTATTAGCTCCCGTAACTCTTAATGAAACACATGTTACGTTAGTTTTAGTGAAACACACTTTTTGATCAGCGGACCAAATTCTCAGCGAACCAATGATCTGAATGAACCAAAACAAGACCTGGTGAACCAATGGTGCGTTGTAACCGATCTGAACCAAATATGCAGATTACCTAGCGAACCAACAATGAAGATTGCCTAGCGGACCAATGGTTCGGCGAAACAACGATGAAGATTAACTAGCGAAACAGTGGACTCATCCGGCGAACCAACATGTTCACCTGGCGAACCAAAACTAAAAATTTCAGATTTTCACGAATTTAAAGATTTTGGAATGTGATTTGCAGCAGTAGGCAATGAAAACACGCTAGGAACGATCTAAAATCAAGTTCGACATCAGAAACACTTGGATTTGAGAAAAAATGATGAAAAATGATCAAAACCCCACTTTCTCTCTCTAGAAAACTCAAAAATCACTACAATTTGATCATTAAATAGAACCAGAAATCTCTGATAACACTTAAAAAGACATGGAGCAATGGACGATTGCTAATCTATTGATTATGAGATGAAAACGAGATCAAAGAGTAAATACAAATGAGATTGTATTGATTGAAAGCTTGAGAGAATACACACACAGTTAACAGAAGTGAATGACCAGAAGTTTTGTGAGCTCTAAACAGGTCAAGCTATTTATTGTATGTTATCAACTAACCCGTGAACCAACCAACTAATCATTGGTTGACTGACTAACCATCCAGCTAACCATTGGTTTGCTGGCTAACCATCCAGCTAATCATTCAGCTAACCATTGGTTACTTGGCAGGGAACCATTGGTTAGTTGGCAGCTAATCATTGGTTAATTGACATTAAACTCACTAACATGCTCTAGTTTAGATACAACACACGAGACACACTGTAGCATAGGATTATGCTCTAATAGTCGCTCACATAAAATCATGAATGAAAGTGTATAAATATGTACTTTAGGTTACATAAAATAACATATATAAATCTATGATTTATATAATTTTAAATTCCCATAATATCATAGAATATATATATATATATATATATATATATATATATATATATACCCTATATATATATATATATATATATATATATATATATATCACATAGAGAAATATGCTTAATTGTCACATAAATTGACACAACGTTCACATTAATTTAACGTATGATATACATAAAATCATAGAACAAAAAAACCAAACGTCAAGAATTAAGTGCATGCTCGTGTAGTGATGGTTATACAAAACCCTAATTTGCTAAAGTCAACACATAAATGTTCAGAAAACATTTATAACAGTTTGAGTTCAGTTAAAGTCAGGAAAGGACATTAAAAGACGGATTGTCACAGTATCCCTTTGTTGAAGAGTTTTCATCCCGAAAATTTAATAACGTGGTTAACCAATTGGTCATAAAAGAAAGAAAACTTTTCTCAGTCGTCACATCATCCCCTTGTTGAAAGAATTTCGTCCCGAAATTTAAATAAGTGACAATTGTTTGAAGAGTCGAATTGACAGTAACGTTTCGAAAAAAATTAGGTTTCCTAATCCAAAATGAGTAATAGATTTTATGATCAAGAATGTGTACCCGATGTTTAGGATATTTCAAATATTTAGAGGTTTTCGAAAGGAATTCGAGCCGAAAGTATAGAAAATGATTTCTTATCAGGCGTTTTCTTACGAGAAGAGTTGAACAAATGTAATACAGAAATCGTGTTGTGTGACCAGGCCGAACAGAGTGACAGAATGACATAAGTATCTGAAATCAAATTTTTAATACGAAGAAGGATCAATAAAACGTCCGAGTAGTCTCCAGCTTTTGTACCCAATGCTGGGAGTGAGGTTCTTGCATCGTGTCTCGTTTTCAGTTAAGAAATTCGCATTCACCAATAACCCATGTGAATTAAAAAGAAAAGAATTTGAGTATGAGAAAATTATGCGTGCATCAAGTTAACCCATGTTTAATAGACCCATTGTCTAACAAAAACGTAAACGTCTGAATTTTCCTACCAACTAGCAAATAGAATAGAATTACACAAGGTTGATCAAGTATTCATGAGGACTCATTGGTTGATTTAGTACTTCATAGAGTTATGACTAATTACGTTCACAAGATTGGTAATAATGTTCAAACTCACTTTTCATGCAATAATAGTTCAGATGGCATTTGAGTCTCTATGAAGACTTCCTTTAATGATTGATATGGTTAACACATACTAGCATGTAATCTATCATGAAGGTTTTACCATACAATGCATACAGTTATCCCAACATCTTATTTACTAGCATACGAACCTAACATGGCATATCTCTAGCATATAAGTTCACAAATTACCCAACACAACCCATATGGTGAAAAGTTAAGGGGGCAACTTCACACAGTCTTGTCATACCCACCGAGGTAGGAGACTTAAGACCTTGTATGGTGTATGGTTTTCATACTCAATCAAGTCAATACATTCAGAACATCTCATATTCTGGTTCTTATCACGTTTCATACACATAACTAATCATGCAATCCTACGCAACTTATGTTTAAACTAACACTTCAATAATTAATCAGTTTCTATACCCTAAACAGTGGACCAGATTCTCAAATTTGGCATGCATAAACACATATGTTTTGTAAACATTTCTCATGAGAAGGTCAAAATCAAACAAACTATTTATCATGGTTTAAATGGTTTAACAGTTCACTGGAAAGACTGATTTTGTGACAAAAGAACTGAGGTCCAAAAATAAATCCAATCAAGATCCCATAGGCATTTAAAAGGTAACACGTAGCAGTTTGTTTTAGAAAAGAATTACTCAATTATGTTAAGAATTATTCAAGGAATAACATAGACAATTAGGTTCAAATTCAAGTTGATGTTCAGTATCATGCAACATATCATCATGCACATTACCTTTCTAAATAATCAAAAAATTTATAGTGAAGATCCAACTAAATAAAAGTGTAAACTATGAGGTACGAATAATCGATGGTGCCCCGTAAAACGATGCATGGCATCAAGTATAAGGATAGCAAAGTCAAGATGAAACACGCCATTGACTCAGTTCATGATTTCAAGTGAGTGCTGGAATAATAGTGTATGGTAGTCACAACTACACATCCAAAATATGACATGAAATTTTAAAATGGAACCGGTTGAGATATAAACTGGGAGGGTGTAAATGACGTAACGGATAGCATAGAGCTCAAAAAGAATTATCTAACCTGCTTGATAGGGTTCGACAAGAACTTCGCATCAATAGATATCGAGATGAACGTGTCAACGGTTATACAGTTCCATAGAGTAAACATCTCGTCAAGAGGGGACTTCATTTCTTAAGTTCACGAGTGTGCCTAATCTACTTAGTGTTCTTGCACTTCATGCGATATGAATCGTTCTTTCTAGCATATTGGTTTAAATAGGGTTTGAAAATGTTATATAACATGAGCATGAAATAAACGTGTGTCTTCAAACACACGATATTTGGGTATTCAAAAGTGGGTTTGGCATTGGATAACTGTACGTATGAATTTTTGTTAGGGTTTAATGCAGGTTTACCATGAATCAAGAAGCCAAAATCATGTGTTGCTCAGAAAAGGATCGGGTGGTATCACTTCAGCTATGGCTATGAAGTTTACCAAAAGGGGTAGTCGATTCAAAAGAAGTTTCCTTTAAAATGAAAATCAATCTACTTCTTAACACATGCTTCCTAAAATTTGTAGTTGGTCATTCAATCAGGCGGTTTGTCACTTTGTCCTTCATAATATATTCGTCCCTGATTTTTTAAATGTTGATGTTCATCTGAGTCAGAATTCACATTCCGAATCAAGGCAGGAAGTTCACTTTAAGAGAGTTTTTCTTCTAGACTCGGACCATTGAAAGCATGAAGTTTGATTATTTCGAGTATGCCTCTCTTGGTAGAAGTACGTAGGAGATATTTGTAACCTCAGAGAAAGTAGAATTAAACAGTTTTTCGAGGATATAGTCTCGTTAGATGGATTTTCTCAAGATGGGGTTTTTACGTATGACCCTAAAGTCAATCCTTAGTCTGGTACTGGTCCCACATTCAACATGCCGCTAATGCTTATACATAGGGTGTACCACAGCTAACTCACCACACTACCAACACCTTGAAGGCGTACCAGCTACCTATTGTTACTAGCTATTAGTCAAATCACATTAGATATTTTTAACGGAAATAGGGTGTGTCACGTTTCTCCAAAACGTTGGAAAGTAAGGGGTGAGAAATTAAAACCTCAATACGTTGTGCAAACAAAAGGTGTAAGAGTTTCCATTCACAATACCAGTAAGATGCGTAAGGTTTGCTATTTTAGTGACAATCATCGAGAGGGTGGCATGCACAGTGTGAATATCATAATGCTTTAGATTTTAAGACGATCGAAGCTTTAAACAGACCATAAAGTTTAATTTCAATTTGGGGTTCATCAATGAAAGTTTTCTAAAAAGGATAACGAGAATCCATGTACCAGTAGTTTGTCGAGCGTCCCAAAGTTAAGTTGCAAAAACTCTTCTAAGCATACCACCACCTATTCCTCCTTGTAGATAGTTGTTATGACAGAAGCGTTAATGGATATACAAAATGTATGGATATCTTGGTTTGATACCCTCTAAGAACGAATTGGTCACTCCAAGATAAGAAAGTTGGTGTACTCGGAGTGCGGGAAAAAGAAATACAAGGTCGATTGTATCATTAATGGTAGATAACAAGAAGTTCATACTCGGTGGATGTAAATACAGTTTCCATGGAAGACTTTTGTATTATTACTGTGATAAGGCACAAGGTAATCTCGTCAATGGTGTTAACTAGTTAGAAAGCTAACCAAAAGTGTAACACTTTCCGGTTCAAATCTTGAAAGCTCATCCAAGACATAAAGGATTACCAAAAGCGCGAGAATCTGAAATCTTTGGTTCTTAAATCGTAAAAGGTTTGAATCACGCAAACAAAAATCAATCGCACAGGTTCAAAAGGCCAATCGAATATGTCATTACATTAAAAATGGAAATCATCGGTTTGAAAATTAAGAGGGCGTTTCACTAACACTACCCCTATTAGAAAAAAAAAGATATGCTTGCGGTGAGGTAAGCAGTTTGTACAATCATGACGATACTGCTGGAAATAAGTTTTGGTTCGCACAAGAAAAATCAGGGAATATAGGTCTTCAGAGGGAAATGTCACAAGAGTTTTCAGCCAAGAAATATGCCCCAATGCTCGCGGGTAATGATTTATATAACTCGTTAATCCAATGTTGCCTGGCTATTCGTCCGGTGAATGTATATCCAAGTTGTCTCACAGATATAAATCTATGATTTATATAATCAAATTCCTATAGAATATATATATATATATATATCACATAAAGTCATAGGTTTAATTGTCACTTAAAATGACACAAGGTTCACGTAAAATCATAACTTATGATTTACATAAAATTATAGAACAAAAATACCAAACGTCTAGAATTAAGTGCATGCTCGTGTAGTGATTATTTGGTAAAGTCAACACATAAATGATCACACAAAATTTATAACAGTTTTAGCTCAGTTAAAGATAGGAAAGGACATGATAAGACGGATTGTCACAAGCTGCTTATCTGTGGATGCATGCTAGAGTATATGAATCTCTTTGTTTGTTGTCTTTGTGTTCATAGTGAATTTGGTTTCTAATTTTTAATGCATGCTTGACCATCAGTATATATATAAATTTTTAAGTAGCTTAATTAAATGTGTCTTTTGGTTGTTCAATTATTTTCATTGTTGTAAACAAATTTTCATGTTAAGTTGTAAATTCATATTATTATTATCTAATAACTGTTGTCAACGGTCTTCTAGAGTAGACACATACCATTGTATTTCTAGTTCTTCTTTCTTATTTGATTTTATTATGTTTTTGTATAGTTGTTGTTGCACTGCAGGTTACTATAGATATGCTTTAAACTGTAGGTATGATTTATTGTTTTCTGTCTATGGTTTTCGAATAGAACGTGTTCGTCTTGCTAAAGCTTTACATTCTTTGGGAACCACCCGGTGGAAGTTTCAAGAATCTAATATATCCCCTTCACTTTTGACAAAAGTCTATGACGAAAGAAATTCATAAATAAGTCAGACCAGGGTCAAATTCCATGTTTGAAGCGGAAATTCGCCCCGAGTCCGGACATTTGTATATGTATGTTAAGACCATTTTAGTTTGATGTTACTTCGTATACAAGTTTCATAGAATCCAGTTATTCAAATTGGTCCATGCTTAAATACTTTTCACAAATGATTTCCTATGTTGTGGCCGTAGCGTTACAGATTCTCATTAGGGTTTATGCTATTTTGGGTGCTTTCTGATTAATCTGTTTGGTGAATTTATCTTACAAAATGGAATTCCCTTAGACTTAGCTTTGTGTACTTATGCTTTCATTTTTTGTTGTATGTTTAGAATAGTAATTGTTTTCTTTCTCCTACTGCAGATTTCTGTTGGACAGTCCTCAGATTTAGGTGCATTTTTCTTTCTTTTGTTCTTGGGTATTTTATGAGTTATTGAAGTTGATTAGTTAATTTTTCTAATGGCTATATCTTTTAATTCTCAAATTTATGAGTGTTTATGTTATTCTTGGTGGACATTGTTTAGCCTTTTCCCCCTTAAAGTATGCTTTGTGTACTTATGCTTTCATTTATTGTGACATTCTGGCCCTTCAATGGAGCCTGAGCTTTAGAAACGGATAAAAACTTATAAAACCGGCAAACTGTGAGGTGCGTATATAGGCGTAGTATGTCAATTAATGTATTAGAAGAGTCTAGTAGCCTTAAAACACTTCACAAATAGCACACACAGGTTAGAGTCTCGAAACATTGGTGATAAACTGAAAGCTGCTAAGCGTTGTGAATTATGTGCAAACTGATACATGGATTTAATTGCATGATCGTAAATTGCTATATGGTAAGTTGATACTTGATTTTATTGGATTCGATGTGATAAAAACAATGGTGAATAGAGAAAAAGCTAAATCATTGAAAATCGTGGCCATAACATCAAATAACGTGAAAGGTCAACAAAAGTCAAAGGCTGTCAGACGGGAGCTCTAGGCTTATCGCCTAGAGCAACCCTAGGCTCCAAGCGATACACTTGGATGCTGCTTTCCAGCAGAAACCCTAGTTTCTCCTATTTAAGCACATTTAGCCACCACCACCTCATTTGTGCACCTTAAGAACGTCTCATCAACTCATTCCATACTCAAATATCACCAAGTTTCTTGCTTTTCTTCAAGAATCTAGCCTTGATATCCTCCTTAATCATCCTACATTCATTCGGTATGTGTTTCTTCTTATTTTGCTTGTTTGAAAAATGTCAAGATTCAAGCTTTTTGTTAGATCTAGGTCTAATTTGTAATGATATGATGATATCATGAGTAGATCTAGTGTTTGTGATGAGAAAGTTTGCATCTTTGGATCAAAAGTATGATTTTTGTGCAAGTTATGTTCATGCATGCTAGATCTAGGGTTTTGCATGGAAAAACATGGTTGCATGTGGATAAAGCTTAAAGATTTATGCTAGATCTATGTTATAATGACTTGATAACGATAGATCTAGGGTTGTTGTGCAATAAAGTTGCTAACTTTACGTTAGATCTATGATGGAAACTCGATTTGGGTAGTCATGCATGCTAGATCTTGAATAAAGGCTCTTGATTTGTGTTAGATCTACTATACATTTTCTTGATCTAGGTTAATTGATGCATTATAGTCTATAAAGTTGTAAACTTGATGTTCAAACGCATGTGGATTATTTTATAAAAATTATTTACGTAAAAAATATGGTGAAAATGGCCTATTAAGTCAAGATGGCATTCATGCATGTGGTTAGGAATCTATGACATGGATTGAAATATGTTAATTGATGATCTATGTGACTTACATGAGATGATGATGATGTATAATCATGGAATTCGCCTACTTGTGGTAAATATATATTATTGGAAAATAAATAACTAAGTGAATGCATGTGTATGATCATGGGATTACTTAACTACGTTTTTGCATATCATCAATCAAATTGGATAAGAGTTATACGAGTGTACAAGTCCTAAGTCTCCTACCTTTGTGGGAATAACAAGACTTTGTACGATTGCCCATTCGATCGACATCGTATACGCGAGATAATGTCGTAAGTAATTGTGACGCGTTATGTTTAGCATAGAACAATGTGTTATATGTGTTAGGTTAAGTATAGAAAACCTAAATTCAATCGCCAATGTGTATTCGAGTTCACTTGTTCGTTGTCCTCACATTGTCGGGATGATAGATCTGAATCAGAAATGCGTGAAGCAGGTTCTCTCATAGATAGTGTTTTGATTGGTGTGAAACCCATGATAGAAGAGGAGTTAGAAAATGAGAAACATATGACCTATGGTTTGGGTAATCAGAATCGATCAGTGACATTCACTTGTGAATTGGGTTCATCTCAGGAATCATTAAATGATAATGTTAGTTCTTTTGATGTTTTTGTTTCTTGTGCAGATAAAGTAGGGAACAAAGGTGTTTCTGAGAAGGATGCTGAATGTTTGAGGGTTAAAGAGTGTCATAAGTCTAGTAGTTCAAGTTCTGATTTACCTAAGGACGATGTTTCGGCATCTGTGTCTGAACTTAATGCGTCCAAGTCAAAACAATTAATGATGTCTATGTCTTCAAAACATGTTTCTGATTCTAATGAAGTAGTTAATGGTTTTAAAATTCGTGTGCACAATACTAAAGCTGGTCGTGAGTCTAAACCCAAGGAATTTGTTCCTTATCCCCGGGTTGTGTCTACCTTTAACAGAACCAACAAATCAAAATCGGAACAATTTTGTTTAATTACGCAACCTGAGAAGGTTCCAAAACATTTGATACACAAATGGGATGATAAGCCTGAATGGGAGTCATCTTACCCAAGGCATTCATATGTCTGTAGTCATGTGAATAGGCCTAGAATTATGAATTGTTTTCAGTGTGGAAGACCAGGGTATTTTGCTGCAAATTGTTTAAATAGACCTTATCAACCATAGTATCCACAAAACCCACGGACTAGTATGTTGCAGAAAATGATGACAGGTGGAAACAAAAATCAGAAACAACAAGCTTTTTCTCAGGGGAAGCAAAGTTTAAAACCAATAAAGACTGAACAGTCTATGATTTTAAACACTAAAACTCCAGTGACAAAGCCTGTTGATGAAAATTGGAATGTGCAAAACTCCAAAACCAACCTACACACCTAAAGGAGTTTATCAAAGAAAAGATAAGATGAAAGCTGAACTTGTTGAAAAACAGGTACCCAAAACAAAAGGGTTTTCTCTACCTAAAGGTAAAAAAAAGGTTAAGAAACAGGTTTCAAAATCAAAAGATGTTTCTCAAACAAAACAAGTTGTTCAAACAAAATTAAAACTTGAGTGGACACCTGTCAAGAAACATGCAGATAAAAAGGTCACATCTCCACAGAAGAAACTTGCAACTGTTAAGAATTCAACCAATGTGTCAAAACCTCAGAAACACACTTTGTGGAAACCAAAAGTCAATGCTCAAAGTTTGAGTGTAACTGAATCAAAATCAGGAATGTCCTTTCAATTAGTCAACTACGTTGACTCCAAGGGTGTGCCCAGATCTATTATGTCCTGGGTAACCGACTCTTACTGATCTTTGATTCATATAGGGATAGCCGAGAAGAACTGTCAACAATCTCTGGTACGTTGATAGTGGTTGCTCCCGACATATGACCGGAGATTTATCACTTTTGGAAGAGGTACAAGATTTTAATGGAGGAGGTGTCTCTTTTGCTGGTGGAGTTGGTGGCAGGATCAGCAAGAAAGGTATGGTAAAGAATGGCAGCTTGATGTTCTCCGATGTGCATTATGTTGAGGAATTGTCACATAGTCTGCTCAGTGTTTCACAGATTTGTGATCGAGAATATTCTGTGTTGTTCAATAGCAAGGAATGTATCATTCTCAAACCTGGAGTCAAGATTCCTAAGGAGTGTTTCTTGATGCGTACACCAAGGCGAGGAAATTCTTATCTTCTAAACATGTGTAATCCTCCGCCTTCTAATGTGGCCTGTCTTATTTCAAAGCAAAATGAAAATCTGGCATTGTTATGGCATTGTCGCCTGGGACATGCCAACATGAAGAATCTGACAAAGCTGGAAAAGGGAGAGCATGTTAGAAACCTTCCCATCAAGGACTTCACATCAATTGAGAAGTGTGTTGCATGTGCTAAGGGGAAGCAACACAAGTTATCACATCGTTCTAAAATGACAAACTATATTTCGTCTGTGTTGCAACTACTACATATGGATCTCTTCGGCCCAATGCAAGTACTAATTATCAGCAAGTTCTCATATTGCCTGGTGATAGTGGATGACTTCTCTCGATTTACTTGGGTGTTCTTTTTGTCAAACAAGTATGAAACTCCAGCACTTGTGAAACAGTTTGTTACCCTAATAGAGAATCAGATGAGCAAGAAAGTGAAGGCAATAAGATCAGACAACGGAACAGAGTTTAAGAATGCTGAATCGAATACGTTCTATGGAGAGAAAGGTATAGAAAGGCAATACAGTGCACCGTACACACCACAACAGAATGGTGTTGCTGAAAGAAGAAACAGAACACTCATTGAAGCTGCAAGAACTATGTTGTGTGAAGCAAGATTGCTGAATTTCTTTTGGGCTGAATCAGTCAACACTGCGTGTTATGTGCAAAATCGGGTACTTTTGAACAAGCGGCATAAGAAGATGCTTTATGAGATTATTTATGGAGAAAAACCAAGGGTGGGGTACTTCAAGACTTTCGGGTGTCCTTGCACAGTTCTAATTCAGTCTGATGTGGGGAAATTCGAAGCAAAGGCTGATGAATGCTACTTTGTTGGGTATTCTGCAAATATTGCTTATTGAGTCTACAACAAAACCACCAAAGTGATAATTAAGGCATTCAATGTTGACTGGTTGGAAGACAATCCGACTGATGCTGGAACTCGGCCAGATTGGATCTTTGATTATGGGTCATTGTTTGAAGGTTTCAACTTCTCAAATATGTTTCCTAGTCTGGGAGAAGAAGAAGACATCATTGCTCCAGCTCCTGAAGTAAGGCCATCTGTGGAAAATGTTAGAGATAGTGTATCAGCAGCAACTTCTAAGGATGATAATGCGGATGTTCCAGAATCTTCAGGAACTCATGATGATCAGAAGGAGTCAGAAACCCAAGGTATGAATGATAATGTTAATGATACTAACCTGTCTGTTTCTGTTGCAGTATCAGATGTACAAACCACAAGAATCAACAGAGATCATCCTCTCAGCAATGTGGTAGGACCAGTGTTAGAAGGTGTCACTACTAGAAGCCGCGTGGGTGACATCAACTTCTGCATGTACTCATGTTTTATCTCTCAGATAGAGCCACCAAATGTGATGGTAGCACTTAAAGATCCAAGTTGGATGGAGGATATGCACAATGAACTGAATCAATTCTCAAAATTGGGAGTGTGGCATCTAGTGAAAAGACCAAAGGATAAGAAGGTCATACCCACAAGATGGTTGTACAAGAACAAGAAAGAAGATACGGGTGTGATTGTGAGAAACAAAGCAAGGTTGATTGTTCAAGGTCACAGACAGGTTTACGGGATTGATTATGATGAGGTGTATGCACCAGTGGCCAGATTGGAAGCTATTCGAATATTCCTTGATGTAGCAACATATCTGAACTTCACTGTGCATCAGATGGATGTGAAGACAGCTTTTCTCTATGCTGACATGAATGAAGAGATCTATGTGGCTCAACCGCCGGGGTTTGTGGATTAGGAACACCCAGATCACGTGTATCTTCTGGATAAAGCTCTATACGGTTTGCAACAAGCTCCACACACGTGGTATAAAACTCTATTAAAGCATTTGGTGGAAAATGGCTATACAAGGGGAGTGGTTGATCAGACCTTGTTCAGAAAGAAGGTAAAAGATGATATCATTATGGTGCAAGTTTATGTGGATGACATCATCTACGGTTCAACAAATGAAAAGTTATGCACCGAGTTTGAGGATATCATGAGAAAGAAATTTGAGATGAGCGATCAAGGGGAGATGAACTTTTTCCTGGCATTACAAGTGAAACAAGATGAATGTGGGATTCTCATTCATCAAGCAAAATATGTGAATGAGATTCTGGAAAAGTACAAGATGCAGGACTCTAAGCCCATCTCCACTCCCATGGCATCCAGACCTCTACTGACAGCAGATGCATATGGAGAATCAGTGAGTGAATTCATATATCGTTCGATGATCGGATCACTCATGTATTTGACAGCAAGCAGGCCCGATATCATGCATGCAGTGTGTGTGTGTGCACGTTACCAGGCTAATCCTAAACTCTCTCATTTAGCTGCTGTTAAACGTATTTTTAGGTATCTGAAGGGCAGGCCTCGGCTTGGACTTTGGTATCCTAAGAATACAAATTTTCAATTGTTTGCATTTACTGATAGTGATTATGGAGGAAGTGATCTTGACAAGAAATCTACAACTGGTGGGTGTCAGTATTTGGGAGACAGAATCATCTCATGGCAGAGCAAGAAGCAGCATACCGTTTCCAAGTCAACTGTCGAAGCTGAATATATGGTAGCATCAGTTGGATGCTCGCAGGTAGTGTGGATTCAGAATCAGCTCACTGACTACGGTATGGAATTTCTTAATACTCCATTTTTTTGTGATAATGTTGTTGCTCTGCAAATTGTCAAGAATCCTGTTCAACATTCCAAAACAAAGCACATAGATATCAAGGTACATTTCATTCGTGATTGCTATGATAGGAAGTTGATTCAGCTTGAAAAGGTAAACTCCGAGCAAAATGTTTCTGACCTTTTCACAAAACCCCTTCCTCGTCCAAATTTTGAAATGTGTGTTGAAGGACTAAGGATGATTGCCTTTGAGGAATGATCTGATCAAAACATTTTGTACATAGTTTTGTTTTTATTTTTGCTTTGGTATTAATTTGGTTTATTCTTTAAAAAAATGTGTTTTTGTTTCAAAAGCCTCATAAAAACAGGGGAAGAAATGTTATAGTTTCAGAAAATCTGAAAATCTGTTTGAGGTTTTTATGAAGTCTTTTGTGTTTGCCTTGATCTGGTAGGAAGTGATATAAATGTCCAAGACAATCGGAGACTGACACGTGTAAAGCTGAAGTGAAAGATTGCTCAAAGATGATATGTCGGTAAGCACAACCCAAAACTATGATCATCAATGAAAGTGCAGTAAACTTAATTTCTATATATGTTTAGTTTCCCGTCCTAGTTTACATGGTTCAAAAAACTGAGTCCCAGCAAAAATGGGTTGAGAGTGGTATCTACCTAGTATTCACTCTCTCACACGCCATGTTTCTACTGTTATGAAAACACCACAGAAAAGAAAAAGAAAAATGAAAAGCAAAAGAAAAATGAAAAGAAAAAGAAAAGATAATAAAATAATTATTTTGTTTGGTCTTCTCTGCGTGCTTATGCGGCTGACCTGATCACCAACTGATAATTAACGAAATAAGTGGTAGTCATAATGGTGTTCCATGGTTCCTCAAGTTGGGGGTTTGTGAATCCTCAATAAACTCTGAGGTTGGGTAGGTTTTGCTATAAACAACAGGGTGTGGGGACGGTTAAACATGACGGTAATATTGTACCATAATCAAGCATTTCAAAATGACTCGATGTGAGTTTATGTGGTCAAATATTCTGGCAATCGTCTAGAGTGTCAAGTAACAGAAGCTGAAAAGGGTTCCTCAGTCAAAGATAAGTCTGGTTTGATCCATGAAAAAAATCAACTTCAAGGAAAGTATATATTTAGTCTCGGTATTAGGTTATCTTTGTTTTATGTTTTTTCTAAGTCTCTGACTGTTTAAAAAATTCCATTTTTAATGATCAAGATCAGATTTTCGGGGTATGAGTCTAAGGGGGAAGTTTTGTAATTCCCAAAATTTTCAACATTAACAATTTTTCAAGTGATTTATCATTTAAATGAGGTTTGGGGGCATTTGAAATGTTTTAAAAAACTTGAGGGGGGTTTTATGAAACTTTTCCTTAACAAAACCCTCAAGACCCATCCCATTTACAATCACACGTTTACGATCCCGTCCCTTTCCTCTCGGTGTTCACGATTCTGCCACCCGAAACCCTAACCCCCGCCCCATGCCGCCGGAAAATCGAATTCCGGCTACCTCCGACCACTCTCGGTTGAAATCGAGTGCTCAATCACCTTCACCTTCTCATTCTGACCATAAAACTCACTTCAATCAACCGTTTCTTCGTCGAATCTTCACCGATTCTACTTTTCTTTTCTCTCGGTTGCTACTCTTCTTTTTCCTCGAGTTCTGCTTCATTTTCTCAAGATTCGAAACCGAATCTGTGTGTGTGATAGTTAAAAAGATGGCAGAAGAACTGATTAATGAGAAAATTCACTTTGAAATAGATCACTGCATACCTGCTTATCTTGATAATCCTCCAGAAAGACACATGCAGTTGTTCTACTCATTAGTTGTAGGATTAAACGTACGCAAGATCAATCATGCTCTTAGGACAAGCGTGCTGATTGATGAACAACTTGTGAGAGAATTATGGGGAACTGCTAGGGCAAGCGCTGATAAAACAAGGATCACTGCAAATGTTCAAAACCGTCAGATTGAGATTCTTGAAGAGGATATACGCAGTGGGCTGAACATAAATGATAGTGCAGAAGACACAATGGAATATTCTAAGACTGATGTGTTAGAGGGTGCAGGTCTTTTGGGTTATGAAGGAAAATTCCCACTGATCTTCAAAAAGCTTTTGCCACACTACTGGAGGTGTTTGGCACACTACATGCAGAAGTCATTCTTGGGCAAGAGAACAAGCTTTGATCAGCTGAACAAGGTGCATGGCACAACATTTGTTGCACTAGCTTTGGACTGGGAGTTTAATTTTTCAAAGATGATGTTGTTAGATTGGGTTGGTAATGCTGATTTGAGTGCAAGAGAGCAATTTCTCATGACTCCAAGGTTTGTGCATATGGTGGTTTTGAAGAAGTATCCAATGATACAAGAGAGGGTTGAGAAACTAGATATAAAGTTCATGGATGATAGTGTGTTTGGTCTACAGACTCAAGACAGAAAGGGAAAGAGTACTTTTCAAGGAAGACTCGAGTGGACTAAAAGAGGTGCTTTCCCTGAGGTTGCAAGAGAACAAGAATAAGAAGAAGATTCTGAACCTAAAGTACCTCCAGTTAATGTATCTGTTACTGAAGATAATGATGTGTTAGCAACTGTTCCTG
The DNA here is from genome assembly GCA_039602395.1 of Deinandra increscens subsp. villosa. Taxonomy (NCBI): domain Eukaryota; kingdom Viridiplantae; phylum Streptophyta; class Magnoliopsida; order Asterales; family Asteraceae; genus Deinandra; species Deinandra increscens. The sequence continues at coordinate 76,811,980 of JBCNJP010000010.1, read as the reverse complement.
TAAATGTTCAAGAAGAACCTGAGAATATACCTTCGGATGAAGAAAATGTGATGGATGACATTTTCCAGGAAAATGAGAATCTTCCAGACGATATTTATGGCGATTTGGGGCCAATCAGTCACAAGAGAACAAGGAACAACTTGAACTCTTCTTCAAGCAGTGATTCAATTCCAAAAGAGTTGGATGCTGATTTTGTTGTTGATGATGTGCTTATAGAACCCATTCCAGTACGTGTACCTTCACCGAGAAAGAAATCTAATCCAAGAACTATCAGATTCAAGTTTCAGAAGACAAGCTCAAGCCTAATGGTGTTTGAACATACGGGTGAAAATGTGCAGAATGATGACATGTCTGAACCTGCAAATGTGGAGAGTACACTTCAGGCAAATAACCAAGTTGATGCTCAAGATCCAACTCTAGTGCAAACTGGGATGAACAAAGCCCAGTTCATGAGGAAAGGAAATTCCTTGAAGTTGGCAGCTCGTTTGTTGAGCCCAGCCCAGTAAGGATAAACATTTCCACTGAACCTAGCTAGCACTCAACCATTCCAAGCTTTCGTCCGTACCAACCACTTGTTGAAGAACTTGCTCAAGCTAGTGATCTCCCTGTAGATCTACGGATAAGTGTTGATCCTCAAATTAACTTCCTTTTATCACAAAACAGGAGGAGAGAGGGAGAGATTAAAGAACTGAAGGAATAAAACAAGAGGTTGAAGGAGAAGGAGAGCAAAAATGAAGCCAGTATTGGATTCCTGTATGCAGGATATCTTGAACTAAGAAAGAAGTTGGAAGAATTGAAGGGAGCTGATAGTTCAAATGCACAAAGTTCTTCTCAAGGTGCTCAAACAGCTGATGTAGTGCATGAAGATGAAGGTGATGACACCATTGAGATGTCTGACTATGTTTGAGGAGGAAGATTCATTTCAAAAGCACCAGAAAGTCATGAGAATTGGTTCAAGAATTTCTTCTAGGGACCTCCCCCTATGCTGTACTCAATTGATGTAGGAGAAAGTGAAATTGACAAGAGAGGGAGTCATGAACCTATTTTGTGCTGGCACTACGATGCTGAGAAGAAGCTGTTTGCTCTGATCAGAGATGGTTATAGTCCAATGGAGTACTACAGAACTCGAGGTCAATTTCACTCCTAGACTGAGACAGAGATGAGAAATTTGCTGAGGGCTCCATTAATTAACAGATGGATGAATGCACATGGAGACCTCGTTCGTAACAATCTGATGAGCCATCTTGAAGAAAACTTTGCTAACTTTGATCTCAAGCAAACAAGATGGGTTCAGACTGGAATTGACCTTGTTACAAATGAGCCTGTAGAAGAAGTGAGGCGACCACCCACCAAAACAACTCGAGTGATCAACATGTTGGACGAGAGTGAAGATGGTACGCTTGTGAAGAATTTTGATAATTGGTATTATGATCCAACAACTCATGAGGTGGTGGTGGTCTGCAAGAAGATGCGAGAATTTCGCTTCTATGATCCGGTTGATTTGCTGAGGTTTGGAGAGCGCGATATCAAACTCCTGGCCACCCAACCTATCCTAGGTGATGAGCTTGACTTTGAGAATGCTATAAGGGTGGGAATATTTTATGGTACAGCAAACCGGATTGTGGAGCGTGAATGGTGGTCTAGGAAGGAGTCTCACACCTTCCGATTTGATTTGCTTGTTCCTTAGACGCTCTAATGGTTCATGCCTAGGGGAAGATTGTTGGGCTATACATTGTGAGGCATGAACATTAGATTGGGCTTACCTTGGTTTGGGCTTATTGGGGTTTACGATTTGGGCATGATGGGCCGGTTCTTCTTACGGATTTACGATCGAGGTTAGGGCTTTTGTAAGCGTTGTATAAATACCCATCTAGTTTATGATTCAAGTAGTTTTGTGATTACGGTTTCCAGCTTTCTCTTTTGTATTCAAGATCGCAAACTCATTCAATAGAAGTTTGATCGAGTTTTATTCAAGATTTGATTGTGTTGTTTTGTTCTTCATCCTAAATCAAGTCTATTTCATCATCTTCTTCTTGAATCACTCACAAGCAAGGTTTCCGCACTTGTTTGTGTTTACGATATCGTGAACGATTGTTGTTTCGGGACCAACACTTCCATTGATAAAGAAGTATTAAAAATTCTTGTTTCTTGATTCATGGTATCAAACAAACGAGGACTTAGTTTCCCCAAGTTGGTGATCCCACCCATTCATCAGAACTTCTAAACCCTCTCCACAGTTCATAATCAGTTGGAGGTTTTGAATAATCAGGTTCATACCCACAGCAGTGACCCCTGCTATCAAATAGTATCCCGCCACAAGAACACCTATTCTTTCCACAAGTGTGAACCCTGTTTTCCCAAATCAAACCGCCACACGAACACAAGAAAACCATTGTAGTACAGTTGTAAGAATGACTTACTTAAATGTGTCAAGAACCGCGATCCCCAGAAATTGTTTTTGATTCTGCCGTGAACTTACTTGCTCCAATTGATTACTTCAATCTTCAAGAACACTTGATCGCTACCTTCGACTGCTGCTGTGAAGAACCCTTTGTTGCCCTAATTTGAATCACCTTGCTTCAATCATCAAGAACACTTGATCGCTACCTTCGATTGCTGCTGTGAAGAACACTTTGACTGTTGTTGTAGCCCTAACCCACGGTCAGGGAATCATAGCTCTGATACCATTGTTATGATCAAGAATTTCTTGATTAATAATGGCGTGATCGATTGATTGTAAAGAGAAGAAGAAACACAGAGGTAGAAGACATTTACTTCAAAATCATCGATGCATTCATTAGAACGCTCATTTGTTTAAGTACAACATACCTAAATATTATTACAAGACGCCCCCTACACTTAACTACAATTACATTCAGTCCCCTGTATTTAATTGAGACGTAAAAATCTCGATGTTGTGGAACGAATACAACATTGTTTAAATCATGAATGAGAAACTATGATGAAGAAGGAATACACAGGTAAGAGACGGCACAAAGATATGCGATATCACTTATAGATGAAGAACTCGCATAAGACATCCACTCACCTGGTGACGAATGAGGATTAAGATCCAAAATGAATAATTTTTTTTTTTAGTTTTATATTTTTTATATTTAAGTTTCTATATTTTTTGTATTCTATTGCACTCAATGTTTTTGTAATTTCTGAAGTCAATTTTCTTTTTTTGCTCTATATGAAAAAAACTTTACATATAAATATGTAAAAACTAATTGGTTCCAACGAGCTAGTCAGCACAGTATTCGTACCGATTCTATTTCCGGCCTTTGTTAAATTGGTTCCTACGTGGACTATTCCACAAAATATTAATTTTTATTACCTTTGACTTAAATCGACCTGTTTCAGAACCAGAATTGGTTATTGGAAAAACCAAATTTGAACACCTTATGTGGACTTGAATCCTCACTTTTGAAAATGTTTTACTATTTTTATTACCAACTTATCGTCATATCATCATTATCAACTCAAATTCACATCATCATATATAATTCATTTTTATATTTCATCTACGTAATGATCACCACTCGCTATCATCCATTCTTCACGCAAATGAAATTAATATTATAGGGAGAGAGTAAGGGAAGACAAAGATATAGGGAAAGAAATTAACCAGATGGTAGGGATTCAATTACAGTGACTAGTAGCCGTGTTATCCTCAAGAATGCAATAGTCACGAGAGCAGTCGGTGTTTCCTTACCTCCTTTCCCCTTATCACCCTATATTTTTTTGGAACGACACTATATTATATAAAACGGCTCAAAAAAGAGCAAAATTACATGAAAAGAATGGGATTTCTCACCCAATTGGTCCACCCGATTACATCTTTATTCGATCTACTACTATACCAAGAATAGGAAAGATAAAAATCGAATCAAGCATGCTACCGTTCCTGTTGAAACCACCGTTGAAAACGTGGTCATTTCTATTATTCCAAATATGCCACCACATCGTGAAACAAATAGAATGAATAATCTCCTTCTTCTTTCTCGCAAGATGACAATCTTCAATCTCCAAGAATAACTTGTTAGGACAACGACTTATAGCCCAGTTGATATCCAACCAATTCTTCACCAATCTCACAATTCTAGACGCACTCTCACAGTCCCCGAAAACATGAAGGACCGATTCTAGCTGGTTATGGCAAATGGGACAAAGAATATCATTAATTTCCATACCTCATTTAGAAAGGTTTTGACGGGTTGGGAGCTTGTCGAGGAAGAGCCTCCAATTCATAATGTTGACTTTCTTCGGGACAATTTAAACCATCTAGTAGGAAAATCGCCAGAAGGAAGAAACTTACTATCAATGACATTTCGAACCGATCTAACCGAGAAAACCACGTTATTATCCAAAGACCACTTCCAAGTATCATCACTAGTCGAAAGTTGAACGTCCTCGAGTAAAAGAAATAAGTCGTCCAACTGGGCAGTTTCCACACCACGACGAATCGGCCTTCTCCAACTCCAACTCCAAGCCCCGTTAGAACACAAGTCACAAATTCTAGCAGATTTATCGATGGCAAACGCAAATAATCTAGGAAAACGGGATGAAAGCTTTTGATTACCAATCCAAGTGTCACACCAAAATCTGGTATCATCACCACGGCCTACCACCTTTTGAATGCAGCTTTCCGAAAAAAAAGAGGCATTATGGCAATTATCCCACGATTTAGCAATTCTACTCCGAGTACTCGTGAATTTACCTTTCCACTTAGATGACATATTCGGACCATGGATGGACTTGATGATTTTGGCCCAAAGGGCATTCCCACATGTGACAAATCTCCACTTCCATTTATAAAGAAGGGCTTTGTTCATGGCAAATAAGCTACCAATACCAAGTCCCCTTCTATCCTTATCCGCCATAACCAACTTCCACTTGATCCAAGGAACGTGATTTTCCTTCTCCTTAAAGCCCAAAAAAACCTGGATCGGATAGATTCCAAATACTGGACCACTTTAGAAGGCACCTGGAACAAAGAAGAATAATAAGAAGGGAGAGCACCCAAAACCGAAGAAACCAAGGTGGCTCTTCCCCCAATCGACAATAAATTTCGCTTGCAGTTGCTAAGCCTTCTTTTGAATTTCATAATGATGGCATCCCAGTTACCAATCCTAGACATATTAGCACCAACCGGCAGCCGAAGATAAATAAACGGAAGTCTCCCCGGTTTACATCCTAACCTCGCTGCATAGTTTTTAATCTGATCCTCGGCAATACCAACACCAAATAGGGAGCATTTATCAATATTAATTGAAAGGCCATACGCTAAACGAAAGAAACCGAGAATTAGGAGGATATTCTGGATATTTCTTTCAGACCATTTACCCATAAGGATGGCATCATCCGCGTAGAAAAAGTGAGATAATCTCAAATCATCCAACTGAACACCCGAAAACATACTGTTGTCACAAGCATCTTCAATCAGCACATGAAACCCCTCCATCACTAAGATAAATAAAAAAGGGGAAAGCGGGTCACCTTGCCTCAAACCTTTCCCAACAAAATTCACTAGTTGGGCTCCCATTAACCAAAATAGAAGCTCTAGATGAGGATAAACAAGCCCTAATCCAATGTCTCCAAGAGCTACCAAAACCAACGAATTACATCATAGTATCCAGATAATCCCAAGAGACCAAATCATAGGCCTTGGCGAAATCTATTTTAAAAACCAACAATTTCTTCTTCTTGAAACCGAACGAATCAATCAGTTCGTTTAGAGCGAGAGGGCCATCAATAATCTGTCTGCCTTTGATGAAAGCAGATTGTTCCGGACTAATAATTTGATCAATAACTACCGCCATTATGTTAGCAAGATTTTTTGAAATTATCTTATACTGAACGCCCCCCAAACTAATAGGTCTAAACTCAGCACAGGAAACCGGACTTTGATTTTTGGGAATCAAAGAAATAAAAGAAGAGTTACACCCAAGAGGCAACGAAGCCGTGTCAAAGAATTCGGAGACGAAATTCACAATATCCTCTTTTAACACCTCCCAGAAATGTTTTATAAAGCCAAAGGAGAAACCATCTGGACCAGGAGCTTTATCAGAACCACAATCCCAGACCACCATTTTCACCTCGCTCAAAGTCGGCCTAGAATCAAGAAAGTCTCTGTAATTGAACCCTACAGCTACTGTGCTAACTGCGAACTTTTTAATATACCGGTTTTTTTTTGGGCCGAAGTGCTAATTTTTATGATTTTTGAAACTTTTTATATATATTGAGAACCGCCTCGGGATTAGGATCCGTGACTTTTCGCCCCCTCAAATTTTTCGGTGAAGCTTCACTAGTGAAGGGGCTTTTGATTAGATATATAACGAGATGCGTACCCACCCGCGCGTTGCGGCGGGTCACATCTTCTTTACTAATGTTTTATGTTATTTAGTGAATATGAAAAGTGTATAAGTAATTGATATGAACGGAGATAACATTAGTTAAGGTTCTTTACACCTTAGTGTACCAAATAATGGCTATCTTTAAGGGATTTAAGTTAAAGTATTTTATCCCTGACATACAAATAAAGGCTATAAGGAATTTAAGTTAAAGTATTTAGTTCCTTAACTACAAAGTTTACTACACAAACTATAGAATAGATAATTTTTTCAAGCAATGTAAATAAAACTATGTAAATTCTCCTCAGATCTAACTCACATCATATTTCCCTTCAACCCGCTGAAAGGAAAAGAAGAAAACTAATCAGGAAAAGAAGAAAACTAATCAGGACACGAAGAAGTCAAAGTAAAATTACAACCACATTCCACCGAGTATCACATATCCATCACCAATATGTGTAAGTCCAAGAATTAGCAATTGGCTCAGATTGCAAGTGAAACATGGTTGCACATAGTACCCCCAATGTTAACACGATATTAAAACAAATCATCATCGCCAAGTAATATGTCCATTCCACAAATAAGAATATTGAAACCATTGACATTATCAAAAAGAAGTGTAAAGCCCCATTGGAGGAGTGAGTAACAGTAAAATGAGAGTATGCCAACCAATTTGATTTTATAATTGGGGCAATAAACACTCTTTGTCATTAACAATTCACATTAGCAATAGGCTCGGATAGCAAACGCAAACATGGTTGCACATTATCAATTTGTTTTGTATCATTATATAATGACATAACTGAAGAGGGTCCAAGAATTAGCAATTGGATCAGATTGCAAGTAAAAACATGACTGCACATAGTACCTCCCAATGTTAACACGATCTTAAAACAAATCATCATCGCCAAATAATCTTCCATTCCAAAAATATAATTATGGAAACAATTCACATAGCAACAGACTTAGAGAGCAAAAGCAAACATGGCTGCAAAGTGTGCCTAGCCAAGCAATAATCCATTAAGCAAAGAAAGTCAACATAAGGATATTTCTAAGAAGCGTCAATTAGAAAACAGCATCCAAATTGTAATCCAACATCAGATATCAGTATTCAAAGCATTCAAATGACCCCCAAAATCACATAAAACGTAATCGAATAACAACATAAGGATCTTTCAAAGCAATGTCAATCAGGAAACAACTTCCAAATGGTAATCGAATATCATAAATCTGTATTCAAAGGATTCAAATGGCTCCCAAAATTGTGTCAAACTTAAACGTTACAATGCAAATAAATCGGCTCCAGTTCAAGCGGTGGCCGCGTTAGTCACGCCACCATTAACACCTTCATCGCCAACACATCACATATAAACATACCAAGAGATACAGATCTACCGTCGGCGTTAATGTGGTGTCATGCACGATTAGAGCTCACAATCCGGCGACAGTGCGATAACGCCTTGCCGCCGGTAGCATCATTGCCCCACAAAAAACGCCATCGCAGCCGATAGATAATCCGTGTCGAGACACAGAACTGGAATTAGGGCTCACAATCCGGCGACGGCTGCGATAACGCCCCGCTGCCGCCGGCAGCGCCAATGCCCCCAAAACATCATCGCCGTCGGTATGTAAACCGTAGAAACTGGCGTCGGCACACAGATCAGGAACGGGTGAACAACCAACTGCAAAAATCGAAGGACAAATCTGTCGTCGACGGTAGAGTCGTCGAAATATCTAGGCGGTGCGACACATCGACCACCAGAGAGCAAAACTCGGTGGCGAGCACGGAGCCTTTGAAGTCGGAAAGAAAATCACAGTGTAAGAGCAATCAGACAAAATGAGAGATAGAGATAGCCATTGTCTCAATTAGAGAGAGAGAAAGAGTTGCCGTTTGAGATGGAGATGTCAGAGAGGGTTGAGATGGATTGATATTATTGGCTTTAGAATTTTGTTGTTAAACTCTGATTGAAAAAAAGGAGTTACAGTAACTCCCCTCACATGAGATGAATTTGAATTGTTAATATACCAGAGAGCAAAACTCGGTGGCGAGCACGGAGCCTTTGAAGTCGGAAAGAAAATCACAGTGTAAGAGCAATCAGACAAAATGAGAGATAGAGATAGCCATTGTCTCAATTAGAGAGAGAGAAAGAGTTGTCGTTTGAGATGGAGATGTCAGAGAGGGTTGAGATGGATTGATATTATTGGCTTTAGAATTTTGTTGTTAAACTCTGATTGAAAGAAAGGAGTTACAGTAACTCCCCTCACATGAGATGAATTTGAATTGTTAATATATATAATATGTGTGTGTAGTTAGGGTTTTCTTGACTATATAATAACATATGTTTAGGCATGAGATCTTTGATTCTTGTTAATAGACGTAACTTAACTATCAAACCGAATGTCTGAACCAAAAGATTTGTGTTCGTCTTAATTTCTCTTTTGTACTACTACTATATTACCTTTTTTAGAACAACAACGCACATAATTTTATAAGGTTGTAGTGATCATATACCTAGCTATACTTTGCCTATACAACATCCTTTTTACATGTTTGTCTTTTCACTTTAAGCACATGGGTGGTTTTCCCAAGTACATAAGCATGTGGTTGTTACGTACCACATGGGTGGTATTTCATTTACAGTTTGAGCTCAATATGTACATTTGTAAACTAGAGTGGTTAAAAGTGTGTAATTGTCATAACGTTTCAACTAGACTAAACAGAAAACATACTTTAGGTTATTGACAATTTTCGATATTATTATGTAGGGTGAGGTTATTGTGAGAAGTTTAGTTTGGATAAGAAGGATTATAAGTAATCATAGCTGTTAGATCTTCAATTAAATGAAGATCCATCGCCCAAAATTTTCTTCGGTAGAATTAGAGAGAAAAACTAAAGAAAAAAATAGATAGAATGGTATTTTGACTCTTTATCAAATTCTCCCCATTTTTTAAACTTTCATAACTCTTAGATACGACATTATTTTTTTAAAAAAAAAATTACACCATAAAAACGAGTGTTTTTTATCTTTAAAACGTGTACAGTGTTGTAATATATAAAATAAAAAAAAATACTCTTTCGATTGTATCAAAATTATTAAATCATTGTGTCAAAAATGTTCAGATCATTGTGTCATATTGTGTCAACATGTTTAGATCATTGTTTCATATGTTGCCAAAAACCTAAAGAGTATTTAATTTTATATATATCAACACTATATATACTTTTGACACGACGACACAATGGCACAATGATCTGAACATTTTGACATTGTGTCAAAAATCAAAAAGTAATTTTTTTTTCTTTTTTATATATCAACATTATACGCGTTTTAAAGATAAAAAATGCTCATTTTTATGGTGTAATTTTTTTAAAAAAATAATGTTGTATGTGAAGGTTATGAATGTTTTAAAAAAATGAGAGAAGTAGATAAAAAGTCAACAAAAATGGCTAAGACTAAAATACCTCTCCTTCCTTTTTTTTGTTAGATCAAGATCTAATGGCTGAAATTTCTTCTTATTCTTCTTAACCAAAACAAACTTCTCATTTGAACCTCTCCCTTATTATGTATCTAAAAAAACGTCAATAAAAAATTATGTAAATAATTTATTATAAGTTCTTTTAAATTAAAAATCACAATTCAAATTCTATGAAAAACTTTAGTTAGTTTTCAAAAATCACAATTCTACCCTCACCGACCAAATTTGCAACTTTATAATTGTTTCATTTTTTTTTCTTCTAACATTTATATTTTGTACTTCTTTTTAACATTTATTTTTATAAATTATTCTAAAATTGATTAATTAGTTACTTAAATTATTTCTAAAAAGGTAATTTCTAATATGACTTCTTTTATTTATTATATATTTTCTTTCAATTCATTTGGAGTGAAACTAAAAAAATAAAAAGCCTATTTTTCTTAAATTTAATATTATGAAATTAAATTTGATTTTTTAATCACTGTCTTTATTATATACAAATGTGTGTCATTTTTATGTTTCTTTAATATAATTGAGTTTTTGAATAGTGACTTTGATTTTTTTTTTGGAAACGACAACTGCATTAAGAAAAGGCAGAAACAACGCCTAGCAAGAAGCTAGCTAGACTCACCCAAGAAAACAATTACAAACGAAAAGAGAGTCAGTCATCCATAGGATCGACTGATTATTACAACGACTGACAAACCACATACAACTCCAAAAATTAATTTACCCCAACACCCTGTGTAGCGATGGAGGACGATGGTTGAAGATCGTCTTGTTTCTTTCAAGCCAAATAATCCAGCAGCTTGCAAGGAAAATCGAGTTGATAACTTTCTCCTTCCGATCCGACATTGCATACTCCTTGCGGTCGTTCACCACATCAGTCACCGGGAAGAAGAACATCGGAGGTAAACATAATCATTGTACCAACAGTTGCCAAACCATATTTGAGAAAGCATAGTTCATAAAAATTTGTTCAGATAATTCCCTACCGTCATCGCATAGCCTACACACTTGGGACTGAACATGGATATTCCTCCTTGTCAAAGCATCCGATATCGGGGGACGATCATGGACAGCCCTCCAAGCCAACAAATTAACTTTGATAGAACCCGGTTCCATGGCGAACAATAGAGAACGAATGGATCTGATGGTGAAAACTCCCGAATTGTCTTCTAACCATCGCATCCCACCATTAGATTGCCGAATAAGGTCCCATAAATTGTTCCCAACATGAACCAAGTTCGAAACGTTTTTGTTTATTGCCTTCCACACTCCACCCATCGTCGGGTGGCAGGGGATAAAACCAGCCCACCTTCTTCCTTCGGTTCCAAAACGTCTTTCTGAGCTATCTACTAAATCTTCTTTTTTGAATCGAAACCACCCCAAATTAAAACAGATTTTTTATAAGGTGTTTAAAACCTTTTGGGGGCTCGATAAAGGGAGAAGTAATACGATGGAAGGAAATCCAAGACCGCTTTAATAAGAGTCAACCTACCTCCCATCGATAAATGTCTTGCTTTCCACATAGATATGGGCTTCTGAAACGTCTCAATCACTTTGTTCCAATACCTTTGGATATTCATATTAGCTCCAACCTTCAACCCAAGGTAATCAAAAGGAAATGAACACACTTTACACCCAAGAAGCTCCGCCTTGGACTGCACCTCCGACTCTATGACATTAACACCCGTGATTCCACATTTGCTAAGGTTAACTCGAAGCCCCGAAGTAAAAAAAAAACAAACACCCACAATAACCTTGACAAGTTGATAAAATTGGGATTAGACCATTGGCCCAAAATCATAACGTCGTCAGCAAACAAAAGGTGCGAGATCCTCAGTCCATCATGAGGAAGAGATACCCCATGGAAAATCCCCAAACTCCTAGCTTTTTCATTTCCATAATGAAAAGATAAGGAGATAAGGGATCGCCCTGTCGAACCCCTTTCAGACGATCAAGCTCCTTCGAGGATGATCCATTAACCAAAACAGATGCACTCTCAAGATGCCCCTAACCCATTTTCTCCAACGCTCCTGGAAGTTCATTGCGAAAAGAATGGAATCTAAAAACTCCTAGACAAGGGAGTCATACGCCTTGTTAAAGTCAATTTTAAAATACAATGCTTGTTGTTTCGCCTACTTAAACAAAGCAAGGATTACATTTATAATCAATGGGTCGTCAACAATATTTCTAGTGGCAACGAACGCCATTTGAGTCTTCAAAATGAGAGATTCAATAACCCGTTTCATTATATTAGCTAAGACTTTAGAAACCACCTTAGTAATACATCCTGTTGATACCTGATATGTGTGTCATGTGAAGTATCAAACAAAGTACAAGATCATGTCAAACTAGGTCTAGCCGAACTAGGTCCGAACTTGAAGTTCGGACTGGCCGAACCTGAGGTTCGGCCGAAGCTCGACCAGTGGGGTATAAATATACGTTTGGTCTTTGTAACTGTAGGGTTCTGAGCGTGCGAGATATCTTAAGTGTGTGTTTCTGAGTGTGTATTCTCTGAGTCCATTTCTAAGTGTTTACTGTTTGTAATTGTTCTTCCTTGATCAATAAAACAATCGGTTAATTACGTTTCGATGTCCGATTAGCTAGATCGAGTAGATGATCCGATGCTCACGCATTTTCAAGTGGTATCAGAGCTTTCTGGTTCACTCTACTGATCTGTGGTTGCTATTTTCAGATTTTTGAAGCGTTTTTGAAGTTTCTCGAGTTTGTTTTTGTGTTTTTCATCATTTCTATCGGGTATTTGGTGTCAAATCTGTTTCTAAACCACTTTCTATCGGTCTTACTGTTCCACAGTTACGAGGTTCGTCAAAATCAGTCATTTATTTGCGCGTTTTTGAAAAATAAAGTCGAAGTTCGGAGGTAACTGGTCAAGTTCGGAGTAACTGCTCCGAATTTCGAGTTCAGACAACCTTCGGTCAGTGTTCGGAGTTGTTTCGGTCAGAGTTCGGTGTGGTTCAAGGTTCGGAGCTAGATCGGTGTTACTTACGAGTTCGGACTTTTGTGTTTGTTTCGGAGCAAGTTCGGACATAGTTCGGACTTTGGATTTAGGTTCGGACAGAATTCGGAGGTCTGTGATAGGTTCGGAGCAGGTTCGGTCACCAGAATCTAGTTTTTCACGATGTCGGAATTTCACGCGTTTGCTGCAATGCAAAGTGCCATGCAAACCATGCTGAATTTTGATAATGAAATTGGAACAAGTCAGAAAGTTCCCAAATTGTTAAAGCTTGAAGATTATCAAATTTGGAAGAAACGATTTTCTGCTTATATTAGCACAAATGACATTGATTTATGGATTCCAATTCAAAAGTTGTATGAACGACCAATGGAAGATGGAGATCTTAAAGAGATTCAAGATTTCGATGGTGATGAAAGAAAAAGTTATGAGCTTGAAAAGAAAGTTTATGGTTATCTTACTATGGCTTTACCTACTGAATTGCTTCATCAATTTAGCACTTGCAAGAAATCTAAGCAATTATGGGATGCCTTATCCGCAAGATGTGAAGGAAATGCTGATTATAAGAAGAGTCGAAAGAAAGTCTTGAACAAAGAATTTGATAATTTTCAGAATTATGACAATGAAAACATTACTGCTCTAGTTTCAAGATTTTCACATTTGATTAGTGAAATGAAGGTTGTTGGAATTGAAAAATCTGATGCGGATTTAAAGGAAAAGATCATGGAAGCATTACCTGAAAAGTGGGAAAATTATGTTTTGTTACTCACTCATGACAAGGATTATTCTGCAATGACATTTCACGAGCTTACTGGAAAACTTCATGCTCGAGAAATGGAAATGTTAAACTCAAAGAAGTCAACCGCTACTTTGCAAAATCCAGAATTGTATCATGGTGAAAATAGTGCAAGCATGAGTGCAAAGTCTAAGCCAAATCAGAATACAGCACCAAGTGTTGCTTTTATAGCTGGAGCTTCAGGAAATTCTGATAATAATTCTTCAAGGGGTTGCAATTTCACAATTCCAAATTTTTCAAGTCAAAATGCTTTTTCAGCGGAATCAACAGATGATTGTGCCAAAATGATTTCTGCATTGATTTCATCATCTTTTGGATTGATTCTCAAAAATGTTGCTGATGCAAAGTTAACCAGTGAGGATCTTGATGCTCTTGATGATGATCAACTAACCGAATTGGATGTATCTTGGCAATATGCTATGTTGTGTCAAAGATCTAAAAGATTCTTTAAGAAGCATGGAAGGAATATTTCTGGTGATAATTTGGGTTTTGACAAGTCCAAATTAAAGTGTTATAAATGTTCACAACTTGGACATTTTGCTAAAGATTGTCATCAGGCACATGCAAATAAGTCTGTTGTTCCTCTATCACCAAAGCCTGGTTTTACTCAACCATCTACTAGTAACACAAGCAAGACCACATCTTTGATTGCTCAAAATGATGGTGTATATGATTGGGGTCAACAGTTTGGGTATGATTCATCTGCGTTGATAGTTACTCATGATCAACAAGAAGATTTTTGTTCAGAAACTAGTTCCGATACTAGTTCAATTCCAAGTTCTTATGAATGTGCTGAAAATTTGGAGAGTCTGATGAAAGAAAATGCTTTATTGATGATTAAAGTTCAACAACTGTCTGAGGCATTTGATGTGCTTAATTCAGAGTTGAAGATTTCTAAAGATCATGACAAGGAGTTGACATTAAAGAATGAGTGTTTGACCATGGAAATTCAAACATTGAATGAGGTTTTGGAAGTTTTGAAGCAAGATACGAAGAATATTGAAATTTCAAAGGCTAAGATTTGTGAAGAACGTGATGAGTTGGTAAAAGATGTTAAGAAATGGAAGGATGAAGCTGAAGATACAGCTGCTGATTTTCAGAATTTGTTTGATAAATCAAAGGTCAAACTAAAGCTGCTTACAAAGAATGTTGAAGAGTCGACTGCTAAGCTTGAAGCATATCAAGTTGACATGGGAAAGTTGTTGGAGGAGAAGCGAGAGTTAGTTCGTGTCAATAAAGTTCAAGCCGCAAATTTGGAAATTCAAAAGTGCAACGAGGTTGAATTGAAGAAGGAATTACATGAGGGACTTGATAATCTGCGTTTGCAAAATTTTGAAACTCACAAGATTGCAAAGCGATTGATTGCTAAAGAAAAAGAATATGCTGAGGCTCAACAGAAAATTTCTGATCTAAAGGTTCAGGTTCTTGATGCTAATCGATTGCTTAATAATGTTTCAAGTTCTCAAGTTTTCACAAGCGTTTTAGCTAATGATGAAAATTTTGGGAAGATGTTTGATAAGACTGCATCACCCCCTGCTCATATCAAAGAAGCTGTCAAAGAAGTGAAGGAACAAATTGAAGAATTTGATTATTCAAAGGTTTCTTCATCTACTGCTGAGTATGAGAAAGTTGTGCCGAAGAAGAAGAACAGGAAGAATAAGAAGAAGAAGGAAAAGACATCTGAGGTTTCTTCTGCACCAAAGTTTGTATCTGGTTCATCGTCTGCTGATAATGAGAAGTCAGCTACTTCAAGTGACAAGCTTCTGTCTCAACCTGAGTTTGATGAAAAGATCTTTTATGATCAAAAGAATGTTACTGAAGTAAAAGCTGAATTTTCTCGATTAGCAAAGAATGGACATTGTTCTTCTGAGGAGAAGATTTCTGGAAAACATGAAGGATTGGGTTTTCACAGAATGCAAAACAAAGCTGAGAAGGTTCCAGCATCATCATCTCAAGATTTGAAGAAATTAAAGATGAAGCAAGTAAAGAAGGAAGTTTTTCAAGCTGATAAAATTCAACCCGAGCGGTTTTACAAACTCAAGGGTTCGGATCAATTATTTTCTGACAAAGAATTTCCACTTCATTGTGTTGATGCTCGGAAGATTGCTGAGGTTTTTGTGAAAGCAACCATTTCTTCTGCAAGTTCTCAATCTCTAAGTCCTACATCCAAATGGGTACATGATCACAGGCATCAGGAATATGATTCTCATTCTGATCATGTTCGAGATATTCATGTGTGTTCTTCGCAGGTACATCAAAGATGGGACAAAACGACAAGAATTTGTTATATTTGCCGTCGCCCAGGACATATGGCAAAAGATTGTCCATCACCTGCTGATTCACCTCAAAGATTTCATAAGAAATCGGCTTTTGGTAAACCTGCCACAACAAAGTTCTTTGATGAACAAGGCAGAGTTTTTGATGAAGTTGAGCCTACATTTTCTCATAAACAAAAACGGTTTGTTCCAATAGTTTCAAAAGTTCAATATGTAGGTTCATCATTACAGTCACATGTGACTGTTTCATCAAAAACTGACTTACCAAAACAACAGCAATGGAAACCTAAGATGGTTTCTAAACAAAACAAGGACACTGGTCGACCAGAAGCAATTCGCTTCGGGTCATTTATGGACTAATTCGTTTGACCAGGTGTGCAGGTACTTCTAGAAGACCTATCGACGATTGCTAGGTTGTTGATGGAGGAGTATTCTGCTTAATTTAAATTTCATGATAAATCTTTCTAAATCTGTAAATTTTCTGAATTCTAAATCTGCAAAGTATCCGTGTTGATTGATCACTTTTCTTTGTTTACAAGTTTTTCTCAAAAATACCAAAAATAGAGTCTTGTTTTTGTGTAAAATGAAAATCCAAAAATAGAGTTTTCATTTTAAGGGGGAGAATTGTAAGTAAGGGGGAGTAATTGAGAAAATGCATGTTATGGGCAGAAAGTGAATACATGCCGAATATATAATGAAGGAAGGTGAATACATGCCAAATATATAAAATTGTGAGAAATTGATCATTGGGAAATGATGGTACATTGGCTTACGTATCTGACTCATGGATAGAGTAGATGAAAGAGCCATAAGATCATTGTTTGTTATGCTTGGTAGGCTCGGCAAATCAGAAAGTATTCAGATGTCATTTACACTAAACACTAATGCTTGACCATGTGGATAACATCTTGATGCATAGTTCATGACACAAAAGAAAATAAGTGTGAAATTCAAAATGAGAAGTCACTGTGTATACATGTGTTCATTTTGCAAAGATTTAAACTTGTTTGATTTTCTTTATTTTGTCAAACGATCGGACTTTCTCTGCGTATCGAAAGATCGACCTGATCGTTGTTCGTTTGACATTCTGCTTTATTTTATTTGGTGTTTCGTATAACTCATCGGACTTTCTCTGCGTGTACGGGAGTACCGACCTGATTGTTGTTGGGTTATACAATTTCAACTTGTTTTATTTTCTTATTTTGTTAAATCCGAGGCCTTATCTGCGTATCGAAAGATCGACCTTAAGGTAGACGATTTAACGTTCTTATTTCTTTTTACATGGAACACAGTTGACTATATCATGAAAATATTATGCATTGTGAAAATTCACTAGTGCTGTCACACAAAAGGAAAAAGAAAAGAAAAACTGAAAATGTCTGATTATGTCTGATAGTGTGGGATACACTGGTCAAAGCAAATCTAATCAATACTTTAACATATCCAAATGTTATGAGTATGATTCTGCCTGAGTTTAAGTTGGACAAATTATACCAGCAATCAGCATGACTTATGTGCTTCGATTAATCAAAATTGAAGTGCAGCTCAGTGCGTTATGCTCAATATGATGCCATATAGTGATCTTTCACATACCAAAAATAGCGTTTGATTTTGTATTGCAATTTCATTTCATTTCAGAAAAGAACAAAAAGATTTTTGGTGTGTTTTAGCATAAACTGTCAAAAAGTCAAAAAGATTTTGTTTCTGCTTTATTTTCGATCTGATCAACATGTGATACAAATCATTTTCAAAAACATATCTTGGAGTCTCGAAGAGACGTTTTGTGCCAAGATTATTTTAAATGTTTGAGCAGGTTGCTATGTGCAAGTTATTACAACTTCAAGTCTTCTGAAGATGTTGATGAAAGATCAGAGATACACTAAAATGTCATCAAGTATTCAAGATCAAGTTACGATCGAGTTGAGGAAGAGTTTGTTTGAAGATTCATTTCATTGAGCGAACGGATTCTACACTTGAGGGGGAGCTTGATTGAAGATACAAAGTTGATGATATTGAAAAGATACTACACACGACGAGGGGGAGTTTGTTGATACCTGATATGTGCGTCGTGTGAAGTATCAAACAAAGTACAAGATCATGTCAAACTAGGTCTAGCCGAACTAGGTCCGAACTTGAAGTTCGGACTGGCCTAACCTGAGGTTCGGCCGAAGCTCGACCAGCTGGGTATAAATATACGTTTGGTCTTTGTAACTGTAGGGTTTAGAGCGTGCGAGATATCTTAAGTGTGTGTTTCTGAGTGTGTATTCTCTGAGTCCATTTCTAAGTGTTTACTGGTTGTAATTGTTCTTCGTTGATCAATAAAACAATTGGTTAATTACGTTTCGATGTCCGATTAGCTAGATCGAGTAGACGATCCGATGCTCACGCATTTTCACATCCATCAAACAAATGAGCCTGAAGTCACTAAACCGTTGTGGGTCAGCCACTTTGGGGATGAGACAGATAAATGAAGACATGCATCCCACCTCATGAAACGAACTCAGCACATTAAAGAAATCCTCCTCAAGGAGGTTCCAAAAGAATCTTAAAAACGCAAAATTAAACCCATCAGGGCCTGGAGCCTTGTCACCACCACATTCCCACACCGCGTTTTTAATTTCCTCCTTCATGAAAGGTGAGTTGAGGAACTTTTCTTCCTAGTTAGAAATTCGATTAATCCCATTGCATAGCATCGGAGGACTTTTTTTATTATCGGTGTAGAATTTGGCTTTAAAGAAATCATGCACCTGAGATTTAATGGTAGCCGGATCAGTGACCCATAAATTATCTACACGGATGCCATTGATTCTACTGGAAGCCCATTTTGACTTTAAGATGGCATGAAAGAAAGAAGAATTTTCATCTCCATGTTTAGCCCAATTGACTTTGGCTTTTTGAGCCATATCTTGTCTTTTCAAATACTCCAACTTTTCAAGATTCATTTTAGTCATACCCCATTCCTCAACTTCGGCATCAGAAAGGTATCTATGCTCAGAAAGCTCATCCCATCTTTTGAATTTCATCAATAAATCATTTTTCTCAACCTTTTGTTTGTGTCTTTCCTCTTGATTCCATTTCCGAACTGCCCATTTATAGCTTTCAGTTTCATTTGAAGCACCAAATTAGGAGGGCCTGAAACATGGCAATTCGCATAAGAATCTTCCACAAAAGATTTGAACTCCGGTTTGGCAACCCAAGACGAAAAGAACCTGAACCGGGGTGGTCCGAATTCCATGTCCATCTTTTTAAGGAAAAGTGGGTTGTGATCCGACCATAAACAAGGTAGGGCTGTGAGAGAAGCGTTATAGCATCTTTGTATAAAGTCTCCACACACCAGGAATCGATCAATTTTACTGAAATTTGTTCCATTACCATACGAGAACGTAAATGGAGAACCTCCCATGTTATGTTCAAATAGACCAGCGTTAGCAATAATATCATTGAAAACATCTACTCCTCTAACATCGAATTCAGAGTATAGTCTGTCTTCCAGGTACCTCACTTCATTAAAATCTCTAACGATCATCCACATACCACTGATATTCTCCATGGTCCTTAAAATATCATTCCAAAGAATCTTCTTCTCCCTCGAGGATTGTGGAGCATAAACATTCATAATGTTTATATCCACCTGAACACCTACAAGACGATCGGAGACTTATAAAAAGATATTATGATTAATAGTGGAACGTACCGACAACACGGCTGGATTCGAAAGGGTAAGGATTTCCCCCGATCGACCCCTTGCTTCTGTTCCAGCCCAGTCTACCGGTTGATTCCCCTAAATACTATGATATTGGGCCCACCTGATTGGTGCTCCTTAGAAAGGTCCGATATTTTGGACTCCTGAATACATAAGATATTGGGCCGATGGTCTCGACGGATTTGATTAATCCAGTCAATCTTGATTTGCCCAAGGCCCCTGCTATTGATACTAATGCAATCCATAAAATTAACAATTTTTCTACCTCCCTTATAACTCCTCGAACCTGATCTTCGCGCCCTGCATAATTCACACCAACACACGCACCAACCGTCATCGTGCTAGTCACCTCATAATCAAGAGCTTTGTTCAAATTTCTGTGTGACCCATTTCCAAATCATGCTCCTCGTCGGACCCAGCAGCACCAATCTACCATTGTTACTTCTACCATTGGCAATCGATCCCCAAAAAATCGTTTTCCTTGCACTCTCCCCAGCTTCGCACCATGCCATATGTTCTTAGCTTGAGTCTTAGATATTGGGGGAAGAGAGATAGACTCCTCTTGAATTGATATAGAGAATTCTATAGAATCATTTAAGTCATGTATGTTAACACCTAGGTTCGATTGCCCAACTTGGGTATTAACCCCAATTAACTCCCTTTCCTCAAAAGGCCCACATCCCACATTTGAGACAAAATTGTTAGTTGGGCCCAGGCCACCTCATTAGCCCAACAATTGGGCCTCCTCTCCTGCAACGGGAACTAAAAACGATCAAACACTGGTTCCACATCGCCGTATCACGCACCTCATCCAATCCTTTTAGGGACTGTGATTGTTTCTCATCCCCAAAACACGATGATCCTTTCCAATTATCTTCTAGAATAGTACCGCAACTTAAGCCGTCAAAACCGTCGTTGTAAAACCATGGGGAGGATCTTACTACTGTTAAATTTGGTAAATCGAAGAACAAGAACGTAAATAAAGCAAAGCTCTATTGATTCACTTAGAGGTTACAATGCTAGAGAGAGAAATACACTCAAAACACACAGTTAAGAGTGTCTCAAATGATAGAATTGATACTGAACTCTCTTTAACACGAACTATTTATAGTCTTAACATACTGACCTGCGTACCACCTGGCGGACCAGTTGGTACGCCCGTACCAACTGGTACGGCGGACCATATGGTATGACCATTTTGGTATGTTGACTATCTGCCTCACAAAGACGCTCTAGTCTAGATACAATACACGAGACACAAGGTAGCAAAGCAATATGCTCTAACAGTCGTCCCCCCCCCCCCCATGAAGCCAATCATCAAGAAACTCGCCATCTTTCCAATCGTCAACCTCTTCTCCCTCCGATGCACCGACGAGGAAATATCCGGTGACGATAAGTTTTCTTCCTCCGCAAAAATAGGATACCAACCTACCACATCTTCTTTTACCATAATAGTGTAACATGAATCTTTCCAATTGATTAAGACCGTTTCATCAATAGACTTCCATGACTCATAAAGAACATGAACCGAACCTCCAGTTCCATCCTCTATCAACCATGATGATTTTGACGGCCAAATTATTATTCCAAACCTTCTGGCAAGGGTATCATAGGTGATATAGTCTCTCAAGTGCAAAGGAACCCCAAGGATTTAAAGACCCACAATACGCAGCCTCGGGAACGATTGTCCCACCCAGGGCATAAGGGAAACGAAATAATTCTTCCAAACAGTTGATCTATTTTTCTGGTGAATCTGCCCCAAATTTCTGATTGAAAACCAATAGGACATGCAGTCCCCCACGTACACCACGTCAAAATCGCTTTCTCCTCCTTCTTTTCGCATCAGTTTTACGCTACAAAGTAGACCCCCATCTCCTGCCTCTCTCAGGAGAGCCCTACCAAAGAAAGATGATGGGTAAAGACCGCCATTGACGTACCTTAAAATATACATATTTTCTATATAAACATTCCCCGCGTATTGGGTAAAATCTGATTAACTATCACAAGTAACAGTGTGTTTGTCTTCTTTGTAGCTTTTTAGTTTTGACTGAGCCATAATCACTAAAGGAGTAGAAAATGAAGAAAAACTTATCAAAATGAGCAAATTGGTGATTTCTGGAGTTCAACAAGCCCCGTGCCCATCTCCAGCTCAGCCCCGACAACCTTCTGACAGACACGCCCCCGTGCCCCTAAAGCCTCTGCGTGGCACAACCCCGTGCTGACATGGCACAACCTCGTGCTAACAGGACATGACCACGTGGCGACCGACATAGAAGATGGCAATCTTTGGGCTGATATTGCATGCCCCGTGCCACTTCCTAGCACGCCCCATGCCAAACTCAAATTCTACCTATAAAAGGACGCCATGGCCTCCATTCCAACTTGCTCAAGAGCATTAGCTCAACTCTTCCACTTACTTCTACCATCTTTTATTTTTGAGCCATTTGATTTAGTATTCTTGTGTCTTCTCGTCAAAGATTGTAAGAACTTAAACTTTTGGTGATAATGATTAGTTATTTGTCAAAGAATCTTTCATTATCTCTTAAGAAAATCTTTATGCTAACATTTGTTAGCCAAATTCTTACACTCACTTGGGAATAAATGTGTCTTTGGTGGGTTGGTAAACTATTTTTGTAAACTTGCTTTAAGGTGAACTAATGACTTTATAAAAAACCTTTGTATTGAAAGTTTAATACTGATTTTCTGAACCAAACGTGCTCTACGTATCACAGACCATTTTGGGAGTTGAAATACCAAAGGCCGGACCTGTGACACCCGGCTGGTGGACGATGCATGATCCTTTAAAGTGACTCGCGTCCCATGCTACATGATACGTTCGGGGTCCTTATGTCTATGTAAGCAAACCCGGCTGACCACACAAGTGCGGGCTGAAAGTAACTAGTTGGGAATGGGGGTTGGTAATATTTTAGCACTTCATGGAAGCCGAGATGGTACGTGTTTGTGAACTTGGTTCTGGTTACGCCGGACATGCATGCGCGAGAGCGGTGCATGGAAGAAACGGACCTTTGTCCCTTAAAAGATCATTTTTATATTAGATTAATCTAGCACGCATGGTTGTTTCCCTGCTGGTTCATGGCGGTTTGTCAAGTGCGGTGTACTGGCCTGAGAGGGGGCCCCTTAACTAAGTGGCATTAGTTTCACTATATTTGTTTTCCAGCAGTACATTTCCCCGGGTTCTTACTCCTCGCAGACGATCACCCAGGAGACTAGTGATACTAGATTTGAGGCTGAGAAGCGGTCTAGTTGCTTGTTGTCGAATAGTCTTACGGGAAGAGTATAATTTACGGGTTACCAAAATCACCACTCATAAGTCTCCCAAATGATATTATCTGCGATCGAGTCAACCAAGACACGAATTTTATAATAATATATATATTATTATTTTATTTTTATATATTTTTACTAACATCTTCACTTCAAGAATGGTCAGGTTAGACGTCAACAACAATGAAGTATCAAGAGCCCTCCTTTTGAAATCGTCAACCGTGAAGTCAAGAAGCTAAATCGAAGCCGAATCCCTATCGTCAAATTTCGATGGAAGTCACGCCGTGGATCTGAGTTTACTTGGGAACTTGAAGACCAGTTCAAAGCTAAGTATCCGCACCTCTTTCCCAATCAAGCTCCTATAGATGACGCAGTCTGAATTTCGGGACAAAATTCTCTCAACTAGGGGAGAATATGACAACCCAAAAGTTTCCCAAGTCCAATTATATAATTTATTTACTTATTTATTTATTTATTTATTTTTTAACCAATAAGACAATTATATAAATTATTGTTTGAATTACAGAAACTATGTGCATAAATCTGTGTTACTTAACGTAGATAACGTATTATGCAACTATCCGTTAGTCTTGGCGTAAGCTTACATTATCATTTCGATGATCGACCTTAAAACAAAAATGTTATATATACATTCGGTGGAATTTTAACAATAAGAAACGTTTCACAACAATATATGTAACTTAATATAAAAAGAATTTGTATATTATCTCGTTCCCTCTGTAGTATTTTATTATACGTGCAAAGTTCGTAACATTATTTGACGTAAAATAATCAATGAAACGATAGCGTTTAATTATTTATTTATCGACTAGGTCCAATAATAAATCATTATTATTTAACTTTTAGTATTTTTATAACAAAAAACCATGAGTTTCTTATAAAATAATTAACATAAACGTTTATCACCATTTCAAAACCAATCATGTTTAAACAAGACTTGTTTCATTCTAATTCTTTATATCCAACGCGTCACCTCGAACCCGACACCCGCCATGCATGATCCAACTCGTCGTCACCTTTGAGCCTCCCGGACACGTCCCTCACTCACGACTCAAACCGAAACCCGAACCACCTCCCCATCAATTTTTTGAGATTAAAACCACCACCTTTACTTACTTTTCCTAATATCCTACTAATCACCCAACCATAAAGCAATAACTATTCACCCTACATCATCATCATCATCCTACACAACCTTAAACCTCAGATGACCTTTTCCTTATACCACCTTCCACCACCCTAACACCTAGTGTTGTACCGCAATTGACCTCACCCACCTCCTCCTTGCACCACAAGAGCCCCCTAGCTCTCCCTTCATCTCGGCTCACACCATAAACCGACACCTTCCCCCCTTGTTAACCAAACACCCTTTTTTTTTCCTTTTTGTGCACTAGTATATAACGTATACTAAAGAAGGAAACCCTAGCAAACTCTCATTACCTCCCACCACACAAGAAAACACAAACTCTTTCCCTATCCTATCCCAAACCGTCGGCCCTCTCTCTCTCTCTAGTTTTTCTTCATCAAACACCACCATATTTGAAGATCAAGGCTACTAGGAGACTCAAGGAAGCAAGATCAAGCCTCCGTCACTCTCATTTTTGGTTCCTACAAGTTATTGGTGCACATTTTCTAACTTTTCTTCTAGGTTTTTATGTTAGATAACTTCCTTTAGCATCTAACACACCCATATCAAGTCTTGGTTAAAACTGATGACTTTTAAACTCATATTTTCTTCTATAATGTTAAAAACCTACAAATTTGTTCATGTTATTGTTAGATCTAGTAAATGATATGTTCCTACTAGTGTTTACATGTATTTTGAAACCCCCATATACTACATTATATAGAATAAAAGTAAAACTAGTGTTATGATGCTAATATGTGTACAAAATGCCATGGTTTTGTGTATAGAACACTAGATCCGAAAATTGTGATTCCTTTTAACCTTAGGAACTGATTTTTATATGTATGGAGACTCTTGGTAGAAATACATGACCTAAGGATGTGTTTAAAGGCTCAAAACAACCAAAATACCTAGTTAATAACCCTAATTTTGACCCTAACTTTGACCACGAATTTGGACATAATTTTTGGGCCCCTAAACATTGAACTTTGAGCATATTTTTAGTTATAAAAACCCTAGCAAAAGATCCCTTTCGAAAATAGCTAAATTTGAGAAAAAAACATGACTAAAAACAGACACTTTACGTGTTCTAGAAAACCCATTTTTGTAAGGGTATATAAATAAAAGGTCACAAATAAATTGGAACACTTTTATAGGCCTAAAATAACTTAGTATATGTTTACAAAGTGTTTTGGTAAGTTAAAAAGCCTTAGAACGAGTCACAAGATCAAAACCGGCTAAATCGGACACATACCGGCAAAACCGACAAAACTAGGAACGTGAACTCTTGGACTTGTATTCTATTATTCTATGATCTTTTTTATTATTATGATGAAATAAATGTATATTTATTTATGTGGTCATATGCCTTAGTCATTTTTAGATATACCGTGAAATTCGGCTAAAACCGGCAAAACATGTATTTTAGACTTTCACCGCTGAAACTGTGGTTTCCTCCTATTAAAGTCTTTTAAATTTATATGATAATTATTTGGAATAATAAACTATTTCTAAACTGATAATTATCTTGAAAATAATTAATAATTTTAATTATCACGCAATAATTATTTATTTTCAATAAATATTTCATTAAGGTTAACGATGTCGTATCATATTATCGGGTTACCATAACGCCAAGACTTGACCAACCAAATTGAAGTGACTTAGATGTCAACCCAATTTCTATATCCTAAGATGTCTTATAATGTTGTATAGGACTACTGCTTTACTATCGGAATCGTATCACTCAGGTGTGTTTTCATGGCCCATTTTCTTTTAAAGGTTTTAATACTTAGGGGAGAATTCATACAACCTTAATCATTGCCTGAAAAATAAATTACTTGTTACCTTATTTATTACATGAGCTTTTCTAGTCTAAACCTCGTTATACCATGCTTGTTCATACTATGATGAAACCCCACTATTAGTTGAATCAGATTAACTTACGAACAGAAACGATGACTCGTGAATAGATCTATTGGGTTAACGCCCCTGCTCTGATTAGTAGGTCCAATTCTGACTCCTTTTTAATAGTCAAGAGAGTACATATAGTTATATTGGCCATGCGGTATTGTTAGACATAGTACCATGAGTGGGTAATTAGTTAGTTTCGGCATTCAAGGTTCATGGTAATTTATAAAACAATATCTAAAAAAATTGTCAAACGGTGGAATGATTCAATCAAACCTGTTATCAAATTTTTACATGCATGCTATCTAAACCTGTGAACTCACCAACTTTATGTTGACTCGTTTTAGTATATGAATTCCCAGGTGATTGATTTCTGCTGCATACTAGACTGCCTTATCATGTTAGGACCTGCATTTTGTCGTTCTGGAGTTATGGTCAAACTTAGCCGCTCTTTTAGAGATTTCACTACCTAATGGTGTCATGTCCTTAAATCTTTTTGAAATGGAATTGTTTTTGTAACAACTAAGACAACGTATTTTTGCTAATGTTTCCGCTGCTAATTAGATGAACTCCATATATTAACTTAACTTAACTTTCCAAATGGCTCTAGTTGTTTAATCATCCCGAGGTCGTTTTGTGTAACCTTGACTATGATCCATCACACTCGCGCCCGATACAAAAATTACAGGGTGTGATAGAAGATCCTCATTCTCACATCACAAACTTCCTCGAAGTTTGTAAGACATTCAAGTCAAACGAAGCCCCTAATGACATCGCTCGTCTTCGCATGTTTTCTTTCTCACTCAAGGACCGTGCGAAATCATGGCTGAACACTCCACGTAATGGTTCCATCACTACTTTGGAAGAGCTCGTTCAGCAGTTTCTCTATAAGTACTTCCCACCTGCCAAGACAGCCAAGCTCCTAACGTATATCAACTCTTACACCCAAGAAGACGGAGAATCGTTGTATGACACTGTTGGGTCCCTTGAGGGACACTTTAACAATATTGGCACAATTTGATTGGACAAAATCAAATTGGAAGACAACAATTCATAAAAGGGTTTTTCTTTATATCTCAAATGTAAATAATGGTTTACAGGAGTTTATAATATAACGGTATATTAACAGAAAGAACTTTTCTATGCGAGTAAGTTCTAGTTGCTTTTTGAGAAGCTTGTGAATTGTGTGCTTGATGTCTTGCTTTCTTTGGTGAAGCCTTTTGCTATTTATAGGAAGTAGTGGCAAGTTGCAAGTAGATAAAGTGGTTGAGGAGGGTTGAATTTGGAGTATGTCAGAGTATATAGAGATAAATTGAGGATATTAATTTATCTCTTTTTAATTGTCTTCAACTACTTTCAGGTTAAATGCCATGTTGGTATTCACTTTACTTGTTCTTCACACAAATGCAGAATTGTTATTCTTGTAATCTTTATCTTCTGATAGTCCAGTACTCCTTCGGGACTCTTCTTTGAAGACTATAAATGCTTCCCATTAGAAACCTTCTATAGAAATGACAATTTCTGTAGAATTTGGTCTGTACATAACTACTTGGGAAATTCCGGAGTAGTTCTGTATGAATACAGAAATCTGTATATCGTACAAATTTTCATATCCTTTCTCTTTTGAGGATATATCTTATCTTTTCTTCTAATACTTAACGGTTTTCCGTTACATTTACATTGTGTTCTAACAGACACTTGAGAAGGCTTCAAGGAACTCTTGAGAAAATGCCCTCATAATGGTCTCGTGATTTGGCAGCAGATTTCTATCTTCTATAATGGTTTGCACCCGCAAACCCGCCAGATCCTCGACTCCAACTCTCGTGGCATTTTAGGGAATGGAAGTCCCGAGGAAGCCTTCTCCAAAATTAAAGATATTGCTCAAACTAGCTTTCAGTGGCACACTTCTCGCAATGCCAAGGCATAGGCTCCACGTATGCACTCTCTTGATGAAGCTACTACTCTTAAAGCCCAAATTGAGTCCTTGACCTCAAAAGTCAAGAAGCTAGAGACCTGCAAATCTGCAAACGTTGCCCCGTAGTGTGAAGGGTGTGGAGGACTACATAAAAACTGGATTTGTATGGTGGATTGTAAGCCCGAGAACGCAAACTTCGTGCAAAGCCAATCCCGCTAGCAGGGAGCATATGACAACAATTTTGAGTGGAGGAACAATCAAAACTGTCACACCCCCAAAAATCCACGTGCGGAGTACCACTGCAGAGAGCGTGACAAACCAGAATCGTCGTCCATTAGTTACACCAAACGACCAATAATTAATAAAAAGGTTTTATATTTAATTAAAATATAATTAAAGAGTTTTACAAATGCGGAAGCGTAAATAGAATAAAAGTACTTATGTAAAACCTTTGTCACCCAAGGTGACTTGGCTTGTTCAAAGACATTAAAAGTGTTTCAAAAACTCATGCATACGTACTCGTGATACTCGTACCTCTACAACCTGAGAAATAACATGCTAAAAAGTGTCAAGACAAAGGTTGGTGAGTTCACAGGTTTAATCCACATCAGTACAATAGTTCAGTTTAAAAATCACAATAGTACATATAGAATAGCTAGCTAGGCTATTTTTAAGAATATATGCACGTCAATGTTAAACAGTTACTGAAGCTTGACTGATACGTTGCATCTCAAATGACTAGTTGTGCCTCGTTTTAAGAGGTATATAACACCCGTTCGATATCCAACCGTGTCAGCGCAACTGACCCGGGTGGGGCTTGTCAGACCCAACAGTACTACTCAATAATC
Source organism: Deinandra increscens subsp. villosa (assembly GCA_039602395.1). Lineage (NCBI taxonomy): Eukaryota > Viridiplantae > Streptophyta > Magnoliopsida > Asterales > Asteraceae > Deinandra > Deinandra increscens. The sequence continues at coordinate 76,783,286 of JBCNJP010000010.1, read as the reverse complement.
TCCCGCTACTCTCCGTAATTAATCAGTGACAAAAAAAGCGAGGACTTATTCCCCGTGCACTACCATTCAGGCGATATGATTATCAAAACAGTTTAAGTCCATGCATGTTATTCTCCCCCAACAGGATTAAAGTAGTTAAAAGGGGCCGTGAAACTCACCTTTGGGTGCAACGCAACTCCAGGTAATCAACAACAACAAAAATAGTAAATAGCAGTTTGTTCTGCCAAACACATAACGAGCATGATAATATAAGTGTGTGTTCAATTGGAAAACGAGTAAGTCTAACGTAAATGACAAAAACAAATGATCAGGAAGTCCATAATAAGTCGAGGATGGCACGTTTGCCAAATCCAAGCGATTATCGAAATAACGCGAAAAATATAATATATACCAATAATATATATTCAAGTTCAAAGATCCAAAATAAATAAATACCTATTATATATATAGGGTAAGGATCATGTAAAAACCACATCTTTTTGCGAAAACCTAAAAACTAATACTAAAACACTTATAACTTTTTCATATGTTCATATTTAAAAAAAAAACAAATTGCACCAAAAATTAATTTACCCCAACACCCTGTGTAGCGATGGAGGACGATGGTTGAAGATCGTCTTGTTTCTTTAAAGCCAAATAATCCAGCAGCCTGCAAGGAAAATCGAGTTGATAACTTTTTCCTTCCGATCCGACATTGCATACTCCTTGCGGTCGTTCACCACATCAGTCACCGGGAAGATTAACATCGGAGGTAAACATAACCATTGTACCAACAGTTGCCAAACCATATTTGAGAAAGCATAGCTCATAAAAATTTATTCAGATAATTCCATACCGTCATCGCATAGCCTACACACTTGGGACTGAACATGGATATTCCTCCTTGTCAAAGCATCCGATGTCGGGGGACGACCATGGACAGCCCTCCAAGCCAACAAATTAACTTTGATAGAACCCGGTTCCATGGAGAACAATAGAGAACGAATGGATCTGATGGTGAAAACTCCCGAATTGTCTTCTAACCATCGCATCCCACCATTAGATTGCCGAACAAGGTCCCATAAATTGTTCCCAACATGAACCAAATTCGAAACGTTTTTGTTTATTTCCTTCCACACTCCACCCATCGTCGGGTGGCAGGGGATAAAACCAGCCCACCTTCTTCCTTCGGTTCCAAAACGTCTTTCTGAGCTATCTACTAAATCTTCTTTTTTGAATCGAAACCACCCAAAATTAAAACAGGTTTTTTCTAAGGTGTTTAAAACCTTTTGGGGGCTCGATAAAGGGAGAAGTAATACGATGGAAGGAAATCCAAGACCGCTTTAATAAGAGTCAACCTACCTCCCATCGATAAATGTCTTGCTTTCCACATAGATATGCGCTTCTGAAACGTCTCAATCACTTTGTTCCAATGCCTTTGGATGTTCATATTAGCTCCAACCTTCAACCCAAGGTAATCAAAAGGAAATGAACACACTTTACACCCAAGAAGCTCCGCCTTCGACTGCACCTCCGACTCTATGACATTAACACCCGTGATTCCACATTTGCTAAGGTTAACTCGAAGCCCCAAAGTAAAAAAAAACAAACACCCACAATAACATTGACAAGTTGATAAAATTGGGATTAGACCATTGGCCCAAAATCATAACGTCGTCAGCAAACAAAAGGTGCGAGATCCTTAGCCCATCATGAGGAAGAGATACCCCATGGAAAATCCCCAAACTCCTAGCTTTTTCATTTCCATAATGAAAAGATAAGAAGATAAGGGATCGCCCTGTCGAAACCCTTTCAGACAATCAAGCTCCTTCGAGGATGATCCATTAACCAAAACAGATGCACTCTCAAGATGCCCCTAACCCATTTTCTCCAACGCTCCGGGAAGTTCATTGCGAAAAGAATGGAATCTAAAAACTCCTAGACAAGGGAGTCATACGCCTTGTTAAAGATAATTTTAAAATAAAATGCTTGTTGTTTCGCCTACTTCAACAAAGCAAGGATTACATTTATAATCAATGGGCCGTCAACAATATTTCTAGTGGCAACGAACGCCATTTGAGTCTTCGAAATGAGAGATTCAATAACCCGTTTCATTATATTAGCTAAGACTTTAGAAACCACCTTAGTAATACATCCATCAAACAAATGAGCCTGAAGTCACTAAACAGTTGTGGGTCAGCCACTTTGGGGATGAGACAGATAAATGAAGACGTGCATCCCACCTCATGAAACGAACTCAGCACATTAAAGAAATCCTCCTCAAGGAGGTTCCAAAAGAATCTTAAAAACGCAAAATTAAACCCGTCAGGGCCAGGAGCCTTGTCACCACCACATTCCCACACCGCGTTTTTAATTTCCTCCTTCATGAAAGGTGAGTTGAGGACCTTTGCTTCCTGGTTAGAAATTCGATTAATCCCATTGCACAGCATCGGAGGACTTTTTTTTATTATCGGTGTAGAATTTGGCTTTAAAGAAATCATGCACCTGAGATTTAATGGTAGCCGGATCAGTGACCCATAAATTATCTACACAGATGCCATTGATTCTACTGGAAGCCCATTTGACTTTAAGATGGCATGAAAGAAAGAAGAATTTTCATCTCCATGTTTAGCCCAATTGACTCGGGCTTTTTGAGCCATATCTTGTCTTTTCAAATACTCCAACTTTTCAAGATTCATTTTAGTCATACCCCATTCCTCAACTTCGGCATCAGAAAGGTATCTATGCTCAGAAAGCTCATCCCATCTTTTGAATTTCATCAATAAATCATTTTTCTCAACCTTTTGTTTGTGTCTTTCCTCTTGATTCCATTTCCGAACTGCCCCTTTATAGCTTTCAGTTTCATTTGAAGCACCAAATCAGGAGGGCCTGAAACATGGCAATTCGCATAAGAATCTTCCACAAAAGATTTGAACTCCGGTTTGGCAACCCAAGACGAAAAGAACCTGAACCGGGGTGGTCCGAATTCCATGTCCATCTTTTTAAGGAAAAGTGGGTTGTGATCCGACCATAAACAAGGGAGGGCTGTGAGAGAAGCGTTATAGCATCTTTGTATAAAGTCTCCACACACCAGGAATCGATCAATTTTACTGAAATTTTTTCCATTACCATACGAGAACGTAAATGGAGAACCTCCCATGTTATGTTCAAATAGACCAGCGTTAGCAATAATATCATTGAAAACATATGCTCCTCTGGCATCGAATTCAGAGTATAGTCTATCTTCCAGGTACCTCACTTCATTAAAATCTCTAAAGATCATCCACATACCACTGATATTCTCCATGGTCCTTAAAATATCATTCTAAAGAATCTTCTCCTCCCTCGAGGATTGTGGAGCATAAACATTCATAATGTTTTTATCCACCTGAACACCTACAAGACGATCGGAGACTAATAAAAAGATATTATGATTAATAGTGGAACGTACCGACAACACGACCGGATTCGAAAGGGTAAGGATTTCCCCCGATCGACCCCTTGCTTCTGTTCCAGCCTAGTCTACCGGTTGATTCCCCTAAATACTATGATATTGGGCCCACCTGATTGGTGCTCCTTAGAAAGGTCCGATATTTTGGACTCCTGAATACATAAGATATTGGGCCGATGGTCTCGACGGATTTGATTAATCCAGTCAATCTTGATTTGCCCAAGGCCCCTGCTATTGATACTAATGCAATCCATAAAATAAACAATTTTTTACTACCTCCCTTATAACTCCTCGAACCTGATCTTCGCACCCTGCACAATTCACACCAACACACGCACCAACCGTCATCGTGCTAGTCACCTCATAATCAAGAGCTTTATTCGAATTTCTGTGTGACTCATTTTCCAAATTATGCTCCTCGTCGGACCCAGCAGCACCAGTTTACCATTTTTACTTCTACCATTGGCAATCGATCCCCAAAAAATCGTTTTCCTTGCACTCTCCCCAGCTTTGCACCATGCCATATGTTCTTAGCTTGAGTCTTAGATATTGGGGGAAGAGAGATAGACTCCTCTTGAATTGATATAGAGAATTCCATAGAATCATTTAAGTCACGTATGTTAACACCTAGGTCCGATTGCCCAACTTGGGTACTTAGCCCAATTAACTCCCTTTCCTCAAAAGGCCCACATCCCACATTTGAGAGAAAATTGTTAGTTGGGCCCAGGCCACCTCATTAGCCCAACAATTGGGCCTCCTCTCCTGCAACGGGAACTAAAAACGATCAAACACTGGTTCCACATCGCCGTATCACGCGCCTCATCCAATCCTTTTGGGGACTGTGATTGTTTCTCATCCCCAAAACACGATGATCCTTTACAATTATCTTCCAGAATAGTACCGCCACTTAAGCTGTCAAAACCGTCGTTGTAAAACCATGGGGAGGATCTTACTACTGTTAAATTTGGTAAATCGAATAACAAGAACGTAAATAAAGCAAAGCTCTATTATTCACTTAGAGGTTACAATGCTAGAGAGAGAAACACACTCAAAACACACAGTTAAGAGTGTCTCAAATGACAGAATTGATACTGAACTCTCTCTAACACGAACTATTTATATTCTTAACATACTGACCTGCGTACCACCTGGCGGACCAGTTGGTACGCCCGTACCAACTGGTACGGCGGACCATATGGTATGACCATTTTGGTATGTTGACTATATGCCTCACAAAGACGCTCTAGTCTAGATACAATACACGAGACACAACCTAGCAAAACAATATGCTCTAATAGTCGTCCCCCCCCCCCATGAAGCCAATCATCAAGAAACTCGCCATCTTTCCAATCGTCATCCTCTTCTCCCTCCGATCCACCGACGAGGAAATATCCGGTGACGATAATTTTTCTTCCTCCGCAAAAATAGGATACCAACCTACCACATCTTCTTTTACCATAATAGTGTAACATGAATCTTTCCAATTGATTAAGACCGTTTCATCAATAGACTTCCATGACTCATAAAGAACATGAACCGAACCTCCAGTTCCATCCTCTATCAACCACGATGATTGAGACGGCCAAATTATTCTTCCAAACCTTCTGGCAAGGGTATCATAGGTGATACAGTCTCTCAAGTGCAAAGGAACCCCAAGGATTTTAAGACCCACAATACGCAGCCTCGGGAACGATTGTCCCACCCAGGGCATAAGGGAAATGAAATAATTCTTCCAAACAGTTGATCTATTTTCAGGTGAATATGCCCCAGATTTCTGATTGAAAACCAATAGGACATGCAGTCCCCCTCGTACACCACGTCAAAATCGCTTTCTCCTCCTTCTTTTCGCATCAGTTTTACGCTACAAAGTAGACCCCCATCTCCTGCCTCTCTCAGGAGAGCCCTACCAAAGAAAGATGATGGGTAAAGACCGCCATTGACGTACCTTAAAATATACATATTTTCTATATAAACATTCCCCGCATGTTGGGTAAAATCTGATTACCTATCACAAGTAACAGTGTGTTTGTCTTCTTTGTAGCTTTTTAGTTTTGACTGAGCCATAATCACTAAAGGAGTAGAAAATGAAGAAAAACTTATCAAAATGAGCAAATTGGTGATTTCTGGAGTTCAACAAGCCCCGTGCCCATCTCCAGCTCAGCCCCGACAACCTTCTGACAGACACGCCCCCGTGCCCCTAAAGCCTCTGCGTGGCACGACCCCGTGCTGACATGGCACAACCTCGTGCTAACAGGACATGACCACGTGGCGACCGACATAGAAGATGGCAATCTTTGGGCTTATATTGCACGCCCCGTGCCACTTCCTAGCACGCCCCATGCCAAACTCAAATTCTACCTATAAAAGGACGCCATGGCCTCCATTCCAACTTGCTCAAGAGCATTAGCTCAACTCTTCCACTTACTTCTACCATCTTTTATTTTTGATTCCATTTGTTTTAGTATTCTTGTGTCTTCTCGTCAAAGATTGTAAGAACTTAAACTTTTGGTGATAATGATTAGTTATTTGTCAATGAATCTTTCATTATCTCTTAAGAAAATCTTTATGCTAACATTTGTTAGCCAGATTCTGACACTCGCTTGGGAATAAACGTGTCTTTGGTGGGTTGGTAAACTATTTTTGTAAACTTGATTTAAGGTGAACTAATGACTTTATAAAAAACCTTTTTATTGAAAGTTTATTACTGATTTTCTGAACCAAACGTGCTATACGTATCACATACCATTTTGGGAGTTGAAATACCAAAGGCCGGACCTGTGACATCCGGTTGGGGGACGATGCATGATCCTTTAAAGTGACTCGCGTCCCATGCTACATGATACGTTCGGGGTCCTTATGTCTATGTAAGCAAACCTGGCTGACCACACAAGTGCGGGCTGAAAGTAACTAGTTGGGAATGGGGGTTGGTAATATTTTAGCACTTCACGGAAGCCGAGATGGTACGTGTTTGTGAACTTGGTTCTGGTTACGCAGGACATGCATGCGCGAGAGCGGTGCATGGAAGAAACGGACCTTTGTCCCTTAAAAAGATCATTTCTATATTAAATTAATCTAGCACGCATGGTTGTTTCCCTGCTGGTTCATGGCGGTGTGTCAAGTGCGGTGTACTGGCCTGAGAGGGGGCCCCTTAACTAAGTGGCATTAGTTTCACTATATTTGTTTTCCAGCAGTACAGTTCCCCGGGGTTCTTACTCCTCGCAGACGATCACCCAGGAGAGTAGTGATACTAGATTTGAGGCTGAGAAGCGGTCTAGTTGCTTGTTGTCGAATATTCTTACGGGAAGGGTATAATTTACGAGTTACCAACATCACCACTTATAAGTCTCCCAAATGATATTATCTGCGATCGAGTCAACCAAGACACGACTTTTATAATAATATATATATTATTATTTTATTTTTATATATTACTATTATTTTATTTTTATATATTTTTACTAACATCTTCACTTCAAGAATGGTCAGGTTAGACGTCAACAACAATGAAGTATCAAGAGCCCTCCTTTTGAAATCGTCGACCGTGAAGTCAAGAAGCTAAAGCGAAGCCGAATCCCTATCGTCAAATTTTGATGGAACTCACGCCGTGGATCTTAGTTTACTTGGGAACTTGAAGACCAGTTCAAAGCTAAGTATCCGCACCTCTTTCCCAATCAAGCTCCTATAGATGACGCAGTCTGAATTTCGGGACAAAATTCTCTCAACTATGGGAGAATATGACAACCCAAAAGTTTCCCAAGTCCAATTATATAATTTATTTAGTTATTTATTTTTTAACCAATAAGCCAATTATATAAATTATTGTTTGAATTACTAAAACTATGTGCATAAATCTGTGTTACTTAACGTAGATAACGTATTATGCAACTATCAGTTAGTCTTGGCGTAAGCTTACATTATCATTTCGATGATCGACCTTAAAACAAAAATGTTATATATACATTCGGTGGAATTTTAACAATAAGAAACGTTTCACAACAATATATGTAACTTAATATAAAAAGAATTTGTATATTATCTCGTCCCCTCTGTAGTATTTTATTATACGTGCAAAGTTCGTAACATTATTTGACGTAAAATAATCAATAAAACGATAGCGTTTAATTATTTATTTATGGACTAGGTCTAATAATAAATCATTATTATTTAATTTTTTAGTATTTTTATAACAAAAAACCATGAGTTTCTTATAAAATAATTAACGTAAACGTTTATCACCATTTCAAAACCAATCATGTTTAAACAAGACTTGTTTCATTCTAATTCCTTATATCCAACGCGTCACCTCGAACCCGACACCCGCCATGCATGATCCAACTCGTCGTCACCTTTGAGCCTCCCGGACACGTCCCTCACTCACGACTCAAACCGAAACCCGAACCACCTCCCCATCAATTTTTTTGAGATTAAAACCATAAAGCAATAACTATTCACCCTACATCATCATCATCATCCTACACAACCTTAAACCTCAGATGACCTTTTCCGTGTACCACCTTCCACCACCCTAACACCTAGTGTTGTACCGCACTTGACCTCACCCACCTCCTCCTTGCACCTCAAGAGCCCCCTAGCTCTCCCTTTCCTCTCGGCTCACACCATAAACCCGCCACCTTCCCCCCTTGTTAACCAAACACCTTTTTTTTCTTTCCTTTTTGTGCACTAGTATATAATGTATACTAAAGAAGGAAACCCTAGCAAACTCTCATTACTTCCCACCACACAAGAAAACACAAACTCTTTCCCTATCCTATCCCAAACCGTCGGCCCTCTCTCTCTCTCTCTCTCTCTCTCTCTAGTTTTTCTTCATCAAACACCACCATATTTGAAGATCAAGGCTACTAGGAGACTCAAGGAAGCAAGATCAAGCCTCCGTCACTCTCATTTTTGCTTCCTACAAGTTATTGGTGCACATTTTCTAACTTTTCTTCTAGGTTTTTATGTTAGATAACTTCCTTTTGCATCTAACACACCCATATCAAGTCTTGGTTAAAAATGATGACTTTCAAACTCATATTTTCTTCTATAATGTTAGAAACCTACAAATTTGTTCATGTTATTGTTAGATCTAGTAAATGATATGTTCCTACTAGTGTTTACATGTATTTTGAAACCCCCATATACTACATTATATATAATAAAAGTAAAGCTAATGTTATGATGATAATATGTGTACAAAATGCCATGGTTTTGTGTATAGAACACTAGATCCGGAAATTGTGATTCCTTTTAACCTTAGGAACTGATTTTTTATATGTATGGAGACTCTTGGTAGCAACACATGACCTAAGGATGTGTTTAAAGGCTCAAAACAACCAAAATACCTAGTTAATAACCCTAATTTTGACCCTAACTTTGACCATGAATTTGGACATAATTTTTGGGCCCCTAAAAATTGAACTTTGAGCATATTTTTAGTTATAAAAACCCTAGCAAAAGATCCCTTTCGAAAATAGCTAAATTTGGGAAAAAAAACATGACTAAAAACAGACACTTTACGGGTTCTAGAAAACCCATTTTTGTAAGGATATATAAATAAAAGGTCACAAATAAATTGGAACACTTTTAGAGGCCTAAAATAACTTAGTATATGTTTACAAAGTGTTTTGGTAAGTTATAAATCCTTAGAACGAGTCACAGGATCAAAACCGGCTAAATCGGACACATACCGGCAAAACCGACAAAACTAGGAACGTGAACTCTTGGACTTGTATTCTATGATTTTTTTTATTATTATGATGAAAATAAATGTATATTTATTTATGTGGTCATATGCCTTAGTCATTTTTAGAAATACCGTGAAATACGACTAAAACCGGCAAAACGTGTATATTAGACTTTAACCGCTTAAACGGTGGTTTCCTCCTATTAAATTCTTTTAAATTTATATGATAATTATTCGGAATAATAAACTATTTCTAAACTAATAATTATCATGAAAATAATTAATATTTTAATTATCACGCAATAATTATTTATTTTCAATAAATATTTCATTAAGGTTAACGATGTCGTATCATATTATCAGGTTACCATAACGCCAAGACTTGACCAACCAAATTGAAGTGCTTTACTATCGGAATCGTATCACTCAGGTGTGTTTTCATGGCCCATTTTCTTTTAAAGGTTTTAATACTTAGGGGATAATTCATACAACCTTAATCATTGCCTGAAAAATAAATTACTTGTTACCTTATTTATTACATGAACTTTTCTAGTCCAAACCTCGTTATACCATGCTTGTTCATACTATGATGAAACCCCACTATTAGTTGAATCAGATTAATTAACGAACAGAAACGATAACTCGTGAATAGATCTATTGGGTTAACGCCCCTGCTCTGATTAGTAGGTCCAATTCTGACTCCTTTTTAATAGTCCATAGAGTACATATAGTTATATTGGCCATGCGGTATTGTTAGACATAGTACCATGAGTGGGTAATTAGTTAGTTTCGGCATTCAAGGTTCATGGTAATTTATAAAACAATATCTAAAAAAATTGTCAAACGGTGGAATGATTTAATCAAACCTGTTATCAAATTTTTACATGCATGCTATCTAAACCTGTGAACTCACCAACTTTATGTTGACTCGTTTTAGTATATGAATTCCCAAGTGATTGATTTCTGCTGCATACTGGACTGCCTTATCATGTTAGGACCTGCATTTTGTCGTTCTGAAGTTATGGTCAAACTTAGGCACTCTTTTAGAGATTTCACTACTTAATGGTGTCATGTCCTTAAATCTTTTTGAAATGTAATTGTTTTTGTAACAATTAAGACAACGTATTTTTGCTAATGTTTCCGCTGCTAATTAGATGAAACTCCATATTTTAACTTAACTTAACTTTCCAAATGGCTCAAGTTGTTTAATCATCCAGAGGTCGTTTTGTGTAACCTTGACTATGATCCATCACACTCGCGCCCGATACAAAAATTACAGGGTGTGATAGAAGATCCTCATTCTCACATCACAAACTTCCTCGAAGTTTGTGATACATTCAAGTCAAACGAAGCCCCTAATGACATCGTTCGACTTCGCATGTTTCCTTTCTCACTCAAGGACCGTGCGAAATCATGGCTGAACACTCCACGTAATGGTTCCATCACTACTTGGGAAGAGCTCGTTCAGCAGTTTCTCTATAAGTACTTCCCACCTGCCAAGACAGCCAAGCTCCTAACATATATCAACTCTTACACCCAAGAAGACAGAGAATCGCTGTATGACACTGTTGGGTCCCTTGAGGGACTCTTTAACAATATTGGCACAATTTGATTTGAACAAGATTAACAGTTGCGGAAAATAAATCAAATTGGAAGACAACAATTCATAAAAGGGTTTTTCTTTATATCTCAAATGTAAATAATGGTTTACACGAGTTTATAATATAACGGTATATTAACAGAAAGAACTTTTCTATGCGAGTAAGTTCTAGTTGCTTTTTGAGAAGCTTGTGAATTGTGTGCTTGATGTCTTGCTTTCTTTGGTGAAGCCTTTTGCTATTTATAGGAAGTAGTGGCAAGTTGCAAGTAGATAAAGTGGTTGAGGAGGGTTGAATTTGGAGTATGTCATAGTATATAGAGATAAATTGAGGATATTAATTTATCTATTTTTAATTGTCTTCAACTACTTTCGTGTTAAATGCCAAGTTGGTATTCACTTTACTTGTTCTTCACACAAATGCAGAATTGTTATTCTTGTAATCTTTATCTTCTGATAGTCCAGAACTCCTTCGGGACTCTTCTTTGAAGACTATAAATGCTTCCTATTAGAAGCCTTCTATAGAAATGACGATTTCTGTAGAATTTGGTCTGTACAAAACTACTTGGGAAATTCCGGAGTAGTTCTGTATGAATACAGAAATCTGTATATCGTACAAAGTTTCATATCCTTTCTCTTTTGAGGATATATCTTATCTTTTCTTCTAATACTTAACGGTTTTCCGTTACATTTACATTGTGTTCTAACAGACACTTGAGAAGGCTTCAAGGAACTCTTGAGAAAATGCCCTCATAATGGTCTCGTGATTTGGCAGCAGATTTCTATCTTCAACAATGGTTGGCACCCGCAAACACGCCAGATCCTCGACTCCAACTCTGGTGGCATTTTAGGGAATGGAAGTCCCGAGGAAGCCTTCTCCAAAATTAAAGATATTGCTCAAACTAGCGTTCAGTGGCACACTTCTCGCAATGCCAAGGCATAGGCTCCACGTATGCACTCTCTTGATGAAGCTACTACTCTTAAAGCCAAAATTGAGTCCTTGGCCTCAAAAGTCAAGAAGCTAGAGACCTGCAAATCTGTAAACGTTGCCCCGTAGTGTGAAGGGTGTGGAGGACTACATAAAAACTGGATTTGTATGGTGGATGGTAAGCCCGAGAACGCAAACTTCGTGCAAAGCCAATCCCACCAGCAGGGAGCATATGGCAACAATTTTGAGTGGAGGAACAATCAAAACTGTCACACCCCAAAAAATCCACGTGCGGAGTACCACTGCAGGGAGCGTGACAAACCAGAATCGTCGTCCATTAGTTACACCAAACGACCAATAATTAATAAAAAGGTTTTATATTTAATTAAAATATAATTAAAGAGTTTTACAAATGCGGAAGCGTAAATACAATAAAAGTACTTATGTAAAAACATTGTCACCCAAGGTGACGTGGCTTGTTCAAAGACATTAAAAGTGTTTCAAAAACTCGTGCATGCGTACTCGTGATACTCGAACCTCTACAACCTAAGAAACAACTTGCTAAAAAGTGTCAAGACAAAGGTTGGTGAGTTCACAGGTTTAAGCCACATCAGTACAATAGTTCAGTTTAAAAATCACAATAATACATATACAATCAGTGGCGAACCCAGCAAATTTTTTCATGGGGGTCGGTATTTTTTAAGAAGACATTATTTATCGGTTAGTATTTTTTTTTTTGCCAATACAACTCTAGTCGGGTCGGGTCGCATACACACTTTTTTTATATATTCACACGCTTCAAAAAGTTGTTTGGGGCAAAATGGTCATTTGGGTCTAAATTTTTTTTATTATATAAAATACCCCCACCCTAAATTTTATACAGTCTTCGTTTATCCACGTAGGGGTCGTTTTGAGTCATTTTGCCCAAAACAATCGTATCAAATATGTGTTTTTATCAAAAATGTGATTAAATATAACGATTCTAGATTATATAACCTAAATGGAAAAAAAAAACATCAATCTAAAAGTCTAAAAGCAAACTTAAAAATTAAATTTATGAATTAATGTTATATAAATTTAAGTAATAAAGTTGAAATGACTACCCTATCCAATCACTGTCCACTGTCCACACAGTAGAAAAAGTACAAAAAGTTGGGACAAGCATTATCCTAAATTACTAATATAATATTATTATAATACTTTCCTTTATCTTCTTCCTTTCAGATCTCTCTCTGCAACTAAAAACCCTACCTTGCCACCATAAACAAGCAGTAAGTCGAAAATTCTTAAGATATAAGGCTAACTCATTCTACTTTTTCTTTTTACTTCGCATGCTTTCTTTATCAAGATTTCATGGGGTTCGGTGACCAAATTTCATGGGGTTCGGTTCAGAAAAAGTCAGATATATACTACACCGACAAGAAAATTCATGGGTGTCGGGCGAACCCCAAGGCTATGCCTTAGGTCCGCCACTGTATACAATAGCTAGCTAGGCTATTTTTAAGAATATATGCACGTCAATGTTAAACAGTTACTGAAGCTTGACTGATACGTTGCGTCTCAAATGACTAGTTGTGCCTCGTTTTAAGAGGTATATAACACCCGTTCGATATCCAACCGTGTCAGCGCAAACGACCCGGGTGGGGCTTGTCAGACCCAACAGTACTACTCAATAATCTCCCGCTACTCTCCGTAATTAATCAGTGACAAAAAAAGCGAGGACTTATTCCCCGTGCACTACCATTCAGGCGATATGATTATCAAAACAGTTTAAGTCCATGCATGTTATTCTCCCCCAACAGGATTAAAGTAGTTAAAAGGGGCCGTGAAACTCACCTTTGGGTGCAACGCAACTCCAGGTAATCAACAACAACAAAAATAGTAAATAGCAGTTTGTTCTACCAAACACATAACGAGCATGATAATATAAGTGTGTGTTCAATTGGAAAACGAGTAAGTCTAACGTAAATGACAAAAACAAATGATCAGGAAGTCCATAATAAGTCGAGGATGGCACGTTTGCCAAATCCAAGCGATTATCGAAATAACGCGAAAAATATAATATATACCAATAATATATATTCAAGTTCAAAGATCCAAAATAAATAAATACGTATTATATATATAGGGTAAGGATCATGTAAAAACCACATCTTTTTGCGAAAACCTAAAAACTAATACTAAAACACTTATAACTTTTTCATATGTTCATATTTAAAAAAAAAACAAATTGCACCAAAAACCTTAGAATTATGAGTTCTATAATTCTGGAAAAAAAAATTAAAAAAAACTGTAACGTCTCGTCCTTTTTTTATTAGTGCACATGTGCACTAATAATAAAACTCATACATATAGTACTCGTTAATATTTTTTTTAGAAAAATCGCACCAACTGCATTATAATTTTGTTAGTTTTTCATGGTTTTTTATTAGTGCACACGTGCACTAATAAAAAAACACTTTATACGTGTCGTATACACTAATATTTTTAAAAAAATGCACCATAAATCTTATAATTGTGTTATCTTTAACTATGAAAATAGATTTAACTTTTTAATATTTTTAAACTTTATGCTACACATGTGCACTATAACAAATAGTTATAGTGCATATATAGAATTATCATTTGTTCTATAAATATTTTAGTGTTTTTAAATGTTTTTAACTTGAACAATATTCTTTCGCATGACAATTCTCTTTGTGTAGTACTAATGAATATGGTGCACATGTGCACTAATAATTTTTTTTCAAAATATCATTTTCTTTTCCAGAATCAAAGACAATGGAAATTTAAGATTTTTGGTGCAAGTTTTATAGAAAAATATTAACGTATGTAAAAGTTATGAAGGTTTTGGTGTTAGTTTTTAGGTTTTCGCAAAAAAAAAAGACTTTTCACGGGATCTTTACCATTATATATATATATATATATAGGGTTAGGTTCAAATGAGAACTTTTTAATTTGAGAACTTTTGAGAACTAAATCTCCACCACTAATTTCAGTTGGGGACCACTACAATTCATGTGAGGGGAGATACATGTAAGTAAACTTGTGGCTCAAATTAGTTCTTTTTAGTTCTCAAATCAAATTGGTTCTCAAATGATCCTCTCCCTATATATATATATATATATATATATATATATATATATAGAGAGAGAGAGAGAGAGAGAGACGGGAAAGATAAAATGAAAACCTCTCCGAGTTTGTAAAACCGTGAAAACCAAGCTAAAAAATTCATTTTTTGTTCCGATTTTTTTATGGTGACTCTCTAAGTTAAAAAAAACCCCATTTATGCAAAAAAGTAAAAAAAACGCCTAGTAAATTTTTTTAAAAAAAATATTTTATAGCCGATGTTACATATGTTTAGGGTTTCCTGTTACATATGTAACATCGGTTATAGAATATTTTTTTTTTAAATTAGTAGGCCTTTTTTTTTTACTTTTTTGCATAAAGGGGGTCTTTTTAACTTAGAGAGTCACCATAAAAAAAATCGAAACAAAAAACAAATTTTTTAGCTTGGTTTTCACGGTTTTCCAAACTCGGAGAGGTTTTCATTATATCCTTCCCCTATATATATATATATATATATATATATATATATATATATATATATATAGGGAGAGGATCATTTGAGAACTAATTGGTTGAGAGAACTTTTGAGAACCATTTTAAGCCACTAGTTATATTTACATATACCCCCTTCCATGAATTGTAGTTGTCACACCCCCAATTAACCACTAACGGAGTTTATACCGTTAAGGGGTACGAGCAAACCAGGACCACAACCATTAGTTACAAATACTAAACGAATCAGAGTTAGTCCAAAGATATATCATAAATAAAGTCTCAAATTACGCAGCGGAACAAAATATCATCTTAGCACTAACCACGTGCTTTACAAATCAGTGTTTTAAATTCCCAATTAAGTTTAACTAAAAAATGAAAGTCTTCATGTGCCATGCCAACCCGCTCTGGATACTCCTCAGCGATCTGCAAAAGTTTAAACCACGCAAGTGTCAACCTAACGGTTAGTGAGTTCACAGTGGGCTTGTCACGCAGTGGCCCGGTCTCATAATCATAACGTGTCAACATATACTTATGTAATGTTTATTTGTGGAAAGTAAATGCTTTGTAATGTCCAAAATCATAGTAACGTGGTTTAGTAAAATTGATGTCCGTAACATACGTTATCGGGTATGAACTAGTTTTATATAGTTAAAGTGCTCAACCGATATCGCGGGTAGCTAATCCGTTGTTCCATGCACTAAGGAAGTTTGTACCAAAGCTGACTAATATTGTAGTGGCCGCGCCATCATGTTTTGCGGACCTACGTCATCGCGGATTTGCCTCCCCCGTGTCCTCTCGGGATCACGGTCAGATAGGCTGATATTGTACCTCCGTGCACTCCCCGTGCCACGGGGCGGAGTTTGTCAAACTCCAGTAGATCTACCCAACATCCCCTCGCTTTACAATTAATGGTACAATTTAGTTGAGGACTTTTCAATTATAAGGCAATCCTTAGAAATCATGTGATATCATGTGGTTAGACTTTAACCTACTCTAGCCATATTAAAACGGTTTACTTTGGGTCCTCATGAATCCCGAAAACATTTTCAGCTTTGTTTAGAAATAGTTGTTTAAGTATTTCACAAGTGTCTCCCATAAAACACTTCCAGTTCATCAAGTGGGTGCCGAGCACTCCTAAGTTCTCAAGTTCATCAGAGAGGTGCATAGCACTCTTAAGGTTGTCAGCATGGTTTTCCATTAAGTTATTCAGTGTGACCCAACCGGGTTCACGGTAATTGGGTTAGTGACACTCACCTTGGGTTGCACTGCTACACTTGCTAAATAGTCCAAATATAGCTTAACGAAGACCTATGAACACGTTTAGGTCTTAAGTATTAGTTTTGTGTCTAATCTTTACTTAACGTCACTATGGCCCATAACATAGCACGTTGGAACTATGACACGACATACCGACACACGACACCGATGGTTGATCATAAACAAGGGTTCACATAATTCAGAAATCAGGCATGTTTCATTATTGCATAATCATGTAAGTCATGGCATAACATTCAAACAGGTTGCACAAGTTTGGGTTTAGGTCTGGTCACAGTTTCGCTAGTATAGATTCGCTAGGCAGTTTCGCTGTGTGCACGGGCAACACTTTCGCTAGGCAATACCCGATGACACAGTTTCGCTAGGCTAGTTTCGCCCAAAACTGTTGGCACAGTTTCGCTAGCCTAGTTTCGCCCGAAACTGGTTTGAACTTTCGTTCAGGAAATTTCGCTCGGTAGTTTCGTTCGGACAGGTCTGGTTGGTTTACCCGGCGACACTACAGTTTCGCTACATAGTGTCGTTGGATGAAGATATACATAATTTCGCTACATAGTTTCGCCCAGAGAACAGGCTAGTTTTGCTGGTCGCGAAAAACACATAAATCAGCCTAAAAATCAATCTAACAGCTTCCATATTTCATGTAATTCAATATCTAGCATGCATAATCATTTACCAACATCAAACAACAAGTTTTAACACCTTAAACATGGGTTTTCACATTCAAATTACCAAAAATGCATTTTAAACCTAAAATGACCTAATCTAGCATAAATCTTCATTATGATCTGATTTCACACGTAAAGTTACTGACTTTATGATAGATCTAGCATCCCTAAGCATCATATCAGAAGATCAAGTGATTACATGAAGATTCAAGCATGCTTTTTAAGAAAACACATAGAAAATGCATAAATAATGGTTTTGGGACTCACGATTCAATCTAGGGCTTGAATGGATGAGATGAGATGATGGTTCCTTGATGGTTTTCTTGACTGACCAGAAATCTCGAGTGAGCAGATGAGAGTGGTGTGTGTGTTTTGTATGAAATGAGGCAAAAATGAGATCTCTAGGGTTTTATGTTATTATATATCAGAGGCTAGTTTCGCTGGCTAGTTTCGCTGACCAAGCGAAACTGGCTCTGTAAGTCAAAGGTTAAGCTAGCCGGGCGACACTATAGTTTCGCCCGGTAGTTTCGCTGGAACCCAAAAGTGACCAATTTACATTCTAAGCAAGATAAGCACGGTTCATGAATTTCACGCAATTACACAATTAATCAACAAACATGTTGCACATACTTCCTCATAGAGACAATTCAATAGATAAACACATATGGACGGGTTCGGTGATCAACCAAGGGTCGTGAACGTATTCGGCCTAGTTAAGCATTAGTTACTAAGTTAACACTTATAACGTAACTAACGGAGATTGTCTAACGGAAGTAAACCTTGAAATTCTCGGATGTCACATCATCCCCTTGTAAATGGAATTTTCGTCCCGAAAATTATTCTTGCGTTGTAGCGTTCGCAGCCTCGGCTGTCGTCGTTGC
This sequence comes from Deinandra increscens subsp. villosa, assembly GCA_039602395.1. Taxonomy (NCBI): domain Eukaryota; kingdom Viridiplantae; phylum Streptophyta; class Magnoliopsida; order Asterales; family Asteraceae; genus Deinandra; species Deinandra increscens. Next base: position 76,765,263 of record JBCNJP010000010.1, on the reverse strand, counting down.
TGTATTTGATGGGGAAAGAAAGCAAAAGTTTTAGGGTCGTCACATCCTCCTCCTGTTACAGGAATTTTGGTCCCCAAAATTAAATCATACCTTGAGTTTCCGTGGACGTTTGCTCGTACAAGTCAGGATACTTTTTCTTCATTTGATCCTCTCGTTCCCAAGTATATTCAGGTCCACGCTTTGAGTTCCATCGAACCTTGACGATCGGAATCTTGCTACGTTTGAGGGCTTTCTCCTCGCGTCCCATGATTTCTACCGGTTGCTCAATGAATCTCAAATGTTCATCAATTTCCAATTCCTCCAAAGGAATTATTTCAGTGTCTTCAGCCAGACATTTCTTTAGATTAGAGACGTGAAACACGTTGTGAACTCCATCGAGTTCAGCAGGGAGTTTTAATCGGTAGGCCACCGGGCCTACTTCCCCAATGATTTCAAAAGGACCGATG
>JBCNJP010000010.1:76739095-76764317 GCA_039602395.1 Deinandra increscens subsp. villosa | reverse complement strand
CAAAAAGATAAATAGTTTGTGTTGCCAACATAAATAAGCTCTAACAATTGCTCTGATACCAATTGTTAGGACCTGATTTGAGCACAATGTTCTCATTCGATTCATCACACAGGTGCGGAAAACAAGTGTGATGATCAATCTTGGTTGATTTCACCCCATAGATCTCTGAAACTCGAAAACACGCACTAAATACACCAAGAACACACACACAAAGGCTCTCTTGTAGAAATGACCAGGAGGAACACGTATTAGGGTTTTCACTTTGGTATTTATACTACAAGAGAGCCTGGGACAAATAGAATGTTTGACACAAACCAATCATTGCCTAGAATTCAGCAAAATATTCTAACAGAATATGAAGTACGCTAAGACTATAAAGAAGTACGCTAAGCATTAACATGTTCGCTAACAAGTTTGCTAGGCACAAACAAGTCCGCTAACAAGTACGCTAAGCACAGATTAAGTACGCTAGGAACAGTTTAAGTTCGCTAGGAACAAATCAAGTTCGCTAGGAACAAATCAAGTTCGCTAGGACATTTAACAAACAAGTACGCTAAGTACAATGACAAGTTCGCTAAGAATTAATCAAGTCCGCTAAGTTCAATATACAAGAAGTTCGCTAAGGAGAAATACAAGTACGCTAACACTTAGACAAAAACTTCATATATAAACATAATCAAAGATAACAAAGTACATAATCAAAGTTAAGTACAAACCAAAGTAAAATTACAAATAAACATCAAAAAGATAAATAGTTTGTGTTGCCAACATAAATAAGCTCTAACAATTGCTCTGATACCAATTGTTAGGACCTGATTTGAGCACAATGTTCTCATTCGATTCATCACACAGGTGCGGAAAACAAGTGTGATGATCAATCTTGGTTGATTGCACCCCATAGATCTCTGAAACTCGAAAACACGCACTAAATACACCAAGAACACACACACAAAGGCTCTCTTGTAGAAATGACCAGGAGGAACACGTATTAGGGTTTTCACTTTGGTATTTATACTACAAGAGAGCCTGGGACAAATAGAATGTTTGACACAAACCAATCATTGCCTAGAATTCAGCAAAATATTCTAACAGAATATGAAGTACGCTAAGACTATAAAGAAGTACGCTAAGCATTAACATGTTCGCTAACAAGTTTGCTAGGCACAAACAAGTCCGCTAACAAGTACGCTAAGCACAGATTAAGTACGCTAGGAACAGTTTAAGTTCGCTAGGAACAAATCAAGTTCGCTAGGAACAAATCAAGTTCGCTAGGACATTTAACAAACAAGTACGCTAAGTACAATGACAAGTTCGCTAAGAATTAATCAAGTCCGCTAAGTTCAATATACAAGAAGTTCGCTAAGGAGAAATACAAGTACGCTAACACTTAGACAAAAACTTCATATATAAACATAATCAAAGATAACAAAGTACATAATCAAAGTTTAAGTACAAACCAATGTAAAATTACAAATAAACATCAAAAAGATAAATAGTTTGTGTTGCCAACATAAATAAGCTCTAACAATGGTGACCACCATTCAACCATTGAGATGTAGTCAAACACCCTGCGATACCACTGAACACTATCCTACCATCGAACACCCTCGTTCAACCGATTTCTACAACCATCGATGCCTGAAAGGAATCCAAGTGATCTGACCATCGATCATTCGTTATTTACGGAATCCAAGCGATGATGAAAAGGTTTTTGTATGAATTATTTTACCGACCATTCTTTATTTTAGGTTTTTGATGACCATTAATTATGGTTTTTTATGATAGGTTTTTGTATAAAATTGATAAGATCTCGATTTTAAAGAATATTGCTTGCAACTTCGACCTTTTAAGTTTGTTTGATGAAAGGTATTTGCTGAATCCAAGCGATCCGACCATCGATAAAGTTATTTTTTTTGTCAACCATTGGTATTTAAAAGTATTTTGACGACATCTCGAATTATTATTTAAAGGTATTTGATTTTAAGATCCGTTCTTTGATTTTCTGGTTGTATGAAATTCTTTCATTATCTTGTATGAATTTTTTTTATATTCTTGTAGGTTGTAATCTGTGTATATTTAGTTGTATATTTGTTTTTTTTTTGTTCTATCTTGATAACACCGGTGTTTACTGAGCATCATACCACTGTTAATGGTTATAGCATCAGTGGTTAATTTGTGTTTTGTTGAACCTTGATGCTTTTACAGGTTGTAATCAATGTATTTCTAGTTGTACATTTGATTTTTTTTGTTCTATCTTGATAGCACCAGTGTTTACTAATCATTACACCGCTGTTAATTGTTACATCATCAATATTTTATACGCATATTTGATGCATTTGTAGGTTGTATAGGTTGTAATATACGCATATGCAGTTATACCTATGTAGAAACATCGATGCTACTGGTTATGAATGTATGGATGTAATTTTGTTTTTATTAACAGTTATGACAATGATGTATGACAATGATGTTAGTGGTTGTAACACTAGTGCTACATCTTACATATGAGAAAATGATAATAAAAAACGTCAAGACTATAATGGAATTAATGATAAAAATTCGACGAGTTTAATGGTGTAACTTTTATAAAAATCCGACAAATTATAAAAAAGTAACGGACTTTTTAAAATGGGTGGGGTTTTTATGTGATTATGTACATTGACAAATTTGTCCTTTTAATTAAAAAAAGGAACTGACACATGGCAAAATCTGGTGAGATCTAGTATATTTCCACCACTAGATGGTGGTTAATTAGTTATTACACTAAGGTTGGGTTAATATTTATTCCATACCCATATATATATATATATATATATATATATATATATATATATATATATGTTTGGGGTAAAATACATCCTGAATTATCCCTACATCCGTTGCAGATTAATCTTGATCGTCCATCACGATATTTTCATCCGATCATCCTTATGCGATCAAAAAACAAACGGAAGGGCGTTTTGGTCTTTTTATCCTTTTTAAATCTCCCTCCTGTATTAAGCGTAACTGCATCCCCGTCATTATTTAAGTATCATACTCCAAATTAAATGAACTAAATCAGAGTAACTACATTACCGTCTTTAATGGAGTATCATAATCCATTTTATTCGATTTCATTCTGATCTCATCCGGTCAAATACTCGTGTTCGTATAACATTTTTTCATCGATTGAAGCTTCTGCTGTTTTTGCTGTTTGAATTCCATGGCAAGTTGGTCTAATCACACAATTGAAGGTATTGCGTTACCATTTTTTGAATTGTATACAATTTCGATCTATCTATACGGTGTTTTTCAGCAGATCATTCTTCTATTGTTCATCACAACGTAATTGATTTTGTTTTTTTTCTTTTCGATTAATCTGATTTTTATTGCATGCGTATAAAATTTCACTCAATCGCGTGGTGTGTTTAGCATATTATGTTGTTTTTTCAGTTTATAATTTTTTAGAATATAGGTCATACGTGGATACTCGATAGTATGGTGTTTTTGATGGTTTTATGTTATAGAAATCAGTTTTCCATGATAATTACTTGTGTGATTTTGTATGTTTTTTTGTAGATGAGTATGTACACAAGGTTGTAGGTACTGAAGTTATTTCACCTAATTATGACAAAAAGCATTACATTCCTGATGTTCCAGAGAGGAATAAACCACGTGAAGGAAAATTATTTCTGTCAATTGACCATGCTCTCAGTTTTTACCAGTATTATGCTAAACTTTCTAGTTTCAGTGTCCGTAAGTCTACCGTAAAGTACAATCGATTTGGTGTTAAACAACATAAACAATTTCTCTATTCTCAAGAAGGTCATAACAAACAAAAAAGAAAGTGGATACACTTAATGACACTACTAAGCAAAAAGATTCGAGAATTAGTGTATCCAAAAGAGTTGGTTGCAAGGCAGACTTGTGCGTGGTGTTTGAGTTCAACAGATGGCATGTGAAAAAATTCGTTGAAGAGCATACTCATCCGTTTGTTGATGACCAGGATCTGCATGTCCTTGCATCATCTAGGAAACTGACTCATCTGCATAAGCATATAATCAACAACATGTCTAGGATTAATGTGGGCCCCGTGAGAGCTTTCAATATGATGAGGGAAATTTATGGTGGTTTCGAGTAAGTTGGTGCGTCAGGTGATGATTTTAAGAACTTTAAGAAGAAGAATAACTCGTTCATTGGTGAATACGATGCTCAAATGGTTGTAGACCAATTATTGAGGAAGAAAGAGTACTTGCCAAACTTTTCTTACGATTATATAACCGATGATGATAACTGTCTAAGAGTATTGTTCTGGGCCGATCAACTAGGAAAAATGAACTATCACATTTTGGCGATTTGATGTCATTTAATGCTACTTACCGGTCCAACAAGTATGGAACCTTTCATGTTCACTTTTTTTTATTTGTGTATTATGGTGTTTTTTGTTAATTTTAAGCTCATTTTATCTTGGTACATGTATTCTATGGTGTTTGTACCTTTCACAGGGATTGACAACCACTACTGCAATGTAACATTTGTTGGAGCATTACAGAAACTTATATTTGGTTGCTGAGGTGTTTTTTAAAACCATTTTTCAAAGAACCTCAAGTTGTTGTCACAGACCAAGACCCTGCTATAACCAAAGCAATTGACCAGGCTTTTAAACATTCAATACATCGCTTTTGTATGTGGCATATTATGAACAAGCTTTCGATGAAGGTATGGTGTTCTAATATGTAGGTTTACACCAGATCCACCCACCCATATTTCTGTATATTGTTCAGAAGCTGCCAGTTTTACTGTTTTCTTAATTAACACTTTTTTTGTCGTGGTGTTTTTGGATTAACAGGCAGGTGTACATTTGTGCAACTCGACAGATTTTAAGAAGGATATATGTAACATAGTGTGGACTGATGCAATTACACCTCAAGAGTTTGAAGTTAATTGGGAGAAGATTATCAACGAGTATCAACTTGCAGAAAACAAGTGGTTATTTGAGATATTCTCCATACGTAAGGGCTGGATTCCTATCTATTACAAAGATGAGTTGTTATCTAGATTGATGAGGACGACATCTCGGTCTAAGAGTGAAAATCACTTATTTGGCTAGCTGTGTAATGCAAGGTCCAACTTAGTTGAGTTTTTATCACATTATGAAACAGCAATGGAGTCGCAACGTCATACACACAGAAAGAATGACCACGATACTCGTTTCGCTAATCTAGTGTTGAAAACAGGGTGGTGGCTTGAAGCAGAAGCTATAAAGATATACACTAGAACAACCTACCTAGATGTTCTGTATGAGATGGACATGATGAGAAAGCTAATGTGTCAAACGTACATGCCACATGATGATTTTATCAAGTACTTCATTAAAGACTGGAAGCAAGTGGCTTCTAAACCATTTGAGGTATTTTTTTTCAATAATATAGTGTTTTTTTCCAACATTAATTTTGTTGAGTAATTGTGTTCTATTTAAAGTGGACTAATTTTATCCACCACGGTATTTTCAAAATAGGTGATGTTTCGACAGGCTGACATGACAATTTACTATGAGTGTAGACGTTTTGAAAGCTTTGGTCTTTTGTGTAGGCATATATTCTATGTTCTAAGGCAGATGGACATTAGGGAATTTCTAAAAAAAAAATATGTTCTTCGATGTTGGAGACGAGATATTGTCCCTAATTCATCTAATCGTGATCAAGATACTACTGCTATTACCGGTCTTGATGATGGTGGTCATGCTCTGTTGCGTGAATACATTTTAAATAAGTTGTATGATAATATGGCAGAGCTGTCTTTGTATAAGGATCATATTCAAAGCTATATGCAAAAGGCTGAAAACGTGGATTTTGTTCCTCCTCCCCCAGGCAAAAGAGACGGGTATATCATCTATGTGGTGTTTTTTTTTTCAAACATGTCCTCTATGTTGTTTTTTTTAAAACTGTATGTTTTTATGGAGTTTTTTATATGAAACACATGTTTGGGGAGTTAAATGGTACTTCTCAAAATGATAGGTTACCTATTAGGGTCCCTCTTGGTTACAAGACTAAAGGTCCTGGTTCGCATAAGCGCATGAAATCGAAGCAAGAAGAGGATATAGTCAAAGCTGGTAGGAAACAAAACAATGTCAGAGTTGTCTCGGATATGGCCATTACTCAACTACATGTCCAGAGCCACCACGGAAAAAATAAAGGTGTTGCGACTGAAAATATAGAAAAATGTTGGGTCCCGTGAGGGGCTTTTTAACAATGTTGACACAATTTAACTTAAACAAGATAAACAAGTTGCGGAAAGTAAATCAAATTAGAAGACAGCAATTCATAAAAGGGTTATTCTGTATATCTCAAACGTAAATAATGGTTTACACGAGTTTTTAGTATAACTATGTATCAACAGAAATAATTTTTCTATGGGAGTGATATTGTAATTGCTTTGAGAAGATATTGAAGTGTATGCTTGATGTCTTCCTTTGCTTGGTTAAGTCAGCTTGCTATTTATAGGAAGATGTAGCAAGTTTCTTTGGAAAAGGTGGTTGAGGAAGGTTGATTTTGAAGTGTGTCAGAGTATATAGAGATAAATTGAAGGTATTCAATTGATATCTTTTTCAACTTTCTTCAACTACTTTCGTGATTAATGTTAAGTTGGTATTCAATTTGCTTGTTCTTCATACAAAGGCAGAATTTGTTCTTCTCGTAATCTTTATCTTCTGATAGTCCAGAACTCCTTCAGGATTCTTCTTTGAAGACTTTTGATGCTTCCCATTAGAAGCCTTCTACAGAAATGAGGATTTTTGTAGAATTTAGTCTGTACAGAACTACTTCGGAATTTCCGGAGTAGTTCTGTATGAGTACAGAAATCATGCAGAAATCTGTAATTTATACAGACTTTCATATCCTTTCTCTTTTGAGGATATATCTTATCTTTTCTTCTAATACTTCACTGTTTTATGTTACATTTACATTGTGTTCTAACAATCTCCCCCAAATATTTAAAGAATATAATCAAAAAGAGAAAGTAACATAAAATGCAAATTCTTGGAAGATCAACGGTATGCATGGAGCTATGATTACATTTTTCTTAGGATATAATTCCGGTTATAGAGTCTTCTTTTACAAAGAATTTCTTGGGAAGAGGACTCCAGCAGGCTCTGTGCAGTTCCTTTTGAAGCATTGTGTGTTGTTTGAGATCTTCTATTGTTTTGATCATAAGTTCCCTTCTTCTTGCAGTCTCAGGTTCAGTTTCTCTGTTTTTATTTAGTAGGAAGGAGATGAATCTTAGAGATGCATCGGAGTAGGCATGACACTGGCTGATTCTAAAGAACCTTCTCTGTTTATTGTGATTTCTGAAGCAGATCCCTGTTTCACCGGTGCTTGGAATTAGTTTGGATCCTTTCCACTTTAATCCAGAAGGAAGGTCTTCTTTTGCAGTCTGAATGGCAAGTTTCTTCAGACCAGTTTGTATAGCTAACTCATAGTCAATCAGAGCAAACCTGTTGTATTTCTTCTTTCCTGCCTCCCTGAGTCGATGTATTGCTCTTCTTTTCTTGAGGCTTGTTGAACCATTTGTCATACAGCTTTTGATGAGGGACAGGATGTGCATTTCACTAAGTTGATCAAGATCTGCATCAGTGAATGTATATGGTTGATGACTGTTTGCAGTGGTAGTGATTTTGTAGGAGTTGAAGTATTGAGTGAAAGGATTTCCCTTTTGTTGTCATTATTTGACCTCATCAATCTACATGATGGTGGCATCTGAGTGCATCCAGCTTTTTTTAAATGGCAAGTTGTTGATTTTCTCCTCCAAAATATTTTTGCTCATTGAGCTCATTTGAGGAGGTTGTTCTGTTTCTTGAAGGAATATGTCTTCACACCTTCTCTTTTCATGCCATAGTGAAAATGCAAGAACATTGGATCGTCTACTCAATCTAGCTATTCGGAGATCAAAACGTAATTAACCAATTGTTTTATTGATCAAAAATGAACAATTATAACCAGTATGCACTCAGAATATAGACACAGAGAAACACCTTAGAAACACATACTTAACAGAATCTCTCATGCTCAGAACTACTGAATACAAAGAACAAACACACTATATAAAGCCACTGGCCGAACTCCATCCGAACTCGGAGTTCGGTAGGTCCGAACCTTAGGTTCGGACCAGGATCGGCCTGTCAACCTTTGTCTTGAACTTGTTCTTTAACTTGATGTAACTCGATACTTCACACGACGCACATATCATGTATCAACAAACTCCCTCTCGTCGTGTGCAGTATCACTTTAACATCTTCAAATTTGTATCTTCAATTAAGCTCCCCCTCAAGTGTAGAATCTGTTCATCCAATGAAATGAATCTTCGAACAAGCTTGATCTTGAATACTTGACGATGTTTAGTGTATCTCTGGTCTTTATCAACAACTTCAGAAGATTTGAAGTTGTGATATTTTCACTTTAGCAACCTGCACAATCATTTAAATAATCTTGGCACAAAACGTCTCTTCGAGACTTGAAGATATGATATTGAAAATTTGATTTTGTATCATGTTTTGATCAGATCGAAAATAAAGCAGAAACAAAATCTTTTTGGCTTTTAGAAAGTTTATGTCAAAACAAACCTAAAACCTTTTTGATTTTTCAAACTTATGCTAAAACACACCAAAAATCTTTTTGTACTTTTCTTGAAATGAAATGAAATACAATACAGAATCAAACTTTATATTTGGTATGAGAAAGATCACTATATGGGATCATATTGGACATAATGCACTGAACTACACTTCAATTTCGATTAATCGAAGCACATAAGTCATGCTAATTGCCAGTATAATTTGTCCATCTTAAACTCAGGCAGAATCATACTTATAACATCTGAATATGTTAAGGTATTGATTAGATTTGCTTTGACCAGTGTATCCCACACTATCAGACATATTCAGACATTTTCTTTCTCCTTTTTTCTTTTGCTTTTTCATTTTGTGTGATTACACTTATGAATTGTCACAAAGTATAATATTTTCATGATATCGTCAACTGTGTTACATGCAAAAAGAAATAAGAACGTTAAATCGTCTACCTTAAGGTCGATCTTTCGATACGCAGATAAGGCCTCAGATTTAACAAAATAAAGAAAATAAAACAAGCTGAAATTGTATAACCCAACAACAATCAGGTCGGTACTCCCGTACACAGCAGAGAAAGTCCGATGAGTTATATGAAACACCAAAGAAAATAAAGCAGAATGTCAAACGAACAACGATCAGGTCGGTCTGTGGACACGCAGAGAAAGTCCGATCGTTTGACAAAATAAAGAAAATCAAAACAAGTTTAAATCTTTGCAAAATGAACACATGTATACACAGTGACTTCTCATTCATTTTCACATTTTTTTTCTTCTTTTTGTCATGAAATACGCATCAAGATGTTATCCACATGGTCAAGCATTAGTATTTAGTGTATATCACATCTGAATACTTTATGATTTGTTGAGCCTACCAAACATATCAAACAATGATCTTATGGTCCTTTCATCTACTCTATTCATGAGTCAGATACGTAAACCAATGTACCATCATTTCCCAATGATCAATTTCTCACAATTTTATCTTGTGCATGTATTCACCTTCTTTATATATTTGGCATGTATTCACCTTCTTCCCATAACATGCATTTTCACAATTTCTCCCCCTTACATGCATTTCTCCCCCTTAAAATGAAAACTCTATTTTTGGATTTTCATTTTACAAAAACAAGAAGCTATTTTTGGTTTTTATCAAAGGAAAATGCATAACGAAAGTAAAATTGATCAATCAACACGGATATCTTTCAGTTTTATATTTGTCAGGAAAAGTTGCAGGTTAGAAAGATATATCATGAAAGTTAAATTAAGCAGAATACTCCTCTATCAAGAACTTTTCAATCGTCGATAGGTCTTCTAGAAGTACCTGCACACTCGTCAAACCGATTAGTTCATAAATGACCCAAAGCGAATTACTTCCGGTCGACTAGTATCCTGATTTTGCTTAGAAACTACCTTTGGTTTCCATTGTTGTGGTTTTGGTAATTTAGTTTTTGATGAAGTATCACAGGTGACTGTGATGATGAACCTACATCTTGAGTCAAACGTTTTTGTTTTAAGAAAAATGTAGGCTCAACTTCATTAAAAACTCTGCCTTGTTTATTAAAGAACATTGGTTTGGCAGGTTTACCAAAAACTGGTTTCTTGTGAAACCGCTGAGGTGAATCAGCACGCAGTGGACAATCTTTTACCATATGCCCTGTTCGGTGGCAAATATAACATATTCGTTTTGTTTTGTCCCACTTTTGATGTACCTGCGAAGAACAAGAAACATGAATATCTCGAGCATGATCAGAGATAGAATCATATACCTGTCGGCGATGATCATGCACCCATTTAAATGTTGGGCTTCGAGAATAAGAACCATCAGAAGAACATCTTGCGGTTTGATTCTTCAAGGTTCTTGAATCAGCTTTCTTCGCAAAAACTTCAGAAATCTTCCGAGCATCGACACAATGAAGAGGAAACTCTTTGTCGGAGAAAGCCTGGTCGGAACCTTTTAGCTTGTAGAAACGCTCCGGTTGAACCTTTTCAGCTTTAAAAACTTCCTTCTTCACTTATTTCATCTTTAATTTCTTCAAATCTTGGGGTGATGATGCTGGAACCTCCGCAGCTTTCACATTCTTTGCCTTAAAACCCAAACCAACATGCTTGCCAACAACTTTTTCCTCAGAATGTAAATTTTGGTGTCTGTCTTTTGCCAACTTAGAAAATTCAACTTTGATATCTTTAAGATTTGTCTTTTCAAAGAAGATCATCTCATTAAATTCAGGTTGAGAACGAATCTTGTCACTTGAAGTTGCAGATTTCTCATTGTCAGCAGATGACGAACCAGAAACAAACTTTTGAGCAGGAGGAATCTCAGATTTCTTGCCTTTCTTCTTCTTAGGCTTCTTATTTTTCTTCTTCTTCACAACCTTTTCTTCTTCAGAATTGGATGATGAGAACTTGGAGTAATCAACCTCTTCAACCTTTTCTTTCACATCTTTGAAAGCTTCTTTGATTTGAGCAGGGGGTGATGCAGTTTTATCGAACATCTTCTCAAAATTAGCATCTTTAGCTAAAAAGCTTGTAAACACTTGAGAATTTGAAACATTGTTTAGCAATCGATTAGCATCAATAACTTGAATCTTGAGATTAGAAATTTGCATTTGCAGCTTCAACAATCTTTCTATCTTGTTTTGAATTTTCTATAACTTCATTCAATAACTGGATCTCTTTAATCAAACATTCATTCTTCACACCCAATTCCTTCTCATGTTTCTTAGACACTTCCAAGTCCGAAGAAACCAATTTGAATTCCTTATAAAGCTTTTGAATTTTATTCAATAATGAAGCATTCTCTTTCAACAAACTCTCCTTGGTGTTGAACTTGTATCAGAACTCGTATCGGAACTATAATCTTCTTGATGATCATGGGTGACAATTAAAGCTGATGAATCATACCCAAACTGTTTACCCCAATCATAAACAACATCATGTTGAACTGTTAAAGCAGTTGTCTTGCTTATGTTACTGGAAGATGGTTGAGAAAAACCAGGTTTGCTACTTTGTGGTTGTTGACATTCTTTGGTAAAATGTCCAAGCTTTGAACATTTGTAACATTTTAACTTTGACTTGTCAAAACCTAATTTCTCATTAAAATCAGAAGTAGTTTTTCCATGCTTCTTGAAAAATCTCTTTGATCTTTGACTCAGCATAGCATATTGCCAAGAAATATCCAATTTAGTCAACTGGTGATCATCAAGAGCATCAAGATCATCCATTGTTAATTTTGCATCAGCAACATTTTTGATAACCAAACCAAATGATGATGAAATTAAAGCAGCAATCATTTTGGCATAATCATCCAATGATTCAGCAGAAAAGGGATTCTGACTTGATGAATTTGGAATTGTAAAGCTACACCATCGTGAGGAATTGTAATCAGAATTTCCAGAAACTCCAGCCATGAAAGCAATACTTGGTACAGAACTCAAATTTGGCTTTGCTTTAGCATTCATGCTTACAGAATTATCACCATGATACAACTCAGGATTTTATGAAGTAGCAGTTGACTTCTTTGAGTTTAACATTTCCATTTCCCAAGCATGAAGTTTTCCAGTAAGCTTGTGAAATGTCAATGTAGATTATTCTTTATCATATGTGAGCAGCAAAACATAGTTCTCCCACTTTTCAGGCAACGCTTCCATAATCTTCTCCTTCAAATCAGCATCGGTTTTCTCAATTCCAACAACCTTCAATTCACTAATCAAATGTGAAAATCTTGAAACAAGAGCAGTAATATTCTCATTGTCATAATGTTGAAAATTATCAAATTCTTTATTCAACACTTTCTTCCGACTCTTCTTGTAATCATCATTTCCTTGACATCTTGCTGATAGAGCATCCCACAATTGCTTAGACTTCTTGCAAGTACTAAATTGATAAAGCAACTCAATGGGTAATGCCATTGTAAGATAACCAAAAGCTTTTTGTTCAAGCTTGTATGATTTCCTTTCAGCAATGTCAAAGGTATGAACTTCCTTGAAATCTCTGGCATCAGTCGGATGTTGATAAAGCTTCTTGATTGGAATCCACAAATCGATATCATTCGTACTTATATAAGCCGAAAATATTTGCTTCCAATTTTGATAATCCTCCAACTTCAATAACTTGGGAACTTTCTGACTTGTTCCAATTTCGTTATCAAAGTCATCATGGTCTGCCTTGCGCTCTGCATAGCGGCAAAAGCTTGAAATTCCGACATTGTTGAAAAAATGTGAATTCTGGTTGTCCAAACTCTATCCGAGCTTAGTCACTTTGTCTGAACCTCCTCCGAACTCGCTCAGAACTTCAAAGAAACCGAACTATGCTGAACTCTAACCGAACTCTGTCCGAACCACACCTGAACAAGCAAATCTTCCGAACGCTGACCAAACTTGGACCGAACTTCGTCCGAAACAGATGTATGTCCGAACTTCGACCGAACACAGACCGAACACGCTCCGAACTTGGACTTCGGAGCGGTTACTCCGAACCTGACCTGAACAGTCCGAACCTCAACATAATTTTTAAAAAATGCTCGAATTTGAACAGAATTTAATGAGATTTGCAGCAATCGGACAAGAAAAATGATAAGGAATGATTTAGAAGCAAGTTTGGCACATAAAACTCGATAGATTTGATTGAAAACATGCAAATAAACTCGAGAAACACCAAAACGTTTCAGAAACTCTGGAAATAGCAACCACAGATCAGTAGAGTGAACCAGAAAGCTCTGATACCACTTGAAAATGAAAGAACATTGGATCGTCTACTCAATCTAGCTATTTGGAGATCAAAACGTAATTAACCAGTTCTTTTATTGATCAAGAATGAACAATTAAAACCAATATGCACTCAGAATATAGACACAGAGAAACACCTTAGAAACACACACTTAACAGAATGTCTCACGCTCAGAACTACTGAATACAAAGAACAAACACACTATATAAAGCCACTGGCCGAACTCCATCCGAAATCTTGGTTCGGCAGGTCCAAACCTCAGGTTCGGACCAGGTTCGGCCTGTGAACCTTTGTCTTGAACTTGTTCTTTGACTTGATGTAACTCAATACTTCACACGACGCACATATCATGTATCAACACATAGTTCCTCAATATTTTTTTCTTTTTTGTAGTTATCTTCAAATAAAGATTGGGAAACTATTGAGACCTCAGGAGCATTAAGGTCTCCCCTAGATTTGTGGCTTTCTCCTTGCCGTTTTCAGATTCCTTGGTGGATTTTGAGGTACCTGCAGTTTGAGTTTTGATAGTGGTACCTGATGAGGGTGGAACTAGAGGCCGATTGGACTTCTGTGCAGGTTGTGTCAGTGGTGGTGGTGGAGGCATCGAGTGATCAGCAGCTAGACTAGGCTTACATTGATTATGTTTCTTTCTTTTGGGAGAGGACTCGAGTTCATCAGGAGCTGTCTTTCGCTTTGATCTGGGAGGGGAATCATCAAGATTGATGACCGGAGGAGTTGTGGTTTCCCTTTCTGAAGGCTTCTTAAGTGGATTGGCTTCTGTTACTTGTTTGGATAGATTTTTCATTCTTTTCTCTAGGAGTATCTGATCTGAAATTATCTTTATCAGATTTGAGTTTTCTTCTTGTATTTCCTTGTGTAAATGACTGAATTCTCCTTTGATCTTATTCAGCAACTCTTCTCCTTTGGCTTCATAGAATTGTAATGCCTTTTGAGCCATTTTATTTAGTTCCTTGATCTGATTTGTAGTGATTCTTGTTTTCCTCCTTTTAGTTGCCCACTACGTCAAAAAGTGGCTTTGGCCACGGTTTTTTTTTAAACGCATAGCCACTGTTTTGTAAAAAAACGTGGCCAAAGGTAAGAAATACTAGTTTTAGCCACACATATTTTGTACCCGTGGCCAAATATATAGCCTTTGGACCCTTTTAGACACGTATTTTTTTGTTTATGTGACAACAACAATCAGGTGCAGTGGCTTTAGTCACTGTTTTACAAAAAACATGTGGCCCTTATTTGTCACGCTTAATAAAGAGTGGCGAAATGCACCAAACGGCCACAGAATGTTTATGATTTTTAATTCGTGTGACCAAAAAGGAATGTATGGCCACGTTTAAATAATGTTGTGTGACGGAAGAGTAGATTTTATTACTTAGTAAATTATAAAAACAAAACTATTAATTATATATTATGCGTGGCTAAATGTGAGCAATGGTCACGCTTTTTACTTAGTTATGTGGCTAAAAACTAGTACATATGGTCACTGTTATAAGACCACCCACATCAATAAACCACTAAATACCACCTTTTTGGTCCAGTCAGCATGCCACGTCATGTACTTCCCACATACCACAAAACCCACTTTTTTTCCACATCAAGTACTTCCCCACATACCACCTTTTATTTCCACATCACCATTTTATTTAATCTTTATTTATTTATAACGGCTATATTTTTAATGAAAAAAATAATTTAATATTAAATTATTATTAAATGTTAACGGCTATTTTATTTAAAATTTAAAAATTTTTATATTTAATAAAAAAAAATAAACATGGAAATCCTACATTACTTTTATTAAGGTGGTGGATACATTTGTGAAGGTGGTGGAAATCCTACATTATTTAATCTTTATTTGTGAGGGTTGTTGAGTTGCTTGTGGGGGTTGTTGTTGTTGCTGTTGATGTTGCATCCCCGCCATTTGTTGTTGTTGGAACATCCACATTTGTTGCATCTGAAAGTATGTTTGTGGATCCATTTGTGAAGGTGGTGGATACATTTGTGAAGGTGGTGGATACATTTGTGAAGGTGGTGAAGATTGGTTAAGAAATTGGCTCATGCTTGTACCATCAAATTCTGGAAACATAGACGTGAATGATGGTGGGTTTCGGTTTGAGTTTCTGTTTGGGTTGAGTTTGAGTTTGAGTTGTTGTGATCCATTTGGAAGCTTGAGTTTGCAGAAATTTGAGAGAGAAATGAGAGGTTTGCAGAAATTTGAGAGAGAAATGAGAGGTTTGATGTGTGAATGAAATGAAGAAATGAAGTGGTATTTATAGACTTTTTTGAAAAAACTAGCCGTTATAATAAGACAAAAAAAAACTAGCCGTTTTTTTTTTATAAAATTATTAAATTTAATGTTTTATTTAATTATGAATTTTAGAAATTTTTTCAGATTTTTTTCAAATTTATTTATATTTTATTTGAATTATTAAATATTAAAATAAAACAAAAATCTTTGAATTTTTAAAAAAAAGAGTCGTTAAAGAAAAAAGAAAAAGGAAAAAGAAACAGATGGGGCCCACTTCATCTCGTATGTGTGCGTACGTGGGGACGTACGTACGCGCGTACGTACGTACACCACAACGCGTACGTACGCCGTACGTACGTACGTACGTACGTACCGGCATAAATCCCACCGATGTGGGTGGTCTAAGGTTGTGTGACTAAATAGTAGGTTGTGAGTGACAAAAATCTATTACATATGGCCACATATATTAACTGTGACTAAATAGTAGCCAATTTTAATTAGTTAATTATCTGTGGCGACGGCGGATATACATCATTACTAGAGGTCAAATCTTTATCTACCACCTCGAGTTTCGGATATAAATCATATCATTAATTAATTAATTGTCGATCATCACCATATACGCCGTTAGCTCTCTCAGCTCTCTGTTTTTTGGTTTATCATGCTACTCTCTGAAAATGTGGCATTTGCGTCCTCTGAATGTGGAAGATAGCCCTGAATACGGTGAGTAATCATCTAAATGACTGAAATTCAAATGCTTTAATGTGGAATTCGCGTCTCTGATTTGGTTATTTTTCTTGAACAGGGGAAGAAGATTTTAGTCTGTTTACTTTGGTGATCTATCACGTAGGGTATTTTGTGAGCCTCAATGGTCGGATACAATACATCGATGGGAGGGTTCGCTACTTCGACGAGGTGGACATTAACTCCTTCTCGTTCGATGACCTAGGTCAAATGGTGTCTGACCTAGGTTATGACTTGAACGATTTCGACCCCTACCTGAGGATCCCAGGGTTGTCTCTGGATTTTGGACTGGTTCCATTCACTAATGATCCGATGGATATTAGGCCCTTGGCCTTGCACGTCATGGACGAGGAGGTCATATCCATCTACCTCGATGGAGATGTGGAGGTGTCTTCCTCTTCCTCCTCCTCCCCCTCTGAAGGTAGCTACCCATGGAGAACAGACCGATATGACGATTCAGACAATTTCTCTAGTGGGAGCATGTTTTAAGCTTATGTTGTTTTTTATTATATATATTTGTAATTAATTAACTGATATCACATCTTTTGGATTATATATGTAATTAATTGTTTATATGTTATGCATCCGATGTGTCTTTTGACTTTTCTTCCTGAAGAATTCTAGTTCATCCGGTTGTCTTCTACATATATTAGGTTGTGTGACTAAATACCTATCTATATAATAAACATGAGTTTTTAAAGTCCATGTGGCACAATTTTAGGTGTGCCATATTGGATTTGCTTACTTGTCAATTTCTCATAATTTAAAATTAAAAAATTACATTAAATTAAATTCTTTCCATAAAAGAATTATCCATATTTTTGTTTAAAAGACCACAACTTTTATTCATCATATCTCCTTTATTTCTCAACAAAAATTCAATTCGTAAATTGCTTTGGATTCGTGACAGAAAACCTAACAAAACTAGATCCATATTGCTTAGGTTTTGATCAACGAATCAGAAGTTTATTCCAAGGCTTTCATTGATTCCAACAGATAAACAAATTGCTTTCAGATTTCAAATAAGACAATTTCTAATTTTGGTTTTTTTTTTTTTTTGCAATGACCATAAAAAAAGTTAAGGTCAATCGCTGTCTAGAGTTTGACTGTTTTTAAAGAACCTGGTATTAAGCAAAAAGGGTCTTAGAATCTTAGTTTTAGATAAAGATGGTCGCCAGACGAATGTAACCAAAAACATTGTATTCAAATCTTTTTTTTAAACTTGTAAATTTAATATTATTGAATATTTATCAGCTCTTTAGCTTTATGTATTATTCAGTTCAATTTTTTTTTTATTTAGGTTCATCTTTTATTTTGCATAATTCTTTTTATATCATAACCTCGGGTATTTACCCGGGTCACTGACTAGTTAGTGTATTATAAGGAATTGTATTCAACCACAATGATTTTAATTCACTAGATAATGGGTTTAAATACATGGGAATATCCTATAGACTACGAATAGAAATAACAACTTTGGTTATTTATAGTATATATAGTTCATCATGAAGAACTTTAGTTTATCCGGTTCATCCTGAAGAACTCTAGTTCATCCTCTTCTATTACTGAATAATTAGTCTTGATCCTGAAGAACTCTAGTTCATCCGGTTCTATTCTTCTTCTTCACTAATGAATAACTAAAATTGATCATGTTTAATTATAAATAATCTCAGTCCGCCAAGGCAGTGAAACAGTTGTCTAAAAATGTCATCCGGTTCTGTTCATCTGCTCTCATTCCAGATGAACTCTTCTTTTTGAGGAATTCTAGTTCATATGGTTTTTTTCTTGTTAGTTCATACGGTTTTGTTCTTGTTCCAATTTACTGAAGAATTAAAATCTATCCAGTTTATAAATCCTGTCATTCACTATTAGACAATCAAAAAATTATAAATTGTAGCAAACAAGGCT
The DNA here is from genome assembly GCA_039602395.1 of Deinandra increscens subsp. villosa. Classification (NCBI taxonomy): domain Eukaryota; kingdom Viridiplantae; phylum Streptophyta; class Magnoliopsida; order Asterales; family Asteraceae; genus Deinandra; species Deinandra increscens. The sequence continues at coordinate 76,746,076 of JBCNJP010000010.1, read as the reverse complement.
TGAACCTGGGTCAGTCAAAAAACAAGGCTTGAACCTAGGTCAGTTAAAAGAAAGGAACAAACTACAAGATTAAGAAGAACCATTGAGACAAAAGTGTTAACTGGTTATATTTTAACCAGAACTTATTTAAGTACTCGCATCACATAAGAAATAATTGATAAACAAAATTTGCGTTGCCAAAGGTAATAAATAGACACGGTAAAAACAGTATTTGTGTGGTAAAGGTAACAAAATATACAAGGTTATCTTGGCCTGACCTTTCCACTTCTTCCCACCATAGCTGGTAGCGTGTCCTTTCTGCCTTTAAATTTCCACTTTTTCGCCACCAAAATCTTCTGTACGAACGTATTTCCTGTTCATCAAGAAAAAAAACTTCGATCGATCAATGGCTGCCTTTGGTAAACAATGGAGGATTAGGGGTGTTAATGAACCAGCACCCTACTACTGAAAGACTCCCCGTAAGTGTATTTTCACTCAACAATGGTTGTACGTTTTTATTTTTAGGGTTTTATGATTTTTAGTTACTTACTCTCTACTCTGCATTTGTGTTCTTTACAGGTGGTCGGAGGTTCACCCTCAAGGTCCATCACTGTGGCGATTTCCACCGGAATGCCGCCGGCCAGGATGTGTGGAAGGGAAAGGTAGATTATGTCGACTATGTCGATATTCGCATATTTGATTGTCATGATCTGAACCAAATGGTGCAATACCTAAACCACACATCGATTGGCTATTTCCTCATTTACTGGAGGATCCCACCTATGTCCATCACTGCCGAAGTTGTAGGGGATATGAAACTTCATCTCCAGGGACCAAGGGGGAGAGAGGGCTGGATGTGTATTTAATCCGGAACAGGGATTCCACCTACACCTCCGAGTTGGGACCGAGATTGCCGCCTGGTCAAAAGCTGTTTCTTGATGACAGCAGCAGCAACAGCAGCAGCTTCTTTGATGATGAAGACTATATGTCGGATGCTAGGTCTTAGCTAGTTAGATAGATTTTTGTATAGGATCTGATGAAAATCTTTGTATAAAGATTAATATATATATATATATATATATATATATATATATATTAAAGTTTTTGTTAACTCTTCCTCATGTTTTATTTTGGTTAACCCCATTAATTATATAGATAGATTTTATCTCAATCATTAAAGTTGATTTTATTCTAAATTTGATTGTTGCAAATAGATTTTATTGTGAACTGATGTGAATTTTATTTTATTGTGAACTGGTTAACCATCCTGGAGAACTTTAGAACTCTATTTTACCCGGTTCATCCTGAAGAACTCTAGTGCATCTTCTTTCAATACTCATGAACTCTTCTTCCTGAGGAATTGTAGTTCATCCGGTTTTGTTCTTCTAATTTAGAAGTAAAATTTATCCTGTTTATAAATCATCTCATCCCACCATATCAAAATGTCAACATATACTAACATAACATATGAATATATATTTCATGTAAGATCACAGTTATGAGTAAAATGGAGTCTGCTATGATTCATTGAAAATGTGTATGTTATTATAATAGAATAAAACTGGTTAACCATCCTGAAGAGCTTTAGAACTCTAGTTTATCCGGTTCATCCTGAAGAACTCTAGTTCATCTTCTCTCAGTCCTCATGAACTCTTCTTCCTGAGGAATTGTAGTTCATCCGATTTTGTTCTTCTTCTAATTTAGAAGTAAAATTTATCCTGTTTATAGGTCATCTCATCCCACCATATACCAAAATGCAAACATATACTAACATAACATATGAATATATACTTCATGTAAGATCATAGTTATGAGTGAAATGGAGGTCTGCTATGATTCATTGAAAATGTGTATGTTATTATAGATGAAAAGTGTATGAATAAATTAACTGTAACAACTTATGTTAACATACAAACTGGAACATATTATGCAATTGTACACAAATACAGGGATCAACTCGATCTTCCAGCCAAGTTCATCTGGTTCCCATCTTGTTCTCCTCTTCAATAGCTTGTAACCGAAATTTGTCCCTGTGAAATAGGAGACTTTCATGATAGGTCTGGGTCATTATTCTGCTCTCAGTATCACCAATCCTGACAATATCTCGTATCTCATCTTCAGAAAGCCCATTTAGAGCATATTTTAAGCTTTTAATTGTCTCACCATGTTCACTGGTGAAAATGTAATACATGTCTGTTTCTTTCTTATACTCCCAGTTGGTCACCTGTTTTCTCTTAATTACCACATGAAGCCTGTTAGTTATCATTATTAAATGGATTCGGTCTTTGTCAGCCTGGCTCCATTCTGGATCTGGAACTGTACTATGCCTTATGAATGGCCCATCCACTCTATAGACTACCAACTTTCCATCCTTATCAACTTCAAGCGTCGAAACAGGATTGTCAATGCTGCTTTGTGTGGCTTCATCTACTTCCCTGTATAAGTCATCTAAATACATATTTATCCTCACCATTAAGGATTCCTCTTGTGAACACGCACCCTTCATATCACCACGTAACTGTCTAACATCACCCAACTCATGGTCAGTGAGGTTGTACATAGCTTCTTCAGCTTTAAACTTTAGTACCTCATTTGAACAGCTGGTTGTGAACATGTATACTTTGGCTTGATCATCATACCTCCAGGAGATGATTCTTCTCCTTTCAGCATGGACATCTCTGTATCCATCCTCCTCATTGATCCCTTTTCCTTTTCCCTTCCTAGACACTGAATTCATTCTCTTGGTGGGTGGTTTTTCTGGTGATTTGGGTGGAGATGAGGGTTTTCATGGTTTGTTTAGGTGAGGATATGGAGTTGGAAGAGTATGTTCAATTCTAGGTTGTGGTATAAAGGGTGTGAAGTTGTCTATTCTAAACTTTGGTGGAAGAGGCTTTAATGTTACAGGTGTAGGATTTTTTTCTGGTCTACTAGTTCTAGAGGGTTTCTTCTGGGTTGCTATGAGGCTAGAGTTCTGTTCAGATCAGAAAATGCACCTGGTAATGAGGGAGCAGTGGGTTGTGAGGCTGTGGTGGAGGGTTGAGATGATGAGAGATGAGGATCAGAGACAGTGTCAAACATTTCCTTGATAATGTTGATCCTTGGCTTCTTTTGCTGAGTAGTTTGCATAGGAGCTTTACTCTTCTTTTCTTTGAGGTAGCTGAGACCTTCAGGATGTAAGGAGTCAAACAGAGCATGCATACCTGGTGGCCTTTTCACACCAGTAAGTCTTTCCTTTTCGATTTGGCTCTTCCTGATAGCATCATAGTCGTTTCTCAGCCTTGGCAATTTGCAAGAGTTGATTTTTTTTGGGTCCTCCATCATGATTTCCTTGAAGTACCATTTATGAATTAGCAAGTCATCCTCCTCAGATAGAGTTTGATATCTAGTACCTTGCTTCTATTTTTGATCCTGTTCTAAAGAGCTATCAATAAATCTCTTTACATTCATCTCCTTGGCTTGATCAACTCTGATGACTAGGATCATGTACATCCACTTGATCAAGTTATCACCCTTCATTTCATCAACCCATGCATCAGTGAAACACTCATTGCCTCTGAGCATCACACTGAACTGAGCTAGGAAAACCCTATTATCTTCATTCTTCTTCATATGAATTTTCCTATACTCATTTCCCAAGACCCTTCTGTACTTGTCAACTTTGTCTGAAAGACCTTGCTCTTCAGCTTTGGCAATTCTTTCTTCTATGTACATATCAGATCTTCTCCTTGCTGCATTGATAAAGAACATCATGTCTGCATTGTTGATGATATACTCATAAATACCTCTTTCTATGAGTAGTCATTTCTGTTCTTCAAACTCTGCACTTTCCTTCTATTCTTGAAATTTCTTTTGTATCTCAGCATTCTCCTTTTCCAATTGATCAATCAGAGCCTTTGTTGTAGGATCCATGTCTTCTTTCTGGCCTCCTGTGCTCTGATCATCATCCATGTCTCCGAGATAACTTGCTCAGGAATAGTCTTAGTGCCAACTTCCGGAGTAACTACCTTGGGACTATCTTCCGGAGCAACTTGTTCCGAAATAGTCTTAGGCAATTGCTCAGGAGCAACTTCCGAAGTAATGATGGGCAGAGATGGAGCACTCCTTAACCAAGTGCAGTTAAGAGTATTCCTAATAATCATTTTTCTCATGAAAGATAGATCTTCAGGAGCTATATCCACATTTGTGGTTTGCAGATCACTCATCACGCTTGTGATAATCTGATTATCAGCAGTCACTTGCACCTGATGAAGTTGTTCAACCAGATCAACTAGTTCAACCAGATCAACATGGCCTTCTTCCTCCGGATGAAGTTGTTCAACCGGATCAACATGGCCTTCTTCCTCCGGATGAAGTTGTTCAACCGGATCAACTTGTTCAACCGGATCAACTTGTTCAACTTTATCAACATCTGAGGAAGACACCCTGTGCAAGATCCTATTTTGAATTAAATCTAGTTTAACATGTGAATTTCATTTCAACGTATGGTTGATAACCTTACCTATCAGTGGCTTTCACAAATTGTCCTGCCTTCAACCATTCAATTTCTTCTCCTTGAGCTCTCATAATTGCACGGAGAGCTGCCAATTCATTTTCAAGTTTTGTACATCGAACCGTCAATTCAGTATGTGTCATGCTGCTCTCAACTGGTGTGTTGCCAGTATCTTTGAGCAAAGAAGAGCAAACAAACCGACCTTGTTCATGCTCAGCACCCATGGTTTCTTGGCACCTGGGATTCCTGTTGTCAATCAAAGGTTCCTGAATAGGTTCCCTGACAGAAACAGTTGCCGTGGATTGGGTCTCAATGATGTTGGCACTGTCCTCAGGGTCCAGTGGGACTTCATGAGTAGTGTCAACCATTTCCACCTGACTTGCTTCATCACTACTGCAAGTCACCTTATCACCATAATGTTGGTTGGGTGATTGAACCAAGTCCAGCAGTATATTCCCTGCAATAAGGGTTGGGGAATCTACTTTATGTGGCCTAGGTGATATACCACCCTCATTCTGAGGTAGTCATGTGGAGGGTCTAGGTAAAGGAGACCCAGTCCTCTTCCTTTTGGGTGATTGTGGAGTGCGTGTGGTATTTTTGGGTGTGGTTTTTGATGTGGACATCCTCTTCCTTTTGGTGGGAATTTGTATATCAGTGGAAGAGGATGGTCGGTCTGGTGTGGGCTCAACACTTGTTGGTGTAACAATGTTGTCACCAGGAGCAGTTTGCTCAGGAGCAGTCCTGGCCTTTGGCATAGGGTGTGATGTGTCTTTACCAAGAAAAAAAGTTTTGTTCTCTTGCATGTTAGAAAATGTTTCACTTGTAAAAGATTTTAGTTCAAGATGTTGATCAGAGATTTACAGATTTGGAAATTCACAATTGAGAATGTGTTGGATGAATCTGGGGTACATGTAAAAGAACCTTTTAGGTTTTAGATTTTCCAGCATTCCATCACATATCATTTTTGAAAAGTTAAAGTTGAGCCCATTTACCAATCCATGAAAAGCGGATGATTGAGGTGCATCAAGTTCATCCCACGCAGTTTTCTTGTGAGATAGGCAGGGGAGAATGGTATGAGCAAGATATCGCCAAACATAGGGTAGTTGTCCCTTTTTGACGGTCGCACAAGTTAAGTCACCCCCATACCCAATTGCTTCGTACGTCTTCAAGTACAATTCAGACTTTTAATCAGGATCACCTCCTGCATCATTGAATTTCAGATGCTTCCAGATCATTTCTTCAGTCAAACTAATCTCATTCCCATTGACTCTAGAGTCAATTTTACCAACCCCGTTGCTATCAACAGATTTTTTGGCTGAGTCCCAAAATTCAGCAATTTTCTGCTTGCATATTACAGGATTCTCAGTTAAAGCAAAATGAGTATTGGATTTCTCGAGGAAATCATTCATTTCATCAAATAGCTTTGACTTATCAGACTTCTCGAAGTACGCTACAACATTGTGTTCGGCGAAGAACAGTTGAGTAGCCTTTGATGCAACCTTTCGATTCAATTTGGGTGCCATTTGTGAGAAATTAGAGAGTAAGGTTTACGTTTAAATCGCCAATTAGAAACATGGAGAGAAAATAGAGTGTAACTGTTTCTCGAAAATGCAGTTTTATACTAACGGCAATTCTTCTGGATCACAATGAACCCTAAGAATTGAAACAAGGGAAGTTATTGGAGTTTGCCCATTTAGTTGAAATTGGGATGGGGGAAATTTTTTATAATTTAATTTGGTTTAGAAAAATATTATTAATTTATTTTAATTGTATCCACATCAATTAGGGTCGATTAAGACCGATGAGGATAAATGAAGATAAAGTAGGACCAATTAGGACCAACGAAGCCACGAGGCCCAATTAGGGTAAATTGGGGTCAATTTGGGTCAATGAGAATCAATTAGGGTCAATGATGAAGACCAGTTATAACTACCGAGGGTCGATTTTTCTCAATATCAACGCCTTATGAGGACCAAATATGACCATTTAGGGTTTATTAGGCCGATTGAGGGCCAATTAAGCTCAATGAGGACCAGTAGACTGAATTAAGGTCAACCATGGTCATTTATGACAAATGAGTACCAATGAGGGCCAGTGAACACTCAGTTAGGATGAATTAGGGCCAATGAAGGTCAATTATAGTCTATTCGACTTGGTTAGGTTCAATGAAGATCACTTACGGTTAATTACGACCAATTAGGCTCATTTAGGACCAATTATAATCAATTGGGGTCAATTAGGCCTAATTGACTCAAATTTATTGTACTTCAAAGTAAATGGTACTCGATGAGTCTAGTAGGTCCTTATTGAGGCTAACTGACACTAACTGGTCCTTATTGGTCCAATTTGTGCAAATTGCTCCTCATTAACCCGAATTGAGCCATATTGGTACTTATTCTGTCTAATTGGCCCTCATCGGTCCTAACTGGCCCTAATAAGTCATAATTCATCCTTATTGGTCCTAATCGAGCATATTCGACCATCATTGGTCCTAATGGGTCCTCATTGACCCT
>JBCNJP010000010.1:76666302-76738595 GCA_039602395.1 Deinandra increscens subsp. villosa | reverse complement strand
CACTATTGAGCTTCCGGCAAGGATCCTGAAATAAAACAACCAACTGTCCTATATTTGAGGGATTCTCCCCATTAAGTCAATATGAACGTTGTGGACCACTTAGTCCATGTTCTATAGTATTTGTCCGAGTCTTTAGGCTTGTTTTACACGTTTTCTTTACCTGCAAGCAAATAAATACGAGGAACAACATAGCGGTTAGTCGATAACTGTAATTCAGGATGCCCGAACCTATTAGGATTCTCAACCCGTCTGAGGATACTGGACCACTTGAGCTTCCGCCGAGGATCCCGAAATATCAGCCCAAACACTAGCCTCTACAGGTTTGAAATTGGAGAAAGGCTTCTTGGTAGGATGTTTGTGGTCATGATTGCTGGCTTTTGGTCTGATTTGGAGAGTTTTGGTTTTCTGGGGGTTGGGCTGAGAATATTGGCTCATGAGGTGTATGTAAGGGGCTTGGTGGAATTTCCTGATGTGGTGAGATTGGTGATTGTGGAGGAGAGGAAGAGTTGTGGTCAGCCATTTCTTCTGATGGTGATGTTGTGGTGTTGGTTGAAGTAGGTGATTGATCAGGGTTAGATTTGAATTTGCTGGATTTGATGAGGTATTTCTGAAGGACTGGGTTGTTGTATTCTATCTTAGTTGTCATACCTCATGGAAAATTACAGAAATCTATGTGTGTACTGTTGGAAATAGGGTGTCCTGACCCGACAAATTAACGAACCCGGCCGACATTGACCCGTAAGAGTTACACCCGGGTCAATGGACTATAAAACTAATTAATTGTTAATTAATATTAACACGAACTATGTGGGAAATTAAATAAATACTTGGTTATTTATTTAATTAAAACGAAAAAATTAATCCGGCGTAAAATGCTCGTAAATAAATAAACGGACTGATCAGTTGTTACTGGATTTAACAAACTGATCAGTATGGTGGAATGATAGAAATCGCGATCGGGCCCAGTCTGTCAGTGCCCCGGTCCGCGATTTTTAATTAAATAGGGAGAGAGAGGTTAATTTTCGTACAAGTTATCAAGAAACCCTAATCTCCACACTCTCTTTCTCCCTCTTGCGTCGATCTCCAAGTCGGCGCCACACTAGCCGCCGCCGACTGCCGTCCGACGCCACCACCGTGGTACCTCGTTGTTCCGATGGATCCCCGTTTAGCCAGTATTTGCTCGCGAATCGAAAAGGAAGCTGCAGCCCCCCGAGCTGAAGCCGCAGCCCGAGCCGAAGCCGAAGCCGCGACCCAAGCCGTAGCTGTCGCGTCCTCCGCCGCACCACCAGTCGATCGTCGGCCGGTGGTCCTCGCGTTGCCTGCGCAGCCGAGGCCACCGCGCCCCATCCTCTCGTCGTGGCCCACGCCGCTCTACCCGCTGGCCACCGCCACCACGTCACCGCTTGTCACCGGTGACGAGATTTTCATAGGGACTGTTCCAGTTGCGATCCCGGTCGAGATAGTTTTGTCACCACCGCCCGTGGTAACCCTACCACCGCCACCACCACTACCGCCGCCGCCATTTATGGTCGCCGCCACCGTCGCTGATCTGTCTCGCAGGTTCGAGTCAGAAGTCTCAGTTCGTCCTAGCGCGAGCCCGTTGAATCCGGGTGTCTCGAGCGGTTGCTCGGATCCCGCTAAGGTATATCTAACTCGTTTAGATATTTAATTTATTTATTTTAAATAAATGTTTTATGTGTTTGCCACGTACGGTGATTGATCCTGTTGCAATAATATTCACGTGTTTTATTTAAATCGTTTCCGCTGCCAAATTAATATAGTATTAATATATATTAAACCGGTTTTAATCCGATAAAATTAAAATCGGTAACCCGGATATCCATTGTAAAACCAAACAGTGGTATCAGAGCCATTATCACTGCACGCAAACCAGAAACGGTCTTTTCGTAACCGGTAGTTCGCAATTTCGATTAAAATCCATGTTGCGAATTAGAATTAATTTACTAAATTATTTTAATTCTATATAAATTTTATTATTGTGTGTTACGACCGACCCCTATTTTAAAATGCATAATTGTTTATGTCGTGGCGTGTTTGTTTTTCTCTGGTTGGCCCAAATGTTTTGGCCCTTTCATGTATTTCGAATTTTTGGTTTATTAGACCCGATTTTAGGGTTTCAAAGTTGTACAAAATCTAGAGCTTGGTTACTATTTTGTAATTGTAAATTTTATAAAAACCAAGACTCTTAAGACTGGACATACGCCGAAGGGATGTCGAAGCAAGTGGGAGCTGAAACGGATCCAAGTACGCACAGAGTTGCCTCCTTGGTTGTTCACTGTTTATTGTATTTAATTTTAATTAAATATGTCCCTCATGATCTCGCTTGTATGGTGATGTGTTGCAAACACATCCGGTTTTCCTAAGTCTTTTGTTATGTATTTGAGTCTAATTGAGTCGGTTTTCTTTAGTTTTAGTTGCTTTTTGTTAAGTTAGTGTCTTTGGGTCGTTTTTATGTTTTATGCAAGTTTTGCAGGTGTTTAGTAGAATCCTGAGGCCGAGTGTGGAGATGATAAACTTTGAAGAAGAAAATAAAGAGGAGAGCTGAAGATTGGTTTCCAGGCGTATCGCCTAGAGAATTGGAAGTGCAAGCGATACGCGCGGTAAGTGGAAGTCAACAGAAGTCATAAGTCGGTTTGACCGACTGTTTTGTCGCGACATAGGCAGTAGGCGTATCGCCTAGCAAGGATACACCTCTAAGCGATACGCTTGGAGGTCTAAAACCCGCAGAAAAAGGATTCGACTTATAAATTCGTCATTAGGGTTTCAATTCGATATTCTTCGACTTCCAGACGGCAGAGGACGATCCAGAGGTGATTTTCGAAGTTGAGGAGAGCAGGAATCAAGTGGAGATCAATCGGGTACACCAAATCATCACCAAATCAATTACCCGGTTCCATCTTTACCTTCGGTTTCTAGTTTTTAGTCGATTTACATCATGTATTGCACTGAGATTTCTGATTATATTTATGATTGTGCTGTAAACATGGTGGTTGGCTAGTTACTTTGCCACCACCTAGACTGTTATGACGATTATTTGATATTCGCAACTCAATTTCGGTTTTTAGTTATCTGATTGATGCTCGATAATCTTTTAAATTCCATTGACTTGCTGTGATGTTGCATATATATACTTGATTTAGATTGTTAGTTATTAGCTAGATCTTGCTTTGCTTGCGGGTGTCTTCCGGTTTGGGTAAAGTAGTTAAATTGTAGGTTATGCTTGCAAATTGACATGATTGCTTGATTGTAGTCATAGGTTTGGTTGATATTTGATAATTTGATTCTTGTGTGTGGCTAGCTAAATAGACTTAAAAGGGTGATAGCTATCGGGTAGTCGGGTTGGTTAGTTGCTTAGGATCGAGTTGTCCCAAAAGGAAATTCCCTAGGTTAATTGTCTTGCTCGCTATTTTGAGTCATTGCAGTCTATTAGTGGTAGCTCCTGTTAGCCTAAGGTGCCTTAGATTAGATTCGAGGGTGGTTAGGTTTGGCTGATGTAGGAAGTACCCAAAAGGTGAACTCTTGTCCGAGCGTAGGATTATCTGTTAGGAAGGACTTACAAGGTGAACTAACCGCCATCAGGATTTCTATAACCGAGTTGAGTTGTGAGTGTTGCATAAGAGTCTAGGTCTAGGTGGTGCCTCTTTCTCATTTGCATTTCCCCAAAGCTTTCCTGTGTTCATTTGTTTGTTCATTGTTTAGTTATTTTAGTTAAATCAAATCTCAATCAAAAACCCAAACTACTCAGTATTTCCATTTCATAGGTCCTAGGTTAGTTTGTCTATAGAGTGTCTCTAGGGTTCGATATTCCCGGTCTTGCCTTCGCTTTACTATAATCCGACAGGTACATTTGCCTTAAGGTTCGGTTTAGTTAGGTATTTTCGGTAAAATTAGGTGTGTCTAGGTCTAGGTTTAGATCTAGGTTTTATAATATTTTTAGAATCGTTCCGAACACATTATATGGCTCGAGCGAGATCAAGACCTAATGTCGTTAAACACACAATAAGCCATTCACGACAACTTAGTAATTTTAATTAGGTTAAATTAATTTACTAGTCCTGAGTGGTGATAGGGTTTATCGTTCGTGTCTGACGATAATTAAATATTAAAAGTAATTAATATCCCTATATGGTAATTCTTAAAAACTGATAGTTCGTGCCATCCTATCTCAAGTCGAACTTGGAACGTATTTACCGGAGCATCAGTGTTGGAGTATTTCAACACCGCACTTGGTGCCGAGGGTGCCTTCTAAGGTGAGGAAATTGGAGTATTTCAACACCGTGTCATCACTTCGACCATTTAGGATTACTATCGCTTTAGACGTATATGTTCGTGGTGTTGGAGTATTTCAACACCACGCCACGGATGTGTATTGCTAAAGTGGGCACGGATGAGGCTAAACGTATCGCAAAATACAATTGTATGTATAGCGGCCTCATACTGAGAGTTGTGACTTGAGTCTCACAATTGGTAACCGTTGTCAGTTTGTTTACACGGCCTTGCTCCTGAGGCTCATTTGGCGGTCTCAAGTAATGTCACCTAAACGAATTCTTGATTTCTTAAAAAAAAAAAAAACTTTACCAACTTATTTTAAAAGAAATATAAAACATCGAAAATACTAATTAAGTCTACTTTGCTTATTTCATAAGGCTAATGAAAACTCACCACCATTAAGTTCAATGGTACAACTCGACCCCTTCACCGGGACTGGCTTTCTCGCATGGTAGACTACCCTTAGGAACCTTTTAAGGCTCTTCGGGAAGCTCTATGTCATTGACTGACCTATCGCGAGTATTCCATCTTACTTTTTAAATGAGAACTCGAGATCTGAGCTCCAAAAGCACACTGACGATGATAAGGACGTCACTGACCTGATGTTATCTAGCATGACTCAGGATTATCGGTACAATTTCATAGGGATGTCTGCCTATGACATCATGCATAAACTTAAGGATTTATTTGAGTTAGGTCAGAGGGCTGAGCGAGCCAGTGCACTTTCACAATTCGTGAACTGCTCCATGGCTAGCGACTCCTCGCCATACGATCATGTCATGCTGATGAAAGCGTATCGCGACAGGCTGATCGACCTTGGCTACTCCATCTCTGATGGGATGGCTCTTGATGTAGTACTCAGATCTGTGCATGAACATTATCGTATTCTTGCGATTAATTGTTCGGCTCAGTCGATCGAGGAGGTTATTCCGTTGATACCCAATGTGAAGATCAGGACCACGCCGGACGTGCTCAGACTTGCTAATACAAAGATCTTCAAAGCCAAGAAGGTTAAAGAAGGCAAAGGCAAGAAACCCCAGGTGCAGCTTCCCGAGGAGCGCATGTGCTATGAGTGCAACAAAATGGGACACTAGCGTCGCAACTGTCCTGTTTATCTTGCAAAGCTTAAGATGACCAAGAACCCTAATAAGGGTTGCTTATCAGGTATGTCATTAAATGTTATTGAACTTTTCACTGTTTCCTCCAATTCATGGGTATTTGATACTGGATGTGGTCATCACATCGTTAATGTTTTGCAGGAACCTGAGAAGTGGTAGAAGACAGAACGAGACTGCATGGACCTCATCGTTGGTGACGGGAAAAAGGTCCCAGTACTTGCTACTGGCACATATTCTTTTTCATGCTCTTCTGGCCTTGTAGTTATTTTAGTTAACTGTTTGTACGCACCTAGTTTATCTAGAAACATTATTTCTGTCTCTTCATTGTTTGAACAAGGTTTTTGGTATAAATTTAATGGAAATATGATTTTTGCTTACCTTAATGATATCTTTTATTTCGAGGCTAAACGTCGACATGGTATATATGAGATAGACGTTCAAACAAACGATCAGCTCTATCATGTTTCTAAAAGAAGCAAAGCTGATAGTAACGAATCCTCGTTATGGCACCATAGGCTTGGTTACATAAGCAAAGCCCGCATCAAGAAGTTGCAAACTACTGGGATTCCAGAATCCCAAGATCCAGATTCCTTCGATGAATGCGAGTCATGCTTATCTGGTAAACTTACCAACTCACCCTTGACCCACACAGGTGAACGGGCCCAAGGATTGTTAGGCATTATTCACACCGACATGTGTGGACCCTTTCGAACCGAGATGAGAAATCGTGAACGGTATTTCGTGACTTTCATCAATGACTACAGCAGATATGCCTATGTCTAGCTGATGAAACACAAGCATGAAACTTTTGAAAAGTTCAAAGAGTTTCAAAACGAAGTACAAAATCAGCTGAGTCGAACTATTAAAATACTTCGATCTGATAGAGGTGGTGAATACCTAAGCGCTGAATTCCTGAATCATCTGAAGGAATGTGGAATTGTTTCACCCACTCCTCCTGGAACACCCCAGTTAAATGGCGTAAGTGAAAGGAGGAATCGAACGTCGTGTTAAAATTTGAGCTTCTAACTCCAAACGAGTCAAAAGTTACGTCCGTTTCACTGAAAGTGTGAAATAGTGACTTCTTGCCGCAACTCCTGTTTCCGATTGTAAACCCTGTTTCCGATCGTAAACACCTCCGGGTCGTAAACAAAGATCGTAAACGACGATTCCGATAGAGTTTAGTCGTAAACTCCGATTCCGATCTGAAATGTCGTAAACTCCGATTACGATGACTGTTTCCGGTAGCGAAATGTCCTAAACACCTGATTCCGACAAAGTACAATCGTAAACTCCAATTCACCGGATCGTAAACTGATAAAAATCCAATCTTTAACTCGTGAACGTGTTTCCGATGCAGATCTTCAAGAACACCAGTCGTAAACCTTCAAGCAAACCCAGAAAATAATCGTAAACACTCACGAACAGCAGCAGCACCGATCATAAACCCGAAGAACACCTTCAAATCTTCAAAAACTCGAACCTTTTTCCAGAAAACCTCAAATCCAATACCGTGAGAGCCTCGAATCAGTGATTCTTGGCTCTGATACCAATTGTAGGTCCAGAAAATCTACCAAGACACGATATTGATATCACAAACGAGTGCGGAATCCTCGTAAGTGACTGATTCAAGAACAGAGATGAAGAGAACACAAGAATACTACAATTAAAACAATGGAAAACCTGAACTTGCACACAAGATGAACTTGTCGGGTACAAGATAAGAAATCGTAAACTCTGTCTCTCTGGTTTACGATCATGAATACCGTGTGACTTTCTTATAATCGTAAACAGCAACTAGGATCCCCCTAACTAGGAGAACCATTGGGGTTTATATAGGCACCCCAATGGGTTTACTATTGGGACTCTTGAGTCATAAACCCAATAGTAAACTCAAGCCCAATCATAAACTAGCCTACATATAATAACCAAACTAGTCTACTAAACTAATGAAACCCTCTAAGCCCAGCCCAACATATTTAATATTACAAGCCTCAGAATCTAGCCTCTACAGGTTTGAAATTGGAGAAAGGCTTCTTGGTAGGATGTTTGTGGTGATGATTGTTGGCTTTTGGTCTGATTTGGAGAGTTTTGGTTTTCTGGGGGTTGGGCTGAGAATGTTGGCTCATGAGGTGTATGTAGGGGGCTTGGTGGAATTTCCTGATGTGGTGAGATTTGTGGTTGTGGAGGAGAGGAAGAGTTGTGGTCAGCCATTACTTCTGATGGTGATGTTGTGGTGTTGGTTGAAGTAGGTGATTGATCAGGGTTAGATTTGAATTTGCTGGATTTGATGAGGTATTTCTGAAGGACTGGGTTGTTGTATTCTATCTTAGTTGTCATACCTCATGGAAAATTACAGAAATCTATGTGTGTACTGTTGGAAATAGGGTGTCCTGACCCGACAAATTAATGAACCAGGCCGACATTGACCCGTAAGAGTTACACCCGGGTCAATGGACTATAAAACTAATTAATTGTTAATTAGAATTAAAACGAACTATGTGGGAAAATAAATAAATACTTGGTTATTTATTTAATTAAAACGAAAAAATTAATCCGGCCTAAAATGCTCGTAAAATAAATAAACGGACTGATCAGTTGTTACTGGATTTAACAGACTGATCAGTATGGTGGAATGATAGAAATCGTGACCGGGCCCAGTCTGTCAGTGCCCCGGTCCACGATTTTTAATTAAATAGGGAGAGAGAGGTTAATTTTCATACAAGTTATCAAAAACCCTAATCTCCACACTCTCTTTCTCCCTCTTGCGTCGATCTCCAAGTCGGTGCCACACTAGCCGCCGCCGACCGCCGTCCGACGCCACCACCGTGGTACCTCGCTGTTCCGATGGATCCCCGTTTAGCCAGTATTTGCTCGCGAATCAAAAAGGAAGCTGCAGCCCCCCGAACCGAAGCCGTAGCCCGAGCCGAAGCCGAAGCCGCGACCCGAGCCGCAGCTGCCGCCTCCTCCGCTGCACCGCCGGTCGATCGTCGGCCGGTGGTCCTCGCGTTGCCTGCGCAGCCGAGGCCACCGCGCCCCATCCTCTCGTTGTGGCCCACGCCGCTCTACCCGCTGGCCACCGCCACCACGTCACCGCTTGTCACCGGTGACGATATTTTTGTAGGAACTGTTCCAGTTGCGATCCTGGTGGAGATAGTTTTATCACCACCGCCCGTGGTAACCCTACCACCGCCACCACCACTGCCGCTGCCGCCATTTATGGTCGCCGCCACCGTCGCTGATCTGTCTCGCAGGTTCGAGTCAGAAGTCTCAGTTCGTCCTAGCACGAGCCCGTTGAATCCGGGTGTCTCGAGCGGTTGCTCGGATCCCGCTAAGGTATATCTAACTCGTTTAGATATTTAATTTATTTATTTTAAATAAATGTTTTCTGTGTTTGTCGCGTACGGTGATTGATCCTGTTGCAGTAATATTCACGTATTTTATTTAAATCGTTTCCGCTGCCAAATTAATATAGTATTAATATATATTAAACCGGTTTTAATCCGTTAAAATTAAAATCGGTAACCCGGATATCCATTGTAAAACCAAACAGTGGTATCAGAGCCATTATCACCGCACGCAAACCAGAAACGGTCTTTTCGTAACCGGTAGTTCGCAATTTCGATTAAAATCCATGTTGCGAATTAGAATAAATTTACTAAATTATTTTAATTCTATATAAATTTTATTATTGTGTGTTACGACCGACCCCTATTTTAAAATGCATAATTGTTTATGTCGTGGCGTGTTTGTTTTTCTCTGGTTGGCCCAAATGTTTTGGCCCTTTCATGTATTTCGAATTTTTGGTTTATTGGACCCGATTTTAGGGTTTCAAAGTTGTACAAAATCTAGAGCTTGGTTACTATTTTGTAATTGTAAATTTTGTAAAAACCAAGACTCTTAAGACTGGACATACGCCGAAGGGATGTCGAAGCAAGTGGGAGCTGAATCGGATCCAAGTACGCACAGAGTTGCCTCCTTGGTTGTTCACTGTTTATTGTATTTAATTTTAATTAAATATGTCCCTCATGATCTCGCTTGTATGGCTCGAGCGAGATCAAGACCTAATGTCGTTAAACACACAATAAGCCATTCGCGACAACTTAGTAATTTTAATTAGGTTAAATTAATTTACTAGTCCTGAGTGGTGATAGGGTTTCTCGTTTGTGTCTGACGATAATTAAATATTAAAAGTAATTAATATCCCTATATGGTAATTCTTAAAAACTAATAGTTCGTGCCATCCTATCTCAAGTCGAACTTGGAACGTATTTACCGGAGCATCAGTGTTGGAGTATTTTAACACCGCACTTGGTGCCGAGGGTGCCTTCTAAGGTGAGGAAATTGGAGTATTTCAACACCGTGTCATCACTTCGACCATTTAGGATTACTATCACTTTAGACGTATATGTTCGTGGTGTTGGATTATTTCAACACCACGCCACGGATGTGTATTGCTAAAGTGGGCACGGATGAGGCTAAACGTATTGCAAAATACAATTGTATGTATATAGCGGCCTCATACTGAGAGTTGTGACTTGAGTCTCACAATTGGTAACCGTTGTCAGTTTGTTTCCACGGCCTTGCTCCTGAGGCTCATTTGGCGGTCTCAAGTAATGTCACCTAAACGAATTCTTGATTTCTCAAAAAAAAAAAAAACTTTACCAACTTATTTTAAAAGAAATATAAAACATCGAAAATACTAATTAAGTCTACTTTGCTTATTTCATAAGGCTAATGAAAACTCACCACCATTAAGTTCAATGGTACAACTCGACCCCTTCACCGGGACTGGCTTTCTCGCATGGTAGACTACCCTTAGGAACCTTTTAAGGCTCTTCGGGAAGCTCTATGTCATTGACTGACCTATCGCGAGTATTCCATCTTACTTTTTAAATGAGAACTCGAGATCTGAGCTCCAAAAGCACACTGACGATGATAAGGACGTCACTGACCTGATGTTATCTAGCATGACTCAGGATTATCGGTACAATTTCATAGGGATGTCTGCCTATGACATCATGCATAAACATAAGGATTTATTTGAGTTAGGTCAGAGGGCTGAGCGAGCCAGTGCACTTTCACAATTCGTGAACTGCTCCATGGCTAGCGACTCCTCGCCATACGATCATGTCATGCTGATGAAAGCGTATCGCGACAGGCTGATCGACCTTGGCTACTCCATCTCTGACGGGATGGCTCTTGATGTAGTACTCAGATCTGTGCATGAACATTATCGTATTCTTGCGATTAATTGTTCGGCTCAGTCGATCGAGGAGGTTATTCCGTTGATACCCAATGTGAAGATCAGGACCACGTCGGACGTGCTCAGACTTGCTAATACAAAGATCTTCAAAGCCAAGAAGGTTAAAGAAGGCAAAGGCAAGAAACCCCAGGTGCAGCTTCCCGAGGAGCGCATGTGCTATGAGTGCAACAAAATGGGACACTAGCGTCGCAACTGTCCTGTTTATCTTGCAAAGCTTAAGATGACCAAGAACCCTAATAAGGGTTGCTTATCAGGTATGTCATTAAATGTTATTGAACTTTTCACTGTTTCCTCCAATTCATGGGTATTTGATACTGGATGTGGTCATCACATCGTTAATGTTTTGCAGGAACCTGAGAAGTGGTAGAAGACAGAACGAGACTGCATGGACCTCATCGTTGGTGACGGGAAAAAGGTCCTAGTACTTGCTACCTGCACATATTCTTTTTCATGCTCTTCTGGCCTTGTAGTTATTTTAGTTAACTGTTTGTACGCACCTAGTTTATCTAGAAACATTATTTCTGTCTCTTCATTGTTTGAACAAGGTTTTTGGTATAAATTTAATGGAAATATGATTTTTGCTTACCTTAATGATATCTTTTATTTCGAGGCTAAACGTCGACATGGTATATATGAGATAGACGTTCAAACAAACGATCAGCTCTATCATGTTTCTAAAAGAAGCAAAGCTGATAGTAACGAATCCTCGTTATGGCACCATAGGCTTGGTCACATAAGCAAAGCCCGCATCAAGAAGTTGCAAACTGCTGGGATTCCAGAATCCCAAGATGCAGATTCCTTCGATGAATGCGAGTCATGCTTATCTGGTAAACTTACTAAGTCACCCTTGACCCACACAGGTGAACGGGCCCAAGGATTGTTAGGCATTATTCACACCGACATGTGTGGACCCTTTCGAACCGAGATGAGAAATCGTGAACGGTATTTCGTGACTTTCATCAATGACTACAGTAGATATGCCTATGTCTAGCTGATGAAACACAAGCATGAAACTTTTGAAAAGTTCAAAGAGTTTCAAAACGAAGTACAAAATCAGCTGAGTCGAACTATTAAAATACTTCGATCTGATAGAGTTGGTGAATACCTAAGCGCTGAATTCCTGAATCATCTGAAGGAATGTGGAATTGTTTCACCCACTCCTCCTGGAACACCCCACTTAAATGGCGTAAGTGAAAGGAGGAAACGAACTCTGCTTAACATGGTTCGATCGATGATGTGCAGGACCACCTTGCCACATTCCTTTTGGGGATATGCCATCTTGACCGCTGCTCGCCTAATAAATCTGGCACCGACCAAGAAAGTAGAGAAGACCCCGTATGAGATATGGCATGGTTTTCTTCCTAAACTATCATACCTCAGGGTATGGAGATGTGATGCTTATGGTACCAGCGAATCTGATAACAAGCTCGGTCCCCGAGGCGAAAGGGTAACTTTTATTGGATACTATAGTAATACTGGTAATTACTTTTACCATCCTGATGCAAACACTATTTCCAGAGAAAGGAAAGGTAAATTCCTTGAGAAAGAGTTTCTTACTAGAGGAACGAATAGTGATCCAGTGGATCTTGAAGAAATTCAAGTTACACCTAACCCTGAGACGGTCGTCGCGTCTGACCGACAAATGGTTGTCGCCCCATCAGACCCAAGCACAAGCCCAAGCGTTCGTAGGAGCGAAAGGACGCACAAAGAGCCTGATAGATAACTTGGATATCATAAGGCCTTTGGCGTTATGTTAATAGCCAATTCTAACGATGAGCCTACTAACTACAAAGTTGCTATGTCATATCCGGAATCTGATAACTGGCTTGAAGACATGAACACTGAGATGCAATCCATGCATGACAATCACGTCTGTACTTGATTGAGCTACCCCCCCCCCCCTGGCACTCGGGTAGTAGGGAGCAAGTGGTTCTTTAAAAGAAAAACGGACATGCATGGGAATGTGCAAACCTACAAGGCACGGCTTGTAGCGAAAGGTTTCACTCAAACCCAATGGATTGACTATGACAAAACCTTCTCGCCCATTGTCATGATCAAATCGATCAGGATTCTCCTTGCCATAGCCGCATACCATGGTTTTGAGATATGGCAAATGGACGTTAGAACCGCTAACCTAAACGGACAACTCGAAGAGGATGTCTACATGGTTCAGCCTGATGGTTTTATCGATCCAGAGAATCTAAATAAGGTTTGCAAGCTAAGCAAGTCCATTTATGGACTCAAGCAAGCATCTCGAAGCTGGAATCTTCATTTTGATCAAAAGGTCAAAGAGTTTGGTTTTGATAAAAATAAAGATGAACCTTGTGTTTACAGAAAGGCAAGTGGGAGCGCTGTATCGTTTCTCGTACTGTACGTAGACGATATGCTGATCATAGGAAACAACATACCCATGCTTAACGAAGTTAAGAAATGGCTTTCATCTTGTTACGCTATGAAAGATCTTGGAGAAGCCGCTTACATTCTGAGAATTAAAATTCACAGAGATCGATCTAAGTGCCTTTTGGGTCCTCAGTCAAAGCACATACGTTGATAAGCCAAATCTTGGACAAATCTCAAGCACCTAAAATGGAGCAAGAGATAAGCCAAATGGCATCGATCCCATTTGCCTCTGCTATTGGATCTATCATGTATGCCATGCTCTGCACACGACCGGATGTCTCGTATCCACTGAGCATGACTAGTCGGTACCAGCAGACGCCAGGAGTAGCTCACTAGACGGCTGTAAAGAACATATTGAAATACTTGAGAAACACCACAGATATGTTTCTCGTATATGGAGGTGTTGATGAAGAGCTCATTGTAAGGTGTTACACTGACGCTAGTTTTCAGACTGACCGAGATGATTCTCGATCACAGTCGGGATTCATATTCACTCTTAAGGGAGGGGCTGTTTCTTGGAGAAGCTCAAAACAGCCAGTAGTAGTTGATTCTACTACTGAATCCGAATACATTGCCGCCTCAGTAGCTGCTAAGGAAGTTGTGTGGATGAAGAATTTCATATCTGATCTCAATGCCATGCCAAGCATATGCAGCCCATCGAGATGTTTTGCGATAACACAGGAGCTATAGCTCAAGCCAAAGAGCAAGGGTCTCATAAGAAGGCCAAGCACATCCTGAAGAAGTTCCACTACATAAGAGAAGTAGTCAACAGAAATGAAATTAAAATAAACAAAGTACACACAACTCAAAACTTAGCTGATACTTTCACTAAGCCTATGACTTAGGGGACTCATGTACGCCACAGAGAAGCGATAGGGCTTAGATTAGCTAAAGACATGTTTTGATTTAGTATTTGGATGTATGAACACCAGCAGTTATCTATCTTATTCTTATTCCATCTGTTTTATGCAATGATGAATTACATAATTGTGTTCAATATTAATACGTTTAATCCTTGGACAATAAGTTCTTGTCCTAAATGTCCGTAGTCGATTAGTTTAGTGGGAGCTATACTAAAGTAAGACTATTGTGACTACTTGAACCTTAAAGACGTTTAACATTCAAACTCACGGACCTCATTGGTGAATGACGTTGGACGTAACTCGCATCATGCAATGCAAACATGGAAGTCTTGCTTGCTTGATTAATGCATGCTCTAATGTTTCCTTAGACCTGAGACGCATATTCGAACTCCCTTCTACTAAAGAACATTCTTTGATTGTAGCCTAACGTTGTCGCGTAACTGCCAACCATAACGGATACTTTTAGCAATGGCTCTGAGGTTTAGTGGGAGTTGTATGCCTCAACAAGGAATTCTGTACACTTGCTTCGGCAACTGTTAGACATAAAGACGCCCTCGCTGGTTTCAAGTGATAAGTGTGAGGCCTCACCCAAACTTACTGTGTGTTTGTTGGATCACTTCGAATTATATCGAGAATGAAAATCGATGAATTGTATATGAGAGTCCATTTCTCATAATTCATCAGTGTCCTATACAGAAAGGAACATATGAAAATGAATGCACAACTCAAAAGTCTGCTTGTTCGTCAATCAGATATACGTTGGTTGACGACTTAAAGTGTCAATATTGGTTGGTGTAGCCATGCATAGGTAGAGTGCCTCTGACTGCGCTCGTTAAACTGTCGCGTTCAGTCCAAGTGAGAGACTGTTGGAAAAGGGTGTCCTGACCCGACAAATTAAAACGAACTATGTGATAAATTAAATAAATACTTGGTTATTTATTTAATTAAAACGACAAAATTAATCCGGCCTAAAATGCTCGTAAAATAAACAACCAGACTGATCAGTTGTTACTGGATTATCAGACTGATCAGTATGGAGGATTGATAGAAATCGCGACCGGGCCCAGTCCGTCACTGCCCCGGTCCGCGATTTTTAATTAAATAGGGAGAGAGAGGTTAATTGTCATAGAAGTTATCAAAAACCCTAATCTCCACTTTCTCTCTCTCTCTCCCTCTTGTGTCTATCTCCAAGCCGGCGCCACACTAGTCACCGCTGACCACCGTCCGACGCCACCACTGTGTTCCGATGGATCCCCGTTTAGCAATTATTTGCTCGCGACTCGAAAAGGAAGCTGCAGCCGCCCGAACCGAAGCCGAAGCCGCGACCCGAGCCACAGCCGCGGCCCAAGCCGCCGCCGCCGCCTCCTCCGCCGCACCGCCGGTCGATCGCCGGCCGGTGGTCCTCACGCTGCTGGCGCAGCCGAGGCCACTGCGCCCCATCCTATCCTCGTGGCCGGCCCCGCTCTACCCGCTAGCCACCGCCACCGCCTGTCACTGCCTGTCACCGGTGACGAGATTTTCGTAGGGACTGTTCCAGTTGCGATCCCGGTGGAGAAAGTTTTGTCACCATCGCCCGTGGTAACTCTACCACCGCCGCCACCACTGTCGTTGCCGCCACCTATAGTCGCCGCCACCGTCGATGATTTGTCTCGCAGATTCGAGTCAGAAGTTTCAGTTCGTCCTAGCGCGAGCTCGTTGAATCCGGGTGTCTCGAGCGGTTGCTTGGATCCCTCCAAGGTATATCTAACTCGTTTAGATATTTTATTTATTTATTTATTTTTAATAAATGTTTTCTGTGTTTGTCGCGTACGGTGATTGATCCTGTTGCAGTAATATTCGCGTGTTTTATTTAAATCGTTTCTGCTGCCAAATTAATATAGTATTAATATATATTAAACCGGTTTTAATTGGATAAAATTAAAATCGGTAACCCAGATATCCACTGTAAACCCAACATGTACCTGGTCTGTAGATACCTTTGATGTGATAAATTTCAGTTGTATGGATTTTTTCATTTTCCTCTATCCTCACTTTCTCTTTGATCATTTGGGCTAGAAATCTGACATAGGGCACATATTCTGACTTCTTGCCTTTTGATTTTTCTTTGACTCTTTTCTCCATATCTCTCCAGATCAGAAGGGCCATGTCACCTCTTTATTAAAGCATAGACTGTATAGAATGGTGAGAGTGTTTTTACTGATCTGATCCATGGAGCCCTTCTTGGATGTCATGGTGTGGTTGAGTAAATCAATTATGAATCTCCAAGCGGGTTTTAGCTGACTTACTTTGAGGTTTGAGATTAGACCATTTTCTGAAAAGTTTCCTCCGGTGATTTCAGTAATTAGTTCTTTCAGGGCTGGATCTTGTGGGTTTGGAGAGAAGGATGTGAAGTTGTTTGGAAGTGGGAAGATTTTTCTCAGGTCAGATAGTTGGAGTTTGATGTTTGTGTATGCATTCACTTTTCCTTTCATGTTTCCATCTACCATTTTGAAAGTTGCCCAAAAGTTCATGGTGGATTTTGGGCATGGTTCGTTGACGGTTAAGGCTGTGGCAAGTTGAGATGAATACTTCAGAGCTTCTATGATCAAATGGAGGTTTGATAGGTATGCAGATGGGTTTCGATCGCACGGTTGGTTAAGGGTGTCTAGGGTGAAATTGCATCTGGGTGGTGAGTCAGAGGATGAGGAATCTAGGTTTAGGGTTTGAGCAGAGGGGTTTCGAGTGATTTTTCCTTTGGACCGAGTGTTTATCACACGGGTTGCAGATAAGGATGCCATTTGTGGGTTCTCAAGTTTGTGATGTGAACAGTGGGATTTGGATGAGAAGGACAGTGTCCTTTTATAGGTATCTCCTGATGCCGTTCCGTTTTTCAAGGTTTTTCTATAACGGCTATAATTAATTCAAACGGACGCTTTTATTCTGAACGGTAATAAAAATTACCGTTGGCCATTATGTGAATAATTAGCGAATTAATTATCGTATTTATCATAGCCAATTTTTCATTTATTGCTCACATATTTTGGACAATTTTGATATTTAAGGAGACTTTCTGCAATATTTTTTGATCAAGAGAATGAGAATATATTTAACCAAGAAATTTATACAGAGAGTTTAAGGCAAGTACAGATGTCTGCACACGTGCATCTATTCTGGTCTCTGTTGTGAGCAGGAGTTTTGAAGGCTTTGAATCTTACTTCCATGTGGAGAGAAATATATAGATGCTGCGAAGTTTGCCTTACTATGGACGTAAGAAAATATCCATTGTAGTCTGGAAGTCCAAAAATGGATAGTCTACCAGGAGATGTTCCCTTTTGAGATACTACCTTGCTTGTTTTGATTCCTCTTAGTATTGTTTCCCAGTTTAAAGCTTGGAGGATTGATTTTGTGGAAAACCTGGGGTAAAGAATGAATCTTTCATTCAAGGTTCTGTTGAGATTGTTTTGCATGTGTCTCATGAGGTACAGAGAGAAATTCATGTTGTGACCTTGAATGAGAGCATGCATGACACATTGAGTGTCCTCATCTGAGAGGTGATGATCAAAATATTTTGATGAGAAACAAATTAAAATCTGAGAGAAAAAGTATTGCCATAGATGTGGAAGATGATCTCTGTCAGCTTTTCCTTCATATAGGTTTCCTTTGTATCCCCTATCAAGAAGACGGATGTTCTTATCAATGCATTATCTCCATCCTTAACAATAAGAACGGCATTCCTCCAGAATTCTTGAAGTAGAGAGTTGTTGATGGGAATATCAAGATTTAGTGCATATCCTATAGGGTAATTTTTTAGGAATTTCATCATTGGTTGATAGGACCAAAATCTGTTCCCACAGGGTGTATAGAGCATGAGATTGTGAAGGTGGGGAACAGGGAATGTTGTATTTTCAGGTAATGGTGGAGAGAGTTCTTTGAAATACATGGCTATGTTTATCCCTTTTGATAAGGTATTTCAAAGTTCAATGAGGAAGAGGGATGTTGTTTGTGAATTTTACTTTTGTGCTCCTTTTAAAGACATGGTGAGATGATGAAGTGAACAGAGGAGAGGGAAGAGGGATTTGTCAACCTATATTTATAGGTCATTATTAATGTGTTTGATTCTAGAAATTTGAGCCTTTTGTTTAAGAAGTTAACTTTTCAGAGGAGTTATTTGGGAGTACAGGAAGAAATATGACAGGTAGTTATTGAACTGGCTCTCCCTTTTTTTTTAATTTGTAGTCATGTTTAGCATCCCCAGCTTGCTTAGTAAAAATGAGAATCTCTTTTCATCTAAAGGTTTAGTAAAGATATCTGCAAGATGGAGTTCAGTTGGAACAAAGTACATTTCAATGTGTCCTTTTTCAACATGATCTTTGATAAAGTGATACCTGACGTCGATGTGCTTTGTCCTTGAGTGATGAACAGGATTGGATTTGATGGCAATGGCACTTTTTGAATCACAAAATATTGGTATTTTAGAGAGATTTATCTCATAGTCCTTGAGTTGGGTCTGCATCCATATTACTTGAGAGCAACAGCTGGCAGCAACAATATATTCAGCTTCAGTGGTTGAAGTTGATACACAGTTTTGCTTCTTGGATGTCCAGCATACTGATGAGCGGTTAAAATGTACACTTTATTTTATATTAATCACTCTGCATACACACCAAATTGTGTATAAAATATATAATTTAAATAGTTTTGGTGTGCAATATGTCATGACGTAAATGTGCTAAAATGGTGTGATTAAGTTAAACCTGAAACGTAAGAGTTAATAAGTCAATTTTTATAACTATGTATTTTCTAAATATTAGTATATTTAATATATAGTTTAAAATGAAATGTTATTAAATCTTAAAATCCATGAATTGTAAAATTGGTATGTCGTGACTTGCAGGTACAAAAAATATATATTAACAAGTCATGAAGAAAAGTAAAGTATGGAATGCATAGCACGTGAGGTGTACATGACCTTCAAATAATTAATTTCCCTCGGTGTGAACACAAGAAAGAAATGCAGCAATTGAAATTCGAGTATTCGACAAATTAGAAACACGGGCGGTACGCCCAAGTCTCACCATTTTAGGGCGGTATGCCCACGGGCCGAGTCGGCAGAAACTTAATTATTTTATTTTTCTGAACCTATTTAAAGGGTGTTTAGTCATTATTTCGAACCCTAATCACCCCCAGCCGTTTTTGGGGTGAGAATTACGAATTTTAGAGTTTTCTTTTCATCTTTCTCATGTTTGTGATCAGTATGATGTCTGGCTAATTCATTGTAACTACTTTTGGTGAACGGTATGTGAAATCTTTCTGTTTCTAATCTATCGTTGCTAATTGTTCCGGAATACTTGCTACCGTTGAACACCCGCATGCTAAACTGTTTAATCTAACTAGTAACCTAGGGTTTTAGTGGTCCACTGTTTATTGATCTAGCACTTTCTTGCGGCAGGACTAATCAGCCCATTAAGAACTTAGGTTATTAGGTCAAGGAGGCAATTGGGGACTATGTCTATGTAGTATTAGCCTCTGATAGGTTTTACCCAGATAGGTAGCATACCAGGATCCAGAAGTAGTTATCTTTAGTTAATAAGTTAGTTAGTTCACAATTCCAAACAAAAACAGCCAAGAGGCAATTCTAGCTAATTAATTAGATTAAGTTAGTTTAGTTTAATTCAATCTAGGTTAGTGACAGTAATCTAGGTTTAGGTAGTTAATTTAGTTAGGTAGTTAAATTCTAAATCGCTAGTGACCACTAACTCCCCTGGATTGATACCCTACTTACCCTATCTATAGGTTTAAGTTTAGGATTATTTGTAGCGGTCTCGACACCCGTTATCAAATTGGCGCCGTTGCCGGGGAGTACGTGCGCTTGTTAGTGATTTAGTTTTTTTTAGTTAATTTCTTGTTTTGTTCGTTTTCTAAAAACTCAAAAAAAAAAAAATCCTCAAAAAAAAAATTTCCTTTTGTTTTTGCAACCTTAATTTTGTTAGTGTAGTTTGTTAAAAAAAAAAAAACCAAAAATATTTTTTTTTTCTCTTTGTTTAGTATCTTTTTTTTTATCAATTTTATTTTGTCTGTTCGCTTTTACCTTGGGTTTCAAGTTTGTCTGTGTAGGTTCTTTCTTTGCAGGCTTAGTAGTTACTCAAGGAAATAGATATCACCATGGGTTGGGAGTATGGTGATCCGTGTTTAAGTTGTGGGAGTCTCAATCATATGACTCATCGATGCCCAGAGTTCGACAGTTGGAACAAAAAGAAGGTAGAAGAGTATACCCGCAGAAAAAGAAGAGAAGATGCTCAATGAAATTCTCGAACGAGATATGAAAACCCAAATTCAGTTTACTCGCATTGTAGGGCACTTCCGTTGGATTCTCGAGGATACTATCAGTCAGGATATCAGGACCAATGTAATAACTCTTACCAGGAATATGAAGACACAAGCGTATATTCTCAATATCAAAGACCGTCTTCATCTTACAATCAGGGATATTCTCAATCCAAGAATTATAATTATTTAGATCATGATGTTTATTCTAATAATAATTATAATTCTAACTTTGAATCATTTGCAGGATATCATGATGGATATGGAAATAGTTACTCTCAACCAGCATATGCGGTTCAACAGGATTTTGACCAAGGGTATCTCGAGTACCCCCAATATCATCCTGAACAAAATTACACTCAAGGGGGTTACGACCAAGACGTATACATTCAGGGATACGACCAAGGTTATTATCAAGATGAACATCAGAGTGACTTGTATGATTATGTGGATCAACAGCCGGCTCAGGGGGAAGAAATTAGTGCTCAATTGGCCATAATGCTGGAAAAAATAAACTCATTAGTCGATGGCCAAAAGCAACTTCTTGAGATAAAAAAAGAGATGAATGAGGCACTGTCAAAGAAGTTGACACAACTGGATGAAGACATGGAAAATCAAGAAGTTGAATGTTGGAAAGTTTCGGAAGAAGAATCGAATGAAGGTACATGTTTTTCAGAACCTGAAGAAGTAGTTTGGGAAGAAACTGGTGAGATGATTGAGGCTGAACAAGAAATGATGCATGATGAGGTTGAGGTTGGTGAGGAGATTGAATTAGAGGTTGAGAGTGATGTGGAGCAAGTTGATTGTGAGAGTGTAGCTAGAGAACTGACTGAAGATGAGCAGGAGGTAGAGGTTCCGAATCCTCCAGTACAAGTAGAGGAATGTTCAGAGCCGACGGAAGATGTTTATATTGAAGAATCCATGACTGAGAATCCAACAGGTAACACTAATCTCTCAATTTTAAATAATAATCAATTTGTTGAATGTGAGCAGGTACAATTGAGTTTGAGGAAAAGGAAGGTGGTTGAGGAAGATGTTGGGCAGGTAGTAATGAAAACACTCCGCAGTGATGATCTGGATGTGCCACGTGTGCAATTGCAAGCTTGGATTCGATATATCAATTATAGAGCACACGTGGGAAACTCTAAAGGTAAGTGTTCGATACGTGATAAATTTGTTTTTAATTTTAAGATTAATTTGTTTTGCATGTTGAGCTTGAAAAGAAAATCTAAGAGACGTGTGAACTACCGAGCCTTCATCGGTAATGTGATTGGCAAGTGCGGCTTGAAGAAAGGAACTTGGCGTGTGAAATACCGAGCGTTCATCGGGAACTCGGTTGGGAAGTGTGGACTCAAACCACCATGAGCAGAGAAGGAAGGATGGTCTGGCTGAAGACCATAAACTTAGCGCTTCCTGGGAGGCAACCCAGTGGAGTTAAATCAGTTTTCGGTGATGGAATTGAGCAAAAATTGAGTGTTCCAGGTATGTTTAGGACTAGAATTAAATTGGAACAGTTGTGATGGAAATTTAGAGGTTTTGGCAGCGAAGAGAAAAATTTCTAAGTGTTTCAAAATTTTTAAACTTTCTGTCGAAAAGAGGGCAGGGTACCGCCCCAGTTCTTCACGTTCTGGGCGGTACGCCCAGGATTAGCTGGCAGAATTTTTTGTTTTTTTCTTATCTCCGATCACGGGTACGTTTCCTAATTCTGTTTTTTTTTTATATTTTTTATTTAATTCTTATTTATTTTTGTTATTTCTTTGTTCACATTGAGGGCAATGTTAAACTCAAGTGTGGAGAGGGGAATAACGCGTTTCGTGAGTTTATTTTTGTGTGTGTTTAAAAAATTAAAAAAAAAGTAAAAAACATCAAAAATACAAAAAGATTTTCCATTTTTTTGAGTCATTTTTAGTGTTAGGTTTTGAGTCAAATCTGTCTTTGGAATAACTTGCAAAAATCATGGAAAATGATAGTACAATTGGGAGTCGATTTCAATAATAAAAATAAAGAAAGAAAGGGAAAAGTGGTAAGAAAAGGAAAGAATGGAAAATATATCTAATTTGTGATGTGTCGGTAGGCCCAACTGATTTAGTAAAGCTTAATTATCCCATTGTGTTTATTGTTGTATAAATATGTAAATAATTTAGCTTGCTAGTGGGTTCCCATTTTAGGAGTTAGAGTGAGATTGAAACTGATGATTAGGAGGAAAAAGACCTTTTTATATTAGAGACTTATATATATATCCTCAGAATAACTGGCACGTTATGATCTTTTTGCGAAAGCAAATCCGAGAAATACCGGCGCCCCATCTTTTCCATATTTGAGCATATTAGGTAATAAATTGGTTAATAAATTAGAGTGAAGGGACAGAATACTCACGTATGATTTCGGGGGTAAGACCTTGTGAAAAAATGCCTCTGATGATGTTCTGGATCTCGCGGGCAAAACACTCACGTATGATTTCGGGGGTAAGACCTTGTGAAAGAATGCCTCTGATGATGTCCGTTGGTAAGTATAGTTAAAATTAACCAGTTATAAAAAATAAAAATAAAAAAATAAAAAAAAAAGAAAGAAAGAAAAGAAAATGAAAAAACAAATAGGAAGTGATAGCAAATGAATAAATGCTCAACGAATTCACTCATCCATTCAAATCCATCATTTTTGGGATATATAAGTATCTGATTTAAGGAGGGTGGGGAAAATTTAAATAATACATCTTTATTACCCTTTACTTTGACCGAATATGAGTCGGGATTAGATTGAGCTCAAACTTTCTGAATGTGGGACACATAGGTAGGCTGATACACTAATTGGTAATTTATATAAACACCTTGGGGGCTCAAAGATCAGTGGTTGGGTTTAGTCGGACAGAAATATCGGCAGTTGCAATTAGTATATATAAATACATTATGGAATGTGGAATGCAAAAGGCTGATAAGTTAAAATGTTAAATGATTTTGAGTTGATTTCCCGGTTATGATTCCATGGCAGTTTTTCCGAGACGGAAAAAGATAAGTGTGGGGATGTGATGAGCGGTTAAAATGTACACTTTATTTTATATTAATCACTCTGCATACACACCAAATTGTGTATAAAATATATAATTTAAATAGTTTTGGTGTGTAATATGTCATGACGTAAATGTGCTAAAATGGTGTGATTAAGTTAAACCTGAAACGTAAGAGTTAATAAGTCAATTTTTATAACTATGTATTTTCTAAATATTAGTATATTTAATATATAGTTTAAAATGAAATGTTATTAAATCTTAAAATCCATGAATTGTAAAATTGGTATGTCGTGACTTGCAGGTACAAAAAATATATATTAACAAGTCATGAAGAAAAGTAAAGTATGGAATGCATAGCACGTGAGGTGTACATGACCTTCAAATAATTAATTTCCCTCGGTGTGAACACAAGAAAGAAATGCAGCAATTGAAATTCGAGTATTCGACAAATTAGAAACACGGGCGGTACGCCCAAGTCTCACCATTTTAGGGCGGTACGCCCACGGGCCGAGTCGGCAGAAACTTAATTATTTTATTTTTCTGAACCTATTTAAAGGGTGTTTAGTCATTATTTCGAACCTAATCACCCCCAGCCGTTTTTGGGGTGAGAATTACGAATTTTAGAGTTTTCTTTTCATCTTTCTCATGTTTGTGATCAGTATGATGTCTGGCTAATTCATTGTAACTACTTTTGGTGAACGGTATGTGAAATCTTTCTGTTTCTAATCTATCGTTGCTAATTGTTCCGGAATACTTGCTACCGTTGAACACCCGCATGCTAAACTGTTTAATCTAACTAGTAACCTAGGGTTTTAGTGGTCCACTGTTTATTGATCTAGCACTTTCTTGCGGCAGGACTAATCAGCCCATTAAGAACTTAGGTTATTAGGTCAAGGAGGCAATTGGGGACTATGTCTATGTAGTATTAGCCTCTGATAGGTTTTACCCAGATAGGTAGCATACCAGGATCCAGAAGTAGTTATCTTTAGTTAATAAGTTAGTTAGTTCACAATTCCAAACAAAAACAGCCAAGAGGCAATTCTAGCTAATTAATTAGATTAAGTTAGTTTAGTTTAATTCAATCTAGGGTAGTGACAATAATCTAGGTTTAGGTAGTTAATTTAGTTAGGTAGTTAAATTCTAAATCGCTAGTGACCACTAACTCCCCTGGATTGATACCCTACTTACCCTATCTATAGGTTTAAGTTTAGGATTATTTGTAGCGGTCTCGACACCCGTTATCACATACTAACTTACCTCCTAGCATCTGATAGCTTCCTGATGTGCTCTTCTGTCTAGTCTACAACCTGCATGATCAGCATCTGAGTAGGCTATTAGGGAAAAATCAGTTTCCTTGGGATACCAGAGACCTAGGTCAGATGACCCTTTTAGGTATCTAAAGACTCTTTTGACAGCTAATAAGTGAGACTCCTTGGGATTACATTGATATCCGGCAAGGAAACATGTGGAGAACATGATATCAGGCCTACTTGCTGTGAGATACAGAAGTGAGCCTATCATTACTCTGTATGTGTGTTCATCAACATTTTTACCATCTTTATCAGTATCAATTTTCATGTTTGTGGCCATCGGTGTTTTAAAAGAGGAGCATTATGAGAGAGAGTACTTAATGAGGAGATTTTTGATATAGTTTGCTTGATTTATAAAAATTTCTTATGGAGTTTTGTTTAATTTGGATTCCTAGAAAATAGTTTAGTTCTCCCATCATGCTCATTTAAAAGTTTGTTGTCATAAGTTCCTGAAATTCTTTACAAAACGATGGACACGTGGATCCAAAGATGACATCATCTACATAGATTTGTACAACTAAGAGATGACCTTTTCTTTCTTTTAAGAATAATGTGGTAACAATGGACCCCTTTTTAAAGTTGGCAGACAAAAGAAACTCAGAGAAGGTGTCATACCATGCTCTAGGTGCTTGTTTTAGACCGTATAGGGCTCTTTTGAGTTTACAAACGTGATTTGGAAATTTTTCATTTTCAAATCCGGGTGGTTGTTCAATGTAAACTCATTGATTAATTTTTCCATTTAAGAAGGCACATTGAACATCCATTTGATAGACTTTGAAACCTTTGAAGGCTGCAAAGGCTAGAAATATCCTAACAGCCACAAGTCTTACGACTAGGGTAAAGGTTTCATCGTAGTCTAATCCCTCTTCTTGACAGTATCCTTTTGGTACAAGCCTAGCTTTGTTTCTAATTATGGTACCTTCTTCGTCAGTTTTATTTCGAAAAACCCATTTAGTTCCTATAACAGATTTCTAGTTAGGTCTTGGAACTAAATTCCACACATTATTTCTTTCAATTTGTCCTAGCTCTTGTTGCATGGCTAGGATCCAGTGGGGATCCTGAAGGGCTTCTTTATAATTTTTTGGTTCTATTATACTAAAGAATCCAGCATAGAGACACTGATTGGCTGAGGCTGCTCTGGTTTGGACACTTTTGTTTTGATCACCAATGATTAAATTTATGGGATGATCTTTTGTCCATTTTGTTTCTGGAGGAAGAGTGGCTAATTCTTCAATCCCAAGCATTAGGTCGGTTGTGTCAATGTCTTGACACTCCCCCTCAACTGATGGACAGTCAGCTGAGTAGAGTTCTATAATGTTTCTGTAGTTGCAATTTTTTCAATCAAGGGGTGAGAGTCAAGGGTTTCATTATTTTGTCTTTTGAATGAGAAATTTCATTTTGGTTCACAAACTTTTTGCTCTCTTTGTATTGATCTTTTGTGATAAAGTTTTTTGAAAGAGAATAAAATATGGGAAAGTTATTTTCTTCATCAGAGTTTTCTTCAAAAAATTTGTCAGATGCTTCTTTTTCTTTTTCTGAAATTGTTACTCCAGAGATGCATTTTTATTATTTGGAGATGTGGTACTAGTATGCATAGCCATTTTATCGTCACTAAATGACATATTTATACTTTCTCTTACCACTTGAGTTTTTAGAACAAAAACTTTGTATGCTTTTGACTTGAGTGAGTATCCAATGAAGATTCCTTTATCAGTCTTTTTGTTGAATTTTCCGAGGTAATCTTGATCATTTAGTATATAGCACCTGTATCCAAAGACATGAAGAAATTTTAAGTTAGGAGTTTTCTTATTGATTGCTTGGTAAGGAGTTTGATTGATCCTTTTGTTGATGATTGATCTATTTTGAGTGAAGCATGTTGTTGCAATAGCTTCAACCCAGAAGTAGATGGGAAGATTTGCGGAGGAAAGCATGGATTTGGAGGCTTCTACTAGAGTTTTGTTTCTCCTTTCTACTACCCCATTTTGTTGTGGGGTCATTGGTTCAAAGAACTCATGAGAGATGCCTTTACTGACTAGATATGTGTCTAGTTTTGAGTTTTTGAATTCGGTTCCATTGTCAGATCAAATTCTTCTCACTTTTAAGTGCATTAGTTTTTGTATTCTTCTTATAAAGTTAATAATAAGATCTGTTGTTTCACTTTTTGATTTCAAAAATTCGACCCATGTATATCTGGAGAAGTCATCCACCATAACTAGGATGTACTTCTTTTCAACAAGGCTTTCTATGCTTATAGGTCCACAGAGATCCATGTGTATTAGCTTGAGTGGTTGACTTCCAGATATATCTTGAAGACTTTTGTGAGAAGTTTTTTTCATTTTTCCCATTTGATAATCTTCACATATTTCTTCAGATTTTGAAGATATGGCAGGAAGACCTTTTACCATCTTTTTATTTGCTAGTTCAGCAATTGTTCTAAAGTTTAGATGGGATAGTCTTCTGTGTCAAAGCTCAGACTCTTTGCTAGAGGATTTTGAAACAAGACAGAAAGACTCACTTGAAATCAGATTGTTGAAGTTTATAAAATAAAGACTCTAATTTATTATTTTTCCCGTTAAGTAAATTTTACTGTCGTTTAGTCCAACAAGTTCACATTTGTTGGAATAAAGAGTAAATTTGAAGCCTTTGTCACACAGTTGTCCACAACTCAATAAGTTGTATTTTAGACCTTGAACGTGTGACACATTTTTAATTGTAACTTCACCATTGGTAATGGTTCCATACCCAATGGTTTTGTATTTTATACCGTCACCAAAAGTGGTGGATCTTCCCTTTCTCTTCACATAGTTGTTTAACAGTTTTATTCTTCCAGTCATGTGGGTAGAGCATCCTAAATCACAATACCAGATTTTTTGTATGTGATGCTCTTGACACTTAGTTTGAGGTTTTTGGTACTGGTGAAGATTTCATCTGTTATGAGGCATAAAAGAGGTTGAAGAGTTTTCTTCTTGTGCCTTTTGATTTTAGAAAGTTCCATTTCAGAATGATGGGATCTGTTAGCTATGCAATCCATCAGGGAATTATCAACTTCTTTCAGAAGATTGGTAATTCTATATTTCCACTATGGATATTCCTCCCTAGCAAGCATAAGGAGGTTTGTTAGTGAGCCAAGAGATTTCTCATTATTCTAACTTAGGGACATGTTTGAGAAAATGTATAAGAAAAGATGTTAAAGAGCAGGAACTTTGAATATTGATTATTTAATCTGCTCTGATACCAATTGTTAGGTCCCGTGAGGGGCTCTTTAACAATGTTGGCACAATTTGATTTAAACAAGATAAACAAGTTGCGGAAAGTAAATCAAATTGGAAGACAGCAATTCATAAAAGGGTTATACTGTATATATCAAATGTAAATAATGGTTTACACGAGTTTATAGTATAACTATGTATCAACAGAATTAACTTTTCTATGGGAGTGAAGTTGTAATTGCTTTGAGAAGATATTGAATTGTATGCTTGATGTCTTCCTTTGTTTGGTGAAGTCAGCTTGCTATTTATACGAAGATGTAGCAAGTTGCTTTGGATAAGGTGGTTGAGGACGGTTGATTTTGGAGTGTGTTAGAGTATATAGAGATAAATTGAAGGTATTCAATTTATCTCTTTTTCAATTGTCTTCAACTGCTTTCGTGATTAATGCCAAGTTGGTATTCAATTTGCCTGTTCTTCACACAAAGGCAGAATTTGTTCTTCTCGTAACCTTTATCTTCTGATAGTCCAGAACTCCTTCGACTCTTCTTTGTAGACTTTTGATGCTTCCCATTAGAAGCCTTCTACAGAAATGAGGATTTCTGTAGAATTTAGTCTGTACAGAACTACTTCGGAATTTCCAGTGTAGTTCTGTATGAGTATAGAAATCATGCAGAAATATGTAATATATATAGACTTTCATATTGTCACACCCCCAAAAATCCCACGCGCGATAACGCGCCGCAGGGAGCGTGATAAACCAGGATCGTCGTCCATTAGTTACACCAAACGACCAGTAATTAATAAAAAAAGGTTGTATATTTCATTAAAATATAAATACAGAGTTTTACAAATGCGGAAGCGTAAATGCAATGAAAGTATTAATGTAAAAACACCATCACCCAAGGTGACGTGGCTTGTTCAAAGACAATAAAAGGGTTTTCAAATACTCATGCATGCGTACTCGTGATACTCGAACATCCGCAACCTGAGAAATAACATGCTAAAAAGTGTCATCATAAAGGTTGGTGAGTTCACAGGTTTAATCAGTTCATCAGTTGAATGTAAATCGACTGTTCAACAACAGTCCCAGCTCAGTGTAAATCAATTGTTCATCGACAGTTCAAGTTCAGTTTAAAATTGATTGTTCAACAACAATCAAGTTGAGTTTAAGATTGACTGTTCAACAACAGTTAAGTTGTAAGAGCATAATCACTAATGTATATCAAATAGCTAGCTAGGCTATATACATGAAACTTCGCACGTTGATGGTCACCGAAGCTAACAGTTGTTTACAGTTTATGCAGTTTGCCTTGTTGTGTTTAGGACGAATATAACACCCGTTCGATATCCAATCGTGCCAGAGCGACTGACCCGGGTGGGGTTTTTCAGACCCAGTAGTACTACAATATATTTCCCGCTATCGTCATTAATACTAACGGTACCATAAGAAGGACGTTGTTGTATCAGTGTGCTTCAAGTACTTCAAGTGATATATAAAAGTCTAATTATCTCAGTAGTATAGTTCATGCATGTTAATCTCCCCCAACAGGATTTAAAACAGTAAAATGGGGCCGTGAAACTCACCTTAGAGTGCACAGCAAATCCAGATAATAACCACAGCAAGAATATCAAATAGTAGCTTGTTTTTACCAAACACCTAACGAGCATAACGATATAAGTGTGTGTTCGACTAAAACGACTAAGTCTAGACCAACGATAAAAATAAATAATGTCATAAGATGACATGACGAGAATCACTAAGTCCAAAAAGAGTCGAGGTTGGCACATAGCCAAGAACATGACGATTACGATAGTCGAGAAAAAGTATATTATTAACTAATAATATACGTCCATGAAATCGAATAACAAAATATGTGTGTATATATACATAAATATATCCAAATATATTATTTTATCAATAACGAGTACTCAAAATATCTTTATATATTTGTATAAATATATATCTAACGTTTAGAATGTTTATATCGTACGATACGACAAATTATATTATTAGTATGCGTAGAATTTATTTTTATATAAATATAACGATTATAACATCGTTCGTTTTATATTTTCCCAAATACGTACGTATACTTATATAGTTTTTAAATATGTATTCTTTTGCAAATCATCATCAAATAACCAATATTTTATATAATAATCATATTACATAATCAACGAGATAAAAACAAAAAAAAAAAAAAACGGATATAACAACGTTTACGAGGATTTATACGGGTCCAAAATAAGATGGAAAACGATCGGTGATGGTTTAGGGTCACACAAGCTCAAGATTATACAAGAAATAAATAAATAAATAAAGCAGAAAAAGATTTAGGGGTCACCGGGTTTGAACCCGTGACTTCCGATCCACGTTTTTAGCCACTGGGCTAAGTCACCCATTGTTAACAGATTCGAAAGAAATGTTTTTAATTATCAGCACGAACAGAAATCAGGTTTCAGCAAATTAATAAAAAGAAACGCAGGTTTTGGGGGTCGAACTCACGACCCAACATATAAGCACACAGGGACCGACGGCTGGGACAATTGCAAATTTTGATTCAAATTGCGATCTAAATATATTTAACCAGTATGTCACAGCTTCACCTTCTACCCTTAAACCCTAATATTACGCATCCGCCATTAACGAAAAAAAAACTCCAAAACGTTACAGAAGCATGAGTTTTCGTCTGTACCTACTATCGAAAAGAAGGAGCGGAGGCTCAAAGGAAGACTATGGAGCCGTTTTGCGTTTGCCGGATCGACCCGAGACTCGTTCTTACGAATCGTTCTTCGCCGGTAATGTTCTTCGGTGGTTGTGGAACATCGAGCAAGGCTCCAAAAAAGTCGGAGGGCGGTGTAACAACCTGTTCACAACAGTACTCGCCGGTGGTGAAATGATGGTGATCGACTGTGAACGATGGGTGGAGATGGAAAGCTTCTGATTTCACCGCTCTGGTCCATGTTTGCTAACTTCACAGCCCTTCGAAATGAGGATACACTTTCGAGTCAAGGTTTTTAGCCGAATGAGGGTGGTGGCTCAATGTGATTTATCAACTTTGTGGAATGATTGGGATCCGTTTTATGTCTCATGATGATAAAGACCGATCGATTTCGTAACTACTGGAACTCAAACAATCGGAGATGCCGTCGGAGGCGACGGTTTCTTCTCAAAGTCTTTAAAACCGACTTTGAGCAAATGACGATATTAGTCCCTTGCAAGTTACAACATAAGGATTTAGGTTTTAGTAATTACAACGCTAGTCCTCACTAGTTTGGTTAATCAAAATGAGTTTAGAAAATGACGAAAACAACCCCTCGAAGTTTAAACAGCGCTAATCAACCCTAACGGATTTGACAGAAAGTAACTTTAATGGTGAGCATACGTGTGTTTGTCAAAACATATTTCACGTACAATGGTTTATAAAATAACATTGTTTCACCACATAAAATCACAAATATAAATTTATAAATCTATACTTTAAGTTCACATATAAATCATAGATATAAATTTATAACCATATGTTGAGTTCACATCAAATGGTGAATCCCGAATCGTAATGATACGTGTAAGCTCACATAAAATCATAAAACAATACGTATAGTTTCGTGACACGCGTTGTCACATAAAACCATAGAATAATTCATGTTGATATATTTACATATATCACATAAGATCGTAACTTAACTCGCCACATGAAACGACAGAACATTAACAAGAATCACAACGCACGATTTACATAAAATCATAGAATATAAAATGTCTAGACTTACGTGTATGCTCGTATAGTGATGGTTACACAAACCCTAGTTGTCATGGTCAACATAAGGCAATCACATAAATGTTCACATAACATTTATAATAATTTAAGTCCAGTTAATGTCAGGAAAAGACCTGAAAAGACGGATTGTCACAGTATCCCCTTGTTGAAGAATTTTCGTCCCGAAAATTGAGTAATATGGTTAATAAGTTAGTCCCAAAAGAAAACTTTTTTTTTCTCAGTCGTCACATCATCCCCTTATTGAAGAAATTTCGTCCCGAAATTTAAACAAATGACAATTGTCACAAGAATCGGATTGACAGTACGTTTCAAAATAATTCAGGTTTCCTACTCCCAGACCCTTCGCACCAAGATATTGTCCGCTTTGGCAGCCGGCATGCCCTCAGGCATCCCGGCTGCCAAAGCGGACAATATCTTGGTACGACGGGTCTGGGATGTTACAGATGGTATCAGAGC
This sequence comes from Deinandra increscens subsp. villosa, assembly GCA_039602395.1. Classification (NCBI taxonomy): domain Eukaryota; kingdom Viridiplantae; phylum Streptophyta; class Magnoliopsida; order Asterales; family Asteraceae; genus Deinandra; species Deinandra increscens. Next base: position 76,706,594 of record JBCNJP010000010.1, on the reverse strand, counting down.
CAGTCGTCGGCCAGTGTGCCAGCGAGGACGCTGGTCCCCTGAGGGGGGAGGATTGTAACATCCCACATTGGTGGGGAGGATAACTAAGCACCGCTTTATAAGGGTGTGGATACCTCTCCTATCAAGACGCGTTTTAAAACCGTGAGGGGCGGATGCCTGAGGGCATGCCGACTGCCACAGCGGACAATATCTTGGTGCGACGGGTCTGGGATGTTACACATATCCTTTCTCTTTTAAGGATATATCTTATCTTTTCTTCTAATACTTGACTGTTTTGTGTTACATTTACATTGTGTTCTAACAAAAAAGATGCCAACAAGACCAAAAAGAGTAAAGATGCAGAAACACCAAAGAATGATGGTGGATCCTCGACTCATGTTTTAAGATCACGTGTTAACAAATCGTAGAAATGTTTTATTTGTGTTTTATTTTCTGCAATATGTTCTTACAAACTTATGGTGACAGTTTCTTTTTTTCTATTGTTTTTTGAATAAACTTGTTTGAAATTGAAAGCATTTCTTTTATTACATAAGATGACCTTTTTAGTATTATGGTATGTTTGCTAAACAAGTTACCACATCAAGAGTGTGCAAAGTATCCCAATGATAATCACATTAGGAATCTATACATAACCACAACAACACATCAAACTAATATAAACTGTAAATTTATTCATTATCAACATTCAAAATATATGAACATTCATAAACAAAACATGATCATAATTCAGAATATATAAATATATATTTCCATACCTAATTCAAAAAATTACAATGTCTATAAACATACCAGTAAAAATTCATAAAAAACAGAAAACGGAAATCATAATATTAGAACTATCAACACCATTACCATCACCACCACATCCTAACCGTCCACCCTCTCCACTATCTCAGCCACCTTCTCCTCCCTCCTTTGGTGAATGTTTGACTCCATCAGTATAGCCTCATGTAGGAGTTGATTGATTCTTTCGTCCATCTCTTCATGTTGCTTCAGATACGCCATTGCTGCTTCCTAACGTGGTGTTTTCTTCATAGGCAAAACCTTCATCCTCATAATGGAGTCCAAAACCTCGTTACCTGCTACCAGGAAATGCATATTATTAAGCCCAGAATGAACCTGTCTGTGGACTTGTGATTCTTCTTCGTTGTGGTGTCTAACCACGATCTCTTTGACTTATTTGTTTGTGGATGATGAAGATGAAGACGACATTATTTATGATATTTGGGAGGGTTTTCGGTTTTTTAATGGGGTTGTGTGGTGTTAACCTTGATTACAGGGTTTGTTTATATAGTAAATATGTAAACTATTTGAGCATTTAATGTTACAATTTTATTATAACGCCAAACGAGGCAGACCTTTTGTATCCCCCCCCCCCCCCTTATGTTTACCCCCTGTTTACAACTGTCAAATATTTAGTATTTTTTTAAATTAAAATTTTAAATTAACGGTTGGTTTTTTGACGATTTAGATTCTTTATATCAATCCTCATAATGCCTATATATACAGACATAGGGTTAGAGCTTTTGATTACACCGCCACTTCCCAACTCTTTATTATACCGATACTTATCAATCAATCCCAGTCATCATTTATTTCTATCACCATGGCGTCTTAATCATCATCTCCTGCTGAAGAAAATCATATCTTTAATCTTATTATCAAACAATTTAAGAAGGATGAGGAGATCATCAACAATTTAACCTCCATCAAAAACCTAATTAGGGCTTCCAATGTTTTCCGTGATCAGGTAAAAGCTTCTATTGCTGAACTCCCTTCCACTAGTGTAAGGAATCGTGCAATCGAGCACAAGATTGAGGAGAAGATTGAAGATCAGCGGCTTATGGGTCTTTTAACGGAGATTGTGGAGGTTGTCAGTGCGTCTGAGGATCTAAAGATGGTGTTTCTTCGATCCCTTTTCTAGTTTATGTTCTGTGTTTGTTTTTTTGTTTCCTTTTGATGAATCATGTGGTGTTTTTATGTTTTCCATTGTTAAATGGTGTTTTTGTGAATGGTATTATCTATCAATATGATTTGAACGTACTTTCCCCTTATATTTTAATGCACCTTTTGTTTTACATGTTTGACAAATAATTATCAGATTTGGGTTCAACGGTCATTCAATAGAAATATTCATAACAAATCTAATATCTATCCAAAATGTAATATAAATAATAAGAAATAGCAACCAAATTAAGTTTAGAGCCTTACCATAATACTATTGTCTAGTTAACAAACCAATTTTCAAAGGATACTAATAATATAAAGAGACTCAAAATGAAAAAGAGTACCATTGTTTCATTACTTTTCATGGTGTTTAGCATCATGATGTTTTTAACAAATTTTCTGGGTGATTACCTTCATGCAATATTTTCTGCAACCCTTTTCTCGATTTCTTCGTTTGCTACGTTGTGCAATTGTTGCTTCACATCAACTAGTAGTCTTAAATACCTTTTCAAGTCTGTAATTACAGATTCTTTGTACTTGTTTACCAGATGCAACAACATTTTTCTGGGTAATTTACTCGAAGGCGATTTAGTTGTCTACTTTGCTCGTTGCTCTCTCTCGCCAACCCACAGTCCCAACCTTCCACACCTGTCCCAAAATAAGTCTCTAGGTGCCTCATGCAAAACACCCCGCAATCAATAACGTTTCTCATTGTTCGCCAAGCCATCTCTAACCTAACAACCTCAACGTTTTTTATTTTTTCTCCACTTGGATGCTTCACTCTTATCAAATATTTTGATAATGCATCCCTCTATGACAAACAACATCAAAAAAATTGTGATGTTTTCTGCTATGTTAATAATGAATACAAATAGTGATTTTTGGGAACTTTATCAATTTTTTAGGTCACAATTCATACTTCTGCAACACTGGCATGTTGTGCTGTTTAGCACTATTGTCAATTAACTTAACTTTGTTTTTTCAAGATTCGCACACACTATGTAGTAGTAGTTGCCTCTAATCACAGGCATAAACACCAAGTTGAATTCATGTATGCTTTTTACCTCAACATCTCTTAACACCCTCTTCATATGATAATTGAGTTGTTTGGTGTGTTCCTCTGCTGATTTGTCATAATGGTCCCTATGCTGTTTTTTGACAAGTATGGAATAGTACAACGTTTAGACGAAACACTTTTCCCAAATTTATGGTGTCTTTGAATTCAATACTTACAATCATAATCTTAGTACAAAACAACATTTTCATTAGTTAGTCAACCTTGAATTTCTCCTCAAAATTAAGAATTTACGTCCACGTTTGGATGTTGTTGTTATAAACATAATGACCAGGTTTCATGCTTTCAAACACGACCCTCCACACCATTGATCATCCTGGTATTGAAAACAAAACATCCCTGCATGTTTTTTTAAACAAAAGAGATTTTTTTAATGGTGTTTATTACATACATGTTGTTTTTAGATTAATATAAGTTATGTAGACTTACATTATATCTCCGTGGACAGAGTATATGCAGTTTGCAAGATTTTTCTCTATAGTTGTTAATGGTTCCGCCAAATCTACGTCTTTGTTAATATAAGGTGATATAACCGCCTCCAACAGTGCATTCGTATCCTTCGATTTTTTCTTCGATTGCGTTGATGGTTCTTCAACAAAGGGTGTTTCTTCTCTTTGTTCTGCTTGATGGAAACTGCTAGTTTTTAACAATTTATCAATCTTATTAACACTAATTTTCCTTTCATTAATTTTCTAAATCGACTCCTCTTCAAGCTTATCTATTTCTTGCATGTAACCCTGGCTGTATTGTGTTTTGGTGGGTGTCATATGCAGGGGTGTTTTGATAAATACCCTGACTGGCGTGGTGTCAAAAAACTGGTTGTGTAGACACACCAGTTGTAGTGATCAGCCTGTTCCCCAATGGTGTTATTCCTTCAACACCCAAGTCAAATGTAGGCATGCTCGTTTGTATCTTATCCGACATTTCTCTTTCTTCTTTCTGCAACATATCAACATCATCAAATTTCTTATCAATTGATCATATAAACGAGTCGCTGAACTATGTATGCAGGGTGCTTTCAAATTTTGGCCCCTCATTCATAGCTTCACCTTTGTTTCTAGCTTTTGAAGTTTCGAGCTTCAACATCACTCTAAATAACTCCCTTTCTGCACCCACATCACTGTTTTTCCTTTTTTTTATGACGTATTTGAATAGTTTATCATCAAACTTCCAATTAGCAATCTCATTCTCATCCCAATCGCCGACTGGCTCATCCTTTTTAATACCAACATCCACCGGGGTATCATTAACTGTGTCTGCATTCATGGCGTTTTTACCCTGTTCACACTTTTCAGCTGTATCCACATTTTTACCAACCCTTTTTTAAGTTGTTTCATGAATCGGACTATTCCATTCTGTCACCTTTGTCTACACAGCCACGTTTTCAGGGAAATCTTTAACTGCATTTTTAAATAATGCTTGTACGTTGTTTACACATTCTGTGTACTCTTTCATACCATTACTTATCTGCGCCATCAATAGCTGTAGGAACAACAACAAATTTTGTACATATGGTGTTATTATTTCTTAAATGCAACTAATACATAAATACTCTTTTTTAAGATACAGTCACCTTTTTATTGACACCAGTTTCTTTTTCTTCATTTTTCTGCATTTTTACAAACAAATTATTTACATAAACAAATTATTTGCATAATGTTAAACAAATGTAACACATTATATCAAAATGTCATATTTCAACAACTTACCTCCAACACATCACCCTCAAAACTGTGTCCTCCAAAATTTGTATTCAGCAACAAATTATCTTCATGATTATCTCCATCATTACAGTTATCGTATATGACATCTGCATAATCAACTTCACAACCTGTGTCATCCAACACCTTTTCTGTCCCCTCACCTTCTTCCTCCTTTGCATCATCCTTTAGTGTTAATACTGGCATATTTAAATGGTTGCCCGACGTCGATACATCACAACCTGAAATAAACTTTTTAAACTCTTCACTTTCTTTCCACAATCTCATTGTTTCAGCCTCTTCTATTGGATCATTGTACATACTAGGTTCATAAATAGCATCCACACCATGATCTACAGTAGACAACTCTTCTATACCTTCTTTATTGGTCTCAATGTCACATTTAACATCTCTTGAATCAGGCTCATCATCTACTTTTGCGGTGTTTTCTACTTCAATGTTATCTTTTGTTCTATCACCAACATCATCTTCATTATTATTTTTTTTATATTTTTTCCCCATCTGATTCTTTGTAGAATCGAGCGTTAACAACTTGTTCATTTTCATCTCCAACACCATCGTCTTCAGCATCTTCTCCATCCTCATCTAACATCTTTCTTTTATGTCATTCTTAATAACATCTTCTTCTTGTTTTTTTGCGCATTCCGAGGATCCCGAATTTTTCATTGTGCTTGGTGTTCTTTGTTCAAGTGATTTGAATAACAAATTTTCACAACTAACTAGATGGTTCCTTTTTATGTAACCTGTGTAGTCATCCACTTCCCCAGCCCTTGTTTTATTATGTGTATCATACACCATGTCCATCTGCATTTATAAAACAAAACAAGCAAAGAAAAAAAGCATTAGCGTATTGAATCACATTCAGATTAGGTGTAATGATTACCATATGTGTAAATGTTTGGTGTTTTTTCATACCGCCAGAACTAACAAAGATCCATTAAAACGCATTTTTGGTTTACCAGCTTTCCACTATGTTTTGGCCTTTTGTAGACATTCAATGATGTACTCACACCACCTTAGTTGACTAATCCTGATTTAGGGGGAATTGCATGCAAGAACCCCTGGTTAACTGTGTTGTTATCATATGTTCTTCCAACTACCGTCATAACAGCGACCAAGAAATTCAGCTGGAATAATCGTCCAGAGTCTTGCCTTAGCGTAATCCGTTCAAATAACCCAAGCACATATGGCCTAGAAACCCATGGTTCTTTCTTGAATTGGCCTCACCATTCAGCAACTATAGGATACTTGATATTGGTTCTCTTTTCAACTACTTTTGTGTTCCCAAGTGGCAATCCTAACAACTTATTCACTAACTGTGGTGTTATTTCAATGTTTCTTTGTCCCAGACATAACACACTTGTGTCCACATTGTAGTTTTGTAAGAGCCAATATCCTAGTGTCCTCGGTACAGAAGATATCTGCAGCCCTAGCAATCTTCCAAATCCCATTTCATCTACCGCTTTCCTTTGATTATCATTGAAATTGGCAAACCATTCAGTTAAGTTAGATGGTGATGACCTTGCTTTAATCCTCTTGCCGTCAAATGGATAGTACTTCTGGACCTTCATCAATGACTAAATAAGATGAAAAAAGAAAAAATTTACCGATCAAAAAAAGAAAGAAATGTAAAAAATGCAGGATCATACCCTATTTCTATGTTATCTACTTTTTAAATCAAAAATCCGAGTAGCAAAGCTAATCCAACGAACCCATCATTTGAATCAGCATGTATGAAAATACATATAATAGACTAAGTGCTTAGCCTATAGGTATGTATTGTTATACTATTTCAGTGACAAAAAGTATTTTTCTTTTAGTGAAAAATACTTTGCATCCCTAAAATACGAAAAATTAAAATATTTAACAATGATATTGTACTGATGGCGTTTCTTGTGTCTTAGATGGCCTTGGTGTTTTTCCTTAAAATCTGAATCATCATTTTCTTCAACACCTTTTTCTTTTATCACATTTGTTTTCATTTTCCCCTTTTTAGCCTTCTTTTCCAATTCCTCTGTGTTTTTCTCTTACTAGATCTCAAGATCGTTGGGATTGTTGGCTGATCTTCAAAGTCTGTAATTTCAAATTACTCATGGTGTAAAATCAGTGAACATTATATGTTCAAAATTAATAACAGTTGATTAACTTCCATACCTGAGTCACCCATATCTAAGACAATTGGTGTGTCTCATGTGTTCTTGTATTTAAATGAATCCCTTTGTGCTATTCGTGAGCTTTTTTGCTTACCTCGACCTAATTTTATAGGAAAGTCTATAACATAAACAACAAAAAATGACACAAACAACATATTCACCTAGATATCATTGTCTATTTTTTAGTTTTGTTTGTTTCTACAATGATTCACAGATTAATCATGAGTTAGGAACTACTAAAAAACGACCCAAACAACAGGTTAACCCAGATTTCATGGACTACATCAAGAGCCCTACATTTATATCATTAATAAACCCTAGAAAAAACACCACGATCAAAATAGTATACTACATGTAACAATGAAAATCGCCATTTTTAATTTAAAGCAACAGAATGCACCTTTTGAGGCGATTGATTTCCTCCTTCTCTTCTTGTTACTGGTTAGTTCTCCATCTTCATGTTTTAGCCTCTCTGAAATACGATTAACAGCAGCATTATCCACCAAAAACAACAAAAATAATGAACGACATGCATTAAATCATCCAAAGTTATAATTACTCTCATGAAATTTCACTGTGAATTGGTTCGTCGACGCCATAGATCCAATGATTATCTCGTATTTTTACAAATTTTGGGACCTGATTTTGCAGAATTCGCTCGTTTTTGGAACATATTTTTCGCAACCGGTGTTTTTAGCGGATTTGAATTTCAATAAAAATTTAAATGAAACGCAAATTATCTTTTTACCTGTATGCCCTTCACACTCCATACGCGCACCAGAAAAGTATCCCCTATTTACAAATACCCCCCCCCCCCTGATCATGTCCGTTGAAGATCAGATCCGACGCTCCTGGAGTGTCCGCACCGTATGTAGAATAAGGTATAGGTTGTAGTATACCTTTACTATATATATATATATATATATATATATATATACATATATATATATATATATGTGTGTGTGTTAAAAAATTAACTAATCCCGGGTTTAGGTTTAGGTTCTATTTTGTGAAAGTATCATAACTGGTGTGTGCTGAGGTGTTCTAAAAAATATAGAAATTTATCGTACCTGTGTAGCAGCTAAAGCTTTTTAAATTTACAATAACTGATTTACTTGACAACTACCATTTCACAACATTACACGGGCAAGTATACCCATCGTGGAGCAATATAGTATTGGTAGTTGAATCGGGGTCGATCAGAACACAATGGAAAATGAGAGCTCTGAATACTTAGTCCAATGTTATCATCTAGCCAAATCTATATATTAAGTTAAGGAAAAGAAAAGAAAATAAAACAAACTAAAAACAAAAGAAAATTAATAAGATGGTGTTTAAAGAAATGTAAATCGAAGTTAATATTGCTTGGGAGAACTTAGCAGTGGCTAGGGAGAGCTAAACAATTACTTATATCCTTGCTTAAGATTGTTCACTGGCAGGAGGTTAGCCACCTTTCAGCCCTCTTTAGCTATCTCACCATCCAACCCGGGTGACTTACCGTACTCGACACGGCGTCATGAACCAGCAGGGGAACAACCCTGTACTGGATTATATTATTATAAAAACGATCTTTTTAAGAGGCTAAGGCCAGTTCCATACACCACTCTCGCGTAATGTACATCTGACCAGAGCCAAGTTCACGAGCACGTACCTCTCGGTCCAGTGAAGTGACAAAATATTACCAACCCTCATTCCCAACCAAATACTTTCAGCCCGCACATGCGTGGTCAGCCGAGTTTGCTTACATAAACATAAGGACCTCGAAAGTATCATGTAGCATGGGGCGCGAGTCACCTTTCGGATCATGCATCATCCCCCGACCGGGTGTCACGGGTCCGGCCTTTGGGATTCCGACTCCCCAAATGGTCTGTGATATGTGAAGAAAGCTTGGTACAGAAATTCAATAATATACTTTCAATAAAAAGGATTTTTATAAACTCATTAAACACACCTTAAGCAAGGCTATGAGGTTGTTAACCAACCCGCCAAAGGTTTGTTACTTCCCAAGAAAGTATCAGAGTTTAGCCAATCATGGCTTTAAAGATTCGCTTAAGAGAAAAAGAAGATTTCATAGACAAAAGTTGCTAATTCTTACTTAAATTAATGTTCTTACAAACTTGATTACAAGACTTAAAGACGACCAAATGACTCAATACTAGGGGAAGAAGAGAAGAATTGAGCAAGGAAAAGTGAAGGAGGAGCTCGGCTTTTATAGGCAGAAATCGGACGCGGGCATGGGCCGTGCTTGGGTGGGCACGGGGCATGCCATGTCAGAGTAATCTTCGATTCTGCACAATGTCAGACGGCACGGCCCGTCTGAAGTTAGGCACGGGGCGTGCGATGTCAGAAGCTCTGTCGCTTGGTCAGAGGCACGCGGCATGCTAGAAGAAGCACGGGGTGTGTTGTGTCAATGAAGAGGCACGGGGCGTGCTTAACCAGGCACGGGGCGTGCTGGACTTGCTGGTCTTGGAACTTTGTATTTTCTTTCTTATTTTTTACTGTAATTCGTTCCTTATCCGGCTTTTTCCTTCTCGAACCTGAGAAACTAAGAGGAAACAAAATAGACTTCTTTTTACGTTAGTAACTCAAATTTGTGCCGATTCATGGAGAATATTTAGTATAAAAAATGTGTATAATTTGATGTTCATCAAATATCCCCACATTTAAACATTTGCTTGTCCTCAAGGAAAACTTAGTGAAGGACGCACCCGACAGTCCCAAATGTTACATTTTTTGTGCCTTGCGGAATTGTTATAAAATTAGTCCTCCGTCATTTTGAGATTGCTTATTCCAATAATTTATTTTTATTTTCTATATTTGAATTGAAATACAAAAATTTATGGCAAACTTACTAAAGTTTATTTTCATCAAACTTATCAACCTCACAAATATCCACTCACTCTCAGGGATTATATATGATTATTTGGGTGAACACTCATACCTGGGTGAAACGAGCAGAATGCATAGGCTTGATATGTGATCGAACCTCCACGATCTCACCGGAATCCACTTACGTATCATGAGGGCTTTAAAAGGGTAGGCTTGGGTTGGGTTTGGATAGGTTTTGAGAGAAAAAAGGGTGAAATTTGTAAAAGCATGGCTTTTCAGAGGGCTTGTTTTTTACTAGTGACTCCTCAAAACAATGCCCTGTACTTCTAGAGAGCTTTGCTCTTTTTATTCAATCTCGGGGAATTGCATCTTGTAAATCCACTTCATTCTTCTGAAAACTTTCTCCTTTTTTTAGACAAGAGAAACTCCGGGACCTGCGGATCGACATCTTGGCTTTATTTGTTTAAGAGGAGTCACTAAGTTGAATTTTTCATGAAAAGGCCTGCTTTTACGAAAAATAAGATAGAAGTAAAAAGAGGGGTGTCATTTTACAAACTTCATCTACATGGTCCCGGCAACGGAACCATAGTGGGTGATCTTTGCAAAATAAAAAGAAAAAGGGTTTAGAAATGAAATGCTAAGGCTCAAAAGGGGGTTAACTAGGGGAATTTTGGTGGATTGAAGGAAGGGGGGTTAAAGAAGCGGAAGGTGATAAATCCTAGGTGCCTTAGTCATTTACGTAGGTGTTCCCGATTTTATTCATTTCGGGACGCATACACATGTCAAGTTCTACCTCTGTCGAATTTCCAGGATCCTCTCATGTTTAAGGGAAACGAGCATGTATATCGGTGATCATGCTATTTTTTAAGCTCAAATTTTCACTGGACATGGGGAAAAGGGAAAAAAATAAGTTTTTCTGAAAATAAATTTCTTCTTTTTGCCATAAAGGAATATTTCAATTTATTTTCAGAAAGTTTATTCATAAGTTAATGGAATTTGAAAATCTCTTTAATTCGGGAGGAAAAACTTTTATGTATCGTTCCATTTTGGTGACAAAATTTTGAAAAAATTGGGAAATATCAGGGTTTATTTTTTAAAAAGTTTTGAGATAGGACAATGCAGCTGTTTTAGTTTTTGAGAAAGCTTACCCACAGTTTTCCCGTCCCCACACTTAAAATGTACATTGCCCTCAATGTACCCGTACGTTAGTAAATTGGAGGTAACAACAAGAAAAATGGTTTGGGGGTTTGGAAGATTTTTGCGGCATTTTCTCAGTTTTCTGACTTGTAACTCGTGGGATAGTTGCCACGTTGCACCTCGGGACCTTCCGGACTGTGTCAGACTATAAAGCTGAGACCAGCATTCAAATCTGCTCAAAACAGAATTATTTAACGAAATGAAAGTAAGCTTAAATAAAACTAAATTGAGTCATAGTCAAGCTTGTCAAGATTACATGTTTAATGATTACAATAAATCATAGATAATAGATTGCGATCCCTAAACATGTCAAAATGATCGCGTTAGTCGGGATTCAACGATCATCAAGCTACATGCACATGCTAATTAGGCTCCCTTATTCTTCCTACCTCTAATTTGACTTCATATGGTAGCTTCACACTGGCGGCGCTCACTGCTGACCTGCTACGTCCTGGGGGAGCTGGGGGAGATCAGTGTCATTGGTCAGATCGATGATAAAGTTCTCAACGAAGCCGTCGAGCATCGGGACGTCGAAAAAGTGGTCATCGTCCATGGCATGGGTCTCGATGGTAACATCTCCATGTACCTCATTCTCGGGCCATGGATCGTCCGAAGGGACAAATGGTGGCACCGGAACTGAGTCGAGTTGCTCCGTGAGGTTGGCCAGACATCCTGCTAGGAATTCGAACGCCAAGGTCAGAAAGTTGATACGGTCGTTGAGTTCGAGCATCACTTCATTAGATTCGTCAAGATCCGCACGTAGTGTTTGTACTTGGTTCATGAGAGATACGATAGTAGGAGGTGCTCCAGACTGCACATTATGTTCCTCAAGATCTTCAATCACCGCCATCTGAAAACAAAAAAGGGGGAATTTTATTCATGCACAGTACGTCAGCATGGGGCGTGCTTGGCCGAGAACGGGGCGTGCTGTTCGTCGCGACATGAGAATCTGGTTCTGAAATTTTTAGAGAGCCTTTGTTTCTTTAACCCATTCCAGTTTTTGTTTTCAAAATCTGTGTTAGTACATGTTTTGGTCATGTTTTTTAGCAAAAACTTAGACTTTAGACAACTCAAAAACAACCCTTAAAGGTTTAATGACTTGAACATGTACTCATGGGTTCAAAGGAACAACGATGATCAGAGAAATGCTCCATGGATTACCGGATTTCTTGGATGTTCATGGCCAAAAGAGCAAGTCTATGAAGATGAAAAGATGAAGACAACATGGAACTTACCGTTTTTGGTATGTGAGTTGATGTCTTCAAATGAGGAAGCAAAAGGATGGTGGAGAATGTGTGGGTTTAGGTAGTTATATAACTGATTTGTGCAAGAGAAAGTTCGAATTTTCTGCATTGGTCAGGCGGCACGAGGCGTGCTGGACATAGCATGGGGCGTGCTCTGGTGTCTGACTTAATTTCCGATTCTCGTGACCTTGACTTTTGATTACGTAGGCGACACGGGGCGTGCCTTGTCCAACACAGGTCGTGCTATAAGAACACGGGACGTGCCTGTTTTAGCACGGGGCGTGCTAACCATTTTTCTGTGTTTCCTTGACTTTTGACTCTTTATTATGTTTCTAAACTAAGGATAGGTGACCTATATTTATTTTCGGGTCCTAGGCTGGACCCGATGATACACTATACGTATCACTTGCTAGAGGGATGTTTTCTTTGATGTCATCGAAGATTCCCTCATAGAGTTTGAGACGATGACCATTGACTTTGAGTTCTAATCCATCTTTATCGATTATGTCGACAGCACCGTATGGGTAAACACGTGTCATTTGATATGGTCCGTTCCATCTGGATCTTAGCTTTCCAGGGAACAGTCGTAAATGAGAGTTATACAGAAGAACCTTATCTCCTTCTTGAATCTTACTCAGCTTCTTTAGTCGCGAATCGTGGTATTTCTTGGTTTGGTCCTTATAGATGCTGGAGTTTTCATAGGCTTGTCCTCGTAGTTCCTCGAGCTCAATTAGTTGACCGAGTCAGTTTTGTCCTGATTTCTGCAGGTCCATGTTTAATGTGCGAAGAGCCCAGTAAGCCTTATGTTCGAGCTCAATAGGGAGATGACATGTTTTGGCCTACACCATTCGGTAGGGGGTATTACCAATCGGGTTTTTATAAGCTATTCGAAAATCCCCAAAGCGCATCGTTGAGCTTATCAGACCAATCCTTCCAGTGATTACCCACTGCTTTTTCCAGAATTCGTTTAATGCCTCGGTTAGTTACTTCAGCTTGTCCATTTATCTAGGGATGGTAAGCTGTTGAGACTTTGTGTGTTACTCCATACCGAGCCAGGATTCTTTCCATCTGAGAGTTTCAGAAGTCGGTACCTCTGTCGCTGATTAGCGCTCGTGGAGTCCCGAATCTGGAAAATAACTTCTTAAGCAATTTAACAACTACTCGGTCGTCGTTAGTGGGAAAAGCTTCGGCTTCGACCCATTTGGAAACGTAGTCAACGGCTACAAGGATATAGTTGTTTCCTCTTGAAGTTGGGAATGGTCCCATAAAGTCGAGTCCCCGTACATCGAAGACTTCATAGATCTGGATGTAGTTCTAAGGCATCTCGTTGCGCGAGGAGATGTTCCCAGTTCTTTGACATGTGTCGCAAGTTTGCACCAGTTTGTGAGCGTCTTGATATATCGTGGGCCAGTAAAAGCCGGAATCAAGGACTTTTCTTGCGGTGGCGTTGGCTCCATGATGGCCGCTGCAAGGTCCAGAGTGACAATGTTTAAGAAGGCTAGTGGTCTCAGTACCGTAGACACATCGTCTTATTAGCTGGTCCGTACACATCTTGAAAAGATACGGGTCGTCCCATTTATAATATTTGACGTCAGCGAAGAATTTCCTTTGCTGCTGATGTGTTAACCCTCTAGGTACGAGGCCACTTGCGAGATAGTTTGCCATGTCTGCAAACCAGCGTTCAGCGGAAGAGTCAACTCTTTCGAGGTATTTTGTAGGAAACCTTTCATTGATTTCTCCTCTTGAAGACTGCGTATCGCTTTCGAGTCGAGAAAGGTGATCAGCAGTAGTGTTTTCAGCACCCTTCTTATCCTTAATCTCAATGTCAAATTCTTGAAGGAGAAGAATCCAATGTATGAGTCTGGGTTTAGCGTCTTGCTTTTTGAAGAGGTACCTGATGGCTGCATGATCGGTGAAAACGATAGTTTTGGATAACACCGAGTATGAACGGAATTTGTCGAAAGCAAACACCACCGCTAACAGTTCTTTTTCGGTGAATGTGTAGTTTTCTTGTGCGCTGTTAAGCGTTTTGCTTGCATAGTAAATTGGGTGAAAGTGCTTGTCTTTCTGTTGACCTAATACTGCCCCCACAGCATAGTCACTTGCATCACATATGATCTTAAAGGGGAGAGACCAGTCTGGTGCAGTCATAATAGGTGCCTGGACAAATTTGTCTTTTAAGAGAGAGAAAGCTTCCATACATTCTTTGTTGAAATTGAAGACTGCTTCTTTTTCTAAAAGCTTTGTCAAGGGCCTTGATATCTTGGAGAAATCCTTGATAAAACGTCTGTAGAATCCTGCATGCACGAGAAAACTGCGGATGTCGCGAACGGAAGATGATGGGGGTAGACGAGAGATGGTGTCTATTTTGGCTTTGACTACCTCTAACCAAGCTTGGGAAACTTTATGAGAAAACTATGCCTTCTTGGACCATAAAATGACATTTTTCCTAGTTTAGGGCCAGATTGATTTCTTCACATCGGCCGAGCATTTTCTCGAGGTTTTGCAAACAGTATTCAAATGAGTTGCCAAAAATCGAGAACTCATCCATGAACACTTCCATGGACTTTTCGATCATATCGTGGAAAATGGCAACCATGCAACGCTGGAAGGTGGCGGAGGCATTGCATAAGCCAAAAGGCATGCGTCTATAGACAAAAGTGCCATATGGGCATATAAAGGTTGTTTTCTCTTGGTCCTCTGGGTCTATAGGGATTTGAAAGTATCTGGAGAAACCATCGAGAAAGCAATAGTACATGTGTGCTGAGGTATTCTAAAAATATGGCAATTTATCGTACGTGTTAGCTTTTTGAATTTACAATACCTGATTTACTTGACAACTACCATTTCCCCACATTACACGGGCAAGTATACCCATCGTGGAGCAGTATAGTATTGGTAGTTGAATCGGGGTCGATCAGGACACAATGGAAAATGAGAGCTCTGAATACTTAGTCTAATGTTATCATCTAGCCAAATCTATCTTTTAAGTTAAGGAAAAAAAAAGAAAATAAAACAAACTAAAAACAAAAGAAAATTAATAAGATGGTGTTTAAAGAAATGTAAATCTTGCTTGGGAGAACTTAACAGTGGTTAGGGAGAGCTAAACAGTTACTTTTATCCTTGCTTAAGATTGTTCACTGGCAGGAGGTTAGCCACCTTTCAGCCCTCTCTAGCTATCTCACCATCCAACGGATAATCGTCTGCGAGGAGTACGAATGCCGAGGGAAGGTGCTGCCAGTGGACAAATGAAGTGGTGTAATGCCACTTAGTTAAGGGGTCCCTAAACCCGGCTGACTTACCGTACTCGACACGCCGTCATGAACCCGTAGGGGAACAACCCTGCGTGTTGGATTATATTATTATAAAAACGATCTTTTTAAGAGGCTAAGGCCAGTTCCATACACCGCTCTCACATAATGTACATCTGACCAGAGCCAAGTTCACGAGCACGTACCTCTCGGTCCCGTGAAGTGACAGAATATTACCAACCTTCATTCCCAACCAAATACTTTCAGCCCACACATGCGTGGTCAGCCGAGTTTGCTTACATAGACATAAGGACCTCGAAAGTATCATGTAGCATGGGGCGCGAGTCACCTTTCGGATCATGCATCGTCCCCCGACCAGGTGTCACGGGTCCGGCCTTTGGGATTTCGACTCCCCAAATGGTCTGTGATATGTGAAGCACGCTTGGTTCAGAAAATCAGTAATATACTTTCAATAAAAAAGATTTTTATAAAGTCATTAAACACACCTTAAGCGAGGCTATGAGGTTGTTAACCAACCCGCCAAAGGTTTGTTACTTCCCATGCAAGCATAAGAGTTTAGCCAATCATGGCTTTTAAGATTTGCTTAAGAGAAAAAGAAGATTTCATTCACAAAAGCTTGCTAATTCTTACTTAAGTTAATGTTCTTACAAACTTGATTACAAGCCTTAGAAACGACCAAATGACTCAATACTAGGGGAAGAAGAGAAGAATTGAGCAAGGAAAAGTGAAGGAGGAGCTCGGCTTTATAGGCAAAAATCGGACTCGGGCACGGGCCGTGCTTAGGTGGGCACGGGGCGTGCCATGTCAGAGGAATCTTTGATTCTGGACAATGTCAGACGACACGGCCCGTTTGAAGTTGGGCACGGGGCGTGCGATGTCAGAAGTTATGTCTGCTTGGTCAGAGGCATGCGGCATGCTAGAAGGAGCACGGGGTGTGTTGTGTCAGTGAAGAAGCACGGGGCGTGCTTAACCAGGCACGGGGCGTGCTGTACTTGCTAGTCTTGGAACCTTGTATTTTCTTCTGCTTTTTTTACTGTAATCCGTTCCTTTTGCGACTTTTGCTTTCTCGAACCTGAGAAACTAAGAGGAAACAAAATAGACTTGTTTTTACGTTAGTAACTCAGATTTGTGCCGATTAATGGAGAATATTTGGTATAAAAATGTGTATTGTTTGCTGTTCATCAATAACGAACCAAATGGTATCTAAAATAGAGCTAAGATGAATGAGAAATCGAACCTCAAAGTTGGGTAGAAAAAGAAAGAAAATGGATTTACTTGTGTGGTACCATGGAAACTTATCCCACATTGGGGGGGGGGGGGGGTAAACCTTGAAGTGTTTATAAGAAGGAACACTCCTTGAAGATTATCTCCTTAAGTAGGAGACATCCCATGAACCCTAAGGCCTACGCAATACCCCCAAATCGCACACACGTGTGCACGTGGCGTGGGTGATGGGTGTAATGTGGCGTTTTGATGGTGCACTTTACACTTTGCATCAGCACGATCCGCTTGAGAGCCTCCTTTGTATTTTTGACTTGTTTCACTGAGTCGAGGCATGAAGGTTGGGCGTGAGAACCTGTGCAGAGCTCACTAGTGGCGCATGGTGAAGCCTTGCGCACAGGAGGTTGGCGCAAGTTGATGCATGAATGAGTGGTGCAGCGTGAGTTGTAGCAGGAACAGGCTCAGTTAGCATGCGCGTCTCCGAAGTGCTACATGCCATAAGGTTGGTTCAGCTGAGCGCGCCACATGAGTGTCGATATGCGGCAAGTTACGTGGGGTGCAAAGGTGTCACATGTGGAATGGGGCGAAACTGATCCACAATGTGGGTGTGGAACCAGCCTGTCGATGGCACCGCTACGCGGGCGCGGGTAAATTCAGTGTGACGTGCGGAGTGCAGCTCGTCTGAAACCATGTGACAGGCTGGTCAAGGTTGTTTCCAACTGGCCAGAAATGAGTTTGACAGTTTTGGCCCAACTCTTAATAAAATCCATTAAATTGTGTAGACTACGAATTTAAATCTATTTACAACAGTTAATTACATTTAATTCGTTCTCGGTTTCTATTCACGTGATGGCTATAAATGTAGCCTAAAGTCTCATTTGTAGATGACCGAAAAATACAAGAACTTGGGAGCACCAAATTCGTTGCTCGTGGTAACGATCTCGAGAGGAGTACTCTCGATTTTATAGATATTGTATCTCTATTGTTTGCCTTTACCCAGCCGACTTCTATACATCCAAAACGTCATAAGAGATGAGTATTCTCGAGAATAAGAGACTGTGTATCTCTGTTCTTCTACCTCGGTGGAACCTCGGGTGCGAGAACATCTCCGGCAGTACAATTATTGTTCCAGTTCTTGTACCCTAGGAGACAGATGGTTGCTCGCGTGGAGACCCGTGCAATCTGTTTTAAGAGATCAGGTCTAATCCAAGCCTCAATCACCGCTAACCCTTTATCTAATCTTCGTGTTTGAGCGGAGTGATTCACTTGAAGATTCAAGAGCGGATGTTGCACAAGATCTTGAAGGCTCAAGACCATGAAGACTCTACATGTTGAAGATTCCGCATGATGACATCATTATTTCATAAGTGTAATTTATGTTTGTGTAACTTTTATTACCTATTATTGTTCGTTTTGTATACTGTAGATGTACTACATTCCCAATGTATAATAACTATTGTGTCGTTATTATTCATTTTGTAAATATTTTATATTATTTAAGTATTTTGTGACCCAAATCCCTACAAATGCGTAATCCAAAATAAATAAACTGTATCTTCACTAAAAATGAATTAGATAACTATTGTGTCGTTATTATTCATTTTGTAAATATTTTATATTATTTAAGTATTTTGTGACCCAAATCCCTACAAATGCGTAATCCAAAATAAATAAACTGTATCTTCACTAAAAATGAATTAGATAAAGCGAAATCAAACAGTTTTAGAACAATAAACAAATATTTCGATAATATTAATACCTAAGACATCTACATACATCGTCGGGAAGTCGAAAACAAAGATTAGCAACGCTACAAAACAGCAAGAGGAAAACAAAGATTACCGGTAAATAAACACTCTTTTTTTTGTAATAGACAAACATACTTTACCCTCTCTCTTTCTTAGTAGGCACCTGTTAAACAGAAAAAATAAACAAATAAACACTACAACCTGTTGTTTAGAGGTTCAAATTAAGTGATTATAGCCATAAGAAATTTGTATAGCAAAAGTTAAGGGCTCGGATCATTCCATCTGATCATCACATCCATTATAAGACAACTAAAAAGCTATGATTCATACCCAACCAACATAAATTAGAAAACCTAGCATGAACCATCACTACCTTCAAGGCTCGGATCAAGTTTGCGACTCAAATCCAAACACGTCGTGGCTAGAAACATCACAGCCAGAAACAATTCATTTAAAAACCTACAGAAACCCTAGTCCTCGTTAAAGAATAAAGACACGATTGACAGCTTTGCCTAACCAAGTCCAAGAGAAGCAATTAACGCATCCTGCAACACAAAAATCTACAGCGGCAATACAAAAGGCCAAGGCCAACATACTAGCTAGCCTCCATCCGCCACAAAACCGCCTTCAGCACCGGAACAAAGCTAGACTGTAACACAAAAAGTTGCTCGTATTAAAAAAAAACATCGATAAAGGCGAAGGAGCGATGAGAGAGAGAAGATGAGGCGACGATGGTACGCCTCTAACTGCCACCAGACCGCCCTCATCATCAGGAACAAAAGCTAGCCCAGCAACACAAAAAGTCGCTCAGATCCAACAATCACCGATGAATATGAGAGAGAATATGAGGCTACGATGACACGCCTTTGGCCGCCACCACACCACCTTCACCATCGGAACAAAAGCTAGACCAACAACACAAAAACTCACTCAGATCCAACAATCACTGATGAAGCGATGAGAGAGAGAAGATTGCAGTGTACTTATTCTACATTGATTAGGGGGAGAGAGATATCTGATGCATATGTAGAGAGAAGATGTATAAAAAATAAGGGTACGTGGTGTGGTTATAAAAGAAGACTTAAGCTTAATTAAAACAGGGCCAGCTTTGAGGTGGCGCAGGAGGCGCAAATGCGTCGGGCCTAATCAAATTAGGGGCACCAGATTTTTTTTACAAGTCCATATATATATACTGGTCTAGCCCCACTGTCCATTAATAACCAGTCCATTTTTTTTTTTGATGATTTGATCCAATATATATATATATATATATATATATATATATATATATATATATATATATATATATATAATGGAGTCCAGTCCAGTTTTTATTTTTGATAAAGAGAAAAAAAGGAAATAAACAAGATCGCAGGAAAAAAAAACCCTACGTACTAGTCTACGGGATCACGGGACACTAGTTCGCTACCCTTTCCCCACGTCTCCCACTAGTCCACTATAAAATCTACATTAAGAATTGAGATCACAAGTCTCTCAACCTTCGACTTTGATTGCTAGTTTGCTACGCTCTCAATCTTCGAGTTCAATCAAGGATCGAGTTTTGCTAATTTTGTAAGTTACTTTAATTTATTGTGTAATTTAGATTTTAAAGACATCATGTAAAATTAACTATTAAGTCTATATCAATTTATTGTTTTTTATAATTTTACTTTAGTCACACTAAATTAGTCTTTATAGGAACTTACTTAGAAAAAATTATGTCTCCTAAACAAGCCTCCCTTAGTTCAAAACGAAAAAGAAAAGCAAAACAAGAAGCCTTTATAAAGTCTGAAAAATGGTTTTCATATTTTTGACTTTTCGTAACTGATTATGGATATTATAATATAAGGGCATTTTTTTTGTTCTGTGCCGGGCCCAAATTTTTTTTAACGTTCTCAGAAACGGCCCTGAATTAAAATCTTTTAGCCAATAGGATTATGACATATGAGAGAGAATGAGAAAGAAGAAAATCAGAGGATTTGAAGCCAAAATGGTTGGGGTGGTTGCTCACAACGACTTCATGGTGTGAAGTTTAATTCCAAATCTCTCTCCAAATGTCTCGGCTAGTTACGGCTTCAATAAACCGATCGGTTTCCAAATATTAACCGATATCAACAAACCAAAGAGGAAGGAGTGGTAGCCAAAGCCGGTAAACCAGACGTGTGGCATACCGCCAACCCTAACAGCCCCGCACACCCCCACCCCAAGTAGATGGGGGACACCCATATGTACCAGAATTATTTTAAAAGGAATAGTAGTTTCTTTCTACGTAACCACCCTATTCAAATTGATACGTATATATATAAATGGCATGAACTCTACCTTATTCCCGCCATCTTCCAATGATCAGAAAAACCGTTGAAACCTGTTCTAACGCCACCATTAAAACCCTTTCAGAAAAATGCAAAACCCTAAAACAACTCAAACAAATTCACGCTCATCTCATCAAATCTCACCTCCCGCAAAACCCCATTACCATCGGCCCTCTTCTCTCCGCCGCAGCAACCTCCGACAACGCTTCTTTCTTCTCCTATGCGCGTTCCATCTTCCAGCACCTTCAATTTCGGAACACTTTCATGTACAATACCATGATCCGAGGTTATCTACAGAACAATAATCAATTTCTTGCGATTTTATGTTTTGCCGAGATGTTACGATTTGGTCTTGTTGCTAATAGTTACACTTTCCCACCGTTAATTAAAGCTTGTGTTTGTCCAAGTGTTCCAAATGCCAAGTTAATTGGTTGTTCGGTTCATGTACATGTTTTGATATTGGGATTTGAGGATGATCAGTTTGTGGGTAGTGCGTTGATTGAGTTTTATTCTGCAAAGTTTGAAATCGGTAGTGCACGAAAGGTGTTTGATGAAATGCCTGTGAAGGATGTAGTTATATGGACCGCTTTAGTAGATGGGTATGGTAAGATTGAGGATATCGACAATGCACGAATGTTGTTCGATGAAATGCCTCAAAGAACTGTGATATCGTGGAGTGCAATAATGGCAGCGTATTCGCGAGTCAGTAACTTCGACGAGGTTATTTCATTGTTTACGACAATGCAAGAATTGGGCATAAAACCAAATGACTCGGTTCTCGTGACTGTTCTTACGGCTTGTGCACATCTTGGGGCACTTGCTCAAGGATTGTGGGTGCATTCATACGCCAAAAGGCGTAATCTTGATTCGAATCCGATCCTAGCTACTGCATTAGTTGACATGTACTCTAAATGTGGGTATCCTAATTTAGCATTGTCGGTTTTCGATACTATTTCGTTAAAGGACACGGGAGCTTGGAACGCTATAATTTCTGGTTTGGCAATGAACGGGGATGCAAGAAAATCACTAGAATTACTAAACCGAATGGCGTCAATCAAGATTCAAGCAAGTGAGGCGACATTTGTAGCAATACTCTCCGCTTGCACGCATACCAAATTGGTCAAAGAAGGGGTCGAGCTGTTTGACCAAATGGGTCAACTTTACGGAGTGAAACCGCAGTTTGAACATTACGCTTGTGTGGTTGATCTTTTTGCAAGATCCGGGATGTTAGAAGAAGCGGTTGAGTTTGTTGAGAAGAAAATGGGAGGTTTTCGCGGAGGAGATGCAAATGTGTGGGGTGCTTTACTTGGCGCGTGTCGGGTTTATGGGAATGTGGAGATTGGAAATAAAGTATGGCGAAAATTGGTTGAAATGAAAGTGATTGATTATGGGGTGTATGTTATATGTTATAACATGTTTAAGGAAGCTGGCTGGAAACAAGAGGCTGCAGAGGTTAGAAACATGATTTTGGAATCTGGAATGAAGAAAACGCCAGGTTGTAGCGTGATTGAGGTTGATGGTGTGGTTAAAGAGTTCGTTTCTGGTGAATTTGGTCAATCTTGGTCGATGGAAATACGTAAAATGCTTGATTTGTTGTTTAGGGCGGCTCGTTTTGTCGAGTTGGACCGTAAGATGCTTCATTTTTAGTGGTTGGAGTGGAGTTTAATAATGGAAATGTTTTGTCGAGTTGGACCGTAAGATGCTTCATTTTTAGTGGTTGGAGTGGAGTTTAATAATGGAAATACTACGAATTTGTTTGAATTTAGCGTATATGAAGAGATTAGGATTTGTTTTTTCAGAAATCGCGGATTTAAAAGACAAAGATTTGACATTGATGTAAAATGACCCGAAACACGATTCAAAAATATATTTTTTTGGGTACCTAATATATAGCCTGTTTAATAAATAAAACGGAGACTTACCACAAAAACATATAAAGCGATTAAACCCAAGGTCCTGGATTGCTGCAATTCTTCAATTCTTACAACTTCATGAGGTGATATCTGTGACCATAACAGTATCTTTGAATGCAACACCAATTTTGATTCTGTTGGAAGAATTCGGTTGCTAATAACGTAAGAACTAGTGTTTGTAATGTTCTATATTTCATGCCAGATTGATTATTAGGCCAGATGAACATTCTGATTATATTTCAAGCTTTTCCCAGGCTCAAGGCATTGGTGCACGAACCCCTAAGCAGTTCACTAATAACACTTGAGAACAGGTTCGCAAAACCAGTTCAGTTTTAAATCCGACTTGGATCCCATCAAAGAAAGTCAAAACCAAATCATCCAAACTGGTTGGGATTGAAAACAAGTTTATAGGAATATAAAAAAAAGGGAGCGAGTTGTTACATGTCACCATACTAAACCAGTTTATACAAACATGAACTAGATAAGCATCCTCAAGAGAAACATGCCCAACACACTTACACACATACTAAACACAAAAGGAAGACGAAGACGAATAAAGCTAAACAGGTCGTGTTATTGTTACATGTCAAACCTTCATACTTAACCAACTACTTAAGACTACACAGACCAGGATTAGTTACGATAATTAGATAGTTAAGATCGCTCTTTAAGATTTCAAATAACTGCAGCTTTTCATCAAGTGTTCCTTCAGTTTTGCATTGAACTTCTCCTCCATCTCAGTCTCCTCTTTCACATGCTTGTTCTTCATTTCAGCCATCTCCTTTTCATGCAAAATCATCAATCTCTGCCTTTCTTCCTCCATTTCTTTCGACTCAGATTTCATGACATTTTCAGCCTTCTCCTTCCTAATAATTTTCACAAAATATCATCAGGAGAAATAACAAGCAAACACACACACACACACACACCTGCACACGTGTGTACTTCAGAACCAATATTACGTTGAGAACCACATAAAAGCACGTGTAAATAGTGCTTCAATGAAAAAAGGTAAAACTGAAATTATTTCTATCTCCTGTAGTCTGAATTTGTTTAAAAGGTATAACAATGTGAATGTAGACATAATGCTGCTATTGACACCATATAATTTTAAACAAGAATATCAAACGTATTAAAATCCACATGCATCCGTCCGGTTCTCATAGTTCTTTGGGTTCTAAAATCAACACCCCAATATATATAATGTACCTGTGTATATATATATACATTGTTGTAAAACTCGTCCGAGGCAACCGAGTACTCCCCGCGTACTGCCCCCTATTCCCCGAGTACTCCTCGGACTTGGGAGAGTACTCACAACTCCCCAGTCGACCGACTTGGGAGCGCCTAACGACTTTTGCAACCATGTATATACATAGATATAGACAACTATGGAGGTGTTTCGATACGAACGGTGAACATAAATAACTGATTATTTTCAAGGTTGTAAAATAATAAAGTTTGATGTTTGGATATACAGGCTCGAACACTTAAAAATAATCAGAACTTTTCTAACACTTACGAACGTCTTACAACTTCAAACAACACTACCACTCCAAGCACTATTTTCTAGATTCTATTTTATTACACCTAATTACCAACCGGTGAATCAAATATCTCATATAACAAAATTGCTTTAGCTGATCTTGAATTACATCCTTACTGTGTAAAAGTTAAAACGTCTTGGTACCAATTTTCACTTTTAAAAAGCATCTAAAATTACTTGTTTAAACTTTAAAAAGTTCCTTGAAATCAAATTTAAAATGCTTTAGCCGGATCAACAAAAGGTCTGTTATGTTTGTTATGAAGGGTGATTTTAGGTAGTAAGAAAGAGTTAAATACTTTTGTTTGAACTATATGTTAAGCCACAACAATCACATCTTTCATGGCAAATAAGTAACGGTTGTAAAAGCCAGAATAAGCAAAATACCTCTGGTGAGCACCTGCAACTGTGCAAGATTTCTCAAATTCTTTTTTGCGTGCATCTCTAGCATCTTGAATCACTTTCAACTGGTCCTTAAAGAATTCTTCTTGATAATCCATCTAAGAAAAGATATATGACAAAAACTAAAAGTAAATTAATACTTTGCAAATCAATTAGTTACAAACTAATATTAATACTTAAGAAAGATATTGATCTACCTCTTCTTTGCTTTGATCATGGTGCAGCTGTGTTCTCTGCCTGACAATTTTCTTCTCTTCTTCAAGTTTCCTAAGTTTCTGAGATAATAACCAAAACGATTCTTCAAGTGCTTTTAAACTTCTTTCTTGTTTGGCAATTTTTTTCTTATACCAGAGCAACTCTTGGCTGTCTTTGCTCATTTTTTTCAATTGATCCACGACTTTTTCTTGGTATGATGCCAACTCAAATTTCAACTTTAATTTTCCTAAATGAAAAACAGTCAATCAATTCAAAGACTTGGATAACAATTGCTACAGGTCTATAATGTGCGGGTTGAACAGGCTAGATAGCATGTCAAAATTTGGTTCCGGTCAATATAGCAACCTTTTAGGCTGGGTTGATTGTCCCTTCTTGTCCCAAGTTTTTGAGTGACATACATAATTATTAGATTAAATATTAATACTAAAACTATTTATTGACATACATAATTATTACTTTATTAGATTAAATATTAATACTAAAACTATTTATTGAAAAGATGCCAACTCAAATGTCAACTTTAGTTTTCCTAAAAAAAAACAATCAAATGCATTTTAAGGACTTGGATAACAATTAGTATAGGTGGTGAAATAAGCGGGTCCAACAGGCTAGATAGGATGTCAAAAATTGGTTCGCTTCCATATGCAATCTTTTACGCTGGGGTGATTATCATTTTTGTCCCAGCCTTTTTAAATTCATACATAATTATTCAAATTATATATGATTAAAAAAACTGTTTATTGAAATAATGATCTAAAGTTGGATATTTGAAGATCTAAACTGTCCACTTAGGAGGAGCAGAGAAGTATATAATTATATTAAACTTTGTAAATATAGTATAGCTATATGTGGCAAGTTCAATTGGTTGAGAACTTTTTGAGGACCCATGGTTTCAATAATTCAATGTTTTAAAGCCATTTATTCAAGGCTGTAAATAATCTCTGTTTTTTTAACGTTTCATTTTTTAATTTGTTTCATAATTTCTGTGTTTCAAACATAACAAAATTTTGAAGTTTTCATGTCAAAAAAAAAATAAAGAATAGTAAACTCAATCCAAACTGCCATACTGGCTTCACAAAATCGTTAATTGTTGGTTTGGCCAATATCTTAAGCCAGAACCAAACTACGGACATCCGTACCTACAAACATTTTGGGTGACTATAAATAGTTTGACCCACTTTTACATAGTTTGGTTGAGTACTTAGTTACCCCAACTCACATTTGTACTTAATGTGAGAGAAAGAACAAGTTACAAGAGTGCATACCAGGTGAGTGCTGGTTCAAGATATCCAAGTCTTCTTTTGTAGCCAAGAAGCCGTACAATTGTCGCTTACCATCAGGATTTAAAGAAATTAGCTGATGATTCCAAGCACTTCTATCGAATCCTTGACGTATGAAATGGTTACCTAAACGTTCAGCTTCTAAATATCCAACTGCTGAGGTGTCAAATATCAACACACTCATCCCTGTGTGCCCTTCAGGCCCGAATGAATTTCGGGCCCTGATGGCTTCATAAGAATCAAAATAATCAAGAAGCTCTTGGGTTCCGATGCCATGCCACTGAAAAAAGATAACCTTGTAATTATGCAATTATCTTATAATTAGTTTTCTTGACACTACTCCTTATTTGCTTCATCAATTCTGAATATTTTGACCCTAGATACTAAAAAATATATCTTCACATCTTAAACAGTCACTCAAAGAAGGTACTGATAATCACTTTGATCACACATCCAAAAACTAGAATTGACAAGATGGAAGGTACCTGGTGAAATCAATTTCGAGCTGAAATGGTACGTTGACCCATGTAATTTCTCCATATATTTATGTGTTAGTTGTGATTAAGAAGATAATTATAATAGAGCAATACAAATATTTAAACAAAACAATTTAAGAAGTTAAAATGCATTTTGTCAAAGAACAACAACAACAAATTTATTTAATCCACGAAGCGATTTTGTCAAAATGCAGTTTGTCAAAGAAATTGAGCGATTTTCAACCCACGCAATCAATAGATTTCACATGTTCCCGTTCTAGCTAAATTTATTTGATCCATTTGAGATTAACAAAAAACAGAACAAAAACAAAAATCTACTAATTCTTTAAAAATAGATTGAAATTTCAACCTTTAGCAAATACGCCATAAAAAAACATAAAAATAAGACATATACCTTCCCATTTTCATCCTGATCAAGCTGTGTGTTCATAACAATCACCATTGGTGGCCAAACTATTTCCCGATCTTGAAATTCTTTATCAAGTCCCTTCCACTGACCATATGTTTCACCAGATTGTACCACCACAGCACCCCTTCTACACAACTCTTCATCCAAAAGTTCAGAAAAATCCCTGTGAAGCTTCGGCCTTCGGGTCCCTTTAGTTTTTACATGTGTAACAAAAGACTTCATACCCCGATACCAGTAAATCGAACCAGGACCGTTCCTGCAAGCCGGACAATGCCACTGCCTAGCTGGCTCATTGATCTGGTCAGCAGTCAAATCATCTAAAGTTTGAAAGAATTCAGCCAACCACGGGTTCTTTTTACGCGAATCATGGCTCTTTTGGCTGTCATCGGAATCATAATCATCACTTACAAGCTCATCTTCAGAACCATCAATGTCTTCATGGTCATTTTTATCATCAATTTCTCCCACATTCTCACCATTTTTCTTTCCAGCAGATTGACCCCATGAAGCCCAATCACGTCTACTCCCATCTCCTATGATGTATCCCTTCGCCATAGCCTCCCAGCCATTAATTCGGTCTACACTCAGGCTCATATCCCTCAAGCCCTGATTCAACTGCTCAACATCGGTGCCTGAAGCCATCTGCATGCATTCACATTCAAAAGCAGTTGTTAATCGTCTTGAAAATTTTCAAAACCCTAAATTACGGATAAACTCAGGAAGAAAGTAACGAAAATGCAAAATTGTACGCAATAAGGCTCTAATCATGATCTTAAATGAAGTTACAGGTAGTAGATTAGGGTTTTAAGTCTCATGATTTAGGGTTTTGTAAAACCCTGTTGGAGTGGTTAAAAACTCACGAGCAGATAATGCAGTTATTGGAGATTAAAACTAACAGACGAATGATGAATGAAGAGGATGATAACGGAGACAGAAGACGGTGAGATTGATTACCTGAGTACGATGGCGGTTGTTCGACGGGAAACTGTTGGGAAAACGAGTCCGTCGTGTGGAATAGCGTGAGTGAAAATGCGGAGTACAATTTATTATGTGCCAAACCAGAACCTTGTTTGGTAGACCGAAATGACAAAAATGCCCACGGCTCTATTTGTGAAATTATTAGGACTCTTAGGTAGCGTTTGGTATGAGAAAATGGAGGGTGGAATGGAATGAGTCTTTACATCGGAATGAAAAATTACATGTTTGGTAGTATATTCTAGTTTTGTATTAAAACCTGAAAGATAGCGTACAACACGAAAGGGAAATACACACGACATCAAGTCGTCATGCCGGGAAGGCGGGCAACAAGTTGCGCCACCGGCCCTTTTTGAATAGCAAAACCTAGACGTATAAATACAAAGTTTTTCATTCTAGAGGTTGCACTATTCCCGTGTATGACCCTTTGGATCCGCTTCAGCGTGGCCACCGCCTCCGAGTCAAGATGACCGAAAGTATCAAAGAAGAATGGAACAAACACATGTTGGTTGTCAATACACGCCTTCTCGTGTTTGCTCACTTTTCCAGCAGCCGCTCTGGAAGCCGCTTGTCCAGCCTTGAAGGTACTGGCCCTCACCCCAACAAAGGGAGAAACCCTCGTAAGATCGACACATGCATGCTTCCCATTCTGTCACCCGAAAACGAGAATGTTCGTTGGCCTGAGAGTAGAGCGACCATCCGCGGGATCAGACAGAAAGTTAACGGGAGCTTCTTTCTTGGCCGAGATCCCAGCCCGTATGAAGATGTCGAAAAGAATGTCCCGAACCGTGTCATGTCTATATTTAAACCCAGGGAGCTCTTTGTAGTGAACAGCATGCTCACCGAACGAATCCAAGCATGCCTTGTTGCAGACGAGGCATCTTTCATCCGTGGGAAATAGGGAGATCATAAGCCGATATTTGAGGATCGTCATGTACTCAACAAGCGACATGTGCTGTCCCAGCCCATCAATGGGGAGAGCATGGAGGAAATCATGCGCATGCGGCTGGCGGAGGCAGTCCCAAACGGCTTTTTGCCTGACAGTCATCCCATAGGTAGCTTCCATCTCAAGCATGTTTTTACTAAAGAGGGCACTCGCCAAAACTTGTTGGGCTTTTGGAGGGGCGGTGTCCTTGTTAGTAAAACCGCTTAAATCAAAGCCCGGAATTGTGTCATGGTGTGACAATCCGTCTTTTCAGGTCATCTCCTGGCATTAACTGAACGTAAACTATATTTAATGTTATGTGAATATTTATGTGTTGACTGTGTGACTTTAGCAATTAGGGTTTTGTGTAATCCTCACTATATACAAGCATGAACTCAAGTCTGGACGATTGATATTCTTGTTCTATGATTTTGTGTAAATCATTGTCACACCCCCAGTTAACCACTAACGGAGTTTATACCGTTAAGGGGTGCGAGCAAACCAGGACCACAACCATTAGTTACAAATACTAAGCAAATCAGAGTTAGTCCAAAGATATATCATAAATAAAGTCTCAAATTACGCAGCGGAACAAAATATCATCTTAGCACTAACCACGTGCTTTACAAATCAGTGTTTTAAATTCCCAATTAAGTTTAACTAAAAATAAGAGTCTTCATGTGTCATGCCAACCCCCCTCCGGATACTCCTCAGCGATCTGCAAAAGTTTAAACCACGCAAGTGTCAACCTAACGGTTGGTGAGTTCACAGTGGGCTTGTCACGCAGTGGCCCGGTCTAATAATCATAATCGTATCAACATATACTTATGTAATATTTGTTTGTGAAAAGCAATGTTTTGTGATATCCATAATCATGGTTCTGTGGTTTAGTCAAAGTATTGTCCGTAACATACGTTATCGGGTATGAACTAGTTTTGTATAGTTAAAGTGCTCAACCGATATCGCGGGTAGCTAATCCGTTGTTCCATGCACTAAGGAAGTTTGTACCAAAGCTGACTATTATTGTAGTGGCCGTGCCATCAGGATTTGCGGACCTACGTCATCGCGGATTTGCCTCCCCCGTGTCCTCTCGGGATCACGGTCAGATAGGCTGATATTGTACCTCCGTGCACTCCCCGTGCCACGGGGCGGAGTTTGTCAAACTCCAGTAGATCTACCCAACATCCCCTCGCTTTACAATTAATGGTACAATTTAGTTGAGGACTTTTAAGTTTCAAGGCATCCTTAGAAATCATGTGATATCATGTGGTTTAGACTTTAACCTACGCTAGCCATATTAAAACGGTTTTCCGGATTCTCATGAATCTCAAAAGTGTTTTCAGTTTTGTTTCAGAAGTAGTTATTTAAGTAATTCGCAAGTGCTTCCCATAAAGCACTTCAAGTTCATCAAGTGGGTGCCGAGCACTCCAAGTTTTCAAGTTCATCAGGGAGGTGCATAGCACTCTCGAAGTTGTCAGCATTGTTTTTCGTTTAGTTATTCGGTGTGACCCAAACGGGTTCACGGTAATCTGGTTAGTGACACTCACCTTGGGTTGCACTGCTACACTTGCTAAGTAATCTAAGTATTGTTTGCTTATCGAAGACCTAAGAACACGTTTAGGTCTTAAGTATTAGTTTGGTGTCTAATCTTTACTTAACGTCACTATGGCCCATAACATAGCACGTTGGAACTATGACTCGACATACAGACACACGACACCGATGGTTGATCATGAACAAT
The DNA here is from genome assembly GCA_039602395.1 of Deinandra increscens subsp. villosa. NCBI lineage: Eukaryota > Viridiplantae > Streptophyta > Magnoliopsida > Asterales > Asteraceae > Deinandra > Deinandra increscens. The sequence continues at coordinate 76,675,974 of JBCNJP010000010.1, read as the reverse complement.
GGTTTAAAAAATACAGAAATCATAGCATGTTTCATCATAGCATAATCATGTAGGTCATAGCATAGCATTCACACAAGTTGCACAAGTTTGGGTTCTGGTCACAATTTCGCTAGCAGTTTCTCCAGCAGTTTCGCCAGCAGTTTCGCTACACAGTTTCGCTGTGTGCGCGGGCAGCACTTTCGCTAGGCAATACCCGATGACACAGTTTCGCTAGCTAGTTTCGCCCGAAACTGATGGCACAGTTTCGCTAGACTAGTTTCGCCCGAAACTGGTTGAACTTTCGTTCAAGGACAAGGTCTATGGTTGTTTCGCTAGGCAAGTTTGTTCACTGGCGACACTACAGTTTCGCTGCATAGTGTCGCCTGAAGGAGATATACATACTTTCGCTGGTTAGTTTCGCCCAGAGAACATGGTAGTTTCGCTAGTCGCGAAAAACTTACGGATCAGCCTAAAAATCAATCTAACAGTCCCCATACTTCATGTAATTCAGTATATAGCATGCATAGTCAATTACCAACATAAATCAGTAAGCTTTAACACCTTAACACATGGGTTTTCATCATCAAATCACCAAAAACACATTTTAAACCTAAAATGACCTAAATGGCATAAATCTTCATTATGGATGGATTTCACACGTAAAGTTACAAACTTTATAACAGATCTAGCATCCCTAAGCAGCATACTAGCAGATCAAGTGATTCCATAGAGGTTTAGGCATGCTTTTTAAGAGAAACACATAGAAAAGCATAAATAAAGGTTTTTGAGACTCACGATTCGATCTAGGATCCAAATAGATGTTGTCTCGGGGCTGAGATGGTGTTTCTTTGGTGGTTTTCTCGGCTGACCAGATTCCAGGAGAGTGAGTGTGTGTGTTTGAGAGAAATGGTGCAACAAATGAGACAACTAGGGTTTTATGCCATTATATATCAGAGGCTAGTTTCGCTGGCTAGTTTCGCTGGCCAGGCGAAACTGTCTCTGATTTCATGAGATCCAATAGTTTAACCGGCTACCGGGCGACACTATAGTTTCGCCCGTTAGTTTCGCTGGCAACTAAGAAAGGCAAATTTTCATTTTATTCCTAATACTAAATCATGCGTTTTCATCACGTTGCACATAATGACAATACATAAATAATCACATAACACATATGGACGGGTTCGGTGATCAACCAAAGGACGTGGACGTATTCGGCCTAGTTAAGCATTAGTTACTAAGTTAACACTTATAACGTAACTAACGGAATTGTCTAACGGAAGTTAACCTCGGAATTCTCGGATGTCACATCATCCCCTTGTAAATGGAATTTTCGTCCCGAAAATTATTCTTGCGTTGTAGCGCCCGCAGCCTCGGCTGTCGTCGTTGCTGGGGAAAGAAAGCAAAAGTTTTAGGGTCGTCACATCCTCCTCCCGTTAAGGGAATTTTGGTCCCCAAAATTAAATCATACCTTGAGTTTCTGTGGACGTTTGCCCGAACAAGTGAGGATACTTTTTCTTCATCTGATCCTCTCGTTCCCAAGTATATTCAGGTCCACGCTTTGAGTTCCATCGAACTTTGACGATCGGAATCTTGCTACGTTTGAGGGCTTTCTCCTCGCGTCCCATGATTTCTACTGGTTGCTCAATGAATCTCAAATGTTCATCAATTTCCAATTCCTCCAAAGGAATTATTTCAGTGTCTTCAGCCAGACATTTCTTTAGGTTAGAAACGTGAAACACGTTGTGAACTCCATCGAGTTCAGCAGGGAGTTGTAATCGGTAGGCCACTGGGCCTACTTCCCCAATGATTTCAAAAGGACCAATATAGCGAGGATTCAACTTTCCACGCTTTCCGAAGCGTATCACTCCTTTCCAGGGAGATACCTTCAATAGTACCTTGTCGCCTACTTCGAACTTCAAAGGCTTACGGCGTTTGTCGGCATAACTCTTTTGTCTGTCTCGTGCTGCAGCTATCCGCTTTCTGATTTGAATAATTCGCTCGGTTGTATCATGAATGATTTCCGGTCCAGTGAGTCCTTTCTCACCCGTTTCGGCCCAACACACGGGCGATCTACATTTTCTGCCATAAAGTGCTTCAAAAGGTGCTGCACCGATACTCGAATGATAACTGTTGTTGTAGGAGAACTCCACCAACGGAAGGTGAGCTTCCCAGTCTTTACCGAAGTCGAGAACGCAAGCTCGGAGCATGTCTTCTAAAGTCTGAATAGTTCTTTCCGTCTGACCATCGGTCTGCGGGTGATAGGCTGTACTCATATCCAGTCTGGTTCCCAGTGCTTCTTGCATAGATTGCCACAATCGGGAAGTAAATCGAGGATCTCGGTCGGAGATAATAGTCTTAGGCACTCCATGACGTGCCACAATTCGGTCAATGTACAGCTTTGTCAACTTATCCATATTGTCGTTTTCCTTCATCGGGATAAAATGTGCAGATTTGGTTAATCGATCAATGATAACCCAAATCGCATCTGGTCGATTCGATCGATGAGGTAATCCTGTTACAAAATCCATGGAGATATCCTCCCATTTCCATTCTGGGATCTTTGGTTGCTGTAATAGCCCAGAAGGCTTTTGGTACTCGATCTTAACCCTTGAGCACGTTAAGCACTTAGCCACATATCGCGCGATGTCGGCTTTCATATTCGGCCACCAATACAAGTTCTTCAAATCTTGGTACATTTTATCCGATCCAGGGTGCACCGAATACCTTGACTTGTGAGCCTCGTCCATCACGAGTTCACGGAGATTTCCAAGTAAAGGAACCCAAATTCTGTCATTATAATACCTGAGTCCGTCGGTCTTAACTTCAGAGTTACCATCTACACCACGCAGTGCTTCAGCTGCGAAGTTTTCTTCTTTTAGAGCTTCTTGTTGGGCATCGCGGATCCGATCCGGCAATCCCGTGTGAATGGTAAGTTGCAGCGCTCGTACTCGTCGAGGCTTTTCGTACTCCTTTCGACTTAATGCATCAGCCACAACATTGGCTTTTCCCGGGTGATATTTGATTGCTAAGTCATAATCATTCAGTAGCTCGACCCACCGTCGTTGTCGCATGTTGAGATCCTTCTGATCAAAGATGTGTTGTAAGCTCTTGTGGTCGGTAAATATCGTGCACTTTGTTCCGTAGAGGTAATGTCTCCAAATCTTGAGTGCATGAACAACGGCTCCCAATTCCAAATCATGTGTTGTGTAATTCTTCTCAGTATCCTTCAGTTGCCTGGACCCATAGGCAATCACTTTGTCTCGTTGCATCAACACACAACCGAGTCCTTGGATGGATGCATCACAGTAAACTACAAAGTCGTCAACCCCATCGGGTAACGCGAGAATCGGAGCTGAACATAACATATCCTTAAGAGTTTGAAACGCGCGTTCATCTTTTTCACCCCATCTATATTGCACTCCTTTGTGCGTTAAAGCTGTTAAGGGTTGAGCCAACTGCGAGAAACCCTTAATGAATCTTCGGTAATATCCGGCAAGTCCCAAAAATTGTCGGATTTCGGTCGGCGCTCTAGGGGTAGACCAATTCTTGATAGCTTCCACTTTAGCTGGGTCGACGTGAATTCCTTCCTGATTAACAATGTGTCCAAGAAACTGGACTTCGCGAATCCAAAAGTCGCACTTTGAAAACTTAGCATAAAGCTGTTCCTTGCGGAGTAATTCCAAGATAAGTCGCAGGTGTCTCTCGTGTTCTTCCTTTGTCTTGGAGTAGATCAAAATATCGTCGATGAAAACTATCACAAACTGATCGAGGTACGGCTTGCACACTCGATTCATCAGATCCATAAACACAGCAGGTGCATTAGTTAGCCCAAACGGCATAACTAGAAATTCGTAATGACCATAGCGAGTTCTGAAAGCAGTCTTGGGGACATCCTCATCTCGAACGCGAAGTTGGTGATATCCAGACCGTAGATCAATCTTTGAGAAGTAGCTCGAACCTTGTAGTTGGTCGAAGAGATCGTCGATTCGAGGAAGTGGATACCGATTCTTGATCGTAACCTTGTTAAGCTCTCGGTAGTCAATACACATTCGGAACGTTCCATCTTTCTTCTTAACAAACAAAACCGGTGCTCCGCATGGAGACGAACTTGGGCGAATAAACCCTTTGTCTAGTAACTCTTGAAGTTGTGAGGAGAGTTCGTTGAGTTCGCTTACTGCCAAACGATAAGGTGCGCGTGCAATCGGAGCGGCTCCAGGAGCTAGGTCGATCCCAAACTCTACTTGTCGAAATGGGGGCAAACCAGGCAGATCTTCAGGAAATATATCTTGGAAGTCGCGGACTATCGGGTAGTCATCGATTCTACGCTCGGGAAGTGTCGTGTCGGTGACATTTGCAAGGATCGCGAAGTGACCTTTACGAAGGCACTTTTGAGCTTTGAGGAAAGAGATAATACCGGTGACTGCTCCACCTTTTTCACCTTGAACCGTTAACACTTCACCTTCTTCGAGTGGGATACGAACCACTTTTTCTTTACATAAGATTTCAGCTCGATTCTCAGATAACCAATCCATTCCTACTATAACATCAAAACTACCAATCGGGAAGGGCATAAGGTTGATTCCTAATGTATGGCCAGCTAGTTCTAACTTACAGTCCTTGACTATCTGAGTCGTATCATGAAGTTTACCATTCGCTAGTTCTACCACATATTTAGCGTCTAAGGCAATCGGTTTAGCATTAATCAACTTAGCAAATTTAGTGGAAATGAAACTTCTTTCAGCACCAGAATCAAACAATACAGTAGCAAAGAAACCATTTAGGATAAATTTACCGTTAATCACGTTGGCATCGTTGCGAGCTTCACCTTGACCCATGACAAAAGCTCTTCCTCTGCCATTTCCACCATTCCCGTTGCCATTCCCGTTACCATTCCCTCCGCCATTACCATTCCCACCATTGTTTCCTTGGTTACCGTTTCCCTGTCTTCTTAACTGCGGGCAGTCCCTTTTAATGTGGCCTTGAGCACCACATTCAAAACAGCCACGGGCTCCACCATTATTGTTCTGATTATCTCCTTGCCCGTTACGGTTGTTCCCATAGTTGTTGCCATGATTGTTGTTATTGTTGTTGTTTTGCCTTTGGCGGTTTTGTTGTTCAGGTAGAGTTGCCCAACAGTCTTTTGCTTCGTGGCCTTTCTTTCCACACCTTTCACAGCTCAGATTCTTTCTACAAACACCAGCATGATGTTTCCCACACTTGTTACACAAAGGCAGGTTACCCCTGTAGTTGCTTTGACCATTTCCGCCCTGGCGGTTGTTTCCACTGTTGTTTCCAGACCTCTTACTTTGACCTTGAGAATTATAAGACCTCCCAGTGCTGTTTCCAACACTCTGATTGTTCATTGAGTTTTCAGGAGCTTCATCATCAGCTTTTCTCTTGCCACTAAGGGCAGTCTTCTCCGAGGCTTTTGCAGGAAGTGTACCCTTCTCAACCTCCTGATCAGTAAGTTTGTGAGCCAAACGGATGGCTTGCTGCACGGTTGCGGGGTTGCTGGCAGTCACTAGTCCCTTGATTTGAGGCGCGAGGCCTTCCAGATAACGCTCAATGCGTTTGAACTCAGCATCAACCATTGTGGGGCACAAGACCTCGTACTCATGGTAACGTGCAGTATACTGTTCGACTTCAGACCCAATCATTTTCAGATTCAAGAATTCACCCTCTAATTTCTTCACTTGGTCGCGGGGACAGTACTCTTCCATAACCAGCTCCTTAAATGCTTCCCATTCCATGTTATTAGCCGCGTCTAACCCAGTCATCTGGATTTCGGCGTTCCACCAGGAGAGAGCAGCTCCCTCAAAGGTACCAGTCGCATACTTCACTTTGTCCCCAGCAGGGCAGTTGCACATAGAGAAGACCTTCTCAGACTTCTCAATCCACCTGAGGAGTCCCACCGCTTCTTCTTCGCCAGAAAACGTCATCGGCTTGCAGTCCATGAAGGACTTGAACGTGCAGTGGTGGTGGTTTCCTGATGAATAAATAGTTCGGGTTTTAAATTTAAACAGGTCAAGATATAATTCGCTTTGTGCCTTAACCGGCATAATAATTACCCTGTGCGGCGTATGCAGCTTGGACGGCTGCCACCGCGGCTTGCACGTGTTCGTTAATCATTGCTTGCAGCTGTGCAGGTGTCATGTTAATGTTGCTTCTTCCGTGTCCTCTTCCAGACATCTTGCTGAACAGTTAAAGTAGCCAGTGTTCAGTCACAATTATACTTTATACATATCCCATAATATGCATAATAACAATTTCCCGTTATCCCACTATTAGTCCAGAAAAATTTTGTGCAAAATTGAGGCGTCGTCGGAGAACGTCGTAAATCGTAGGTAGCTATCGTCGAAAGTCGGCTTTCCCATAAAAGTCACCGTCGGCGTAGTCATTGTAGTAGAAATCAGGACGTAGCGTGTAGCATCGTTTTGTTGTCGCTTTCCCCCGGCATGGTGCGCGCATTAGCGTTCGCGTTTCGTATTCGTGTGTGAAAATTTCCTAAGGCTTTCCGTTAGACTACTTAGACACGGTCTATATATATCTACATATATATATACGTACGTACGAAGTACTTACTTACACAGCAGAGCGAGTATCCCAGGTTGGCACGTAAAAATTTTGTTTTGGGAATTTGTTTATTCGTTTGTAACTAAGGTTTCAAGTTGCAGTTTCCAAATCGTTTTCAAAATTGATTCCAGTTCTCTGCAACTTATGGCTCTGATACCAATCTGTCACACCCCCAGTTAACCACTAACGGAGTTTATACCGTTAAGGGGTGCGAGCAAACCAGGACCACAACCATTAGTTACAAATACTAAGCAAATCAGAGTTAGTCCAAAGATATATCATAAATAAAGTCTCAAATTACGCAGCGGAACAAAATATCATCTTAGCACTAACCACGTGCTTTACAAATCAGTGTTTTAAATTCCCAATTAAGTTTAACTAAAAATAAGAGTCTTCATGTGTCATGCCAACCCCCCTCCGGATACTCCTCAGCGATCTGCAAAAGTTTAAACCACGCAAGTGTCAACCTAACAGTTGGTGAGTTCACAGTGGGCTTGTCACGCAGTGGCCCGGTCTAATAATCATAATCGTATCAACATATACTTATGTAATATTTGTTTGTGAAAAGCAATGTTTTGTGATATCCATAATCATGGTTCTGTGGTTTAGTCAAAGTATTGTTCGTAACATACGTTATCGGGTATGAACTAGTTTTGTATAGTTAAAGTGCTCAACCGATATCGCGGGTAGCTAATCCGTTGTTCCATGCACTAAGGAAGTTTGTACCAAAGCTGACTATTATTGTAGTGGCCATGCCATCAGGATTTGCGGACCTATGTCATCGCGGATTTGCCTCCCCCGTGTCCTCTCGGGATCACGGTCAGATAGGCTGATATTGTACCTCCGTGCACTCCCCGTGCCACGGGGCGGAGTTTGTCAAACTCCAGTAGATCTACCCAACATCCCCTCGCTTTACAATTAATGGTACAATTTAGTTGAGGACTTTTAAGTTTCAAGGCATCCTTAGAAATCATGTAATATCATGTGGTTTAGACTTTAACCTACGCTAGCCATATTAAAACGGTTTTCCGGATTCTCATGAATCTCAAAAGTGTTTTCAGTTTTGTTTCAGAAGTAGTTATTTAAGTAATTCGCAAGTGCTTCCCATAAAGCACTTCAAGTTCATCAAGTGGGTGCCGAGCACTCCAAGTTTTCAAGTTCATCAGGGAGGTGCATAGCACTCTCGAAGTTGTCAGCATTGTTTTTCGTTTAGTTATTCGGTGTGACCCAAACGGGTTCACGGTAATCTGGTTAGTGACACTCACCTTGGGTTGCACTGCTACACTTGCTAAGTAATCTAAGTATTGTTTGCTTATCTAAGACCTAAGAACACGTTTAGGTCTTAAGTATTAGTTTGGTGTCTAATCTTTACTTAACGTCACTATGGCCCATAACATAGCACGTTGGAACTATGACTCGACATACAGACACACGACACCGATGGTTGATCATGAACAATGGTTTAAAAAATACAGAAATCATAGCATGTTTCATCATAGCATAATCATGTAGGTCATAGCATAGCATTCACGCAAGTTGCACAAGTTTGGGTTCTGGTCACAATTTCGCTAGCAGTTTCTCCAGCAGTTTCGCCAGCAGTTTCGCTACACAGTTTCGCTGTGTGCGCGGGCAGCACTTTCGCTAGGCAATACCCGATGACACAGTTTCGCTAGCTAGTTTCGCCCGAAACTGATGGCACAGTTTCGCTAGACTAGTTTCGCCCGAAACTGGTTGAACTTTCGTTCAGGGACAAGGTCTATGGTTGTTTCGCTAGGCAAGTTTGTTCACTGGCGACACTACAGTTTCGCTGCATAGTGTCGCCTGAAGGAGATATACATACTTTCGCTGGTTAGTTTCGCCCATAGAACATGGTAGTTTCGCTAGTCGCGAAAAACTTACGGATCAGCCTAAAAATCAATCTAACAGTCCCCATACTTCATGTAATTCAGTATATAGCATGCATAGTCAATTACCAACATAAATCAGTAAGCTTTAACACCTTAACACATGGGTTTTCATCATCAAATCACCAAAAACACATTTTAAACCTAAAATGACCTAAATGGCATAAATCTTCATTATGGATGGATTTCACACGTAAAGTTACAAACTTTATAACAGATCTAGCATCCCTAAGCAGCATACTAGCAGATCAAGTGATTCCATAGAGGTTTAGGCATGCTTTTTAAGAGAAACACATAGAAAAGCATAAATAAAGGTTTTTGAGACTCACGATTCGATCTAGGATCCAAATAGATGTTGTCTCGGGGCTGAGATGGTGTTTCTTTGGTGGTTTTCTCGGCTGACCAGATTCCAGGAGAGTGAGTGTGTGTGTTTGAGAGAAATGGTGCAACAAATGAGACAACTAGGGTTTTATGCCATTATATATCAGAGGCTAGTTTCGCTGGCTAGTTTCGCTGGCCAGGCGAAATTGTCTCTGATTTCATGAGATCCAATAGTTTAACCGGCTACCGGGCGACACTATAGTTTCGCCCGTTAGTTTCGCTGGCAACCAAGAAAGGCAAATTTTCATTTTATTCCTAATACTAAATCATGCGTTTTCATCACGTTGCACATAATGACAATACATAAATAATCTCATAACAAATATGGACGGGTTCGGTGATCAACCAAAGGACGTGGACGTATTCGGCCTAGTTAAGCATTAGTTACTAAGTTAACACTTATAACGTAACTAACGGAATTGTCTAACGGAAGTTAACCTTGGAATTCTCGGATATCACAATCATAGTTATGATTTCATGTGAACGTTGTGTCATTTTATGTGACAATTAAACCTTTGCTTTTGTGGGATTTACTTATATGTATATCCTATGATTTTAAGTAATACTTATATATATATATACACACACACATATATATATATATATATATATGATGTAAATTATATTTATGATTTTATGTAACTAAGGATTTAATTACAAGTTATTACTCATGACTTTATGTGACTTAAATATATATATAAGTTATAGATTTAAAATCTATGATTTTATGTGAATTTAAATAAATAATTGACGAATTATATCCTATGATTTTATGTGAGTAAAACGAGATTAATATTTCTTATAAACGTTATACGATTTATATATTTGGACGTTC
>JBCNJP010000010.1:76529724-76665802 GCA_039602395.1 Deinandra increscens subsp. villosa | reverse complement strand
ATAACCTTCTTAAGCCACCATAGCATTTGCTTCTTTATTGTCAACATGCTTATCTGAATTACACTTTTCAGATGACGATTGATTGCACTCACGAGCAAAATGTCTTATCTTGGAACATTTGTGACATTTAAGCTTCGACTTATCCAAACCAAGTTTCTCTCCTAGTTTAAAAGATTGCTATCCATGTTTCTTTTTGAATCTATTACCTCTTTCAACCACCATAGCAAACTGCCAATCCAAATCTAACTTATTCAATTGATTATCATCCAACTGATGTAAGTCATCTCCATACAAACCAGATTTACCAATTTGACTAAAAATTGACCCAGAAGACGCTGATATGAATGCAGTGAATAATGAAGCTAAATCTTCAGCTTTTTGAACAGGGATCGAACTGTTGGTTGATCTATTAGGAATAGTGAAACTGCAACCTGGTGAATAACCAGAATTTTCAGACTTTCCAGCAAGCAACGCTGTTGGAGCTAGATTAAAGCTTGAATTAGGAAGCGATGTAGCTTTAGCTATCACGGTAGCAGAATTTGCCCCAAAATATAATTCAGGATTTTGAACAGACATATGTGCTGACTTCTTCACAATCATTCCCATTTCACGAGCTTGTAACTTGCTTCTCAATTGATTGAATGTCCAACCTGCATAACTTTGATCATTAGTCAACATCATAACATAATTTTCCCACTTATCAGGTAAGGCTTCCAGAAAATTTTCTTTCAATTCATCATTCTCCTTCTTGACACCTACAACTTCAAGTTCATTTATCAAGCGTGAAAACCTTGCAATCAAATCTGACACTTTTTCATTATCACAATGTCCAAAATTATCAAATTCTTTCTTCAACACTTTCTTTCGATTCTTCTTATATTGCTCATTACCCTCGCATCTTTCAGAAATAGCATCCCCAATTCTTTAGCCCTAGTATATTGCTTGAATTGATGCATTAGATCTTTTGGTAATGCCATTGTAAGATAACTATACATTTTCTTCTCTCTTGCAAATAATTTTCTTTCCTCCGAATCAAAACTACTAATCATCTTCGGCTTGTTGGCACTTATCATTGGATACTCATATTCCTTTTCAATCGGAATCCAATAATCAACATCTTAAGAAAAGATGCAAGATTCAAATCGACTCCTCCAATTGTGATAATCTTCTAATCATAACAACTTAGGAACCTTCTGAGTTGTTCCTATTTCACTATCATAATTCATCATGAGTTGCATCGATGTTTGAGCAGCTGCAAACGCTTGATAATCACTCATCTTGAATTTTGATGAAATCTGACTCAGCGTACCAATACTCAAATCAACGTACCAAAGTAACGACTTCAGTACCAACGATGTTCATCGGACCACCAACGTACCAAAATCCCAACGTACCAAGAAACATACTAGAAAAATTGGCGTACCAGACCAAGCTGCGTGCCAACTTGGTACAGTGTAACTACTAGCATACCAGTTAATAATCGTCGCGTACCAACTTTGAAGATTGCCTTTCGTACCAACACTTGGCTTACCAACCCCTTTATGAAGATACTCCTCTGTACCAGCTGTTCATCGAACGTACCATCGCATTCATCGGGCATACCAACGACGTACCAAGCTGAAATCGACTGATTTTTGTGATTTTCAACTTTTTGAACTGGAAATTACAACAAAGATGTGTGAAAACACTCTAGGAAGCTTTAGGAATCATTATTGACCCTGGAATCACTCAGAATTGGAAAATTTTTAATGAAAAACGATCAAAACTTGACTTTCTCTCACTAGGATTTCCAAAATGACCAAATCACAGCAGTAGAGCAACCTGGATTGCTCTGATACCACTTGTAAGTACCTGGACGGATCTTACTGCTGCATGATTTGGTTAAACGAAATGAACATGATGTAAATAAAGCTTTGCTTTATTGTATTACATAGATGGTTTCACAACGTCTAGAGAGAGAGAGAGAGAGAGCACACTGAGTTACACATAGTTAACAAGATAAAGAATGACAGAAGTTTAACTAGTGCTGAACTCTCTCTAACATAAACTATATATAGTAGCAACATACTGGCCGGCGGACCAATGGTACGGCCAACATTGTATGTTGACCTCAAGACTCACAAACACGCTCTAATCTAGATACAATACACGAGACACATTGCAGTATAGGAATATGCTCTAACATTGATAGTCTGGAGTGTCAGAGGGAAATTCGCTAGTTGGGAGTGATATCGACCAAAAAGTGATAGTTGAGATCAAAACGAAGAGGAAGAGCATTGATAGTCTGGAGTGCCAATAACCCTAGAAAAAAGAAGAGGAAGAGCATTGAGATCTATAATAAAACTCTACTATTTTATCATTTTATAATAAATTTTTATATACTATTTTATCATTTTTTACTAAATTCGTATATAATATTTTCTGATTTTTGTACTAGATTTTTATGTACTATTTTTTATATAAATTTATCATATATTCGTTTTGATCTTACACTTATTTTTATTGGTCTCATATTTTATAGGATGATATTTAGAATCCAGTATGGTTTTGAAGATAAAAAGAATTCATGGTATTTTTCACTAAAACAATCAGTGGAATACACTATAAGAAGCTAGTAAATAAATAAAGAAGCTAGTAAATAAATAAAGAAGCTAGTAAATAAATAAACGTCATTTTTAATATATTAATATATTATACTCATATTAAAAATAAGAAATACTCGTTATAAAGTAATTTTTATTTTAAAAAAGATTGTATGAAAAATTTATCAAAATTTAAAGAAAAAGTTGGAAACACATGAAAGAGTTCAAGAAAATAGACTTTACAATAATACGCATTCAGTCTTCTTTTTCATCGTTTCAATCTTAACATTAATTTATAAAATGAATGAATCAGATCTAATTTTAGTGGTTTTAGAAAAAGAAAAAAAATACTTTTAATAGATCTAGTAATCTAAATATAATATAGAATGAAAAAGCATTTCATGATATGAAAATGATTCATAGATACTTTACTATCACCATCCACGTTTTAACAACCAATTAGATGGTTTCTCTTTTGAAAAATAAAAACCACGTTGTGTTACCAACCAAAAACATCTATTCTTCTTAAACAATTTGTTGCCACACTCGTTATCTGCTATCTCATTGTTGAAAACATCGAATTCCGTCTGCTTATAAATGTTGCAATTAGTAAACCTTAATACTAAAACGAATTCCGTCTGCTATCTCATGTTAACAGTGACAACCACTACCTTTAGGGGGACAAATGTTGCAATTAGTAAACCTTAATACTAAAACGACAACAAAGGTTCAAATTTCTTTTCTCTTTTTGCAATTAGTAAATCTTGTTGGGCTAGTTCTAGCCTATTGGGGGCTTTGAGAGCGTATGCAAGCCCTGCCTACCTTGACTATGTGCAAATCCATATAATGGGGGCGACTAAGGGCTAGGGTAGAAATAGGAGACCTTTTATTGTTTATCAAGTTTTTATTTCCAATACATTATGGTGTATCTCGAGCATATGGGATCACGAGTGAATATTGTAATTTGAGTTTTGGGCTTATTTTCTCAAGATATGATATTGTGAGTTTATATTCAATTGTGTGTTTTTCGTTATTATCGATTGGACTTGAATTGGTATCAAAGCCATGTTGAAGATCTATACCCAATCGATATAACAAATAGGGTTTATGGTTGCCGACAAGAGTTTATGTTTGAAACCCTAATCCCGCTTGAGCAAAGTCGTGTTCGACCAACTAGGGTTCCAAAGGAGCGGAACTCTATTCTCCTCCGGTTTCTTGATCACGCAGAAGTCTGAAGCCATCATGAAACAAGCATGGGGCATACCTAAGTGACTCAAGCGTTGAAGGAGTCGGGTTCGCTAAACCTACAATGTCCAATGCTCACATCCACGAACTGCCCTTTATGGGCAATCCATATACGTGCAATATTCAACGTTCATAACGTATGGGATAAATTCAAACCCGGAATTAAAACCGGAGGCAAGAAAAATATCGTAGCCATTGCGCTGTTATTTTAGTCGATTCTCGAAGACATAACATTGCAAATTAGAAATCTAAAAACTACCAAGGAGATGCGGGACGCAATTAAAGTAAGGCATCAAGGTGCAGAGGGGGTTTCAGAAGCATGTTTACAAACCCTAATGTATGAGTTCGAAAAACTCAAGATGCAAGACCATGGTTCGATTGATGATTTTCCCGAGAAACATTCAATAACATCAAAGGTTGCGTCATATGGTAAGGTTATGGAGCCGGGAAAACTTGTTAGAAAGTTTCTAAGCCGGATGTCGAGAAAGTATGTTAATATGGTAGCCTCCTTGGAGCAAGTTATTGATCTAAAAAATGTAGGGTTCAATGATATAGTCGAAAGGATGAAGGCATACGAGGAAAAAGTAAAAGAAGAGTGATGCACCGCATCTTATACATGTTTTCGAGTGATTAATCCCGCATTTCATCCGGTTTTGGTTCAAGTTTTGATGAGATTTTGGTACTTAATTGTTCATATGTTGAATTATAGGTGATCTGGTGGTGATTGGTTGATTTGTGGTGATTCGGGCGAAAACAAAACGCGATTTGGAGCTCGAGAGTGAAAGATAGAAGAAATTGAAAATCTGCTGCAGTGTCAGTCATGGACCAGCGAGCCGCAGTCTGTTAGTTTTCGCTGTTCCATGAATCTGGAATCCAGAAAATAGAAAAGTGGGCTTTATGGACCAACGAGTCTCCTTTTCCCAGTTCTCATGGGTCCGCGAACGGGCCCAGATGGCTAAAAATTCCAAAACGAGTATTTAAGCATTTTTGAGCCTAGGGTTTGGGGGATTCGACGAAGAACACTAGCGTGAGTGAGGAACGAGATCTGGGACACATTTTGGAGCAATCAAAGGCCGGATTGAAGACTTTGGAGTGTGGATTGAAGATTTGGAAGCTTCGGTTTACAAATTCATCATCCAATTTGGTTTCTTCTTCTTAGTTTTTGATTGTTTGTTCATGTCTTGCTTAGATTTGTCTGATTTCTTGATTAGAGATATGATTTGTGGCTGATTTCTCATTTATCACCTAGTTTAGATGAAGCTTTACCCATTTTGACTTTTCGGTTTGACTTTTCAACATGTTTATGTGACTTTTGCTCATGATTCGAGTTTTGATTGTTTGGGATGATTATGTGTGCTTAATTAGCTGCTTTTAATGATGTATTATGTGGACTAATTGTTGGGATTGTGGAATTGCAACCATTATTAGTTAGTTTATTGTTGATCCTTAGACTTAAATGGGGTTTTGGGTAAATGCATGATCCGGAAACCTCCTACATGATGATATATCATTGGTTAGTGGCTGATTTTTGTGTGCATCCTTGTGGAATGAACTTGACCGAGTTTTCTATTTGCTAGTTATTGGCTAGACATTGTTTGATAGGTTAGAATACTTGTGACCGCGAGGTTTGAGCCTATTTATTCGTGTTTAGTGATTTCTAGGTCCTAGATAATCGAAATTAGAGTCATTGCATGTATTAGGATTCATTTAGAGAGACATCTCTTGGTGTTTCCCGATTTATGCGTGTTTTGCTTGTTTTGACCAAAACTGTGAAACTGTTGTGCAAATTCACATATTATGCTATATGTGCTTCATTTAGAATTTTCTGATCATTTGGGATGTGTCTATAGTCCTCCTTGGTTGGTTTATTCTCATTTGGTTATAGTTTCATGTTGATAGGTCTTGCCGGGGCTCTTATTTGGGTTTAGTGGATTCTAGGCTAGGTGATATCTCTCTCATTCTGATTCTCCGTTGTTTGCATTGTTTACTGCTAGTTTTATTGCTTGCTTAGTTTACTTAAATCAATCATTCCAATTGCATCGGTTAAATATTAGTTATGATACATTATCGGGAGTCTGATTACGTGTTCGTGGATTGATACTCGGTACTTATTGATACTATATTGCATACGACGGGTACGCTTGCCCTAGTGTGTGGTTTGGTCACTCAGTATTTACCATTTTTAACTTGATCGTTTTTCTTGTTCAAATCCGACACATCAAGTTTTTGGCGCCGTTGCCGGGGACGCGTCAGCTTTCGAGACCTATCAGAGCTAGTAGTTTAGCTATTTACTTGTTTTATGTTACTTGTGTTATTTGCATGTTTCTAGTATGTTTGCTTATTTCTGTGTTTGCTTTCATGTTAGTTAGTTTATTAGCTTAATTTAGTTTCTTTTTGATCTGTTTCTGTTTTCTGTTCCATCTGTTCATTGGTTTATGCGCATTCGTCGGAGGAGGAGTAATTTTTCACCATTATCCGAGCCTGAGAGGGTTTTCCATAGACTTCGACATTTGGAGGCATTACCAGTTCCAGTTCCGATGGCGCCGAGACTTACACTCGCCGATTACACGCATCCCGACATCGATGGGATGCAACCTAGCGTTATTCGACCCGCCGTTGAAGGGAACAACTTCGAGATCCGTCCACGTCAATGCAGAACCTTCAAGAGTACCAGTAGCATACTTTACCCGATCCCCCACCGGGCAGTTACACATGACAAAAACCTTTCAGACTTTTCGAGCCATCTTAGCAGGCCCACAGCACCTTCATCGCCCTTAAACACCAGGGGCTTACAGTCCATGAATGTCTTGAATGTGCACGGATGATGATTCTGTCCTTGGAACTGGAGCTGAGCGGCTGCTAAGGCTGCGGCTACTCCTTGGTTGATCATGCCCTGAACTTGAGCAGCAGTAAAGTTTCCCGGGTTGTGTTCATTATTTCTCCGAGGAGGCATGATTTCTAACAATCAATGCAAACCTTCCAAAGGTTAGTATACCCAATACTAGGAAGTCATAAAATACTAAGGGATATCTCACACGAGTATAAGTTATATAAGACATTCATTCATATGAACCATGCATTTTAAGTTTGTAACAATGTAGTAATGATGTTAAGAACACGTAATCACGTAGTACAAGTCATGTTTGCATCACAAATTAGAAGTAACAACGTAGCAGTCAAACAAGTTCGCTAAGAACAGCCTGAAGTTCGCTAAGCACTTATCAAGTCCGCTAAACATGTAACAAGTCCGCTAAGCATGTAACAAGTTCGCTAAACACCTCGTCAAGTTCGCTGAGAAGGGATGAAGTTCGCTAAGGCTTCAACAAGTCCGCTAGAAGCCAACAAGTTCGCTAGATGCATCATCAAGTTCGCTAAGACTAACAAGTTCGCTAGGAGTTAAAATCAAGTTCGCTAGCCGGAAGTCCGCTAAGACCAGTACAAGTTCGCTAAGAACAAAAGTTCAAGTCCGCTAACAGAAGTTCGCTAAGAAGAGTTCAAGTTCGCTAAGAAGAAATGCATCAAGTCCGCTAAGCTTTATACTTAGAAAAATTTTCTAACTCAGAAATTTTCTAAGCCTCAGGAAAGAAAAATTTCTACCCAAAATCCAATTCCTATTTTGACACAAGACAAGAATTCTTAAATGTAGATCATCTTCGGCACGCGGGGCAGTACTCTTGAAGAATGGGTTGTAACAAAATCTTTTCAAAAACGGTTACAGTTCAGAAATCTTATTTTATTTTTAAAATGTTCTCGTTCGCTGTAACCAATGGCTCTGATACCAATCTGTCACACCCCCAATTTCCACTAACGGAGTATAACCGTGTGGGGTGTGAACCAGACCAGGATCCAAGACTTTAGTTACAACCAAGCCATAACAGTAATTTAATAGAAGTTAAAGCACGTTTTACAAAATAGAGTAATGTTTAGTTTAAACAATTCGGCGGAAGCACAACCATAGATTACAAGTTTAGTTTAGACAAAATAACATGTTGAAATGTTTGAAAAGCGTTTCCCCAAAAGTTGCATTGTTGAGTACTGCCGCCATCCGTGCCATCCATGAATCCACCTAACGACCTGAAAAGTAAACAACGATCAAGTGTCAACTAAAAGGCTGGTGAGTTCACTAAAACATTCTACACAACACCATGTAGACCAAAAATGCATATGAATAGTAAGGAAACAATTCATACTCTAGTTATACAAGTTGCAAGTATTATCCGTATCATTAGGTAGCTAGCCTATGCTTATGCTCACCTGAACGTTCGAAACCAAAGCTGACAATGTATTTGATAGGTATTTACCTATGTAATTTGCCTTCCCCGTGTCTTTCCCGATCACGGTAGTCCTAGGCTAATATTGGTCTCAGTCCGACCGCCAGTCGGGAGGGTGCATCCTGTGCACCGCTGAGCGGGGGTGTCAATCCCCAGTAGTAATACTCAACATTACATCGCTATTCTATATTAATGGCCCGATAAAGTAAGGACTTTTGATATTAAAAGCAATTCAGTGAAACATGTGATATATGGTGGATAACTACTGTGTAAAGAAATACCTTTACCGTGTTGTTGCCATCTCTTACCGAATGCAACAAAATAGTAAGTGAAACTCACCTTAGGGTGCACTGGTACGCGGCACTTGGTTCTACGAGTTGGTCAAGATCGACCTAGTTTGGTAAATATGGCCTAACCGGATTATAAGTTGTCACCAAGACTGATAATAACCCTTAAGCACCTAAACACGTTTCATGCATTCATACAAGTCATACAATACACCTAGAAGTCCCAACTTGGGAGAAAACCATGCAATTGCAACCTAAGTCAAAGCTGACCCAGAAAAGTCAAACATCAAGTACTTATCTAGAGACATAGCTAAAATCCACAATACTTGGAATTAACTCCTTAAATTTTACAGGCATATACTACATATCAAATAGGACTTGTAGCAAAAAGAATCAAGTAAAAAGGTTAAGAAATGAGAAAGTTATGCACATCGGAAGTTAGCATTTTCAGCATTTTGTAAAGTAGTCGAAGTAAACTTAGAATTTGCATAACTTATTCAAAACTTAGAATTTTTGTGCCAAACCTTCCAGATCATACATTTAACATATAAACATTATTTACCAATAGCAATCACGTCAATAAAACAAGATTAGCATGCTCAACCAATTTTGAAAGTCTACTTTTCACAGAAAAAGACAGCTTTGAGTACCCAACTTGCAGCAGTGTTTTGAGTGACCAAACGAAGGTTTTAGAAAGTGTGCGAGTAGCCGTTGTAAAGCTAAGACATCCTACTTTACTAGGGAAAAAGAATCAATCAGTTTCGAGCAAAATTGAGAAAGTTATGGCCGCTGCAAGCTGACCAAAAATTCTGGTCAAAGCTGTTAGGAATTTTAAGTTTGTAAAAGTTTTGAATTTCACTTCCATGCTAACCTTAGCTCCATTAAACACTTACTAACCAGTTTACAACCACAATAACATGCAATTTCTGGTCCTAACAAGTTCATATCACATTCATATCAATTCCTCATCAAGTAGCTAGCATTTAAGCACATTACCCCCAAATTTCATAGCCAAACACCCTACATACATAAAAGATCATTCATTCTTAAACTTAAGCTCAAAACCCAGCCCCAATCACGAGTTCAAATCTGTCCAAATTAAACACATAGCATATCTCAACCTAAAACATGAGTTATGAGCATACAAACACTCCATTCAGCACATAAGCACATAAAAACATACATGCAACCAAAGATTCGGATTTTCAAAAAGTTAGGGCTTACTAGATTTGAGTAAAATCGCAGGTTTTGAGAGAGAATAGGAGATGATGAAGCTTCCTTGATGTTCTTGGAGCTTGTAGAAGCTTGAATCCGCCTCCAAGAGCTTGATTTCACGAAAATTTTGAGTGTAGGTGTGTGTGCGTGTGAGAACCGTGAAGAGAGGGAGAGAGGGATGAAGATGGTGATGCGTGTGAATGAATTGGGGAAGGAGAATGCAGATTTTGTTTAATTAAAAAGTTACACTTTGGCCCCTCAAGTTTCATTTAAGCATATAAGGTATAAAAACTCATTTAGATGGGTTTTTACTAAAAAGTTGCGAAGTAAAATTTTCTAAAAATGTGTCCAAGAGTTTTTTTTTTTTTAAAATTATTTAACATGCAAAATATTGGTCGAGTTATATAGATTTATCATTTATTCATAAAAATCCAAATTTACCCGCAAGGCCCAGTTTCGCATAAAAATGCAATTTTTCATATTTAGCACATATAGTCACGAAACGAATTTACAACCAAGTCACTAAAGTCAAATAACAAGTAAACATATGTAAACATGAAATAAATCAAATAACGGGTCTCGGGCTCGCTAACGGAACTAACGGGACTAACGGAAAAAGTTAACGGAGTTAACTTGGGAAGTGACGGTTGTCACAGCCTCCCCATGTTAAAGAATTTTCGTCCCGAAAATTAGCTAGTACCTTGGGTTGAAGTAGAGGCTTGATCGAACAGGTGTGGATATTTCTTTCTCATCTGGTCTTCCCGTTCCCACGTGAACTCCGGTCCACGCTTTGAATGCCATCTGAGTTTGACGATTGGAATCTTACTTCTTTTCAATGCTTTCTGCTCGCGTCCCATTATCTCAACGGGTTGTTCTATAAACCGAAGTTGTTCGTCAATGTGGAGTTCCTCCAGTGGAACTATTAAAGTGTCATCGGCGAGACACTTCTTCAGGTTTGAAACGTGAAACACATTGTGTACCCCATCTAGCTCAGGTGGCAAGTCCAGACGATACGCCACCGTTCCAATCTTTTCTGTTATCGGGAAGGGTCCTATATAGCGGGGGTTCAACTTCCCGCGCTTTCCAAAACGCACAACACCTTTCCAAGGCGAGACCTTCAGCAGTACGCGGTCACCAACCTCGAATTCTAATGGCCTTCGGCGTTTATCGGCATAACTCTTTTGACGATCTCTTGCTGCTTTCATACGGTTTCTGATTTGTACGATTCTTTCCGTTGTTTCGTACACTAGTTCCGGTCCAGTGAGTTGACTGTCACCGACCTCGGCCCAGCAGACCGGTGAGCTACACTTTCGTCCGTAGAGAGCTTCAAAGGGAGCGGCTCCAATACTGGTGTGGTAGCTGTTGTTGTAGGAAAATTCGACCAGTGGCAAGTGGGTTTCCCAGTTCTTTCCAAAATCCATTACGCAAGCTCGAAGCATGTCTTCAAGTGTTTGGATTGTGCGCTCGGTTTGGCCGTCTGTCTGAGGATGGTATGCGGTACTCATATCCAAACGAGTACCTAGGGCAGATTGTAAAGATCTCCAAAAGTGTGAAGCGAATCTGGGGTCTCGATCAGAGATAATTGATAAGGGCACTCCGTGGAGCTTGACGATTTCATTGATGTAGATTTGTTCCAGCTTATCAGTCTTGTCATTTTCTTTGAGAGCTAAGAAATGGGCGGATTTGGTTAACCTATCCACGATCACCCAAATCATGTCGTTTCCACGGGGAGTACGGGGCAATCCCGTGATGAAGTCCATTGAGATCTCTTCCCATTTCCACTCGGGAATTGTCGGTTGTTGCAGTAAACCTGGGGGCTTACGATGCTCCGCTTTGACCTTAGAGCATGTCAAACACTTACTGACGTACTCTGCAATGTCAGTCTTCATCTTGGCCCACCAATAGAGTCCTTTTAGATCTTGGTACATTTTGTCCGAACTGGGATGGACCGAGTATCGAGATTTGTGAGCCTCGTCCATCACCAGCTCTCGAAGGTTTCCATGTAGAGGTACCCAAACACGATCCTTGTAGTAACGGATTCCATCCGACTTAACTTCTGAAGTTCCATCTACACCATTCAAAGATTCAGACTCGTAATTTTCCTCTTTCAGTGCCTCCTTCTGGGCGTCTCGGATTCTATCCGGTAGTCCTGCATGAATCGTGAGTTGTAGAGCTCGAACCCTTCTGGGTTTGACATGTTCTTTCCTACTCAGTGCATCGGCCACGACGTTGGCCTTTCCCGGATGATACTTTATCGCTAAGTCGTAGTCGTTAAGCACCTCGATCCAACTACGTTGCCTCATGTTGAGGTCTTTCTGTTCTATTATATGCTGGAGGCTTTTGTGATCGGTGAATATCGTGCACTTGGTACCGTACAGGTAGTGTCTCCAAAATTTTAAGGCGAATACAACAGCTCCTAACTCCAGGTCATGAGTTGTGTAGTTCCTTTCATGAGTCTTTAGCTGCCTTGACCCATAAGCGATGACTTTACCTCTTTGCATCAAAACACATCCAAGTCCTTGGATTGAAGCGTCACAATAGACCTTGAAGTCGTCGACACCTTCGGGTAGGGATAGTATAGGTGCGGTACAGAGTTTCTCTTTCAAGGTTTGGAATGCCGCTTCTTCTTTTTCACCCTATCGATATTGGACGCCTTTATGAGTGAGAGCGGTTAGCGGTTGAGCTATCTGAGAGAATCCCTTAATAAAACGACGGTAGTAACCCGCTAACCCTAGAAATTGCCGGATTTCTGTTGGTGCTCTCGGTGTAGACCAATTCTTGATCGCTTCTACCTTAGCTGGATCAACATGAATACCTTGCTCGTTGACGATATGACCCAGGAATTGAACTTCCCGAATCCAGAAGTCGCATTTGGAGAATTTGGCGTAGAGTTGCTCCTTCCTTAACAATTCTAAAATTAACCGTAGATGTTCCTCGTATTCTTCTTTCGTCCTTGAGTAAACGAGTATGTCGTCGATGAAAACAATTATGAACTGGTCTAGGTAAGGCTTGCACACGCGGTTGATTAGGTCCATGAACACCGCTGGCGCGTTCGTTAAGCCGAAAGGCATAACTAGGAATTCGTAGTGACCATAGCGAGTTCTGAAGGCTGTCTTTGAAATGTCTTCCTCACGGACTCGTAGTTGATGATATCCGGACCTTAAGTCAATTTTTGAGTAGTAACTGGATCCTTGTAGTTGATCGAAGAGGTCGTCGATCCGAGGGAGGGGATACCGGTTCTTGATAGTAACTTTGTTGAGTTCACGGTAATCAATGCACATTCTGAACGTTCCATCCTTTTTCTTGACGAATAATACTGGCGCACCCCATGGCGACGAGCTAGGTCTAATAAAACCTTTATCTAATAACTCCTGTAGTTGAGTGGATAACTCATGTAGTTCGTTTACAGCCAGACGATATGGAGCTCGGGCAACCGGAGCTGCACCGGGGACAAGGTCGATTCCAAACTCCACTTGTCGATTCGGAGGTAAACCTGGTAACTCTTCCGGGAATACATCGGGGTACTCGCGTACTATCAGGAAATCTTCAATTTTCTTTTCTGCTAGGGTCTGATCCGTAACCGTTGCTAGAATGGCTACGTGTCCTTTCCGAAGATACTTTTGAGCCTTGAGGTACGATATGATTCCGGAGACAGTGCCTCCCTTCTCACCCTGAATCGAGAGTACTTCTCCGTTTACAGTGGTTATACGTACGACTTTCTCTTGGCAGACGAGCTCTGTGTGGTGCGTGGACAGCCAATCCATACCAATTATTACATCGAAGCTACCAATTGTGAAGGGCATCAAATCTATGCTGAACTTATGACCTGAGAGTTCTAAGGTACAATCCTTGACTAAATGTGTTACATCAATAAGCTTACCATTAGCTAGTTCGACAGTATACCTAGCTTCTAGAGGTTTCGTATTGGCCTTTATTAACTTGCAAAACTTAGTTGAAATAAAACTTTTCTCAGCACCAAAATCAAAGAGTACATTTGCAAAGTAGTTGTTGAGAAGAAACTTACCAGTTATCACGTTGGCATCATTCTTTGCTTCACCTGACCCCATGACAAATGCTCGTCCTCTAGCACCATTTCCCCCGTTTCCACCACCACCCCCACCATTGTTGTTGTTATTGTTGTTGTGGTGGTTGTTGTTGTTGTTTCCAGCTTTCTTCAGTTGGGGGCAATCCTTTTTCACGTGGCCCGGTTTTCCACATTCAAAACATCCCCTAGGACCATCATTGTTTTGCCTTGGCCGGTTTGGTAGTTCACTCCAACAATTCTTGGCCATATGCCCTATTTTACCACATCGCTCACAGGGAGGTTGGTTGCAATCGCCTGTGTGATGTAAGGTGCACTTGTTGCAGTAGGGTGCCTTTCCCTTGTATCTGTTTGAACCCTGACCGCTACTGCCTTGGCGGTTTCGATTACCGCTTCCACTGTTGTTGAAACCACTCTTTGAGCTATCGAACCTCTTGTTCTGGTTCTGAGAGCCAGAAAACTTTCCAGAGTTGTTACCAGTACTGTTGTTGCTAGGTTCTTCTTCCCTCTTCCTTTTTCCATCAAGGGCAGCTTTCGGTGATCTCTTTGGTGGTAGAGTGCCTTGAGCTATTGCTTGATCTGTCAGCTTGTGGGCCAGCCTAATCGCCTGCCGCACATTGAGTGGATTCGAGGAGGTTACCATTCCTTGAATCTGTGGGACCAGTCCGTCTACATACCTTTCAATCTTCTTGAAATCAGCATCGACCATTGAAGGGCACAGCATGAAAACTCATGGTATCGGGCGGTATAATCCTCTATCTCTGAGCCAATCATCCTTAAGTTCATGAATTCACCCTCTAGCCTTTTTACTTGATCACGAGGACAGTACTCCTCCATGATAGCATCCTTAAATTCTTGCCATGTCATGGCATTAGCAGCATCTATTCCCAACATTTGAATCTGAGCGTTCCACCACGTCAATGCAGAACCTTCAAGAGTACCAGTAGCATACTTTACCCGATCCCCCACCGGGCAGTTACACATGACAAAAACCTTTTCAAACTTTTCGAGCCATCTTAGCAGGCCCACAGCACCTTCATCGCCCTTAAACACCAGGGGCTTACAGTCCATGAATGTCTTGAATGTGCACGGATGATGATTCTGTCCTTGGAACTGGAGCTGAGCGGCTGCTAAGGCTGTGGCTACTCCTTGGTTGATCATGCCCTGAACTTGAGCAGTAGTAAAGTTTCCCGGGTTGTGTTCATTATTTCTCCGCGGAGGCATGATTTCTAACAATCAATGCAAACCTTCCAAAGGTTAGTATACCCAATACTAGGAAGTCATAAAATACTAAGGGATGTCTCACACGAGTATAAGTTATATAAGACATTCATTCATATGAACCATGCATTTTAAGTTTGTAACAATGTAGTAATGATGTTAAGAACACGTAATCACGTAGTACAAGTCATGTTTGCATCACAAATTAGAAGTAACAACGTAGCAGTCAAACAAGTTCGCTAAGAACAGCCTGAAGTTCGCTAAGCACTTATCAAGTCCGCTAAACATGTAACAAGTCCGCTAAGCATGTAACAAGTTCGCTAAACACCTCGTCAAGTTCGCTAAGAAGGGATGAAGTTCGCTAAGGCTTCAACAAGTCCGCTAGAAGCCAACAAGTTCGCTAGATGCATCATCAAGTTCGCTAAGACTAACAAGTTCGCTAGGAGTTAAAATCAAGTTCGCTAGCCGGAAGTCCGCTAAGACCAGTACAAGTTCGCTAAGAACAAAAGTTCAAGTCCGCTAACAGAAGTTCGCTAAGAAGAGTTCAAGTTCGCTAAGAAAAAATGCATCAAGTCCGCTAAGCTTTATACTTAGAAAAATTTTCTAACTCAGAAATTTTCTAAGCCTCAGGAAAGAAAAATTTCTACCCAAAATCCAATTCCTATTTTGACACAAGACAGGAATACTTAAATGTAGATCATCTTCGGCACGCGGGGCAGTACTCTTGAAGAATGGGTTGTAACAAAATCTTTTAAAAAACGGTTACAGTTCTGAAATCTTATTTTATTTTTAAAATGTTCTCGTTCGTTGTAACCAATGGCTCTGATACCAATCTGTCACACCCCCAATTTCCACTAACGGAGTATAACCGTGTGGGGTGTGAACCAGACCAGGATCCAAGACTTTAGTTACAACCAAGCCATAACAGTAATTTAATAGAAGTTAAAGCACGTTTTACAAAATAGAGTAATGTTTAGTTTAAACAATTCAGCGGAAGCACAACCATAGATTACAAGTTTAGTTTAGACAAAATAACATGTTGAAATGTTTGAAAAGCGTTTTCCCCAAAAGTTGCATTGTTGAGTACTGCCGCCATCCGTGCTATCCATAAATCCACCTAACGACCTGAAAAGTAAACAACGATCAAGTGTCAGCTAAAAGGCTGGTGAGTTCACTAAAACAGTCTACACAACACCATGTAGACCAAAAATGCTTATGAATAGTAAGGAAACAATTCATACTCTAGTTATACAAGTTGCAAGTATTATCTGTATCATTAGGTAGCTAGCCTATGCTTATGCTCACCTGAACGTTCGAAACCAAAGCTGACAATGTATTTGATAGGTATTTACCTATGTAATTTGCCTTCCCCGTGTCTTTCCCGATCACGGTAGTCCTAGGCTAATATTGGTCTCAGTCCGACCGCCAGTCAGGAGGGTGCATCATGTGCACCGCTGAGCGGGGGTGTCAATCCCCAATAGTACTACTCAACATTACATCGCTATTCTCTATTAATGGCCCGATAAAGTAAGGACTTTTGATATTAAAAGCAATTTAGTGAAACATGTGATATATGGTGGATAACTACTGTGTAAAGAAATACCTTTACCGTGTTGTTCCCATCTCTTACCGAATGCAACAAAATAGTAAGTGAAGCTCACCTTAGGGTGCACTGGTACGCGGCACTTGGTTCTACGAGTTGGTCAAGATCGACCTAGTTTGGTAAATATGGCCTAACCGGATTAGAAGTTGTCACCAAGACTGATAATAACCCTTAAGCACCTAAACACGTTTCATGCATTCATACAAGTCATACAATACACCTAGAAGTCCCAACTTGGGAGAAAACCATGCAATTGCAACCTAAGTCAAAGCTGACCCAGAAAAGTCAAACATCAAGTACTTATCTAGAGACATAGCTAAAATCCACAATACTTGGAATTAACTCCTTAAATTTTACAGGCATATACTAAATATCAAATAGGACTTGTAGCAAAAAGAATCAAGTAAAAAGGTTAAGAAATGAGAAAGTTATGCACATCGGAAGTTAGCATTTTCAGCATTTTGTAAAGTAGTCGAAGTAAACTTAGAATTTGCATAACTTATTCAAAACTTAGAATTTTTGTGCCAAACCTTCCAGATCATACATTTAACATATAAAAATTATTTACCAATAGCAATCACGTCAATAAAACAAGATTAGCATGCTCAACCAATTTTGAAAGTCTACTTTTCACAGAAAAAGACAGCTTTGAGTACCCAACTTGCAGCAGTGTTTTGAGTGACCAAACGAAGGTTTTAGAAAGTGTGCGAGTAGCCGTTGTAAAGCTAAGACATCCTACTTTACTAGGGAAAAAGAATCAATCAGTTTCGAGCAAAATTGAGAAAGTTATGGCCGCTGCAAGCTGACCAAAAATTCTGGTCAAAGCTGTTAGGAATTTTAAGTTTGTAAAAGTTTTGAATTTCACTTCCATGCTAACCTTAGCTCCATTAAACACTTACTAACCAGTTTACAACCACAATAACATGCAATTTCTGGTCCTAACAAGTTTATATCACATTCATATCAATTCCTCATCAAGTAGCTAGCATTTAAGCACATTACCCCCAAATTTCATAGCCAAACACCCTACATACATAAAAGATCATTCATTCTTAAATTTAAGCTCAAAACCCAGCCCCAATCACGAGTTCAAATCTGTCCAAATTAAACACATAGCATATCTCAACCTAAAACATGAGTTATGAGCATACAAACACTCCATTTAGCACATAAGCACATAAAAACATACATGCAACCACAGATTCGGATTTTAAAAAAGTTAGGGCTTACTAGATTTGAGTAAAATCGCAGGTTTTGAGAGAGAATAGGAGATGATGAAGCTTCCTTGATGTTCTTGGAGCTTGTAGAAGCTTGAATCCGCCTCCAAGAGCTTGATTTCACGAAAATTTTGAGTGTAGGTGTGTGTGCGTGTGAGAACCGTGAAGAGAGGGAGAGAGGGATGAAGATGGTGATGCGTGTGAATGAATTGGGGAAGGAGAATGCAGATTTTGTTTAATTAAAAAGTTACACTTTGGCCCCTCAAGTTTCATTTAAGCATATAAGGTATAAAAACTCATTTAGATGGGTTTTTACTAAAAAGTTGCGAAGTAAAATTTTCTAAAAATGTGTCCAAGAGTTTTTTTTTTTAAATTATTTAACATGCAAAATATTGGTCGAGTTATATAGATTTATCATTTATTCATAAAAATCCAAATTTACCCGCAAGGCCCAGTTTCGCATAAAAATGCAATTTTTCATATTTAGCACATATAGTCACGAAACGAATTTATAACCAAGTCACTAAAGTCAAATAACAAGTAAACATATGTAAACATGAAATAAATCAAATAACGGGTCTCGGGCTCGCTAACGGAACTAACGGAAAAAGTTAACGGAGTTAACTTGGGAAGTGACGGTTGTCACAAAGAATGAGCAGGATATCTCTTCAGTTGTGAAAGAAATGGGAAACATGGGCACTCATATGCAGAATCTTGAGAGACAGATGGGCCAGCTTGCCAAATCTATGTCAGAGCGTCAGCAGGGAGGTTTTCCAGGCAATACCGAGACAAATCCTCGCCAAACAGCTAAGGCGATTACCACTCGAAGTGGCAAGACCACTCAGGATCCAGTACCGCCAGCCACTGCTGAGCCGGTTACTGAGGAGAGAGATGAGGAGGTGATTGAGACTGATGTTCCTGGGCAGGTGCAACCGAGGCTACGCCTAACAAGTACAACACGTCCTAAGGAGTCGGTCAGAGTTTACACACCTCCAGTTCCATATCCAGGGAGATTAAGGAGAGAGAAAGCTGAGGAGAATTACAGTAAATTTTTGGCTTTGTTCATACAGTGGCATATAAATCTGCCATTTGTGGAGGCAGATTGCCTAAATATGCCAAGTTTCTGAAAGATCTACTAACAAACAAGATGAAACTTGAGGAGCTTTCTACTGTTACATTGAATGAGGAGTGTTCAGCTGTTCTCCAGAACAAGCTTCCGCAGAAGATGAAGGATCCGGGGAGCTTTACGATTCCATGCTTGATTGGTAGTTTATCTATCAGCAATGCTCTTGCTGATCTAGGTGCTAGTATAAACTTAATGCCATATTCTATTTTTGCGAGACTAGACCTAGGTGAGCCGACACCCACGCGCATGAGCATTCAGCTTGCTGACCGTTCGGTCAAGTATCCGAGGGATTATGGAGAACATGTTGGTTAAAGTTGATAAATTTGTTTTCACGATCGATTTTGTGATCCTTGATATGGATGAGGATGAGCACGTGCCTCTTATCTTAGGTCGTGCGTTTTTAGCTACCGCACGCGCTTTGGTTGATGTTTTCAGCGGTACGCTCACGTTACGTGTATAGGACGAGACGGTGACCTTTGACATTCGCGATTCGATGAGACATCCTCAGGGTCAGGATGATACCCTTTACTTTGTTGACACTATCACTCCTCACATGAGTGATCAGTTTGAGGACATTTGTGATTCGGGAGTTTCAGATACGCAGCTTTGGGGTGGAGTTGACCCGCAGCTTAGTGTGTATGCTGCTGCTACGTGTGAGGTTACTAGTGAGGAGACTAGTACATTAGATTTGAGCCCGGAGGTTTTTGAGGTCATTGACACTTAGAGTATGCATTTCGGGAGACGGATTCGAGACTTCCTGTGATTATTGCATCAGATCTGATGGTTGATGAGAAATCGAAATTGTTAGATGTGCTGTGAGAGCACAAACAGGCTATTGCATGGAAGATTATGGACATTAAGGGGATTAGCCCTTCTTTCTATATGCATAAGATTTTGATGGAGGGTGAGTTTAAGCCTGTAGTGCAGAGACAGAGACGACTGAACCCGAACATGCAGGATGTGGTGAAGAAAGAGGTTTTGAAGCTTTTGGATGCTGGATTGATTTATCCTATCTCTGATTCACCTTGGGTCAGTCCGGTTCAGGTTGTGCCCAAGAAAGGGGGCATGACAGTTGTAGTGAATGAGAGGAATGAGATGATTCCTACGCGCACGGTTACGGGGTGGAGAGTTTGCATTGATTATTGCAAGCTCAACGATGCTACGAGGAAAGATCATTTTCCCCTACCGTTCATTGATCAGATGTTGGAGCGTTTAGCCGGTCATAGTTATTATTGTTTCCTTGACGGCTTTTCAGGTTATTTCCAGATCCCCATCGCACCAGAGGATCAGGAGAAAACCACATTTACATGTCCTTATGGCACATTCACGTACCGACGCATGTCGTTTGGATTATGTAACGCTCCAGCGACATTTCAGCGCTGTATGGTTGCGATTTTTCATGATATGATCGAGGACTCCATGGAGGTTTTCATGGATGATTTTTCTATTTTCGGGAGTTCCTTTGATCAGTGTTTGACGAGCTTATCGCGGATGTTAGCTTGATGTGAGGAGATGAACCTGGTGCTTAATTGGGAGAAGTGCCATTTCATGGTTCGCGAGGGTATTGTGCTTGGGCACAAGATTTCACGTGCTGGGCTTGAGGTGGATCGAGCCAAAGTTGATACCATTTCTAGACTTCCACCTCCCACTTCTGTTAGAGCGATTAGAAGTTTCTTAGGCCACGCGGGTTTTTACCGCCGATTCATACGCGATTTTTTGAAATCACTAGGCCGATGACACAGCTCTTAGAGAAATATGTCCCATTTGTGTTTTCTGATGAGTGTCTAACAGCGTTCAACTTGATCAAAGACAAGTTGGTGAACGCCCCGATCATGGTTGCACCCGATTGGTCGCAACCCTTTGAGTTGATGTGTGATGCAAGCGATTTTGCAGTGGGAGCAGTCTTGTGACAGAGGAGGTACAAACACTTCCATCCGATTTACTATGCTCGCAGGACTCTTAATGATGCGCAGGAAAACTACACCACGACTGAGAAAGAGCTCCTGGCTGTTGCGTTTTCCTTCGATAAATTCAGATCGTATCTTGTCCTGTCCAAGACTATTGTTTACACAGATCATTTGGCTATTAAATATCTTTTTAGTAAACAGGATGCCAAGCCACGTCTCATTCGCTGGATTCTGTTACTTCAGGAGTTTGACATCGAGATCCGAGAGAAGAAATGGGCCGAGAATATTGCGGCCGGTCATCTTTCGCGCTTAGAGGGTTCTGATGATGATCAGCTCAAGGGGATTCCCATAAATGACTATTTCCCCCATGAGTTGCTTGATTTTGTAAAGGTGAGAGACGATCCGGAGGAGCCGTGGTTCGCCGACTTGGCGAATTATTTGTCGATTGGTGCTTTGCGGAAAGCACTTTCATTTCAGCAGAAGAAGAAGCTCTTGTCTGATGTGAAACACTATATTTGGGAGGATCCGCATTTGTATAGAGTTGGAGCTGATTCTGTGATCTGGAGATGCGTGCATGGACATGAGGCACGTCAGATTTTGAGACAGTGTCATGAGGGACCGACTGGTGGACACTACGCAGCCCTTTACACCTCAAAGAAGGTGTTGGAGTCGGGTTTCTACTGGCCGACCATTTTCAGAGATGCGTTTGAGTTGATTAGCAAATGTGACAATTGTCAGCGTGCAGGCAATTTAGGTAAGAGAGATGAGATGCCCCAGACTAGTATTCAGGTTTGTGAGGTGTTCGATATCTAGGGTATCGACTTTATTAGCCCATTTCCGCCATCTCGCGGGAACAAATACATTCTCGTTGCGGTTGATTATGTTTCGAAGTGGGTCGAGGCACAAGCCCTCCCCACCAATGATGCGAGAGTTGCTGTGAGGTTTTTGAGGAAACTGTTTGCGGGGTTTTGAGTGCCGAAGGCACTGATTAGCGATCGTGGCACCCACTTTTGCAACGCGCGGATGGAGAAGGTGTTGCAACGTTATGGGGTTACGCATAGATTGGCTACACCATATCATCCCTAGACGAGTTGGCAGGTTGAGGTCACAAATCGCGGGATTAAGAAAATTTTGGAGAAAACGGTTAGCAAGAACCGTAAGGATTGGGCGGAGAAAATGGATGACGCATTGTGGGCCTTCCGTACGGCTTACAAGACACCTACGGGCACGACGCCGTTTAGGTTGATTTACGAGAATGCGTGTCATTTGCCAGTTAAGATTGAGCATCGCGCTTATTGGGCTATTAAGGCCATCAATCCGGATTTAGATGAGGCGACTCGAGGATGATTCTTTCAGTTACACGAGCTGGAGGAGTTACGAGATCACGCGTACGAGACAGCAGGTTCGTACAAAGCACGGACCAAGAGGATTCACGATAGTCATATTGGGAAGAAAGACTTCAAACCGGGAGATCTTGTGCTTATCTTTAATTCGAGGTTGAAATTGTTCCTGGGCAAGTTGAAGTCTAGATGGTCCGGTCTTCACGTGGTTAAACAGGTTTTTCCGTATGGAACAGTTGAGATTGAGGGAGTTGACGGTACCTCGTTCAAGGTTAACGGACATCAGTTGAAGCATTACTTGTCAGGTGCGGTTGACGCGAACGAGGAGGTTGTTACGCTTTTGGACGTTCTGCCCTGATCGCGGGGCTGAGTCTGGCTGACGACTCGTAAATAACTTCAGCGCTTGCGGGAGGCATCCCATTTAGGTTTTTAGGTTAATTTAGGTAATTGGTGCTTGTTTGGTTGATTTCTAGCTTTGTTTGACTTTTTCTTGGTCTTATTTGACTTTTTGGTAATTTTCGGTTAAATTAGTTGTTTTTTATCTTTGTTTTTCCATTTTATGCGTGGTTTTTAGTTCTGCAGGTTGGTAGACGCATCCGGGGCATAAAAGAGGTTCATTCGGGTGAGGTTTGCATCGTTTTGCGTGCCAAGTTGAAGACTTTGCAAAATATGGTTATTTTTGGAATTTTGGATATGTTTCGGGTAAAGAACGAGCAAAACAGGTTTGTTATCATTTCTGTGAGTCCCGAGCAGTCCCAGGTAATTATTTTGTTGGTTGTAAATAGTTTTGGATGGTAAGAATTAAGAATATTAAGTTTCGGGTGGTTTTAAATGTGAAATTTTTTGCTGTTTTGCTGGTGCACTGCAGTCATGGACCAGCGAATCCTTATCCTTGTCACTCGCTGATCCGCGGCCCGCCTTTAAACCCGGTTAACTTTATTGGTTCATGGACCGGCGAACATCATTTTTTCCTTTTAGTTGGTCCGCGATTAGGCCAAAGTCAAAATTAGGTCGATATTTTAAAGGAAAATTGGATTTTAATAATATGAGTTTTAACTGTTTGGCCGATAATAATACGAGTTTTAACCTTGGAACACAATAATATCAATTAACCATTTCGGTCTCTAGAATGATACACCGTTAGTTTTTCACTAACGGTGTTAGTAGTTGCTGATGTGGCATAATATGTGTTTCTTTTAAAAAAGTAATTAAAATAGAGGGACTGTTTATGTAAAATCTATACATTAATAAATTAAAAAAAAGTTAAAAAAAAAGAAGAAGAAGAACAGGATAAGCCGGAGCTCCTTCCGGCGTCCGGCATCCACTACCACCTTCCGGCGTCCACCTGCTGTCGACAACCACCTCGCAACCCTAGCCGCTGCCTCCTTCAACAACCGATTCTTTAACCTGGATTACAATTTAAACAGATCCACCTCGAGTTCATCTTCTTCCTATTCATGAACAGATCCACCGTCGAGCTGGTTCGAACAAACTGGCAGGACTCCAATCGGCGGCAACCTGGGGAAGAAATCGGCTCACCCGAAACCACTGGCCGGACTCCAATTGCTTGATTTCATCACCGTCGAGTTCATCTTCTTCCTGTTCTGTTTTTTGCAAGCAAATCCGTGAGTGTTGCTTCTGTTTTTTGCAGGCAAATCCGTGAAGGCTCAACTGGCCGGACCCTTCCTCTCTCTCCGGCGCTACCCTCCCTCTCTCTCCCTGTCTTCTCCGGCGAAGGCTCAACTGGCCGGACCAAGTGGCGGCTAGGGTTACTTTTCTTTTTTCTTTTAATTTTTAAGTTTTTAATCTTTATCAAAATTACATTTTAGTCACTTCATTTTGTAAAACTTACAAAATAACCCCTCCATATGCCACATCAGCAAAAAAACTAACATCGTTAGTGAAAAACTAACGGTGTATCATTCTAGAGACCGAAATAGTTAATTGGTATTATTGTATGCCAAGGTTAAAACTTGTATTATTATCGTCCAAACAGTTAAAACTCGTATTATTAAAATCCAATTTTCCTATTTTAAATCCCCAATCTCGTTCATAATTTTCCCCAAAATCCCCCTGTCGTCCCTTTTCCACCTCCTCCCTCCCTCTTCTGGCGATTCCCCCACCATCTCCGGTTCCTTCTGTTGTCGGCGCCCAGCCCTCCACTCCCTCGCCGCCCCTACTCCGTCATCCTCTTCCCCCTCTGCCGCCGCCGGCGCTACACCCACGTAACCACCACAACCCCTGTTCCATCATCCTCCTCCATCACCGCTACCTCTGCCTCTGTTCCATCTCCCCACCGCCGTAGCTTGCTCCTACCACCACAACATCTCCGCTGCTTGTAATTAAATTCATTCTTAGTTCTTTCTTCACAAGGTATGTTCCCTGAATTTTCTCTTAATTATAATTTTGCAATTAGGTCATGAATTCAGGTCAAGATTTTAAATTGTTGTCAAGAACCCGTTGCTTGCACTACGATGTTATGAGACTTTCATGTGATGATTTTCAATTCCAAAATTTGCTTCATATTCCAAGTTACTTATGATTCTTGAAAATTTTTAGGTTGCAGTTTTTAGAATTGCAGGGTTTGTTTTAGTTTTAGCTTCCTTTTTTTCATTTTTATTATTAAGGTTCAAGACGCAGTTTAGTTGAGTTTAAGTTTAGGCTCAAATTCAGTTTTAATCTAGGTTAACGGTTTGCCTTTGTTGAGTCTTTTAGCCTTCAAAGTTTTGTGATGATTTAATTAAACACTAAGTTTGTCTAGCTTTGGTTTGTTTAGGTTAAATTTGTTTATCTTTGGTTGTATTAGTACACTTTAATTAGTTTAGTCTATTAGGTTATTGACTTTAGTTTACGGGTCTTTTAATTTGTCGTTAAGTTGGCCAAATAATATATATATATATATATATATATATATATATATATATATATATATATATATAATAAAAAAATTCAAAAAATCAGAAAAATTTGTTTAATTAATTAGGCTTCGTTGTTTTAATTCCGTGATTCTATTTTCATCTCTTTGGTTCTTCGTTTTGTTTTAGGTTTAGATTAATTACTTTGTAGGATTCTTAGTTTACATGTTAGTTGCTTTTATATTTTAGCGTTTATCTTTGTTTAATTTAGTTTTATTTGTTAACATCTCAATTCTAGATGCCTTGATGCCTATCTGCTTGATTATTATCTGCTTGGTTGAATGGAACACCCAAAAATTGGGTGTTGGTTTGTCCGATAAACGAACGGGTCATGCACGATTTTCAAGAGATTTGTGCCGTAATGCGGGCCATTGGTACTCAATCTCCATTCCAGTGGTCCGTAGGACGGTACAATTTCTCGGGTTTGTTTAGAATTTCAGTTGTGTGACGTTAACTTCATAATTTATAAACAAACGTCCGCACACTGTTTTTTTCTAAGCTTTTGTGATTCGTCCTCGCGCAAACCGTCTCTTCATAAATGACAAATGGCGGTTTGTGCTAGGATTTCATCGATTTTTCTTTTGTTTTACTTATTTCGGGCCGTTCCCTTCATAAATGAGAAATGAATGGCCCGTTTTCAGTAAAACTGTGATTATGCATACTAGTTCAGTGGCTGCAAGTCGTTGGTAATCAATCTCCATTCCAGCGATTTGCAGCCCTACTTTCTGATCACATTGACTTGACATACGAACCGTTCTCTTCATAAAAGACAATTGGGCGGTTCGTGTTAGGGTTTCACTCGGGTTTAGCTGCATCTGGTTAATGCAAGCTGTCGGGTACTCAATCTCCATTCTCGCAGTTTGCATTCGATCAGATTACATTACTTTGCCGATTATTTCTGCTATTGCCCGTCTGAAGCCCGATTTTCATATTTTCTCATTTTATTTAATGTGCTAACTTATTTTTGTTGAGAACTTTTGCAGATATGGCTAAAGGACAATCTTCGGGCGTGGGGAAGAAGCGCAAGAAGTGTGCGGCACCCAAGAAAAAGGCTGCAGTTGCGAGGCCGCCTCCACCATCGGTTATGGAGCCACTACCAGTCGAGGGCGAGGTTCCCGCTGAGGGGGTAGCCCCTTATGTTCCCCTGCACAGGCACCTGTGGCTCCGTTTTTCATAGAGATTCCGTGGAGTACACCCATCTTAGGACGTTGCTCACTATGTCTTTCTTGCAAGTCCGACCTCTCGACTGGCCGCTGCTTGAGACATTAGGGGTTACCGCGCGAGCTGAGGAGCTCATCACAGGACCATGGAGTGCGTTGATGACGATTGATGACCCAGTTTGGGAGGAGCTGACCTTAGAGTTTATGTCCACCGTTCAGTATCCCCGTCTCCCTCGCAATTACACATTTGACCGCGCGATCACATTTCGTTTAGGCGGAGAGGAGAGACAGCTATCTCTGTCTGATTTTGCAGTGAGGATGGGGCTGTATACGGAGGATCAGGTGATGCAGCCCGTATTCACTGCTGCTGTGACCGATTTTGATGATACTGTCATCGCCGCTTGGTGGCCGTGTGTTGGTGATGGCCCTTACGATAGGGACATGAGATCCCACTACCCGCGAGACCCATTCCACAGATATCTACACAGGGTGCTTTGCCATACCGTTTCTCCTCGGAAGGAAAGCTTAGATAAGCTCTCTAAGAGTGATGCGCGCCGTTTGTTTTACTTGCTTGAGGGGCATGACTACAACCTTGCCCATGTGTTGATTACTGCGATGCAGCATCAGTATACCACCCGACCTGGCACTGCGATTAGATGCGGCGCTTTTGTTACGCGCCTGGCTAGGAGCTATGGTTTGCGGCCGCCACCAGAGGGCATTAATGTGCCTCCAGCCGAGGTCTTGACTCGGACGGCCGACGCCTCTCCACTGGACGCCCGGGCCATTCAGCAGATGCCGATGATAGAGACACCCGGCGAGGGGGTTATTCGCTTTCTAGCCACACGTTAGTTGGTGATTCCCCCAGTCGTCGGTCCAAATGGTCAGATGCAGTATCCAGTCCAGCCAACTCCCGATCCGATCCCTCATACCAGGATTCCGGACGAGCGCGTGAGGTTGCAGGCCGCGTTGGATCACATGGCGGCCGCGACCGCCATAGTTGATGTTCGCCCTGAGCCACAGGCTGATATTCCTAGGCCTCGCCCTCTCTTTACTCAGGCTCAGCAGACTTAGGCTACTCAGCAGCACAGCCGTCTTCTTGCAGCTCAGACTCCGGCTATTGAGGCCATTGCAACTAAGCAGACAACACAGCAGCGCCAGATGCAGGATTGGTTTGTGCAGGTAGTTGCAGCACTCGCCGTAGCGGTTCCAGGTTTTCAGCCGCCACCACCTCCAGACCAGCCTCCACCAGATCAGCAGCCTTGAGACATCGGTTACTTCTTATCCGATTTGTATCTTATTTCTTTTGATTTTGATGTATTTGTTTAGAGGTACAAACTCGGGGTATTTTGTATATGGGTTGGGTTGACTTGATACTTTGCACTGTTATGTATCTATTTGATGTTGGCTTTGATGTGTGTTGTGTTTGACTAGATACTTATCTGTGAAGCAGTTCTGGCACCTGTTGGTCGAGAGTTGTTTCATCATTCATTTTTGGAGATTTTTGGGCTCATTTGGCACATCTTCCGGCAGTTCTGGCATTTTATTGGTCGAGAGCTGTTCGAGATTCATTATGCAGTTCACTGGCACATCGACAGTGATCAGGGGAGTATTTCAGTTCCCTTTACCTCTTTTTGTGCTTGATTGTTATTTACCGTACATTGAGCGCAATGTACGAAATAAGTGTGGGGAGGAGGGTAAATTGAACTGAAATTGCTTGATATTGTGAAAATTTTTGAAAATTTATATTCTTGTCCCCCTGTTGTGTTTTTACAGGGTCCTTGAAATTTGTTTGCGGTAAAAAAATGGAAAATGATAGAAAAACTGAAATTTTTGGCTTTTTGGTGAATGTAAATAAAATTGAATAAAGTTGAAAGCGTGCTTAGTTTTTGATGTGCTGGTAGGCCTAGCTGATTTCTGAAAGCTTAAAAATCCTGATTTCGCGACTTAAATAAATAATTAAATAAATATTGTGGGTTCCCGCCTTTAGTGTAGTAGCAAAGCCGGAACTGTTGAATAAGCTGATAGGTACCTCAATTGAATAAAATGTTTATGTTTTGGAGATAACCTGACACATTATGATCTTTTTATGAAAATAAATCCGAGAAATAGTGGCGCCCCACCCATCCATCCATCTTATGCTTCTTTTGAATATTATTTATGCAAAAAAAAAAATCGAATAAAGTGCACAAAATTCGCTGATCCTACATTCTACCTCTAGGGATAGGGACTCCGGAGATGATCTATCGGGGTGATGTGGTTTTGTGTGCGAGGGTCAAAGCCTGCTTACTACCTCTCGGGATAAAGACTTAGGAGATGTAATGTCAGGTGGAGACTCGCCCTAGTTTTAGGATTAAATAAATAAATTCAATTCAAGCTCACCCATCATTCCATCCATTCACATTCCATAATCTCCAAATCATAAATATTGTATTCAATTGCGGTGGGAAAAGCCCTAATCCAGTTTGACCCGTGCTGATTCATGCTTTGAGACGGGATTAGGCCTACTTGTGAAATTGATTGTGTCAGACCCATAATTGGTAATAAAATTGAATAAAGCATGTTCAGGGGCTTCGGTTTTCGGCGGTTGGGTTTATTCGGACCGAAATACCGGTAATCGTGGCTATCGCGTGAGTATCTATGTTTTTGAATAAAGAATAGTAGCTAGAAGTCAATTTTTTCCGGTTGTGATTCCATCGCGAACTTTTTTGGGACGAAAAAGGGTTAAGTGTGGGGATGTTTGATGCATCGCATCTTATACATGTTTTTGAGTGATTGATCCCGCATTTTATCCGGTTTTTGTTCAAGTTTTGATGAGATTTTGGTACTTAATTTTTCATATGTTGAATTTTAGGTGATCTGGTGGTGATTGGTTGATTTTTGGTGATTCGGGCGAAAACGAAACGCGATTTGGAGCTCGGGAGTGAAAGTTAGGAGAAATTGAAAATCTGTTGCAGTGTCAGTCATGGACCAGCGAGCCGCAGTCTGTTAGTTTTCGCTGGTCCATGAAACTGGAATCCAGATAATAGAAAAGTGGGCTTCATGGACCAGCGAGTCTCCTTTTCCCAGTTCTCATGGGTCCGCGAATGGGCCCAAAATTCCAAAACGAGTATTTAAGCATTTTTTGAGCCTAGGGTTTGGGGGGTTCGACGAAGAACACTAGCGTGAGTGAGGAACGAGATCTGGGACACATTTTGGAGCAATCAAAGTCCGGATTGAAGACTTTGGAGTGTGGATTGAAGATTTGGAAGCTTCGGTTTACAAATTCATCATCCAATTCGGTTTCTTCTTCTTAGTTTTTGATTGTTTGTTCATGTCTTGCTTAGATTTGTCTGATTTCATGATTAAAGATATGATTTGTGGCTGATTTCTCATTTATCACCTAGTTTAGATGAAGCTTTACCCATTTTGACTTTTTGGTTTGACTTTTCAACATGTTTATGTGATTTTTGCTCATGATTCTAGTTTTGATTGTTTGGGATGATTATGTGTGCTTAATTAGTTGTTGTTAATGATGTATTATGTGGACTAATTGATAGGGATTGTGGAATTGCAACCATTATTAGTTAGTTTA
This sequence comes from Deinandra increscens subsp. villosa, assembly GCA_039602395.1. Classification (NCBI taxonomy): domain Eukaryota; kingdom Viridiplantae; phylum Streptophyta; class Magnoliopsida; order Asterales; family Asteraceae; genus Deinandra; species Deinandra increscens. Next base: position 76,636,100 of record JBCNJP010000010.1, on the reverse strand, counting down.
TTGTTGATCCTTAGACTTAAATGGGTTTTTGGGTTAATGCATGATCCGGAGACCTCCTACATGATGATATATCATTGGTTAGTGGCTGATTTTTGTGTGCATCCTTGTGGAATGAACTTGACCGAGTTTTTCTATTTGCTAGTTATTGGCTAGACATTGTTTGATAGGTTAGAATACTTGTGACCGCGAGGTTTAAGCCTATTTATTCGTGTTTAGTGATTTCTAGGTCCTAGATAATCGAAATTAGAGTCATTGCATGTAATAGGAATCATTTAGAGAGACATCTCTTGGTGTTTCCCGATTTATGCGTGTTTTGCTTGTTATGACCAAAACTGTGAAACCGTTGTGCAAATTTACATATTATGCTATCTGTGCTTCTTTAGAATTTTCTGATCATTTGGAATGTGTCTATAGTCCTCATTGGTTGGTTTATTCTCATTTGGTGATAGTTTCATGTTGACAGGTCTTGCCGGGGGTCTTATTTGGGTTTAGTGGATTCTAGGCTAGGTTATATCTCTCTCATTCTGATTCTCTGTCGTTTGCATTGTTTACTGCTAGTTTTATTGCTTGCTTATTTTACTTAAATCAATCATTCAAATTGCATCGGTTAAATATTACTTATGATACATTATCGGGAGTCTGATTACACGTCCGTGGATTGATACTCGGTACTTATTGATACTATATTGCATACGACGGGTACGCTTTCCCTAGTGTGTGGTTTGGTCACTCAGTATTTACGATTTTTAACTTGATCGTTTTTCTTGTTCAAATCCGACACATCAAAGAGGACAGTGTGACAGACAACAAAGTCCTACTCTCGAAAGCCGAGTCATCCTCTAATGTGAACTTTCGGTAACGAGATAAGCAAGGTTGAAGCCGGAATCACGACAAATCAAAAGAGAGCAATCTGAAGCAGAAGTGCGGCTCTAAAAGGGGCAAGTCTCAGAAACCCTATGTGGAGCATAATGAGAAGAAGGATAGGTCCAATCTGGTTTGTTTCCTGTTTGACAAACTCGGTTACTGTGCATTAGTATGCCTCGAACGAAAGAAGAATAGGTAACATGCAAACTTGAACCAAGCTGAAGAAGAAGATCCTTCCCTTTACATGCACGACGCCATCTTCTTAAATGAGCCTAAGGTATACCCAAATAACTACCAGTCTATATCTAATACTAACTTTATATGGTATTTAGATAATGGTGCTTCTAACATATTCAATGCAGAAGGATATTTTTCTAGCTTAAATAGTAAAATAAGTGGAAAAGTCAGATTTGGTGATGATTCATGTGTGGAAATCAATGGTCAAGGCACGGTAACCTTCACAAGAAAATTAGGTGGAAGACAATGTCTTAGAGATGTGTACTTTATACCAAGTCTGAAAGAAATATTATCAATCTCGGGAAGTTAGTGAAGTAGGATGCAAGGTGATAATGGAGGATGATGAATTAGTTATTCTTGATGACTATGAAAACTTATATTAAGAGTGGCTCAAAGTCCAAACAAAATCTACAAAGTCACATAAGATGCAAGTCAAACAAGGTGTCTAGTTCACGAGATTGAAGACGAAACTTAGTTATGGCATTCACGGGTTGACCATCTAAACTTCGAACCCCTAAGCATGCTCGGGAGCAAGAACATGGTACTTGGTATTCCAAAAACATCTTGTGTTACTAATTTGTGTAGCTCTTGATGTTGGGAATCTCCGGCTCGCTTAGGACAAAATAATATTTTATCATTTAATGTCACACCCCTAATTCCCACTAACAGAGTTTACCATGTGGGATTTGAGCAAATTAGGATCCCAGTCTATTAGTTACACCCATAGTTACAGGGTTCGCTTCTACCCCCAACGAATTTTGACCCCCGGATCATTCGTCCCCAAATCTGGTACGTTCGCGATCCCGGTACGCTTGGGTTCGCATATTCCTCACTCAAATTAACGATCGCTATTAAAAATAATGACATACCAGATCGATTAGGGTTCGCGAATTGGATGCCGAATAGATACGTTCCCGTTGGATTTGGATTGCTAATTGGATGCCAGAATATGTAGTCTCAATTTCCATCCCAATTTTATTTGCTGTTTACCCATTCTGATATCAATGATACTTAATCTGGTGTCGACAATCATATTAACTTCTATTCCACATATCCACTCATCAATGGCTTTATATTTTCTTATTTTGAGTTTTGACATCAGTAGCTTTATATTTGCCATTGTTTTAGAATTTTGACTTTGTTTGTATTACCATCTATGTCAATTTAAAGAATGGAAATTTGGAATAAAAAAGTTGGTGTAAATTTCAATTAACTAAGTAGAGGTCTTGAAGGATGCAAATTTGAAGGCTCTGTAAGTTTTAATTTCGTTATTTTGTATATAACCTGCAGGTTTGCAGCTTAAAAGTACTACTATTATATACTTGTTTTAACAATTTTAAAACTTTAGCTACAAATTTTCAAAGTTCTAAATCTAACATGAATCTTAGTTTTGACTTATGGTACATCCTACCACATTATATGGTACATCGTACCATATTATATGGTACATCGTACTGGAGCGTACCGAAATGAGCCTACCCCCCCCCCCCTTCGTACCGAATTTTCGGGACCTAGCAAATTCGTACCCGTACCACGTTTTCGTACCGAAGCGTACTGCGAGCCATGTGACTATGGTTACACCAAACAACAATTAAATATCAAAAGATCTGCATTATAATAAAATATAATGTCAAATTCAAAGTTTTACAAAGGCAGAAGCATAAATAAAGTATTTGGTAATTAAACAAAACATTGTCATTTGAAATAACATAACTTGTACAGAAAAACCATAACAGGGTTTTAAAGGCTTATGCATGCATACTCGTGATACTTGAACACCTGCGACCTGAGAGATACATGTTTAAAAGAGAAAGTTTCAACCAAAGGTTAGTGAGTTCACGTAAGTAAAGTATACACACATGTATTGTCACACCCCCAAAATACCACTAACGGAGTTTATACCGTTAAGGGGCGCGACTAGACCAGGATCCACAACCATAGTTACAAATACTAAACGAATCAGGATTAGTTCAAACACAAATTATAAATCAAAGTTTCAAATACAACGCAGCGGAATAAAATATTGTCTTAGCACTAACCACGTGCTTTACATAAACATTGTTTTAAATTCCCAATTTAGTTTAAATCAAAACAAAGGTCTTCAAGTGCCATGCCAACCTCCAGCGGATACTCCTTAGCGATCTGCAAAAGTTTAAACCACGCAAGTGTCAACCTAACGGTTGGTGAGTTCACAGTGGGCTTGTCATGCATTGGCCCGGTCTCATATTCATAATTCGTATCAAGATGTACTTACAAAATATTTATTTGTGAAAAGCAATGCTCGTAATTAATTCTCAGTTTATAAATGTTTTGTCCGTGACCACGTCATCGGGTATGTACTAGTTCCGTAAAGTTAAAGGACTCAACCGATATCGCGGGTAGCTAATCCGTTGTTCCATGCTCTAAGGAAGTTTGTACCAAAGCTGACTTATTTTGTGGGGGCCGAGCCATCCCGTACAGTGCGGACATAGTCATCGCGGTTTTTGCCTCCCCCGTGTCCTCCCCGGGACTACGGTCAAATAGGCTGATATTGTTCCTCCGTGCACTCCCCGTGCCACGGGGCGGAGTTTGTCAAACTCCAGTAGATCTACCCAACATCCCCTCGCTTTCACAAATTAATGGCACAATTTAAGTTGAGGACTTTTAAGTTATAAGGCATCCTTAGAAAACATGTGATATCATATGGTTTAGACTTTAACCTACACTAGCCATATTAAAACGTTTTCAATTTTGTTTCAGAAAAACAGTTTGTTCAGAGTTCACAAGTGTTCCCATAAAACACTTCAGTTCATCAAGTGGGTGCCGAGCATCCCGAGTTCTCAAGTTTATCAGTGAGGTGCCTAGCACTCTCGAGTTTAATCAGCATTGTTTTTCGTTAAGTTATTCGGTGTGGCCCAAACGGACTCACGGTAAGCAGGTTAGTGACACTCACCTTGGGTTGCACTGCTACACTTGCTAAGTATCCAAGTATGTTGTTTAACGAGGACCTAGAACACGTTTAGGTCTTAAGTATTAGTTTCGTGTCTAATCTTTACTTAACGTCACTATGGCCCATAACATAGCACGTTGCAACTATGACTCGACATACCGACACACGACGCCAATGGTTGATCATAAACAAGGGTTCATATAAATCAGATATTAAACATGTTTCATCATAGTATAATCATGTAAGTCATGGCATAACACTTAAGCAAATTTCACAAGTTTGGTTTTTAGATCAGGTCTTAGTTTCGCTAGCATAGTTTCGCTATGCAGTTTCGCTAGGTGCACGGGCAGCACTTTCGCTAGGCAATGCCCGGTGACACAGTTTCGCTAGGCTAGTTTCGCCCGAAACTGCTGACGCAGTTTCGCTAGCCTAGTTTCGCAGGGAAACTGGTTTGAACTTTCGTTCAGGTATTTCGCTCGATAGTTTCGCTCGAGCTGGTCTGGTCAGGTTACCCGGCGACACTATAGTTTCGCTGGTCAGTGTCGCTGGAAGGAGATATAATTTCGCTACTTAGTTTCGCCCAGAGAACACACAGTTTCGCTGGTCGCGAAAAACATACGGATTTGCCTAAAAATCAACCTAACGGCTTCTGATCATACATGCAATTCATTATCTAGCATCCATAGGCATTTACCAACATAAATCAAGCAACTTTAACACGTTTAACATGCATTTTGTCATCAAATCACCAAAAAGCACTTCTAAACCCTAAAATGGCCAAAATTGCATAAATCATCATCATGGTTTGTTTATAAACGTAAAGTTTCTGACTTTATGGTAAAACTAGCATCCCTAGACAACATATTAAGAGATCAAGCAATATCATGAAGGTTTGAGCATACTTTTTAAGAAAACCCAAAGAAAACACATAAATAAAGGTTTTTGGGACTCACGATTTGATCTAGGATCCAAATGGGTGTTGTCTCAAAGCTGGGATGATGATTCTTGATGGTTTCTTGGCTGACCAGAATCTCCAGGAGAAAAGAGTGTGTGTCTGTTGTGAGATGTGGCAAATGAGGCTACTTAGGGTTTATTAAGTTTATTTATATCAGGAGCCAGTTTCGCTGGCAGTTTCGCTGGCCAGGCGAAACTAGCTCTGGTCTCGTGGTAGTGGATTGTCTTAGCTGGCTACCGGGCGACACTATAGTTTCGCCCGGTAGTTTCGCTGGCGACCAAAAAGGGCAAGTTTTCACATAATCAAGTATTTACAATTAATCATGCTATTTACAATAATAAGTCATGTATTTAAATCACATTGCACATAAAGACAATCAATGATGAACACATAACACATATGGACGGGTTCGGTGATCAACCAAAGGTCGTGGACGTATTCGGTCTAGTTAGGCATTAGTTACTAAGTTAACACTTATAACGTAACTAAAGGGTTTGTCTAACGGAAGTTAACCTTGAAATTCTCGGGTGTCACATCATTCCCCTGAAATTGGAATTTTCGTCCCGAAAATTATTCTTGTGCCGTAGCGTTTGCAGCATCAGCTGTCGTTGTTGCTATCGTCGCTGGGGGAAAGAAAGCAAAAAGTTTTAGGGGTGTCACATCCTCCTCCTGTTAAGGAATTTTGGTCCCCAAAATTAAATTATACCTTGAGTTTCTGTGGACGTTTGCTCAAACAAGTGAGGATACTTTTTCTTCATCTGATCCTCACGTTCCCAAGTATATCCAGGTCCACGTCTTGAGTTCCATCGCACCTTGACGATCGGGATCTTGCTACGTTTGAGGGCTTTCTCCTCGCGTCCCATGATTTCTACTGGTTGCTCAATAAATCTCAGATGTTCGTCGATTTCCAATTCCTCCAGAGGAATTATTTCGATGTCTTCAGCCAGACATTTCTTTAGGTTGGAAACGTGAAACACGTTGTGAACTCCATCGAGTTCAGCAGGGAGTTGCAATCGATAGGCCACCGGGCCTACTTCCCCAATAATTTCAAACGGACCGATGTAGCGAGGATTTAACTTTCCACGCTTCCCGAAGCGTATCACTCCTTTCCAAGGAGATACCTTCAACAATACTTTGTCACCCACCTCGAACTTTAGAGGTTTTCGGCGTTTGTCGGCATAACTCTTTTGCCGATCACGTGCTGCAGCTAGCCGTTGCCTAATTTGAATAATTCGTTCGGTCATATCATGGATAACTTCCGGTCCAGTAACCCCTTTCTCACCTGTTTCAGCCCAACACACGGGCGATCTACATTTTCTGCCATACAGTGCTTCAAAAGGTGCAGCGCCTATACTTGAATGATAGCTATTGTTGTAAGAGAACTCCACCAGTGGTAGGTGAGTCTCCCAATCTTTCCCAAAGTCAAGGACGCAAGCTCGGAGCATATCTTCTAAGGTTTGAATCGTTCGTTCCGTCTGACCATCAGTCTGCGGGTGATAAGCTGTACTCATGTCTAATCGGGTTCCCAATGCTTCCTGCATTGATTGCCATAACCGGGAAGTGAATCGAGGATCTCGATCAGAAATGATTGTCTTAGGCACACCGTGAAGCTTCACAATTTTGTCGAGGTATAGCTTTGTCAATTTATCCATATTATCACTTTCCTTCATCGGAATGAAATGTGCAGATTTGGTTAACCGATCGATGATAACCCAAATCGCATCCGGTTGATTTGATCGATGAGGTAGTCCCGTTACAAAATCCATGGAGATGTCCTCCCATTTCCATTCTGGGATCTTTGGTTGTTGCAGTAAACCAGAAGGCTTTTGGTATTCAATCTTGACTCTTGAGCAGGTAAGACACTTAGCCACATATCGCGCAATGTCGGCTTTCATATTCGGCCACCAATAAAGATTCTTCAAGTCCTGATACATTTTATCTAATCCAGGGTGCACCGAATATCTTGACTTGTGAGCCTCGTCCATCACGAGCTCACGGAGATTTCCAAACAAAGGAACCCAGATTCTGTCATTATAGTACGTGAGTCCATCGGACTTAACTTCAGAATGGCCATCTACACCACGTAGTGCTTCAGCTGCGAAATTTTCTGCTTTCAAAGCTTCTCGTTGGCAGTCACGGATCTGATCCGGTAATCCTGAATGTATTGTAAGTTGAAGCGCTCGTACCCGACGAGGCTTTTCGTACTCTTTCCTGCTTAGGGCATCAGCCACAACGTTTGCTTTTCCAGGATGATACTTAATGGCCAAATCATAATCATTTAGTAACTCGACCCACCGTCGTTGTCGCATGTTGAGGTCTTTCTGATCAAAGATGTGTTGTAGACTTTTGTGATCGGTGAATATTGTGCACTTTGTTCCGTATAAGTAATGTCTCCAAATCTTGAGTGCATGAACAACGGCTCCCATTTCCAAATCATGCGTTGTATAATTCTTTTCAGTATCCTTTAGTTGCCTGGACCCATAGGCAATTACCTTGTCTCGTTGCATCAACACGCAACCGAGTCCTTGAATCGATGCATCGCAGTAAACCACAAAATCGTCTATTCCATCGGGTAACGCAAGAATTGGAGCCGAACATAACATATCTTTAAGCGTTTGGAACGCGCGCTCTTCTTTCTCACCCCATCTGTATTGCACTCCTTTGTGCGTTAAGGCCGTTAGGGGTTGAGCCAGTTGAGAGAAACCCTTAATAAACCTTCGATAATATCCGGCAAGTCCTAAAAATTGTCGGATTTCTGTTGGCGCTCTTGGGGTAGACCAGTTCTTAATTGCTTCCACTTTGGCTGGATCTACATGGATTCCTTCCTCATTTACAATGTGTCCAAGAAACTGGACTTCGCGGATCCAGAAGTCGCACTTCGAAAACTTAGCATAAAGCTGTTCCTTGCGGAGCAATTCCAGTATAAGTCGCAGATGCTCCTCGTGTTCTTTCTTTGACTTGGAGTAGATCAAAATATCGTCGATGAAGACTATTACAAACTTGTCGAGGTACGGCTTGCACACTCGATTCATCAAATCCATAAACACAGCCGGTGCATTGGTTAGCCCAAACGGCATAACCAGGAACTCGTAGTGTCCATACCGAGTTCTAAAAGCAGTCTTAGGGACATCCTCTTCACGAACACGAAGTTGGTGATAACCAGACCGTAGATCGATCTTTGAGTAGTAGCTTGAACCTTGCAGTTGATCGAAGAGATCGTCGATTCGAGGAAGTGGATACCGATTCTTGATCGTAACTTTGTTAAGCTCTCGGTAGTCAATGCACATACGGAACGTTCCATCCTTCTTCTTAACAAACAGTACCGGAGCTCCCCATGGAGACGAACTTGGACGAATAAACCCCTTGTCGAGTAGCTCTTGTAGTTGTGAGGAGAGTTCGTTGAGTTCACTTACAGCCAATCGGTAAGGTGCGCGTGCGATCGGAGCGGCACCTGGAGCTAAATCAATCCCAAACTCAACTTGTCGAAAAGGAGGCAAACCAGGCAGATCTTCAGGAAATACATCTTGGAAGTCGCGAACTATCGGGTAATCATCAATTTTGCGCTCGGGATGTGTCGTGTCAGTGACGTTTGCAAGAATCGCGAAGTGACCCTTACGGAGGCATTTCTGAGCTTTAAGGAATGAAATAATGCCAGTCACTGTTCCACCTTTCTCGCCTTGAACCGTTAATACTTTACCGTCTTCGAGTGGGATACGAACCACTTTTTCCTTACATAAGATTTCAGCCCGATTCTCAGATAACCAATCCATTCCTACTATAACGTCGAAACTACCAATTGGGAAAGGCATAAGGTCAATTCCTAATGTATGGCCAGCTAGTTCCAACTTACAGTCCTTAACTATCTGGGTCGTATCATGAAGTTTACCATTAGCTAGCTCTACCACATACTTAGCGTCTAGGGCAATTGGTTTAGCATTAATTAGTCTAGCAAATTTAGTGGAAATAAAACTTTTCTCAGCACCAGAATCAAATAAAACAGTAGCAAAGAAACCGTTCAAAATAAATTTACCATTAATCACGTTGGCGTCATTGCGAGCTTCACCCTGACCCATGACGAAAGCTCGACCTCTACCATTTCCACCATTTCCGTTTCCACCATTTCCATTGCCATTCCCATTACCATTCCCGTTACCCGGGTTTCCACCGTTATTCCCCTGATTACCGTTCCCCTGTCTTCTCAGCTGAGGGCAGTCTCTTTTAATGTGACCTGGAGCACCACATTCAAAGCAGCCACGGGCTCCCCCATTGTTGTTGTTCTGGTTCCGACCGTCATTTCCATTTCCCCGATTGTTCCCATAGTTGTTCCCTTGATTGTTGTTGTTCCTTCTGGGGCGGTTTTGTTGCTCGGGTAAAGTTGCCCAACAATCTTTCGCTTCATGGCCTCCCTTGCCACACCTTTCACAGCTCATACTCTTCCTACAAACACCAGCATGATGCTTCCCGCATCTGTTACACATGGGTAGGTTACCCCTGTAGTTACACTGACCATTTCCGCCCTGGCGGTAGTTGCCACTGTTATTCCCGGACCTCTTGCTTTGGCTTTGGGAGTTGAAAGACCTCCCAGTGCTGTTACCCACACTCTGAACATTCATTGAGTTCTCAGGAGCTTCATCATCAGCTTTTCTCTTGCCACTAAGGGCAGTCTTCTCGATGGCTTTCGCAGGTAGAGTACCTTTCTCGACCTCTTGATCGGTGAGTTTGTGAGCCAAACGAATGGCTTGCTGTACGGTCGCAGGGTTGCTGGCAGTCACCAATCCTTTGATTTGAGGCGCGAGGCCTTCCAGATAACGCTCAATGCGTTTGAACTCAGCATCAACCATTGTGGGACATAGGACCTCATATTCATGATATCGTGCAGTGTACTGTTCGATTTCGGACCCAGACATCTTCAAATTCAGGAATTCACCCTCAAGCTTCTTGACTTGGTCGCGGGGACAGTATTCCTCCATAATCAGATCCTTAAATGCTGCCCACTGCATGTTGTTAGCCGCGTCTAGCCCAACCATATGAATCTCAGCGTTCCACCAGGAGAGTGCAGCTCCTTCGAAGGTACCAGTAGCAAACTTCACCTTGCTTTCAGCTGGGCAGTTACACATAGAGAAAACCTTTTCAGACTTCTCAATCCATCTAAGGAGTCCTACAGCTCCTTCTTCGCCGGAAAATGTCATCGGCTTACAGTCCATGAAGGACTTGAACGTGCAGTGGTGTTGGTTTCCCTGTGCGGCATATGCAGCTTGGACGGCTGCCACCGCGGCTTGCACATGTTCATTAATCATCGCTTGCAGCTGTGCAGGCGTCATGTTTATACCGCCTCTTCCGTTTCCTCTTCCAGACATATTGCTGAACTGTTAAAGTAGCCAGTGTTCAGTCACAGTTATATCTTATACATATCCCAAAATTTGTATATTAGCCAGTTCCCGTTATCCCACTATTAGTCCAGAAAAATTTTCGTGCAAAATCGAGGCGTCGTCGGAGAACGTCGTAAGTGCTATCGTCGAAGGTCGGCTTCCCATAAAGTCACCGTCGGCGTAGTCGTCATAGTAGAAATCAGGACGTAGTGTGTAGCATCGTTTCGTTGTCGCTTTCCCCAGAGTAGTGTGCGTATTCGCGGTCGCATTTCGTATTCGTGTATGAAAATTTCCTAAGGTCTTCCGTTAGACTACTTAGACACGGTCTATATATATACTTATATATATATATATACATATATCTGTACGTACTAAGCTTTTACTTACACAGCAGAGCGAGTATCCCAGGTTGGCACGTAAAAATTTTGTCTTTGGGAATTTGTTTGTTCGTTTTGTAACCAAGGTTTTCAAGTTGCAGTTTCCAAATCGTTTTCAAAAATGATTCCAGTTCTCTGCAACTTATGGCTCTGATACCAATCTGTCACACCCCCAAAATACCACTAACGGAGTTTATACCGTTAAGGGGCGCGACTAGACCAGGATCCACAACCATAGTTACAAATACTAAACGAATCAGGATTAGTTCAAACACAAATTATAAATCAAAGTTTCAAATACAACGCAGCGGAATAAAATATTGTCTTAGCACTAACCACGTGCTTTACATAAACATTGTTTTAAATTCCCAATTTAGTTTAAATCAAAACAAAGGTCTTCAAGTGCCATGCCAACCTCCAGCGGATACTCCTTAGCGATCTGCAAAAGTTTAAACCACGCAAGTGTCAACCTAACGGTTGGTGAGTTCACAGTGGGCTTGTCATGCATTGGCCCGGTCTCATATTCATAATTCGTATCAAGATGTACTTACAAAATATTTATTTGTGAAAAGCAATGCTCGTAATTAATTCTCAGTTTATAAATGTTTTGTCCGTGACCACGTCATCGGGTATGTACTAGTTCCGTAAAGTTAAAGGACTCAACCGATATCGCGGGTAGCTAATCCGTTGTTCCATGCTCTAAGGAAGTTTGTACCAAAGCTGACTTATTTTGTGGGGGCCGAGCCATCCCGTACAGTGCGGACATAGTCATCGCGGTTTTTGCCTCCCCCGTGTCCTCCCCGGGACTACGGTCAAATAGGCTGATATTGTTCCTCCGTGCACTCCCCGTGCCACGGGGCGGAGTTTGTCAAACTCCAGTAGATCTACCCAACATCCCCTCGCTTTCACAAATTAATGGCACAATTTAAGTTGAGGACTTTTAAGTTATAAGGCATCCTTAGAAAACATGTGATATCATATGGTTTAGACTTTAACCTACACTAGCCATATTAAAACGTTTTCAATTTTGTTTCAGAAAAACAGTTTGTTCAGAGTTCACAAGTGTTCCCATAAAACACTTCAGTTCATCAAGTGGGTGCCGAGCATCCCGAGTTCTCAAGTTTATCAGTGAGGTGCCTAGCACTCTCGAGTTTAATCAGCATTGTTTTTCGTTAAGTTATTCGGTGTGGCCCAAACGGACTCACGGTAAGCAGGTTAGTGACACTCACCTTGGGTTGCACTGCTACACTTGCTAAGTATCCAAGTATGTTGTTTAACGAGGACCTAGAACACGTTTAGGTCTTAAGTATTAGTTTCGTGTCTAATCTTTACTTAACGTCACTATGGCCCATAACATAGCACGTTGCAACTATGACTCGACATACCGACACACGACACCAATGGTTGATCATAAACAAGGGTTCATATAAATCAGATATTAAACATGTTTCATCATAGTGTAATCATGTAAGTCATGGCATAACACTTAAGCAAATTTCACAAGTTTGGTTTTTAGATCAGGTCTTAGTTTCGCTAGCATAGTTTCGCTATGCAGTTTCGCTAGGTGCACGGGCAGCACTTTCGCTAGGCAATGCCCGGTGACACAGTTTCGCTAGGCTAGTTTCGCCCGAAACTGCTGACGCAGTTTCGCTAGCCTAGTTTCGCAGGGAAACTGGTTTGAACTTTCGTTCAGGTATTTCGCTCGATAGTTTCGCTCGAGCTGGTCTGGTCAGGTTACCCGGCGACACTATAGTTTCGCTGGTCAGTGTCGCTGGAAGGAGATATAATTTCGCTACTTAGTTTCGCCCAGAGAACACACAGTTTCGCTGGTCGCGAAAAACATACGGATTTGCCTAAAAATCAACCTAACGGCTTCTGATCATACATGCAATTCATTATCTAGCATCCATAGGCATTTACCAACATAAATCAAGCAACTTTAACACGTTTAACATGCATTTTGTCATCAAATCACCAAAAAGCACTTCTAAACCCTAAAATGGCCAAAATTGCATAAATCATCATCATGGTTTGTTTATAAACGTAAAGTTTCTGACTTTATGGTAAAACTAGCATCCCTAGACAACATATTAAGAGATCAAGCAATATCATGAAGGTTTGAGCATACTTTTTAAGAAAACCCAAAGAAAACACATAAATAAAGGTTTTTGGGACTCACGATTTGATCTAGGATCCAAATGGGTGTTGTCTCAAAGCTGGGATGATGATTCTTGATGGTTTCTTGGCTGACCAGAATCTCCAGGAGAAAAGAGTGTGTGTGTGTTGTGAGATGTGGCAAATGAGGCTACTTAGGGTTTATTAAGTTTATTTATATCAGGAGCCAGTTTCGCTGGCAGTTTCGCTGGCCAGGCGAAACTAGCTCTGGTCTCGTGGTAGTGGATTGTCTTAGCTGGCTACCGGGCGACACTATAGTTTCGCCCGGTAGTTTCGCTGGCGACCAAAAAGGGCAAGTTTTCACATAATCAAGTATTTACAATTAATCATGCTATTTACAATAATAAGTCATGTATTTAAATCACATTGCACATAAAGACAATCAATGATGAACACATAACACATATGGACGGGTTCGGTGATCAACCAAAGGTCGTGGACGTATTCGGTCTAGTTAGGCATTAGTTACTAAGTTAACACTTATAACGTAACTAACGGGTTTGTCTAACGGAAGTTAACCTTGAAATTCTCGGGTGTCACATGTATAGTTATTATCCTACGGATACAACAACGTTTATCCGCAAATAGTAATGTCACACGAATACGGCAGTTATTGTTCGTAAATAGTAATGTATGAATTAAAGCATAAACCATATCGTAGGTAGCTAGCCTATTTTCATGTCACTAAATGGTTCATAATCGAAGTTGAGTAATGCACGTAGGTACAACATACGCGTTTTGTCTTTCTCGTTGTCACGCCCTTCCCCGCCGCCCCCTTCCAGGGACGGGGAGAACGAGTGTGGGACGGTTTTCTGTATCCGAATCTCGCGAAAGCTTCATATTAAGTCAGAGTGCACAACATAAAAATAACACGAACAGACAACAGTCCACTAGCTACACTATAGACCACTTAATACAAATACATACAAAGTGTGGAATAAAGTGTCTGACTAGGTCCTAGGTTACTCTAAGACATTACAACAAAGCATAAAGGAAATACAAACAAAGAGTGAACGAAAATAGGTCGTCAAGCCTATCCAACAGTCCATAATCTACCTTCCTCAAGTTTCCTTGTCCAAACCGCCGAGCTAATTACCTACAATATGAACTAAAACATGTCAACAATAAAAGTTGTTGGTGAGCTGCAGCTAGTGACTCTAAACGAAAGTATTATATCATCCTCAAAAATACATATGCCTGTTGTGAATCCTGGGTCCTGCCTAAGGTCAAAACTCAATCTAGTCAACACAGGCGCGTGCCCCTGTATCTTCTTCATGTATATAACATATATGACATACCATCATAATTTAATACTAGGTATCGCATGGATATGAGTCAGTGCCGACTCCCTATACAACTGTAAGGTTCTAATATATGCCTCGTGACCACGACTGAAAGACCCTAATGACCCAAGTAATATCCCCTTGAATGAATATTATCCAACAGTAACTAACCACTCAATTCACAACAACAAACTTTAAAACTAACATAGCATATTGAGAATAATAATTTAAAACAGTTCATATGCAGCCCCAAAACATAAGTTTAAAGTTGGGGAAGCTAACGAAACTCACAAATATTGGGAAATGAGCAAAGGTTACCAACTTATTCCTTGTCACTGATGCAAATAACCTAACACACATAATCAAATCCTAAGATTCTGAATTATAGTGTTATACTAATTAGATGTTGATTTAGTCCAATAATCCATTTCTTAATTCATTATTACTTTAACCGGATTATCACAACTTCTAAGATTAAGGTGATACAAACTTTTATAAACTGATCCGGGTTATAGTCTTTATAACACTGTCCTAATTATTCTTCCAACACTACACTGATTCTGATTAAGAATTCTAATCAGTTTACAATTTAGTATTAACACGGGCGTATTCAACTTAAGTGATACGGCCTTATTCATATACCATGAACATTGGCTTTTTTTGCTACCTGCAATACGGCTGTATCCCAAGCCTACCGATACGGTCGGTTACTTGTATACGGTCGTATTACCTTAGACCACATACGGGCGTATTCAAGTTGTTCTTTCCCCACGTACTTGAATATGGCCGTATTACCTTAAACATCATACAAGCATATTCAAACTGTTCTTCTCTTTTTGGCCATCTGACCCGCGATACGGCCGTATCTCCCTTAGTGAATACGGCCATATGGCTTGTAAACATAATGCAGATTTGGTCATTCCTTTGATTTTACTTGATTTTAGCTACTGATTTCTTTTCCAAAACTCTTGTAATCATTTACTAAGTAATTTTGACTATCCATTACACTCTGGAAACATCATTTAATCCATTCCAATGACCAAGAATAAAATATGTATACATTTTATAGAATGTATCAAACTCATCATCTAACCTCTTTCTGATGATTCTCTTGGCTCCTATAGTTCCAAAACAGCCTCTTGATGATCCTAAACCCTCCAGATTGTTTCTGTATGCATGGTTTAAGACTTAATCACAAACTTTTCAAAATTGGTAATTTTGCTCATGCATGTACAATCTAAACTCATACCTTGAATTATCTCAACTTCTAGTTCACCACAACCAAGCTGGATGATTCCTAAACCTCTTCTATGAACAACCCAGATCATATCACCAATTACTCAAGTTTTGCACATCAAAATATAATGGAAATGAGTTTATGAACTTACCACAAGAATTCTAGCATTGAATCTTGTAATCTGGCTCCACCCTTTTCTCTGGCACTTTACTAGGAGCAAAGAGAGCAAGTGGTTTTATTAAAAACTAGGAGAAAAGAGAGCAAGTGGTTTTATTAAAAACTACTGCACTAATGACCAAAATTGTTCAAATATAGTTTTTATCCCCTGGACCCAATACGCGCCTATCGCCTTTATGCGATACGGTTGTATCGCGCTGCTGGACGCCCCGCTTCTGATCTGACCCGAGCGTATTCCTTCTTAAACATACGATACAGTACCGCGATACGACCATATTCCCTTTTTGTGATACGGGCGTATCGGCCGTAGGCCTTATAAAATTTTTGAGATTTTCTTTGTTAGAGATCCCGAACCGACCCGGTTTTATCAGAATTGTTACATTCTCCCCCTCTTAAATGAATTCTGTGACACCCGGTCCAAAAATCAGGTCAAACTCTCTCTCCGTTGACTTTTGTTGACTTTTATTACATTATGATTATGTGATTTACTGCTTTTAAACTCCATGATTAACTACGTTTAGTTAAATGATTAACTGATTTAAATTTCGCGTTAAATAACTGTGAAATATGAACGTTTCATATTATTATTAATGGAACTTTAATAATAAGAAATTAAATATAAAATTTGATATTTTCTATTTTATCAAACTGATTCAAACCGTTAAAACGTTTCATGAACTCAAAATGTAATAAAAAGCATTACGTTGTCAAGACTTAGCCAAACGAGTAACTCGTTTCACCTATTGGGCCCGGTAAGCCCAATAAGCCCAAACATGTCTGGATCAACCCAAAAATTTACCCGGAAGTTCACCTCGACCCACTGAATGTTCGGACAAAATCAGAAACCCGACCCGAGGTCCGAAACGTATTGGGCCGAACCCGGACCAATCTTTCTCCTTTCCCCTTCGCGGCCCAACCCGAAACCGGCCCAGCCCACTTGTCCTTTGGGCTTCGGCCCGCCTCACTCATGAAACCCAAATGGGCCTCGGCCCATTCTCATATCGAAAACCCTTTGGGCTACGGCCCAACTACAAAACAAATTAATTGTTTTATCCCACTAGTTTTTATAACCATTTAACCAATCCTTTTAACTCACTAATATTTTTATAAGACTTGGGCCAACAACTTTTATAAAAATAAAAACCACCATTCTATTGGATTAAATATACTTGGATTACATTTTAAAAAGTTATGATTTTTATAAGCTCCTAACCACTATATAATTTATAAAAGTGTTAAACTTTTATAAAACACTTACAAGGTTTATAAAAATTAATCACCAATTAGCTAGAGATGTTGAGAGCTTGCAACACATTATTAACCTTTGGTTAATACCTCTAAACTAGCTTATAAAAAGGAGGTTAGACCTCACTTTGGTTCCCTTGCACCCAACCAAACAAACACGCACTCTCCTCCCTCTCTTGAACCGGCCAGCCACCCCCCTCCTGCTGCCGCCGCGACGCCGCCTCACAGCCACCACCTGACCACCGCCGGCCACCGCCAAACGCCGCCGGAACCACCACCGGCCACCACAAACCACCGCCACCTTCACCGAATTCCCTACTCTTCTTCTTTTTGTGAGTTTTCTAACTCATTCTCCACATAATCTCCACCCCATGATAACCTCAAGTCTTGACAACTAACAACCAAGTCTTTATATTTTTCTTGAATGCTTGTGTTTGTTTAATCAACTAACAAAAACTCTCTTCTCTATCTCCTTCTCTCAAGATCAAACACTTCCTTTGGTGCATTTTAAATGCTTAAAGATAACCAAAGAGTGTGGTGAAACACATTTTTGAAATCTAAGGAAAGTAACAAGTGTGCACCATGAATCTTGTTTATGAAACCTTGGTTTCATAAGTTAGTTGATTTTAAACAAACCTCCAAGCCTCTTCATATAAAATGAAACTTAAATGCTAACTCATAATCTATACATGTTTATGTTTAATTGTCCTAACACAATGTGTTAGTTGATCTATATATATTTTATGTCCTAACATGAAAATGTTAGTTGATAGTTTATTATTTGATGTCCTAACATGAGAATGTTAGTTGATTGTTATTTACATTTAAAAGTCCTAACACCAATGTGTTAGTTGATTATTTATTTATTTGTAAGTCCTAACACCAATGTGTTAGTTGATTGTTTATTTATATATATGTCCTAAAACAATGTGTTAGTTGATTTAATCCAAATCATGTTATGTTACATGTTGAAACAATGATTAAACAAATAAATCTTCTAAACAAGGTGAAATGATTAACCAAAGTTACATATGTAACTTATGACACAAATGGTTAAAATAAATAAAGAGACAAAAGAGAATGTTACTTGTGACACATTAAATGTGTTATAAAAAGTTCAAGACAAAAAGAATTTTTATAGATTTTGCTTCTAAAAATGATAAGAATAATATTTATGTCAAATGATTAATTTGACATAAATACTTGGATTTATTACAAGTTTTAACATTTCTAAGGCTTTTATATAAATAGACAATTTTTCTATAAAAAGTTACATGTGAAGAGAAATATTTTTATAAAAGGATTTTTATAAAAATAAATCAAAGGCAAGTCATTGACTTTAAATACTTATATGGATTTTAATGTTACTTTGATGAAATCAAAGTAACCAAAAAAATGGACTTACGTTCGTTGGAGATTTTAAATAAAATCAAGTTTTTATAATGACAACGTTATATAAATCCAAGCGTCGTTACAATGTTTTGAAAATATTTAAGAAAGAAATATATATTTTATGTAAATGAAATATTAAACGCTTTCGAAATATAAATGATTGAATGCTAGAAATTTTGAATGTTTTCTCTAAAGATTCATGTTTCAAAATAAAAATTAAGCAAACGTTTAATAATTATTCTTGACAAATAATTATTTACAAAAGATATAAACCATGTTTTATTCACCAAAGAATTGTTAATCATAATTATTTAATATAATTATAACTTGCAAGATTAACAAATCAAATATGTAATTATTTCAATTAAAAATAATTATACAAACTTATGAAAATAATAATAAACATTATTATTTTAAACTCAATATTCAAGACTTGGTTGACTTATTAAAAGTGATTATTCTTTGGTTATATTTATTTAACGTAAATATATATCATCACCAAACGTGTTTGTTTAATAAGTACAAGTTATCGGGTTTTCAAAGATACAAACGGATTTAAAACGTCAAGACTTGACCGGTATCACTTGGGTGACTTATGTTACTCAAATGATCATAGACCTTATGCATATGTTTATTAATTATTTAGGACGTTACGTGCTACCGTTCCTATCCTGCTAAATTTCTGCTTATCTACTGAATCAGTGAGTTTCACGGCCCCTTTTCCTTTTAACTGTTTTATACCTTGGGGGAGAAATCATGAAATCTGATAAATGCTTTTTACTTAATATTATGGTTTATCTGTTAGCCGTATGACTACTTGTTCTCTTACTGATTGCCCAATTTGGTACATTATCGTTATAAACGTTTGTACAACCGTATCCCACCATTAATTGATTTCAATTAGTTCTGTACGAAATGATAGCTAGTGAATAGATCTATTTGGGTTGACAACCCTACCCTAACTGGTAGCTCCAGTTCTAACTCCGGATTGTCTAGGGGTACACGTCAGTTATTCTGCTCTGTTTAACATCTCTGGGCAAGATATGCTGGGTGGGTAAACCGTTAGTATTTGAAATCAAGGTTCAGGTGAGCTCATACATCCACAACGATAAACCCTTGTAATATTTAAGTATACTGAAAACTGATTTACAACTGTTTAACTGATAAATCACAAACCTGTGAACCGCACCAACTTTATGTTGACCCGTTTTAAATTTATGATTTCTTAGGAAATTGATGCAACTTCGTGAAGACATGCAAATGGGGCTTACTTACGCTATCGGACCTGCTTTTGGAGTCATAGTCCCGACTATCCTAATAAACTGTTAAATGTTTTTATTATTAATTTAATACTTATTTTCAAATGTATGACATTATCATTGTCCACTATCACTTTCCACTGCAATACAATGACATAATGTTTTATGAAGTTTTAAATATATTAGATGTTGTTCTATGTATCCTCGACTATGATTCCATTCTCGTTCACACCCGATACCGTTGACCGGGGTGTGACAAATTCCGGCCCGGAATTCATTTAACACTCGAAAAGTTAGGGATGGTTTCTTTTCATATTATCTTCTGATTCCCAGATTATTTTTGGACCTCGACGTGCATTCCATTTAACTTTCACCATAGGAATTCGTTTCCTTCGCAACTTCTTCACTATTCTTTCCATTATCTCAACGGGTTGCTCGGTGAAATGAAGTTTCTCGTCTACCCGAATTTCTTTCAATGGGGTTATCAAAGTCTCATTAGCTAAGCATATCCGCAAGTTTGAGACATGAAATATATTATGTATTCCACTAAGTTCTTTCGGGTAATTCTAACTTGTAAGAAACGCTTCCAACTGTTTGAAGAGTCTTAAATGGACCAATATATCGAGGACTTAACTTTCCTCATTTTCCGAACCGGATGACTACTTTCCAAGGAGATACTTTTAACATCACTTTGCCACCATTTTCAAAATTTAAAGGCTTTCGGCGCTTGTCAACGTAGCTCTTTTGTCTATCTTGAGCAGCCTTAAGTCTTTCACGAATCTGTTTGATCTTTTCAGTTGTTTCTGCCATAGTTTACGGTCCTGTCAATTAACTTTCACCAACTTATGACCAACATAGAGGTGTACGACATTTTCTCCCATATAGAGCCTTAAATGGTGCTGCCTTTATGCTTGAGTGGTAACTATTATTATAAGAAAATTCCATTAAAGGCAAATGTTTATCCCAGCTTCCACCAAATTCAATAACGCACGCTCTCAACATATTTTTCTAATGTTTGAATTGTTCTCTCACTTTAACCATCAGTCTGGGGATGGTAGGCTGTACTCAAATTTAACTTTGTTCCCATAGCTTGTTGAAAGTTTTTCTAGAAAAGAGATGTATACCGACTATCTCTATCTGACACGATTGACAATGGCACTCCATGAAGAGAAACAATTCTATCCACATATAACTTAGCCAATATATCAGTGGAATAGGTTTCTTTTATAGGTAGAAAGTGAGTAGATTTAGTCAGAAGATCTACAATGACCCATGTAGAATCTTTGTCATTACTTATTTTGGGTAACTTGGTTACAAAATCAATTGTAACTAATTCCCACTTCCAAGCTGGTAATTCTAACTTTTGTAGGTATCTATATGGCTTTTGATGTTCAGCCTTTACCTGCAAACAGGTGGAACACCTTTCCACATATTCATCTATGGCTTTGTTCATACCCGGTTGTGATAACCCGTCCAAAATCCAAGGTCAAACCTATATTTTGACCGTATATATATATATATATATATATATATGTATATACATGTGCATGACTTGATTTAATAGTATTATTAGTAAACACTATGCACGAAAACGTCCAACCTTGATAATTCCCACATTCATATTGGAAAATCATACCCGTAACAAAAAGGAAATTCAACCATGTGATTGGTGGAATTTTAATAATAAGAAAAATAAAATATAAAATGACTTTTTATATTTTTCTTTCTTGAAACGGTGTCGTAAGACACCATACCGACACTCGACGAACACTTTAAGTGAATATTTTTTTTAAAACTTAATTAGTTTTGACTACGTAAAATATTCGAGCTTAAAACAATTTAAACAAATTATTTATTTTCTGAACGCGGTACACGAGCAATAAAATAAATAAAAGACGAAACTTCTAAATAGTTAGAGTTACGACTAAAACCATAATTGTTTATCAATATTTGAGTCTCGTATTAATTTAGAAACCCGTCGCGATCACAACGCCAGAACAATTCGGTGATTCGTCCGTATGACGAATTGGTCCCAGTCCGGCCCAACACCACGGAATAAATAAACCGAGCCCAAAAATAAAGCCCAACGGGTTACCCAACACATTTAAGCTTAAAGATAATATTCCCGACTAATTTTAGTGAATAAAAAATTGAACCGCGTGAAAATCGGAGAAAACCTCGCATACCGGCCTGACACGAACTGTACCGGCCTGACACCCGTTCTCCACATTTTTGGCCTATTTAAAGTCTCCATCAACTTTGATTTAATTATTTTATGATGACACTACATTTATATTGGTAGATTTTTATAAAATAATTAGAAGATATATTAACTTTTATTAAAAACACCATCTAGACCTCCTAACCACACCACCTAATTACCTAACTATGGTTAAACCTCCTAACCTAACTATAGTTAAAAGAAAAGAGCACATGACAAATTACACTTACACTCAACTTCCTGCAACACACAAACTCCCTACTCCCTCATCTCCAACACTCCACTCCACCTCACTTTAAAACCCATCACAACACAAGAGCAACCATACCTCTCCCTCTTCCTCTCGTCACAGCCGGGAACCACCACCACCTTCATCACCATCATCCCTCGCCACCACCACTATCCTCATTATTATCATTCATCACCTCCGCCATCATCCTCACCATCATCGATTATCGTCATCAGCACCACGTTCGTCATCATCATCTGATGTCGTGTGATGTATATATATTTTTCAATAAGTTTTTCACACTTTTGGTTTTAAATTTATAAAAATGATTATCACCTCGGAACTAAACTACACACGAATAGGCAAGTGTACCTATCGATTAGTAGTATAGCTTTGGTAAGAACCAAGTATCGATCCAAAGACGCGAGAGCTCCTGGTACTAAACTTTTATCATTGTCTAGCCGATAAAGGATGATGGTTGGTTTCAATTGTTTTTAACTAAGTTAACTAGTAATTAATCTAAATAAAGCAAGTAACAAAGATGAAGATAATCAATCAAAGAAGATATCACTTAGACTTCGAATCCACTGAGCAAGACAATAACAATATGCATGAACTTATGGTGAAATCGTTTTATACACATGAAATGTGAAATTAGATCAAACTCCCATCAAGGCTATTTAATCATATGATTTGTCGGAAAGCTAGAACGATAAACACATAATAGCCACCTAAAATCATGCAATGAAGTTCCAACGATACAATTATGTTAATGGGATTAATATGGACTAGACTCCCGTCAAGGCTATCCAACCCCAAAACTCTTTGGAAAGTTAATACGATAACACATATCAACCACCTCAAGTCTCGTAATGCAACAAAGATATAAATATTCTTCAAATCATAAACATCACACCAGGATTATATAAATTATAGATTTATGCTAATAAATCCTAAATTCACATAAACAATGACATGAAAAATTCACAACATACACAACGGTTTTCTCAAACATATGTGTAAGGATGCACACTTGTCCAATTTTTCTAAACATTCAACCTTCATTCACCATTCCTAGTCAAATGTCATAAACTACATACATGTATATGCAAATTTATGAATAAATGTTCCAACACATATGGTTTTCCAACATAATATGGTTACAACATCTACAAAGTTCAACATTTCATCCAACTAGACAAGCACACACAATCATTGAAGAAAAATCATAACTTTGAAATTAACCAAAAACATAATATTCACCAAAAGTTGCATACAAGTTGCTAAAGTATGCTAAGTTTCATCTAATCTAAGTGATAAAGAGTATTTAGCCCATAATACTTACAAAAACCCCAACTAAGTTTGAAGAGATGGAAGAACTCATGAAAGATCTTGAGAAATTCAACCTACTTTGAGCAAAGGAGGGTTAAATGGAGCTAAATCTTCACTTGGAATGGTTGATCTTCAATCTCGGCTTCCTCCTCTTTGAAATCGCCCTAAATCCGTCCTAGAGGAGAAAAGGGGGCAAGGGTTTTTTTTGTTTTTAAAGTTAGATTTTTTTTCGAAATGAGGAGCAATTTTGAGTTTTAATAAATCTGGCGCCGGACAAGGGCATGTCACCTTTTTGACATGCCCATGTCAACCATTACGACATCAGCAACATCAGGAAACTGGCAGCAGCACTGATCTGGGGCATTCTGGTCGACATGGCCATGTCAAAAAGTGACATGACCATGTCAGTGCTGAATTTGCAATTCTTCATTTTTTCTTGAGTTTTCATCCAAAATCACCAAGTAGCCCCAAAACTATAAAATTCAAATAAATCACAATTAAGAGTCGATTCAATGAATATGTAACAAAAAACGCTTAAAATGGAGTATGATATGCATTATTAACATGTATATTTATTAACATATCAAACATCCCCACACTTAAGCTTTGCTTGCCCTCAAGCAAAATCCCATGCAACAATCTAACAATTCTCCCAATGGCTTAAAAGTTAAAATAGGCAATCCGCAAGCAACTTAAAAGATCCGAATGCATAAACGACTTTCAAGAATATAACAATCATGTAAAGAAAGTCAAATGAGTAAACCATAAGTTTTCCTTCCCAAAAGCATGAAAATATCCGAACAAGCATAACAATGTTTACAAGATTAGAATCATGTATCAATTTGCACCTCTCACAAAAATTCACTCAACACTCGGCTATTTTAATGTAGAAATGTGAATATGAATCACTCAATGCCAAACAATGAAGCAAACACTATCATAAGCTTGTTTAGGAATCAAATCTCCACCAACTAATGTAAGAAATTGCATGAATCAAGAGGTCTTTAATCAGGTTGTAACGTGGCTTGGGTTATGGGTGTGGAATTTGGAAATAAAAGTGGCTAAATGGCTAACAATCCGGTGTAGCTAAGATACTAAACACGATAGGCAACGGAACACACAAAAATATAGACAAACTAAACATAAGTTGACATAAACTTGCTTCAAATGAGCTACTAATAGGATATTACATCTCGAGACACAAAATTGCTCAAATATTTATTTATTTTGCCCTACGATGAGAAGATAGAACACTGAATAATGCATTCTTTTATTTTCTTTTTTTTTCTTTTTTTTTTAAAGAAAAATCATAGACAATGACGAATACATAATGGGATACAATGACAATGGACCTAAACACATAAACTAGATAGCACAAATTAGACCTCATCTACAACCGGAAGTTAACACATGGGTTTAAAACAAAAAGACTAATTTGGCTAAGTGGGTTTAACATGTGGGTAAGAACAAGGAAAATGGGAAAAAGTTCAACGAGGCAACTAGGGGTAATGTTCAGGTTTGGTAGGAAACAAAAGAAAAGGCTAAACAACGGGTTTTCCTAGAGCCTCTATCATATTCATACAACAACTTAGTTCATGATCTTGAAATGCATTGCCTAAACAAGTTCTAAAGTGGATGCAACATGTGGCACACTCAAAAGTCATCAAAAATGTGAGCATATAATACAATCATGAAGAATGGATGCTCGAACGGCTCAAAGTAAGCTCACGGAAACGGAAAGGGTGGGAGATAGGTGCAAACTCATACATAATTTTCCTCCCGTAGACCTCGTTATGCTAATCAGATACTTCAGAATATTTCTTCAAAACATGCAAATAAATCTTTTACTCATTTGATTCTAAAAGTGCAATCATGCTTAAGGATCTAAACAGTGCATAAGGATGCCATAAAAAAAATTAGCCAAAAAGGAGGAGTTTCATGTGCAAAAGGGATACATAAATTGATGGTAATTGGTGATTTCAACTGACTTCCCACATCCCCACACTTAAAGTGTGCATTTGTAGGTCCGGAAAACTCCCAAAGACACGATATAATGATCAAACACGAGTGCGGAATCCTCGTGAGAGATTGATTCAAGAAAATAGTAGAAGAAGAACACGAGAATACGATGATTGAACAATAAAAGCTTGATCTTTGCACACAAGAAAACTTGTCGGGTACAAAATCTTACAATCGTAAACTGATCTCTCAAGGGTTTATGATCATAAACACCTATGGCTCCCTCCTTGGATCATAAACACCTATGGCTTCCCTCTGGATCATAAACACCTATGGCCTCCCTCCTTGGATCATAAACAAGCACCCCAAATGAGGAGGACTAGAGGGGTTTATATAGGCACCCCAATGGGTTTACTATTGGGCCCCTTGTGGATCATAAACCCAATAGTAAACCCAAGCCCAATCATAAACTAGCCTAAACACAATAAACAAATTAGCCTATGATCCTAATTAAACCCTCTAAGCCCAGCCCAACTTATTTAATATTACAAGCCTCATAATCTAGCCTCTACAATCTTCCCCTAGGCTTGTGATATTAAATGTCTTCGATCTTTGAAATTCTTCTTCTTGACTGGCTGGCAAAGACGTTGATGAAGATTCTCTCCGCAGAAATCTTCAATGGGTTTCATGACGGGCACTTGGGACTTCCTCTTGATCAGCATCAGCTCGAACTTCTTGAATTTGAACAAGCAATGAGATGGAGGATTCTCAATGACTTGCTTCTTTTGAAAGAACTGGTTCTTGCTGAATCTTCGGTAACTGTCTTGAATCTCCAAAAATTAGATGGTAAATTTTGAAAACCTTCTAACTTTGGAGAACTTGATTGTTGATCTTCAAACTTCATGATCTCTGACTGCTCTCTTTATCATTTTCTTTTTCAAAGATTGACTTGAAATCTTCAGCTTCCCCTAAACTTGTGAGCATTTTCTTTGAAAAACTTGTAAAGCTTGTAAAGAAACCAACAACTTCCCCTGAACAGTTGCTTATTCAGATGGAAGTCTTGTCCGGCTGGTTCTTTATCTTGAGCAGTAGCAACATCTTTCTATCATCAACCTGTCTGACACACATTTGAAAAAATATACTCTACCAGACATTTGATGACTGGTCTTTGGGTTAGAGGGTAAATATCATCTGTTCAGATGATTCAAATTAACATTATTTTAACCAAAAACCCTAATATAGATTACGGGTTTTCAATAAAACTTCCCCTGAACCCAAGACCTCTAAAGACTTCCCCTTAGCTGATAACTTCCCCTCAGCTAAGGACTTCCCCTGAGATAATACATATTATCTTCGAGTTCCCTTCAGATACTATGTATTATGGAAGTCTTTTCATTAGATAATAAGTATCATCCTCGAGTTCCCTTCGGACAATACTTATTATCCTCCCTCCTTCCCCTAAAAATTTGTCAAGATCTGACGGAGGAAATCTTTTCCATTAGATAATAAGTATCATCCTCGAGTTCCCTTCGGATAATACTTATTATCCCATACTCCTTCCCCTAAAAATTTGGCAAGATCTGCCGGGGGCATATGGTCATGCATTAAAACCCATGAAAAACACATTTTGACTTCTCAAATCAACCTGGCCAAGACGGAAAACAAATACAAAGAACTTAAAACTCACACAAGAAAGATAAAAATAAACAAATACTTACCAAAACCAAACATGAGAAAGTTTACAAGGGATCAAACCGTATGAATCTGACTGAGGAACCCTTTTCAGCTTCAGTTACTTGACTAGTCCAGGTGATTGCCGGTATGTTTGTCCGCTTTAAACTCAGACCCGTTTAATCCCAACCGAATGCGTTATGCTTAATATAGTACAATATTACCGTCATGTTTAATTGTCCCCACACCCAATTGTACATAGCAAAACCTACCCAACCTCAGAGTTTATTGAGGATTCACAAACCCCCAACTTGAGGAACCATGCAACACTGCTTTGACTACCACTTATTTCATTAACCATCAGTTGGTGATCAGGTCGGCCGCTAAGCACGCAAAGAAGACCAACTGAGTAATTTTCTTTTCTTTTCTTTTTCTTTTTCAGAATTTTCATTTTTTGCATTCTTTTTCTTTTTCTTTTTCTTTTTCTGTGGTGTTGTCTTATTCAGTATAAACATGGCGTGTGAGAGAGTGAATACTAGGTAAATACCACTCTCAACCCATTTTTGCCGGGACTCAGTCTTTTAAACCATGCAAACTGAGATGGGAAACTAAACATATATATCTTTTAAGTTCATTGCACTTACATTGGTGGTCATACGATTAGGTCGAGCCTACCTAGCATATCACCGTGGAGCTTGCCTTTCACTTCCGCCTTACGCGTGTCAGCCATCTCCAACTCGGACATTCATTTTACTTCCCCTAAACTTCTCAGAAACAAGACACAAACAATTAAAAATTGAAAAGCACACTATTTTTGAGGGGTCAACTTTTTCTTCATTTTTACATTTCTTCCCCTTGCTTTTTGATTTTTAATGTCACAATTTTGTGAACATCATTTTTTTTTTTTTTTTATCAAAATTTTTTTTTTAATTTTTTTTTTTAATTAATTTTTAATTTTAAATTTTTTTTTTAAACGATAAAAAAATAAAACACAGAAACACACTTAAAAGAACAAAAACACTAAATTTTGAAGATATCTGGCCAAGCTAACTTTCAAAGTATTGATTTGAAAATTTTAGAAAAATGGGTTTCATGACATGCACACTTCATTGCATTTGAAGTCAAACACATAATCAATCAACAGTTTAATTGACACTTTAGTGAAATAGGTTTGACTCAAAAGACCCTTTGCTGCCTCATCATTCAAACAACCAAGTTAAAAACAGTACCTTTCATGCTGATTTTGACCTTTTACCTCTCAATGAGACATACCTTCCATTTTATAGATTTCTTGACATGACATGAAGATACGTCTCCTAAACTGTGCCTGGAACAATCACTTATCAACAAACAAATTAATAATACAAATGTTAGTGATAATCCTCCTTGATCGTTCCTGCAC
This sequence comes from Deinandra increscens subsp. villosa, assembly GCA_039602395.1. Lineage (NCBI taxonomy): Eukaryota > Viridiplantae > Streptophyta > Magnoliopsida > Asterales > Asteraceae > Deinandra > Deinandra increscens. The sequence goes on along the minus strand of JBCNJP010000010.1, from coordinate 76,607,787 downwards.
AGAGTGAGAGATTAGTTAGCCAATGGTACCCAGGCCATTGTTTTTCTGGGTACACCTGAGGAATCAATAAAAGATACTTCTTGTAAGAACATCCCCTTTGAGAAATCAGGAAGTTTGGATGGAGCTGCCTTGATTTTTGGTTTCCAAATTCCAGGTGATTTATCATTTGTTTTAGTCACTTTTGGAGTTGTGACTTTAGGTATTTCAACCTTCTTCGTTTTAGATTCATTTTTCAAAACAGTTTTTGTTTTAGTCACCTTTGGAGTTGTGACTTTAGGTATTTCAACCTTCTTCATTTTAGAATCATTTTGCAAAACAGTTTTAGTTACCTTGGGAGGGGTAACTTTGGGTTTTTCAGACTTTGGTTGTTTTGAAAACGGTATCTTCACCTGTTTTTGGAAATTTTGGTAACTTGGAAAGCTGTTGTTTTGATTTAAAGATTTTCTTTCAGCTTTGGCAGCACCCCAATGTTGATCAGAGGGTTTAACCTTAGGAGTAACAGTCTTCATTGCCTTAGGTTTTTGCACCATCATCGGCTTAGACTTCACAGACTCCTGAGATGAAACCCTTTGAGTGTTCGGATAATAGGGTTCATAGGGGCGATAAAGACAGTTTCTAGCAATATGACCAGCATTGCCACAATTAAAGCAAGTCTGCTTCTTTAGATAGAAGTCAGACGTGTACCCATTTGTCTTTGGTGGCTGATATGGAGCTGGTTTGCCTTGTGTCTGCTTCTTAGCTTTGTTTGCAGCTTCAGATTTGACTTTCGGCTGGTTCCTTGAAGCCTGTGTCTGAACCTGTCTTCATTGTCTTTGTGCTTCCTTGATTCTTTGACGTTGAAGCACCATTCTTGCAATTACAACAGCAACTGCATGATCCAACTGAAGAAATGGGAGACACAGCTACTCCCTTGAGTTTTTCATTCTTCACTCCAGCTGTTGGCTTCACACTCGGATGCTTAATGGTGATCTTTGGCCTCTGCAACCTTAACTTCACTTGATTGCTCCATCGGTTAATACCCTTGAACTTGGAGGAGAAGGATGGTAAGTCATATCCAACATCTGGTTCTTGGTCAAACATAGATCCAGATGTCATAAAGATCTTCCCCTCAGGCCGTGTCGTCAAGATCACCTTTTCCCTTTTGACTTCGTCAATCAACTTTGAAGCATGGGGTTTCGATTTTAGGGTAGGGTTTCAACTCTACCCCAGCATCATCAGACTTAGAGTTATGACACCTGTTATATTTCTGGCACTCAGCATCATTGTCTGATATATCCTCTACTCTCCCTTCACCATAAGTGATGTTTGCTTCATAATCAATTTCTTCTTGAGTCAATAGGTGTAGCTCCAACCAAGACACTATCAATAGGAGGAGCAGCTTCTTTATAATCAGACTTGGTTCGTTCGACTTGATCCTCACTAAGAAGTATTCCTATGATGTCTCTGGGAACTGGTGGAGGAATAATGCTGTTTGCAGCCAAGACCTTATCAGACTTTTCTGACCCAAATCCAGGTGTGTGTTTCCCAACTTGACCGGTCACAACAGCATGTGACAATTCCTTTCCAGCATCGAGCATTCGCTGATTTCTTTCCTGATTGCAATCATACTTGACCTGCAGCTCATCAAATTTTTGTTGCAGTTCATTTAATTTCTGTGTAAGCTCAGATATCTCAATTCTAGCCCGATCATGTAAGATAGTCTTCTCCGTTGCTAGCTGCCGATATTTCTCAATGTCTAGCTTCTGAGCTTTTACCTTCTCCTCACTCTTTTGCCATCTTCCCTTAAAAGAACTCCTCTCGCACTTTATCTCAAATAATTCTAACTGATAATTTTTACAAATATGCCTAAGTCCAGGAATTATACGAGCACAGGTGGGATTGGGGCATATCTCAGTATTGTCAATTTCAGCTTCAAAATCATCCTTGTTCTCAACCGAAGTCATTTTCTTTCTTTAGATATGCAGCTTCTTTAAATCTTTAAAAATCTGCAAAAACGGCAAAAGTGGCAAAAACGGCAAAAACACTATTCAAAAAATAGTATCAAAAACTTAAAACTGAAAAACGGAGGCCTTCGGAGTGGAATTTGGGGGTCCAAACGAGCTCCCCTGGCCTAAAGGCGGGGGTAATTCTGGGGCTTGTTGTCACGAACGTCGTGTAAAAATTTGAGCTTCTAACTCCAAACGAGTCAAAAGTTACGCCCGTTTCCGTGAAAGTGTGAAAAAGTGACTTTTTGCCGCAAAATGATGAGTTTCCGATCGTAAACGCCCGATTACGATCCAAGGAAACTGATTACGATCGTAATCACTGATTCCGATCCACGTCACACCCGTAAACACTTAACCGCCTTATGAAAATCGTAAATACTGATTACGATCCCTGATTACGACTCCGTAGTCGTAAACGCCTGTTTCCGGTTTATCAAAGTCGTAAACACCAGTACAACAGCAAGTACAATCGTAAACAACTTTCGCCTGATCGTAAACAGGCAATCTTCAAGCCAAAACCCAGATTTTGCAGTCGTAAACACCGAAACACGATGAACACAGCAGCAGCGATGATCGTAAACCTCTAAAACCTTCAAATCTTCAACAGAAAACGAACACCAACCCAGAAAACGCTTGAATCTATATCGTGAGAGCCTCGAATCTAAGATTCTTGGCTCTGATACCAATTGTAGGTCCGGAAAACTCCCAAAGACACGATATAATGATCAAACACGAGTGCGGAATCCTCGTGAGAGATTGATTCAAGAAAATAGTAGAAGAAGAACACGAGAATACGATGATTGAACAATAAAAGCTTGATCTTTGCACACAAGAAAACTTGTCGGGTACAAAATCTTACAATCGTAAACTGATCTCTCAAGGGTTTATGATCATAAACACCTATGGCTCCCTCCTTGGATCATAAACACCTATGGCCTCCCTCCTTGGATCATAAACAAGCACACCAAATGAGGAGGACTAGAGGGGTTTATATAGGCACCCCAATGGGTTTACTATTGGGCCCCTTGTGGATCATAAACCCAATAGTAAACCCAAGCCCAATCATAAACTAGCCTAAACACAATAAACAAATTAGCCTATGATCCTAATTAAACCCTCTAAGCCCAGCCCAACTTATTTAATATTACAAGCCTCATAATCTAGCCTCTACAGCATTGCCCTCAATGTACAAGGGTGAGTACAGAAAATGCAATTACAAAGTCCCTCCCCACACTTGAATCGTACATTGACCTCAATGTACAAAAAAAATGTGCATGCATGCAATGAAAATGCAAAGGAAGTGGGAAATAGAGAACAAAAAACTCCCCTGAGTAGCATCCAGCCATAGGTGAAGAAAATCCAAAAAGATCATGAGACAATGCCACGCGCCAAAAGATCCAACCAAGATTGTCAACTAACACATTCCAAGACCAAAAATTAAGTGTGGTTAACTGATAATAAATAAAAGCAATAAAGTTAATAAGACTAGTAAGTAGATAAGAGTTTGTACAAAAGTAACCCAAAAGAGTACAACTCTACAAGTGAGAACACAAAAGATGAGGGAAGGGCATCAAACTAGCCCTTCCCAAGCCAAGTATGGCTAATCCTGATGCGGTGGTGGCTGAGGAGGATCCTGTGGTAGCACTGGTGGTGGTGGGAGTGCTCTGCCCTCAGCTGCAGCAGCAATCTGTGTCACCTGAATCATCCACTGGTAAAAAGCACGTGTAAGGGCCAATTCCTGGGCCTGTGTGGCTGCCATCTGCCTCAAAGTGACCTCGACTCGACCCAATCGAGCCTCAAAATCCACAGGTGGTGGAGGTGGAGCGTCATGCATATGAACATCGCCTCCCTGCTCGTGAGGAGGCTGCTCTGGCTCACCAGCAACCTGCTGCTGCGGAGGTGGTACATAAACCCAAGGCCGGCCATCAGAGTCTAAAAACCTCCAACCTTCATCTCGATCATAGCCTATCAAATCCATATTTTTCATCATCAACTTATTTACGAGGATGGTAGAGTGCGAGGCGGTCAATCCGGCTACAGTGTCTGCGGTCATGAAATCATAAGATAATGCAAGTTGGGTGATGAATGACCCTCCACATATAGGACTCTCCTGTCTCTGCCCGGTGCATGACTGAAAAAACTGGGCTAAAGCATAAGCCAAATTGCACGGCTGCTGGCGAATGATGCAGAATAAAAAGAACATGTCTCGAGTTGTGACAACACTAGTACTGGATCGTCTAGCAGAGATCGTGTGAGCGATCACACGGTGAATATAGCGGTGGAGTGGGTCACGAAAACAACTGGCTTTGGCACTCTTAGGTATATAATCATCCTCACCAATCTCATCCCATAACGCATCAACATCATCATCATGAATGTCTAGAAGGGCTTCTTGAAAAATGGGTCTGTCAAGTTCACGCTCTGAATATATCCCCATTCTAGCTCCCAACTCAGCCACGGACAACTCATGTTGGACTCCTCCAAGTCTAAATTTAATGGCCCCCTCAGCAAACAAATTACCCACCTCGTGGGTGAACTGATAAGTGGAACAAAACTCGAGAACCAATTCGCGATATTGAGGTTGGCGAATAAGCCAACAGACGTCTCCATGGTTTCAAAAGTAAGGCCCTTGCACGGTCTCGTGAACCAAGTTGCTCCAATATATCCCAATCTATCGTGCGGGCCGCCTCTTGGGCCTTGAGACGTATCCCCCTAAAACGATCAGCAGCGGGATCACCCTCGTCAAATTGTAGAAATCGATGTATTCTGGGCTCAGCCATATCCTACAAAATAAACAATGGATAAAGTCAGGATAATGTCAAAGAATACAAGTGACTATCCATTTATGCAACCACTTTATTTCACCAAAGCCGAAGCATATTAGAAGCACTTCGTCAAGAAAGAAAAAAAAAGTGAAAACAGTAATCATAAGATGACAATAAAATCTACTCAACTTTATGTTTCTTCCTTAAAACACCAAAAATTATGATATTTCATTCAAGAGTTCTAACAATTAACTTTTCAAATCTCAGAGTGGTTCAAATTCTAGCATGAAAGTAATGTTCTATTACTAAAAGTGAGTTCAATATGCAACAACAATAAGAAAATTTAACCCAGTTGCATATAACCCATCATATTTGACTTTCCTTGACAAAAACCATAAAAAAAAACGCAATGCATAGACATAGAAAAATTGATTTTTTTTTCTTTTACTCAACCAACCCATGTGCAAATGATCATAGCTGTTTTAGGATTATCACAACTTAAGAAAAATGGTTGATTACACAGAAATTACAGCCCACATTGCGAGTTCTATAGTTCATGACCAAAAATATTAGAATTGAACCTCCATAGCAAAAAAAAAAATCGAGTTTTAAACATCATTCCACTGGTTCAAGTGATGAAATTAGACTTGAATGCCAACATAGAATCTGATACAGAACTGAAATCGACCAAAAGAAAGAGAAGAGATGCGATTTGCGGATTTGAGTTCTGAAACCCCTAAAATCGCGATGAACAGGGGGTTTATTTAGCCACGAAATCTGAAATTAAACAAGATAGATGGATGATTCGTACCCGACACTGATGAAATCGAGAGAGAAGGAGCAAGAAAACGAGATTGAAGTTAAGCCATGGGTGCTTGTAGCGTCGATGACCAGAGAACAAAACTAGGGTTTTTTTTTTCTTCTTTGGACTTTGATGCGTGGACCAGATGAAAACTAAAATGTGATTTACTTGCTTCCTTTAATTTCTTTCATTCTTTTTTTTCTCGAAAATCTGCATTTAGTTTTCATTTTCTAATTTTTTTTTATTTTTTTTTTCGACATGGGCTACCCCATGGGCTTACACATGGCCATGTCATTTTGACACTGGCTTGACAGAACCCTTGCTAAGAAAAAGGATAGATTTTTTTCTGGGTCACAATTTTCAGATTTCACAAAAACTAGTTTTAACCACTGATCATCGATTTTTCCGGCACGTCGAGCATACGTATGTAGAATACTTACTTGATGAAGTCCTGAACCAAAATCTCACCATGAATCATTCCCGATGGACGACCGCATCCCTAAAAACTTGTAAAAACACAATAAATCAAATACGCAAAAACAAGAGAAAAACAACAAAAATTGATACCAAACCTCGGGTTGCCTCCCGAAAGCGCTTTATTTATTAACGAGTCATTAGCTTGACTCGACCCCGCATTTAGTTATTCTTGGGGTGAAGTTCCACAACTTCCAAGTCTTTTCCATCCCCCGGGCCTTCAATGTAATGCTTCAACCTATGACCATTTACTTTGAATATTCTACCATCCGAATGCTCAATTTCAACCGTGCCATAGTTGAATACTTGCTTAACCATGTAAGGACCCGTCCACCTTGATTTCAATTTACCGGGAAACAAACGAAGTCTCGAATTGTAAAGCAATACACGATCCCCCACTTGGAATTGTTTGTTGTTCTTCAAGTGGCTGTCATGTAATTTCTCCGTTCTTTCTTTGTAGATCTTGGAATTTTCATAAGCTTGACTCCTTAATTCCTCAAGCTCATGAACTTGTAAAAACCTGTTTTCACCTGCACTTTTCAAATCAAAATTAACCGATTTCAAAGCCCAATATGCTTTATGTTCAAGTTCAACAGGGAGATGACATGCTTTTCCATAACTCAACCTAAATGGTGTAGTACCAATAGGTGTTTTGTATGCGGTTCGAAAAGCCCATAAAGCATCATCTAATTTATCTGCCCAATCCTTTCGATTATGACTAACTGTCTTTTCAAGAATTCGCTTAAGGCCTCGATTAGTGACCTCAACTTGTCCACTCGTTTGTGGGTGGTAAGGTGTTGAAAATCTATGGTTCACACCATATCGTGACAAAGCTTTCTCAAGTTGAGAATTACAAAAGTGAGTGCCTCGGTCACTTATCAAGGCTTTAGGGGCGCCAAATCTTGCAAACAATTTCTTTAAAAATTTCACAACCACCCTAGCATCATTTGTGGGTAAAGCTTGCGCTTCGGCCCACTTTGAAACATAGTCAACGGCTACTAGGATGTACTTGTGACCTTGTGAGGATGGAAATGGTCCCATGAAGTCATTGCCCCAAATGTCAAATACCTCGCAAACTTGAATGCTATTTTGGGGCATCTCATCACGGGACGAGATGTTACCTGCACGTTGGCAAGCATCACATGCTTTAACCAACGCGTGTGCGTCCTTGAAGATGGTGGGCCAATAGAATCCGGAGTCAAAGACTTTCTTGGCGGTGTAATTTGCTCCGTGATGCCCACCCGTGGGACCTTCATGACAATGGCGAATAATACTCATTGCCTCACTCCCATGCACACATCTTCTGACCACTTGATCTGCACCAATTCTATATAAAAAGGGATCTTCCCAGAAATAGTACTTGACATCAGCAAGAAACTTCCTCTTTTGCTGATAAGTCATCCCCTTCATAAGAACTCTACCTGCATGATAGTTAGCAAAATCTGCAAACCAAGGGTAATCATCAATCGCTTGAACCTGCATAAGAAACTCATGAGGGAAATTGTCATTTATGTGAATCCCTCGAGTTTCTTCTAACGATGGGTTTTCAAGGCGAGAAAGGTGATCTGCAGCAACATTCTCAGCTCCTTTCTTGTCCTGTATCTCTATATCAAACTCCTGCAAAAGTAATATCCATCGAATAAGCCTCGGTTTTGCATCTTGTTTGCTAAAGAGGTACCTGAGAGCTGCATGATCAGTATACACAATAGTTTTAGAAAGAACAAGATAAGATCGAAATTTATCAAAAGCAAAAACAATTGCAAGAAGCTCCTTTTCAGTAGTGGTGTAATTTTTCTTGAGCATCATTGAGTGTCTTGCTTGCATAATAAATCGGACGAAAATGCTTATCTTTTCTTTGACCTAAAACTGCCCCAACCGCATAATCGCTTGCATCACACATGAGCTCGAATGGAAGAGTCCAATCGGGGGCTACCATAATGGGGGCATTAACCAATTTTTCTTTTAAAAAGTTGAATGCGCTTAAGCATTCATCATTGAAATCAAAGTGGATATCTTTTTCAAGGAGTTGGTTCAAAGGTCGTGCAATTTTTGAAAAGTCTTTTATGAAACGTCTATAAAAACCCGCATGACCTAAAAAACTCCTAACTGCTTTAACAGATGTGGGTGGTGGTAGTTTTGAAATTGTTTCAACTTTTGCTCTATCCACTTCCAACCCGGCACTTGAAATTTTGTGCCCTAAAACAATGCCCTCCCTTACCATAAAATGGCATTTTTCCCAATTCAACACCAAATTGGATTCTTCGCATCTAGCGAGCATTTTCTTCAAAGTATTTAGACAATGATCAAAGGAGCTACCAAAAACCGAGAAATCATCCATAAATACTTCCATTGAGTCCTCGATCATGTCATGAAAAATAGCCACCATACACCTTTGAAACGTGGCAGGAGCATTGCACAGTCCAAAGGGCATTCGACGGTAAGCAAATGTGCCATAAGGACATGTGAATGTGGTCTTCTCTTGATCCTCAGGTGCAATCGGGATCTAAAAATAACCTGAAAAACCATCAAGAAAACAGTAAAACATATTCCCAGATAACCTTTCCAACATTTGATCAATAAAAGGTAAAGGGAAATGGTCCTTTCTCGTGGCATCATTGAGTTTGCGGTAGTCAATGCAAACTCTCCAACCTGTGACAGTTCTGATAGGTATCAATTCATTATTTTCATTTGTCACCACTGTCATACCTCCTTTCTTTGGGACTACCTGAACTGGACTCACCCATGCAGAATCTGAAATGGGGTAAATCAAGCCTGCATCGAGTAGCTTGATTACTTCCTTCTTAACTACATCTTGCATGTTTGGGTTGAGTCTCCTTTGATGTTTCACAACCGGCTTGAAATCATCTTCCATAAGGATTTTATGTGTGCAAAATGATGGATTTATGCCTTTGATATCCATGATCTTCCAAGCTATGGCCTTCTTGTGCTCTTTAAGAACATCCAACAGTTTCTCCTTCTCATCACCTGTCAAACTAGAAGAAATAATCACAGGTAATTTAGAATCACCATCTAAAAATGCATACTCAAGATGAGATGGTAAATCTTTCAGCTCTAAGGATGGTGGTTCTTCAATGGAAGGTTTGGAATTTTGTTCTTCTTCTCTTTCAATCACTTCAAAGACTTCTGGACTCGGGTGGGAGTCGTGTGCTAACGAAAAAGCTGTCTCATCACAATTGTGATTAGCTTGATATGTATCAAGCTCTCCCCCACCAAGTAACTGGGTGTCCAAAGCCTTTTCTTCAGACGTTTCCTGCAAATGAAGATTCACATGTGAGTCAATAGTGTCAATGAAATATAGTGAATCATCATGATCTTGTGTATGTCGCATGGAGTTTTTAATATCAAAGACCACCTCATCCTCATCTACCCTAAGAGTTAATTTACCCTCAAACACATCAACTAAGGCTCTTGAGGTAGCTAAGAAAGGACGACCTAAGATAAGTGGCACATTCTTGTCCTCATCCATATCTAAAATCACAAAATCTACAGGAAAAACAAATTTATCAATTTTCACCAACATGTTTTCAACTATCCCCCTAGGATATTTTATTGATCTATCTGCTAGTTGAATACTCATTCGTGTTGGTGTGGGTTCTCCCAGGTCTAGCTTTTCAAAAACAGAATATGGCATCAAATTTATGCTAGCACCTACATCAGCTAATGCATTGCTAACTGACAAACTACCAATCAAACAAGGGATAGTGAAACTCCCTGGATCATTCATCTTCTTGGGTAGCTTGTTTTGGAGCACCGCTGAGCATTCCTTATTCAAAGTTACAAGATCCTCAAGTTTCTTCTTGTTTGTAAGGATGTCCTTGAGAAACTTAGCATACTTTGGCATCTGTGACAAAGCTTCAACAAATGGTAAGTTTATATGCAATTGTTTAAAAATTTCAAGAAATTTACCATATTGTGCTTCCACTTTTTCCTTTTTCAACCGGCCCGGATAAGGAATTGTGGGCTTATATTCTCTCTGAGGCTCCTTGACTTGTGCGGTACTTGCTGGGCTTAGCCTAGTATGTTGCACCTCATCTTGGACCTCAGCATCGTCTTCAACAATGATTGGCTTGGATGTGGAAGCCAAATTAGTGGGTTGGGTGGTCTTCCCACTTCTCAATGTGATAGCCTTAGCTTGCTCTTTTGGATTTCTTTCTGTATTACTCGGTAGGCTACCGTGTTGCCTTTCAGATAACAACTTAGAAATTTGCCCCACTTGATTCTCAATATTGTGTATTGAGGCTCTTTGATTTCTCAACTCGTTTTCAGTTTGTTTTTGGTGGGCTTCAGATTGTTGATGACGGGCTTCTGACTGTTGATGGCGGGCTTCTGCTATAGATAAAAATTGTGCCATCATATCCTCAAGATTTGGTTTTCTCTCGGGCTGTGAACCACTACTAGAACCCTGATGTTGATGTTGATTTTGTGGGCGGTACTGGTTCTGTTGTTGCTGCTGAAAAGATGGTTGGTTTTGTTGAAATGGTGGTCTCTGTTGAAATCCCGGAGGTTGGTTGTTACTATTTGTCTTCCAACTGAAATTGGGATGATTCCTCCAACCCGGATTGTATGTATTACTGTATGGGTTGTTTTGAGGCCGAAACTGACTACCCATAAAATCAACCTGCTCATGAGAAGCATACATACCTTGTTGACAATCCTTACTCATATGTGGACCACCACAAAAATCACAACCTGTTTGAGCTTGATTCACATGCATTTGTTCAATCTTGCTAGAAAGTGCATCTACCTGTGCAGACAAAGAGGTGTATGCATCAACCTGGTGGACACCTTGTCTAGATGTCTTACTCCTCGAACCTTGCCATGAATCATTGTTTCTGGCTATTTCTTCAATCAATTTGTAAGAATCCTCTGCTCTTTTGTTGACCAAAGTACCTCCTGCTGATGCATCTATGATTCCTCGACTCTGTGAGTTTAACCCATTATAAAATGTTTGGACCTGAAGCCAACGCTCTAAACCATGATGTAGGCACATCCTCATCAGATCTTTGTATCTTTCCCATGCCTCATAAAGTGATTCTCCATCTTCCTGCATAAAAGAAGTTATGTTATTTCTGAATTTAGCAGTTTTAGATGGAGGAAAATACTTTAAAAGAAACTCCTGAGCCATTTGGGTCCAAGCGGTGATGGAACCGGCTGGGAGTGAGTTTAACCATGACTTCGCTCGACCGCGAAGTGAGAATGGGAACAATCTGAGTCTAATGGCGTCATTAGAAACTCCATTTATCTTAAATGTGTCACAAATCTCCAAGAAATCTGCAATGTGAAGATTTGGATCATCATTCGCTAATCCTTCAAACTGACACGAGTTCTGCACCATCTGAATGGTATTTGACTTGATTTCAAAGGTGTTTGCTCCAACAGCTGGTCTGGTAATGCTAGGCCTCACACCATCAACAGATGGTCGGGCATAATCAGAAATTGTCCTTTGGTCTTCTTGACCTGCCATGGTGTCTTCGGGTGTTTCTACCGATGTGTTTTCGGTACTGTTTTCTCCCTCTATAGCCGCTGCTACAGCTAGAGCCTTTTCCCTCAACCTTCTGCGAACTACTCTTTCAGGATCAGAATATGGCTCTACAAGATCATCGACAGGAGAAGATGGGAACATAAACCACCTGCAAACACAACACACGACCAAGAAAACGTAAAAAGGAACAAAAGATAAAAATAAACTAACTCATAATAAAGAAAAAAAAAAGTAGCTAAATCAATGACTCGAATCTTTCTCAGAATTGCCGCGTCCCCGGTAACGGCGCCAAAAACTTGATGTCATGTGATGTATATATATTTTTCAATAAGTTTTTCACACTTTTGGTTTTAAATTTATAAAAATGATTATCACCTCGGAACTAAACTACACACGAATAGGCAAGTGTACCTATCGATTAGTAGTATAGCTTTGGTAAGAACCAAGTATCGATCCAAAGACGCGAGAGCTCCTGGTACTAAACTTTTATCATTGTCTAGCCGATAAAGGATGATGGTTGGTTTTAATTGTTTTTAACTAAGTTAACTAGTAATTAATCTAAATAAAGCAAGTAACAAAGATGAAGATAATCAATCAAAGAAGATATCACTTAGACTTCGAATCCACTGAGCAAGACAATAACAATATGCATGAACTTATGGTGAAATCGTTTTATACACATGAAATGTGAAATTAGATCAAACTCCCGTCAAGGCTATTTAATCATATGATTTGTCGGAAAGCTAGAACGATAAACACATAATAGCCACCTAAAATCATGCAATGAAGTTCCAACGATACAATTATGTTAATGGGATTAATATGGACTAGACTCCCGTCAAGGCTATCCAACCCCAAAACTCTTTGGAAAGTTAATACGATAACACATATCAACCACCTCAAGTCTCGTAATGCAACAAAGATATAAATATTCTTCAACTCATAAACATCACACCAGGATTATATAAATTATAGATTTATGCTAATAAATCCTAAATTCACATAAACAATGACATGAAAAATTCACAACATACACAACGGTTTTCTCAAACATATGTGTAAGGATGCACACTTGTCCAATTTTTCTAAACATTCAACCTTCATTCACCATTCCTAGTCAAATGTCATAAACTACATACATGGATATGCAAATTTATGAATAAATGTTCCAACACATACGGTTTTTCAACATAATATGGTTACAACATCTACAAAGTTCAACATTTCATCCAACTAGACAAGCACACACAATCATTGAAGAAAAATCATAACTTTGAAATTAACCAAAAACATAATATTCACCAAAAGTTGCATACAAGTTGCTAAAGTATGCTAAGTTTCATCTAATCTAAGTGATAAAGAGTATTTAGCTCATAATACTTACAAAAACCCCAACTAAGTTTGAAGAGATGGAAGAACTCATGAAAGATCTTGAGAAATTCAACCTACTTTGAGCAAAGGAGGGTTGAATGGAGCTAAATCTTCACTTGGAATGGTTGATCTTCAATCTCGGCTTCCTCCTCTTTGAAATCGCCCTAAATCCGTCCTAGAGGAGAAAAGGGGGCTAGGGTTTTTTTTGTTTTTAAAGTTAGATTTTTTTTTCGAAATGAGGAGCAATTTTGAGTTTTAATAAATCTGGCGCCGGACATGGGCATGTCACCTTTTTGACATGCCCATGTCAACCATTACGACATCAGCAACATCAGGAAACTAGCAGCAGCACTGATCTGAGGCATTCTGGTCGACATGGCCATGTCAAAAAGTGACATGACCATGTCAGTGCTGAATTTGCAATTCTTCATTTTTTCTTGAGTTTTCATCCAAAATCACCAAGTAGCCCCAAAACTACAAAATTCAAATAAATCACAATTAAGAGTCGATTCAAATGAATATGTAACCAAAAACGCTTAAAATGGAGTATGATATGCATTATTAACATGTATATTTATTAACATATCATCATCCGACGCCATCACCACCACCATCCCATCCGACGCCACCACACTCCCGTTGAACCCACCACCTCAACCACCGCCACCCTTCACCAACCGTAACCACCACAAACCGAAGCCATACACACCATCGTGGTCATCATATCAACCACCACCATCATAGTCATCAACCACCACCATCACCACGATCATCATCCACCATCACCGTGACCTTCACCGACGACCTCAACTCTTTATCCTTTCTATTTTTCTATCAACCAAACCCCTCGTCTCCTTCTTTTCCTTTTGATCGGACCAAAACCTATATATCTATAATATGTTAATATACATATTTGAGAGAGAGTGTTGAAATTTAAGAGGTGCAACTTTTAAGCGTGGTCTACAAATGGTTAAAAGATACATGTTAAAAGTTTAAAAGGTACAAACCAACAAGCAGATTGTACAATCATGAAAAAAACCAAAGGAGAGGCTGTCGTTTAAAATCAAAACAGGGAAAAAGGGGGTCGTAGGTTTGCTTCTCGTAGAATGAAATTCGGTCCAAGAGGGGCTGGTTGCAGGTTTCCTTTCTCGCAATTGCAGGGCTTCATGCACGAAAGAGGTAAAGATTCAAAGGTATACATGAAAGAGGTCATTGATCCCTGCTTCCTTCTTTCAATTGATCTGAACATTCCTCTATGATGGTGGCAGTCGTTCTAAAAAAAATTTGAAATTCAAATCCAGCCTTTTCTCAGAACTGCTTTAACCTTGAGCCGATTTCCATCCGATTTCTCTCCAGCTGGTTTACCTTCTTCCATCGATCCATTTTCTTGCGTTTTCTAGGGTTTTTGGTTGTTATTGGAGGAGATTCTTCTTGACTAATGTTATTTTCCTTCTCTTTATGTAGTTTTACTGATTACATTTGTTTTTTGAATAGGGTGATGCGATTGAGGCAACCACAAAGACTTCTCTGCCTCTGATCAAATGAAATCCCTGTGGTTGAAGGTATGTAAGGTTTTGATTTTGTTTTTCTATAAAGTCTATATTTGTTATTAGGTGATTGCTAACAGGTTTCTTTTATTTACATATTTAGGGTGAGTGTATAGTGGCGTTTCTTACAGATTTATGCTCGATTTATTGTGATTACCTTTAACTTTTTCCACACATGACTTTTTCGATGAAAGAACGAAAAGATTGTGAAAAGGTGTTGAAGGATCCAAAGGCAAAAGAAAAGAGCCAATATTGTGTTTCTTAATCTTTGTTTTTAGTTGCTTTAGTTATGGATTGATTTAAAAATGAAAATAACAGTTTTTATGATTCGGTTTGCTGCAGGGAATGGGAACAAAGAACAGGTTCTGTGGAACGGGAAGTGAAAGGTAGGTCTCCGTAGTTAGTTTTGACTGTTTTCTATTTTCATTTTTCAATTATGCTTATGTATTATGTTAGGTTTAATGTGTAGAATTTGTGTGACGATGACTAACATTGACAATAAATTAAATTGGTTTTATGGAAAACATGAATTTGTCAAAAGTAGGAGCTTTTAAGACAGAAGAGAATGCACAAAGAGGCTGAATATATTAATCTGCAGTTGGAAGATAACTATTTTGGATCAACATGACCCGTTTTGACCCTTATTTGATCATGCATAATACCCCATGTGTTTTCATTTTAGATTTACTGTGAATTTGTCTTTTTCAGTTGTGTGGTACGTACGAGGTTTATAGTTCTTCAACAAGTTTGTTAAACTAATTCTAATCAAAGATGTCAAAGATTTAAAAATTGACTGTAGAGGTTGGGTAAGTTGCCTCATTTTATCACCTCTACTTTGTTATTCTCTTCTAACATATCTCATTTTTTATTCAAAATGTTGTAGCAATGCTGCTCTTTGGAACTGTTATAGAACCAAGTGTGGATGGAGAGGCAGGCAATATACGTAACAAAAAAATTTTTGGTATTTTTTCTATTTGTTCTTTATTGTCTGATGGTGTTTCAGGCTTCCACAGATGTTAAGTCAAGTTACATATCTGCACTTCTTATATATAGAGGTGGCAAATGGGTACCTAGGTCCTCGAGTATAGATAGTTAGAGACTCAATGACATTAAGGACCCCCCCCCCCCCCCCCCCCCCACATCGTTTAGCCGAGATCTGCCACTTCTTTGAAGACTGTAATATTTCAAAACTCATTTATCCAAATTTGACATTAAGTTTTTTTTCGTTTTGATGTGGCAATTTTGACCCATTTACTTATGACGTAGCCCATTTGGGTCGTGTTTTATCATTTCACAGTAGGAGAAGTGGAATTTATTGGTGTTGATCCCAAACACTTGATGGTAAATAAGTTTTCTATATTTAAGCTTCAAAATTATATATAATAATAAAAAAAATAGTGATTCTGTGTTATCCACAGGTCCTCCACAACAAAGGCAGACCTCTGCTACATGGACTTCTGTTAACATTGTGTTTATGGGTATGTACAGGCATTACAAAGTTTTAAAAGATATGTTTATACAACTGACTTAATATTTATGGACATGTTTAGTGACTTTTACAGTTTACAAAAAGGGGTAAATGGTTATTGGATTTAGAACTTCATGAAGAATAACAGTTCTTTATTTTGGACAGATTGAAGGTGGAATCGATCCAGAAGTGTTAAATGAATCTAAGGGGATTGGCACGCTTATAGATTCACATATTTATCAGATAGAGATGAAAACATGTATTGTAGGGTTAAGAAATTTGATAAAACAGAAGTGTTAAATGAATCTAAAAATTCGTATTTAGTTAGATAAGTGGTGTTATGTTGTGTCAGGTTGGGCCCTCGTATTTGTCTAAGGCGGTTGCACAAGGGTTTAAATGCATATACAACAATCAAGGGGTATGATATCTCTTATCATTTTGATGTCATATGGGTTGATTTTTATGATGCTGAACCACATGAAGGGATAACTGATTCTGTTCAGCAAAAACTTGTGATTGGTGGAGAAGTTTGTTTGTGGAGCGAGACGGCCGATCCTTCAAATGTTCAGCAAACGATATGGCCTCGGGCTATGCTGATGCAGGTATCTTGAGCTCTTCTTGTATCCTCTTTTTCAAATTTCATCCTCTTTTATCTTTCTCACAAGTACATGCATAAATGAACCTTTCTTGCAGTCTTGCTATGAACTTTTATGGGGTATTTGTAAATTTTGAACTGATTATTATGACTTGTCTTTGCATTAATCAGTTTTCTTGTTTGGATAAGCATATACTATATGTACATATCATGTGTTGTCTTTTTTTTTTATACATACTGAGGCCATATGTGTTGCGAGACAATGAAATAATGAATCCATTTCATTTATAAGCATGTGGCCTTACTTAAGTTACTAGAGCTTTTTTTTATTAAAAATATCTTAAAGTAACCACGGAAAAGGCAATGTTCCAGGGATATCAATGGATGGTCAAACTGATCTTCATCAAAAAGTACCCCAAAGAAAACAGTTTGACTTTGACATCTATGAGGTCAAACTGATCATTTTTCTAATTCAAGTAAAGTAACTGCATCAAATTTATTGTTTGTGGGCTTGATCTTTATCCAAAAATACCCCAAAGTAACTACATTAAATTTATTGTTTGTGAGCTTGATCTTTATCCAAAAATACCCCAAAGAGCATGATTTGACTTTTATGAGCTAAAACTGACCTAAATCAACCCATGAACACCCCTACTTCTCAAATAAAAAGGGATTCATAGTTATATCTTCATTTCTTTGCATTACATATAGACCTGCTCTATAAAATGATAATGTTGTTTAAAATTGGTTTACAAGATTTAGTATGCTGGTAATATTTCCGACGATCCTCTTAAGAGTTAGATGAATACATGTCTTATTTATATTGAATGTGAGTTAGATGATACGGGCATGACTCCTGGCAATCGGTATGTGGGCTTTAACGACTTTATCTATAACATAATGGTCCTAATTTAGAAGTTTTTTAAATATATATGTAGCATTTGTTGTCTTAACATTTGGTGTAAATAACCTACACACATTTGTATATTCAGACAACTTAATTGAATAGTACTATGGTTTTTCAAAGTTATAAAATGTTTTCATCTTTGTTTGGGGTGTGTGTGTGAAATGATTCCACCTTATATTGGGTTAATATATGCTGATTAGTTGGCCATGTGGCTCATTGTTTGATATGATATTCACACATGTGTTATGTAGGAATGCTGGTCAACTATTAGAGGAGCAGGTATCTCATTGACCCATTGTCCATTATTTTCATGTCTTTAAAATTGTGTACTTTATAGTTAATAATTGTAATGCCTGAAAAATATTTGAACGTTCATATTGGCGAGTTTATAATAAATGGGTCCTTATGTGTTTTCTTTTTGCTGCAGTTCCAGGTGCTCCCAAACATGTGTGATGTACACATTTCAATTTGTTTACTAACTAGAGATCAACCGCGCGTTGCTGCGGTGCTGCGGTACATCAGGTTTATTAACCACGCATTGCTGCGGTTTTTTGATCAATTTAAAAAGCGTACTATAAGTGTACGACATAACAATTTAAAAAGTGATATTTAATCGAAAATCACAACCATGCAGCCTCTTAAAAAAAAACCATCCGATGAAGTTAACCACTGTTGACCAAAGAAAAAGTCAACCCTCATCCATAAAAGATTCAAGTAGACACAACCTGCACATGCAATCCCTTAATATAAAAACCTGTATAGTTTTTGAGAAGCAACCAGAAACGGGTAGAAAAATAGCCCGCCCCGAATACAGTCTGATGGAGTTCCAGTAATAGGGAATCAGACCACATCTGACCAAAGCTTAAAAAAATTAATCCAACTTTAAAAATAACCCCATAAAGTCGACCTAACCAATGACCCAAATCCAAATCCTATATCTTCAACTCATTTCTAGTATACATACATGTCAACATCCTATGCAACAATTATTTAATTTACTACAAGTCTAGCTTCGTTGGTCTTTATGCTGAAGTAGATTGAACGCCTAATTTTACAATTTACTCCATCAACAATAGGAAAAAAACATTTTACGGATGTCCATAAACCGAAACAAAAAAAAAAGGTAACAAAAGGTCGAAACTGAAAGTGAAGCAATTACCCCCATCAAACTATTGTGTTGGACCTGCTTTATAACTCAAATATCAAGTGCTTCCTGTAGAAAATAACATAACGCAAACCATGCATGTTATAAACTTGGTATAAAAAGTACCACCACCACAAAGAGGTTTACAGATTGGAATGTAAGGTTTCAAAAAGATTTAATTTCACATGTATGAACAACTGTAACTGGTATCGTCCTATGTATGCGCATCAACTGATTTGCCTTCTATCATACTGAAAATAGAACAAAAATGTACAGAAGTATGTACCTTTAGTCTGTTCACAATCAGAAATGCTCTGAAAAGTTACCCATCCTGACCTATCCAAGCTGCACAGGCAGGTTATGCCAAATGAAGACGATGCTAAGCGTCCTTGTGCATAGAGATTTTATTCTGCTGTTCCAGAATTCTAGAGGAAAATAAACAATTTGGTACCTGCAAACAACCAACTAAAATATATAGTTTAAGACATATTTGAGCATTTAAGTTAAGCAAACCAATACACTCAATTCCATATGGAAGTATAGAAAAACATGTTACTTAATAAAGTGATAAGAAAAACCATTCCCTTGGTACTGACAAAAGTCGTCCCAGATTAGAAAAAGATCATCACAGCCTTAGAGGCCCATATCAGATTGAAGGCATAGGCGAAGCCAACGGCTGCGATAAACATACTGTTTACACCACGCCTTAAGAGCAATCGTCATAGGCAAATAGTTATAGTTGGGTCTACTGCGTTATCAACTAATCTGTGTAAAGAACCTGGTTATTGGTGAACAAAAAGCACATACGGGTTAGGGATATACAAAATCAGGCTTTTGTGTAATAAAACAATTAAAATTTTTAGGATAAGATGCAAGTATAAATCAAAGCGATACTGGTGATTATCTCATTGAATTGTTTGTGAACTGCAGGCCAACCTATGGTGTGGATGTAAGAGAGAAACAATGAACCCTATTCATCCGGTCTTCGAATTGCTCATCCTCCTAAAATAGGAATACAACCAAGAACTTAAAACCATCCACATTATTCACTTTCTGTAGTGTATTAAGAATAAACCCTAGAAGAACAGAAAAATAAATTGGACCATACCTTGAGTTATCCACTTTTGCTATTATTCATCTTCATGAACGATTTAATCCCTAAAGCCGACAAAATATTAAATAGGTTAGAAAACATAAAAAGGAGATTATTGGAAGCTACAACGACAATCATTCACATTTAAATCATTAAAGCCCTGGATGAAGCATAAACTTATGAATAATAAACACACCAAAATAAAAAGCAGCAGATCCCTAAATTTACTAACAGATTGGTAGTTGTCGGAGATGCGGATGTCAATAGCCATTAATAGAAATAGAAAGTGCAGAGGCTAGATTAAAAAAAATACAACACACACCTGATGGTAAGGCATCAAACGAATACGATAATCGATCTCTATTATTCCTATATTTCCTATCTTAACTTGCTCTTAGCAGACACAATACTTACCCGCTGTAAATGATAATAACGCGTACATTTAAGGGATTGCAAAATAATGAATATTTTTTAAGGAATATCATCAAATCAATGAAACAAATCATACCTGGAGTCCTCAATATCATGTCTGATTTCTATGGCAAATGATGAACTGATGTTGTCTTGCTCTTAGAAGATGAAGAAATCTACAAACCAACCAAATCTTTATGTTTAAACATAAATTATTAAAACACAACGACACAAAAGTTAGATAGGATAATGCAATGAGTCGATTTCCTACAAAACTGAAGAACAATATCAATATGTACATTCCAAGCAATGATACTAAAGCTTCAAACCATAAATAAAGTAACCCTTCTTACATTGAAAAATCCAAATTTTATGATTGTGATTCTATGAAGGAATGTGCGGAGTGAAGGTGAGCAAATAAATACCGAATTTTAGTACGTGTGCAACAAAATCTAGAGAAGATGGTTTACCTTGACCAAGCTCATAACCTGGAATAAAAAAATTGGTTGCAGCAGTCTGCTCTTGTTCTCCATCTTGGCTTTCTGCGTGCAAATTCAAACCCCCCCCAAAATACAATCACTTCAAAAGCAACATACCTGAAGGACACATCATCTAAAACAAAATCCATCCTCTTCCAGATCCCTTTTTAATGAGTACAAAAAACTACAAATCAGCATAAAAACACAAAGGAATAAAAGTTAGTACCTATAACTATTACCACCATTCAAATACAGAAGTTAATACAGAAAAAAATGACAACTATTAAGTTAACATAACCTATAAGTATATAACAAACTCAAGAGCTACGACTACTTAGAGACAATAAGTTCCTACCAAACCATATAATCAAATATATAAGTTCCTACAAAACCTTATAATCAAATATACCATTGTTTAAAGAAACACTAAATATATCAGAGATTCCGGATAGAAAATATACCATCATACAACCACGTAAATATCGATACATGCCCAGTTACAAAATTGTTAAAAAATGACAAAAAAAAAAACATTCTTCCCATTGTTTGAGAGTCATAAAACATGATTATAACCCAAACAGAATAGGCTCATTTCACCTCCAAATAATTTAAGTTGTTTTGATGATAATAAAATTGACCTCGGATTCTAACCCTAAACATCTGTCTAATACATAACGGAATAGGTGTCCTTCCGGATTTGAATTCCTTTTAATCATCCACTCAGAACATCGGTTTAATTATTCTATAATAACTTTTATGTACTATTAAGTGGACATGATTGAATGAAATTGACACCTTTTAGTGGAAAAAATATATGAAAAGCTTTAGAGACAGTGTAATTGTGGATTATGAATACATACCTTTTCACCACTAAAATAATGTGGCAGCATTCAACCTGCAAAACATTTTGATGCTTGCATATGAGTTATGGATACGTGCACTTCTACATCAATCAATTGAATGTGGAAATAAATTCCAAGATGTGATAGAAATTTAGATATATGAACTCTTCGATCGGATAAGAAGAATTTTACTAATTCACATAGGATTTAACCCTTTGAATCTCAGTTATGGTATTTGTGATGTTACATAATATCATTGTGTTTATTCTACTATAAACCTATAACATTCACAGACTTTTAAATATCATAATCATATAATATGTTTGAATTACCAAATGATGATGATAGAAATTACATCAATCAATTGAATGTGGAAATAAATTCCAAGATGTGATAGAAATTTAGATATTTGTGATGTTACATAATATCATTGTGTTTATTCTACTAAAACTTCAAAAGGTGATTTGTATTTTCCTTCTCATCTAATTTGTTGAATTTTACCTAACAATTCCACAAAAATATCCGAGTATTTAATCTTGCACACTACTATGATATTATCATAATAAAATGTATAAACTTTAACAAACCTACTTACATGATTTGAAGATAACCATAATTCCTTTGTAAAATTTTTGTGTAAAAGAGAGAAATACCAATAGGACATAGAAAGAAACAGAAAACCATTGAAGGTACCTGTTCTTATACATGGTTAGTGTGGTTCACTACACTCCAAAAGCCCCTTCAACATAAGATCAATGAGGATATAGAAAGAAACATAAAATTATTTTAACTAATGCAATTGCTCATTTGATAATCAATTTCATAATGCAGTTACCTAGGATGTCATGGATGACATAGAGAACAATCAAAATTCAATCTTCATTTCCTATCGTAAATTGATAAAAAAATTGTAAGAAAATAAGAGAAACAAAAAAGGTAATACAGATAGAGGAACTAACCTTCAAAAACCCCTCCAACAGATCGACGAAAGCAACTGCAAATGTACTGGACAACAACATACACAAGTGATGAAAAAGAAAGTAAAAACATATACGAGAGTGCGATAAATAGTATAAAACACACAAATTAAGAAACTGAAGCCCATCACAATAGCTGTCATGTAAGTTTGTGAAAAAATTATCCATAATACCATAGTTCTAGTGATCTGCATGTCTTTTGCCATTCAACGTTTTCTATTCGGTGAGTTTAGGATACCTTATTATTATTTTTTCTATATGCTATACCTATTAATCATAATTCTTCTTCTTAAAATATATATTTTTTTTGCATAAGGCATATCTTTGTATTAAAACTGTAGGTGTTCTATTATTTGGTAAAAAGTATAATCATTTCATTTCTATTGAAATTAGTGGATCTATTTCTTTTAATGTTCTATTATGAAGGTACTTTAGTTCTCTGCTATTGAACATTACATGTGTGCTCTGTACATAAAAGTCAAAAATTTCACCTGTTAATGCCTATACATCTATTACATTATTTTTAGTTAGCAAAAAACTTCAAAACCCAAGGTGGAAGTGAGCAAGCATTTGAGGAGCTGAAAAACCCCTAATCTAGAATAGTTGGAATTTGGTAACTTATAAATGAAGAAGTGTTAGGAATTTCACTCACCTCTGTTGTTGCATACCTTTTCACCATAGTCGTTGCATCTATATTCAGACAACCCTTGTTGCATCTATATTCAGACAACCCTTGTTTCTAGTGCAAATTTACATAACAAAAGAACTCGAACAGATTAACAAAAAAAAAAACAAACAACAACAACAATAAAGACACTCAAAGCAGATTTAGGATTAAACATGCAACCGATTAGAAGGGCGTTGAGATTAGAAGAAGAGAGGACAAAAATTGGGGGTTTATAATGCAATTAGAAGAAAGGATGATCAAAATCAGAACAATACCTGTGAGAAACTCATACGAACTGTGGTTGTAATCGATGGTTACTATGAAGATGAACTAATATACATCAGCGATTTGGTGGTTGCAATCGAATCGATGGTTATACATCAGTGATTGCCTCTATGGAGGTCGATTAGAAACCATCACCGACGGCCGCATCAACGCTTCAAGATCAGACCGACAGTAGCGAAGAAGGTCGAATACGAATTCAGGTAGGTAGTCGAGATCCACCGCCCTCCACGGACTGATCCAGAGTGCTCCGATCGAATCGCGAGCAAAAGTGAGAAAGATTTAGGGTTTTAAGAGACGCAAAATGGGCGGGTCAAATATACCCGGATCCGGTTATATGGGGGGCACGATTCCATAGGAGAGTTTGGGATTGTATATATATACAATTTCTTATTTAAATTATCAATTGATCGCCAAACCTAATGTCTCTGTAGATGTTATTTTAATAAATAAACACGTAATCTTCATAAATTGTGTATCCCCAATTGGGTTTTAACTTGTAGATTGCTTGCTTCTTCACCCCTCTTGCTATCCCCGGCTCACTTCTATTTATTATTTATAATTTAGTATGATTCATAATCAGTTTCTTATAAAATGATTTTTTTTATATCAATTTGATATGTGGAGGTATAGTTATTCAAACAGACCTTTTAATCTCTTATTTAATACTATGATGATTTTGAATTTGCCTAAGACTTTATTATTATGATTCAAGTAGTCCTTTTAATCTCATCCAACTTTGACCATCAATAATAAAATCAGGAGTTACTATTTTACGGCGCATTCAGAATCCAAGGAACTTCGTATTCCTCGAGCATATAATACAGTTTGTGTTTTGGTGTTCAAAATTGTTCGAATAAGTTTTTACGAACACTTTTAAATTAAATTAATTACCTTTTTGGTGTTCAAACATAGTTGCTTAACCTCAACGATGATTTGTACAACCAAAGACATTAAGCAACAAGCTAGACAAGTTGTGTGGATACCAAACGATAAAAGTGGTTCAAAACTAAAGGTAAAAGAACCCGTCCGGTCAGGTGGCTTCCCCTTAGAAATATAGGGGTGTGATACTTTTTTTAACCACATTATCTAGCAATGGTGATTATAATCAACAAAAATGTTAGATATAAAAACATTCTTTGTGAGTGTGTAATAGATATTTTAAACTTAATAGCCAAAAACACAATTTTCTCCAATCCTTTTTTTTTTCATTCAGTAAACTATGTATATACTTTATTATGTGTTTAGGCCACTGCTGTATATAGTACTAGATTCGCCGCCGTCACATCGCGCAGGTTGCATTCTATGCTTGAGTCTTGTAAATTGTCATCGCCGTCGAACACGCATGTACAACATTATAAATTGTTGTCGCGTAGCATCGCGTTAACCGAAACGAATATCACTTTGTATTAGGATGGAGAGTTCGGATTTTTTAAACCTTCTCTATGCTTCTGGGTTTTCATGAATCTCTTTATATTTTTTATTGTTTCATTGGATCTTATTTGTAGGTTTGCTTTCCTTTATGTATTGTTTTCAGTTTTAAGGTACAATTTACTTTCATTGTCTTCATGTTTATATGTGTTTCTAAATTATTCTCGATATTATGGTCTCTTTTGGTTGTTTATATTATCATGCTTTAAGCGATATTGCTAATTATAAAAGTGACATGTTTCAACTTGAAAAGTCAAAGAAGTGAAATGATCTATTAGTATTTAGTTTTTAAAGTTTTTTACCCATTATTATTGAGGTTCAACTTATTCAATACTTGACCAATTTTGGCTTTGTATATTCTTGCATTTTTAAAGTCCATTAACAATTAATCACAAGCTCTAAAGGGCATATGAATTTGGAATTTTATGACCATAGTCTGGAATGTGAAGCACTTAAATCCAAATCCAATTACCATAGCTTCTTTGCCAAGTTTTTTTTTTACCAGTAGCATTGCTGACTTTTTTAGTTAACTTTTTTACCCATTACCAATTTCTCTTTAAGTAAACATTTTGAATTTAGATGACGATGAAGACTTTTAGTTAACACCTTGTTGACTTTTTTAGGTTACCCAGTCTGGATCCTGCACAACCATCAACAACTGAAGGCAAAACATGGAAAAACACCCATAAAACATGCTCAACACACCCAATTGAATTTACAGGGACAACTTTTACACAGAAGTCCCATACTTTCGTACACTTTGTAGCGAGATTCTACCAATGATTTTTGAAGATGATGGCATGAATTACCATTAGTAAACAGAATTGTAAACTACAATGACAGCCATGTTTGGTCTTTCTAATTTTTTGAATATGATGGCTTGTATTATCACTACTAGGACAGAATTGTAAAGTAGAATGGCAGACATCTAGGCATGTATGGCTATGAAAGTTAGGCTTATTTGTAAAGTATTGTTCTAATTGTATTCGTGTAACGTGTTGTAGTCTCAGTCTCTAAGCCCAACTAAATGACACCTGCTGCAATTAAAGTGAGATGTAGTCTATCTATTTTTTTCGCCTTCTAACCGAAATCAACACTAGATAAATTTACAAAAGAATATAATTCACAAAATCTGTGGTCGAATACGTAAATTCGGTCGCTTATAGTATAATTTGGATTTAAAACCTATAATTCATATAAGTTCGTTTTTCATTGTCCAATTTTACTTTACATGAAAACTAAAATCCATTATCACATCAAATTCTCCTCTCTAACTTTATAATCCCGTACAAAAGGAAATTATATTACGTCGGGTGTATATATTTATTAAGCCTATAGGTAAATTGACATAAACATCCACTCGATTCGATATGAACTTTACAAGACTCATGACAAAAATAGACTACATCCACTTGATTCGATATGAACTTTACCGCGTTAGATGATTGTCGCGGCCACCGAGTCACACTAACAGAAACGAATAAATGTCCCTTGGATCTTCATCTCTACTTCCATTTTAGTGTAGGTGTTACCTAAAATCTTAAATTAGTTTCAAAGCCTCTGTACTTCAATAACGTTAGTTATCTTTTGACATTTTATCTTCAATAATATTCGTTATTTGCGCCGTATCGTGCTAACAGTAACGAATACCACGTTGTAAATTTCTGTGCCCTCATAACGCGCCAACAAATGAAGAATAACACGCTATAAACTGTTACCGCCCCATGGCGCGGGTATCCCCCTAGTATATATACACACACACACACACATATATATATATATATATATATATATATATATATATATATATATATGAAATGAACGATAAAAAAAGAAAACAACACAATAGTCCCAAACCCGTCAACTTTGGCGCCATGTGGGTTTCATTTTTTTTTTGGTTTTGTTTTGGTACAAAAAGCCCCAACAACCACCTTTGCACCACCGTTACGCCACCATCGGACCACCGCAACACCACCATTTCACCACCAACGGCTAGCCCACCCGGCCACCTCCCATACGGTCTCAACGTTGCCCCTAACAATCGCCGTAAACCACCGAAACTAGCCCGTAAAAGGCCGCTTTACCTTTCGGGTCAAATTTTTAAAACTCTATATATTTCGATCGGGTCTACGAAGACATTCTCGCCTCTTTCGGTTCATCACCTAGACTAGTGCTAGAGGTAAAAGTCTAAACTTCTCAATTTAATAATTTTCGTTTTTCGTTGTTATATTAATAATCATCCAAAACGAGTCTTGACACTCCACCCACTAAGTATATATAATTGAACAAACCGTCCTAAATATTAAACTAACGTTAATATTTAAGCACTCGTGTCACAATATATATTTGACAATCGCTGTGAGGACTAAAAAGATTATAGACCAAGCGGTATAAAAAAACTTACTCGGGGACCGTCAAAGTGACACATTGGACTAAAAACATATAAACGAATATATTTTGGACATAAAATATAAGGGATATATTAGTGGCTATGTTAATTATAAAAATGTGTTTATTTTTATAAAACATATATATTTCTAAATGCCGAGCGTTTGAACTCATAATTAATAGCTAAGTGCTCATATTTTAGATCTCATTTACTTTAATAACTTGAAATATTTATTTAAAGTTATTAGAACCCGGTAATATTTAATGACTTAAATATTAGTTTTCATATCGTATTAGTTAACGGAATACTTATATATATAATATATTAATTCCAGACATTGGACCTAAAAATATACGGTGTTATATTTTGAACTTACTTAACGTGAAACTTATATATTGTTTTACATATATTTTCATAAAAGTGTTAAAAACACATCACACAAATATCTCATGTTAATATTTTATATTATTTAGGAAAAAACTATTTAAGATAACATAAACATAATAATATTTACGGAGATAAATATTAATTATCGCAATGATCATTTGCCAGATACTTGTGTCTTATAGCGGCAAAGCCAACGACTACATTTCTAAAAAGAATATAAAGACTTACATTTTTTCTATAGTCTTGAGAATATTAAAACATATATCATTTTTATAAGTTATATATATTTATTCACATAAATATTCCTGTGACTTGTATATAATTATTTGTCTATAATTATAAATTCGGACTTAAATATATATCCTGAACTTCAAATAATAAAATACTTTATTATTTGTCACAATGTTCGAAAATTGATTGAATATATACATTTTCATAATCTTAAATAATTATTTGATATATAATTATTTCTACAAGATATATATTTATTCGACTATAAATATATTCTTTAACCTAAATATTTATTTGAACGATAAATATTTCAAACGGGCTTCCAAACAATACAAACGAGAATGTTATGTCAAGTCTCGACTAGGATCATTGGATAACTAAACGTTATCCAAATTGAATGAAAGACCTAAAACATGCCTATTATTATTATTGATAATTAGACATCGGTTACTTGCTACATCCAAAGCGATACAACTTTCATCATCACCTTGATCAAGTGATGTTATATTTCTTCCTACATCCAAAACGTTATCCAAAGCTGTTATATTTCTTCCTATAATTCTTAAAATTTTCTCTTGACGCACCAACTTCCTCAAAACCACCAAAAATTTCTCTCATCATATTAAAATCTCTCGCAGGACCAACATTCATCCTAGACATGCTGTTAATGATCTGTTTATGCAAACGAGTCAGTTTCCTAGATGATACAATGAAATGCATGTCCTGCTCATCAACAAACTTTTTCACATGCCACCGGTTACATTCAAACACGACACACATCTCTGCCTTACATCCAATTCTTTTAGAGACACTAATTCTGGATGCTTTTTGCTTAGCAGTGTCATTAAGTGTGTCAACCTTCTTTTTTTATTAAAACCTTCTTGAGAACAAAGATACTGTTTCTGTGTGCTAACGCCAAATCGATCATACTTCACTGTAGACTTACGAACACTGAATCCAGAAAGTCTAGCATAATTCTGATAATAGTTACATGCATGCTCAAGCGAGACGAATAACGTTCCTTCATACGGTTTATTCTTCTCTGGCACATCAGGTATATAATATTTTATGCTAGAATTAGGTGAAGTCACCTCAATTCCAACAACCTTGTGCACATACACATCTATGAACAAAAAAAAATTCCAATAGACAAGAAAAAAATAAACATCATATCAGAACTCAAACATACACATATATAACATGAAAAAACACATATAATACAAAATCAAGTGCACAAAAAAATAAAATTCACTTCTAGTCTCCAATGAAAATCACAAAAAAATAATAATTTTCATTAAAAACGCCATTCTGTAAACATAAACAGAGAAATGTACTGTATGATCACAATACACGCATTATGTTTCATCGCTGATATATGAAAAATCGGATAACCTCTCCACATGAATCAACAAAAACAATATTAAAAACACCTAAAAAAACTAGAAAAAAACGATCTGGACATAAAAAAACTGTATATATAACATCTAAATTAC
The DNA here is from genome assembly GCA_039602395.1 of Deinandra increscens subsp. villosa. NCBI lineage: Eukaryota > Viridiplantae > Streptophyta > Magnoliopsida > Asterales > Asteraceae > Deinandra > Deinandra increscens. The sequence goes on along the minus strand of JBCNJP010000010.1, from coordinate 76,578,544 downwards.
TAACAAAAACATGTGACCTGCACAGGAAAAAACTGTGTATATAGACGTATTCAATCAATTCCTCCACAAAATCGAATCGCGAATGGAATAAAATACTCTATATCAATCACTGCATAACAATTTAACAGAATCAATAGAATGATGAAACTAAAAACGAAAACACAATACCTTCAATCGAGTTATCAGACGAATTCTCCATGGCAATTTTACTCGAAAACTATCAAACACTCTAATCACAGACGAACACTGATATATCACCGCTCTTCTAATACGAAAGATACTATAAAATCGCCTAAATTAGTTTCTGATCTCTTTCCATAAATTACGATGATGCAGTTACGCTACTAAAATGGGAGGGAAAACTTTAAAATGAATACTTGGACGATAATGCCCCTCCATGTGATTTAGATGGATAAATAATGATCTGATTAAAAAACATCAGATGGAGGGGCAGGATTAATCTGCAATAGATGTAATGAAATTTAAGGATGTAATTTACCCCAAATCTATATATATATATATATATATATATATATATATATATATATATATATATATTGTTTTGGTCAAAAATTGCACGAGGCAATCTCGTATTCCAAACTTAGAATGTGGGGTGAGGTGCCAAGAAGTCTGGTTCAAAGGTAAAGAAAAAGTAATGCAAATGACACGATGATATACGAGGGAAACCCGGAATCCTGAGAGTTGCCTCTGAGAATCCCAGTAAAAACCTCGGGAGCCGGCTCAAAGCGCCTGCTACCTAAAGCTTTTATAAAGTAAGAATTCGATTACAGTGGTGGAGACGATGATCGAAGGCTAAGTGTTACAATATTCAGAGTGTCGTGTGTTGTGTTGTGTTGTGTTGTGTTGTGTTTCCTAATTCGATCATGTCCCATTTATAGCTACAAACAGAAATAACTAATTATCCGAGAAATCAGGGATCCTCTTGACCACGTCCATTAGCCGTTTGAGGAAGTTCACCACTCAGTCCACGTTCGTTAATGCCACGTCAGCGCTAATTGACCGATTCCTTAGGAAGGTTAAACCTTGCTTACCTGCCATTGAAATTAATCACGTGGCTATTAGCAAGTAAAGGATATTTAAATTAATAACAAATAACGTAACCTGTCGAGAATCCTTGGGATTCCCGGATTCCTGCATGATCAAGCTTCTCAGCCGGGTGCTTGGAATTTGACCCATAACAATTGCCCCTGAATTTCGCGGGTGTTCGATAAAGGATAACAGCTGTGAAATTCAAATCGTTTCAAAATAATCTGCATGCCCACGTGGACGGCCGAGATCTAAGATACCCTTTTTGATTTGACGGCTTACACTCTCCCCCATACGAGATTTCCGTCACACCTCGCTGCCTTAAATACACCATTTATTTTGCTTAAATATTATGAATGGTATGGTAGGTTTGACCAACACTTGTCGTTTTATTTGCAAAAATAGTTTTTTCGTTGACTTGAATAAAGTATATGCTTGGGTTCCACAAATAGAATATTAAAGTATAAAAGAATCTTTCTTGAATCCACTACCTTAATGGATCCAAAACAAACCTTTTACTCATAAAAGAATGTCGCATGTTCAGATTTTGTAGGACCCAAAGCATAAAGTATGTTGAAAGATAAGGCCCTTCAATTCTCCTTTCTTTCTGATCAGGATTCCCAATTCCTTAGGATTCCCAAACCTGTTAAAAAGGACTTCGAATAATAAGTCAAAATTACTCGCGTTTTTAATCTTCTCCCGACTGGGATCCAATAGGTTTTAAATTTCAAGTTAAACACTGGGGACAAGCCCAAAGAAACTGGGGTTATTCCCGATAACACTGGGGACAAGCCCGAAGATACTGGGGTTAAACCCAAACAAGCTGGGGACGAGCCCGAAGAAACTGGGGTAAAACCCATCTTAGTGACATGAAAATGTCAAACCAATTGTTAGGAAACTGGGGTTAATCCCACTTAGTGACATGAAAATGCCAAACCAATCGTTAACACGTAAGCGTTAAAAACCTTAGGAATCCACTCAGAAGCCTCCAGTGACAAGATTATCAGCCACCCTTAAGAATGGACTGGTCCGGCCACCTTGAGCAACCTGAGGGATTACTTGCGCTCCAGGCGAGGGTCGTGCGTCACAGGCGTTTACCCAAACTTGAGAAAGGTGAATACCTTTAAACCTTAGAAGATGTGCTGGACATCTTAAACAGAGAAGAGGTGGCCAGCCTCTGACTGGGGATAAACCCAAAAAACTGTTGTATAACTTCCAACCTTCTGCAAAACACTTGAATGCTTGGTGAAGGGTGGGTGTCAGCCTTGCTGACACCACTCCGATGCTTAAGTTAGTAATGGTTAAAAAGAAATTGATAAAGCGAATTGAAATTGGATTAGTATACTTACCTGGATTGCTGACTGGGTGAAAATCCGGGTGAGAATCCTGATAGGATCCCTACATAAAATAGGCTTTCAGATGGATAGCATTCCAAGCTCTCGGTAATAAGTCTCCTTCTAAGTTCATTAGTCTATATGCCCCTTTTCCTTCTTCGGATTCCACTAGATAGGGTCCTTCCCATTTGGGCGCCAACTTCCCATCAGCCGGATTGGTCGTATTCTGAAATGCTTTCCTCAATACCAAGTCTCCAACCTGAAATCGCCTGAGCCTGATATTCTTATTATATGACCTTGCTATCCTTTGCTGGTATGACGCCATTCTGACTTTGGCAAGATCCCTGAGTTCTTCTACCGTTTCAAGATCCTGAAGTAGATTCTCAGAGTTATTCTGGGAATCCTGGAGCGTAACTCTTGCTGTAGGAATCACCATTTCAGTAGGGATGACGGCTTCTGCCCCAAATACCAAGGAAAAAGGCGTTTGGCCAGTTGCATTCTTGGAAGTCGTCCTATCTGCCCAAAGAACAAATGGAAGTTCTTCAGCCCATCTTCCTTTCTTGGAACCCAATTTCTTTTTCAAGTTATTGATGATGATTTTGTTGCTGGATTCCGCTTGACCGTTGGCTTGAGGATGTACTGGTGTTGAAGTGATCATCTTTATCCCCCAACTCTCACAGAAGCTCGTAGTCCTCTTGCCAATAAACTGGGAGCCATTATCACATACAATTTCTGCTGGGATCCCAAACCTTGTTAGGATATTCCTCTTGATAAACGAGATAACCTCCTTTTCCCTAACTTGAACGTAGGCTTCTGCTTCTATCCATTTGGAAAAGTAGTCGGTCATTGCAAGCATAAAGACTTTTCCTCCGGGTGCCTTGGGCAGCTTCCCAACTATATCCATCCCCCACTTCATAAACGGCCAAGGTGAGACAATGGGGTGCAACGGCTCAGCTGGTTGATGGAGAATATTGCTATGTCTTTGGCATGCATCGCACTTTTGTGAGAAGTCCATAGCATCCTTCTTCATAGTTGGCCAGTAATAACCAGTTCTGAGGATCTTGGAAAACAATGCTCTTCCACCGGTATGATTTCCACAATCTCCCGCATGGATATCTTGAACTACTTGGAGCGCCTCAGGTTTCTCAAGACACCTTAAGTAAGGACCTGCAAGAGACTTTCTATATAGAGTATTATTTAAAATAATGTAAGGAATTACCTTCGTGCGGAAGGCTCTGGGATTCTCGTTTTTAGGAATTTCCCCACTTTGAATATACTTTATAATAGGGGAGGTCCAGGATTCCAAGACCTTCTCAGGATCCTGAATTTCCATAGAATCCTCGCAGTCCACCTTATTGGATTCCTGAGCCGAAATAGCTGGAGTCAAAACATGAGTGATTGGGATCTTGACATCCTCTGGAATTTTGAGAGATGAGGCCAAGTTAGCCAAGGCATCGGCTTCCGAGTTCTCCTCCCTTGGAACCTGAACTATATTGAAAGTTTCAAATTTTAAAGACAAATCTTTTACAACATCAAGATACTTCGAAAGTTTCTCTCCTTTGGCTGCATAAGATCCATTGAAATGGTTAGCAAGTAATAAGGAATCAACATAGACTTGTATACACCTGATTCCCATGCCCCTAGCAATCTGTAAACCTGCAATAAGCGCCTCATACTCGGCTTCGTTGTTAGTAGCCTGGAATTCACAAGAAATAGACGAGGGTAAGATGTCTCCCTGGGGTGATTTTAGTAGGATTCCGAGGCCCGTGCCTCTGACATTGGAAGCCCCATCCGTATATAGGATCCAAGGCTCCTCAAGTTCATCAAGCTTCCTGACTTCCTCATCGGCTTCCGGGAGGATGTCACTGCTGAAGTCTGCTACAAAATCAGCTAAGGCCTGTGACTTGATAGCCGTTCTGGGCTCGTATTGTATGTCATAAGCACTGAGTTTGACTGCCCATTTCGCTAACCTGCCAGACATCTCAGGCTTCCTGAGCACTGCCTTAATAGGATAGTTAGTTCTTACAATAATAGTATGAGTCTCAAAATAATGTCTTAATTTAGTGGATGCCATGATTAAAGCTAAAATAAGTTTCTCAAGATAGGAATACCTGGATTCTGCATCAAGCAGTGTTTTACTTACATAGTACACAGGGTGTTGCTGCCCTTCATGATCTTTGACGAGGACTGCACTGACTGAGCTTCCTGAGACTGCTAAGTACAGGGTTAGAGGCTCCCCATCTATTGGCTTCATCAATAGAGGAGCCGATGAGAGATATTCCTTTAACGACTTGAGAGCCTCCTCATGCTTTTCATTCCACTCGAACCTTTTATTTTTTCTCAGAATCTCATAAAAATCTTTACTTTTTTCTGAGGATCTGGATATGAATCTGTTCAAAGCTGCTATTCTTCCGGTCAATTTCTGAACATCCTTAATTGTTGTAGGAGATTTCAGATTTAGAATGGCTTTAATTTGCTCAGGACTGGCTTCAATTCCTCTTTCCGTTACCATATAACCCAAGAACTTTCCAGCTCTGACCCCAAAGTGACACTTAGAAGGATTCAGCTTCATGTTGTAATGATCCAGGATATCAAATGCCGTTTGGAGATCCCTATGGTGATCTTCTGTTTTCTTGGATTTCACTACCATGTCATCGATATAGACTTCCATAGTGTCTCCCAGTTGGTCTTTGAACATCATGTTTACAAGTCTCTGATAGGTGGCACCTGCATTTCGAAGTCCAAAAGGCATCGCAGTATAACAATAGATACCTGTTGGGGTCATGAAGGCGGTGTGCTCCTGATCACAAGGTTCCATCTGAATTTGCTGGAATCCTGATGAGGCGTCCATAAAGGTGAGCATCTCGTGTCCTGCGGTAGCATCCACCATAGCATCGATATGTGGCAATGGGAAAGGATCCTTGGGACAAGCCTTGTTTAGATCAGTGTAATCCACGCAGACTCTCCACTTCCCATTCTTCTTCTATACCACGACCACGTTTGCTAGCCATTTAGGATACTTGACTTCCCGAATCATTTTTGTCTTGAGAAGCTTGTTAACCTCTTCTTGTATGATAGTGTTGGTTTCTGGAGCGAACTTCCTTCTTTTTTGCTGGATTGGCCTGAAAGTAGGATCCAAACCAAGTTTATGGGTTATAACGTTAGTAGGAATACCTGTCATATCTTCATGTTTCCATGCAAAGGTTGCCCTTCTGTTGGTGAGAAGCCGGATCAATTCTTGTTCGGTATCCCTGGGAATATCAGTTCCTACTAGCACCTTCACTTCAGGATCCTCAGGATCAATCTGAACTTCCTTCACATCTAATTCTTTTTCTTCCTGAAGTTGAAGTGCCAGTTTCTTTGATTGCTATGCTGAGTTAAGCTTAGCTGCTTTTCTCATTGAAGTGAGATAGCAGTTCTTGGCTTCTTGTTGGTCGCTCTCTATCCGAACAACTCCCCAGGATGTTGGGAATTTGATGCACTGGTGGTAGGTTGATGGTACAACTTTCATTTCATGAATCCAGGGCCTACCTAAAATAACATTGCAACAAGAGAGTGAGTCAATAACACAAAATTTTTGAACACAGTTTATCCCTTCGATATAAATAGGAAGCCGGATATCCCCAATCGTATTCTTAGTTTCTCCACTGAATCCAACAAGGACTGAGGATCTTGGAATTATGTCGCCTTCTGGTATGTTCATCTTTTTCAATGCTTCCAGATGAATGATATTTACTGAGCTTCCGTTATCCACCAGAATCCTGCGTACAACACAGTTAGCAATATGTAAAGTAATGACTAAACTATCATGATGGGGATCCTGGATGTCGCTTCTGTCGGACTCGTCAAACGAGATAAGCTTTTCTTCAGTTAAACGTGAAGTCTTCGTAGGCTTCTCATTCTTCTCATTCTTTGACTGTTTAACATGCTTCCTTGCAGACGAGTAAGAGGTTCCACATATGTCTGAGCCTCCTGATATGAAATGAATAATTGGAGCATCCGGAGGCGGAGAAGCTGCTCGCTGTTGGGACTTCTCGGGTTCCTGAGTTCGGCTCTTCTTCCTGCCGAGAAGTTCTTTGAGATGCCCCTTGCTCAACAAATACCCAATCTCTTTCCTGAGTGCAATGCATTCATCGGTGAGATGCCCGAAATCCTCATGGAAGGCACACCATTTAGATTTGTCCTTCCAGGATCCCTGTTTGTCACCTTTCTTGGGCCATCTTGCCTTTTCTCCTAAGTCCTGCATAGCACACATTAGACCGGCAATATCACAAGAGAAACAATATTCAGAAATTTTAGGATATTCTTCATTGTCCTCTTCTTCGTCTACAGCATTGATCCTTTGATTATCTCCTCGAGAGTACGGTTTGGAGTTATAATATTTCCCGGAAGATTCAGACTTCCTGGAATTTCGATCATTCCTCGCAGCTTCTTCTCTTTGATGAATTATCTTGTCATCCTCTAGGCGAATGAACCTCAGAGCCCGACTTCTTACTTCATCGAGGTTCCTGCATGGGGTCATAACCAAATCGTCATAGAATCGGGAATCCTTAGAGAGTCCCATTTTGAACGCTTCCACAGCAGCCGCCATGTCCAAATTTGGAATCTCAAGGGATTCCCGGCCAAATCTGGATATATAATCCCTAAGGGGTTCCGATGGCTTCTGGACCACTCGGTAAAGATCACCTGTGAGTTTCTCAAAAGTTCTGTTGCAAGAAAACTGATTATTAAATAAATTAACTAAATGAGAAAACGAAGTTATAGTATTGGGAGGAATACTCAGTAGCCATTTCATGGCTGGTCCTGTCAAAGTTGAACCAAAGCCTTTGCAAAGACAGGCTTCCTTGATATCAGCGGGGATTGGGTTGATTTCCATCCTCTCTCTATAGTGAGCCACATGCTCTTCGGGATCCGTCGTTCCATCGTATAATTTCATGCTGGGGGTCTGGAAACGCTTCGGAATCTCCACATCACATATGGGCCGTGTAAACCTTGATATCCTGTGACTCTCTAGAGGGACTTCAGGAATGGGCTTGATGATTCCCGGGACGCTAGCTATCATCTCTTTGAGTTTATGGAGTTCCCTGGCAAGTTGAGGTGGAATCCCTGTGTCCTGCATCATAGTTGTGTTAGGCAGATTATAACTAGGGTTAGGAATTCTCCCTGCATATGTGTCCCTGGTTCTGGGACTGAGCTCTTGTCGTGAGTTTCTGAATACTGGAATCTCGGTTGTTTCAGGATTCTGCATAGGGATAAAATCTCCTTGGTGGACTTCTGAGGGTCTTGCAGGACCGGCGTCTGAGATGACGAATGGATCAGTATAGCGGTATCCTTTGGGCTCCTTAGCCTTGGGACGAGGCTGAGAAGCAGAATACTCCCGGTCCCCCATTGGTTGGGATTCCCAGAAATCGTAATCACGCGACTTCGAGGATTCCTGATAATAGCTTTCCGGGATCCCAGACACCTGCTTCTGATGACTGACGATTGGAGGGCACGTTGTGAAAGTTGCCGAGGAGCCTTTATTGGCGGCAGTTGATGCCCTTGTTTTGAGACGATCTTTGGCCAGGGATCCCGACACACCAAAGTCAAGATTCCTGGGATATAAAGGGCTTTCTTCATCGACCGAGCCTCTAGATTTCTTAAGCTCCTCAAGCTCTTTCATCACTTGTTTAGTGGTTCTTTCCTGCTGCTCCACTTGAGATTTCATCTATTGAATCAAAGCAAAAATATCATGGTTAGTAATAACAGGATCAATACGCTCACCCTGAGATCCCGAGAAAACAGGAATTTGCGGTCCTTTCTGTTTCGCTACATCTCTCCTTGGGATGGGAGGAAGTGACGCGCTAACTGCTGGCATGAACACTCCAGTCTCCCTCGGCTGGTTTTCAGAGGAGGACATCGTGTTGATCTTGCTTATGCCCGAAGATCCCGCGGATACTGATGAAGTTTTCATCTAGGACGACATTGTAGCGATCGAAAACGTAGGATATGATAGAGTAAATGAAGTTTTGCACCGTTTCGCCCCACGGTGGGCGCCAAACTGTTTTGGTCAAAAATTGCACGAGGCAATCTCGTATTCCAAACTTAGAATGTGGGGTGAGGTGCCAAGAAGTCTGGTTCAAAGGTAAAGAAAAAGTAATGCAAATGACACGATGATATACGAGGGAAACCCGGAATCCTGAGAGTTGCCTCTGAGAATCCCAGTAAAAACCTCGGGAGCCGGCTCAAAGCGCCTGCTACCTAAAGCTTTTATAAAGTAAGAATTCGATTACAGTGGTGGAGACGATGATCGAAGGCTAAGTGTTACAATATTCAGAGTGTCGTGTGTTGTGTTGTGTTGTGTTGTGTTGTGTTTCTAATTCGATCATGTCCCATTTATAGCTACAAACAGAAATAACTAATTATCCGAGAAATCAGGGATCCTCTTGACCACGTCCATTAGCCGTTTGAGGAAGTTCACCACTCAGTCCACGTTCGTTAATGCCACGTCAGCGCTAATTGACCGATTCCTTAGGAAGGTTAAACCTTGCTTACCTGCCATTGAAATTAATCACGTGGCTATTAGCAAGTAAAGGATATTTAAATTAATAACAAATAACGTAACCTGTCGAGAATCCTTGGGATTCCCGGATTCCTGCATGATCAAGCTTCTCAGCCGGGTGCTTGGAATTTGACCCATAACATATATATATATATATATATATATATATATATATATATATATATATATATATAAGGGAGATGATCATTTGAGAACCAATTGAGTTTGAGAACTAAAAAGAACCATTCTAAGCCACTAGTTTATATATATGGAAAAACCCCCATGAATTATAGTGGTCCCCACCTGAAATTAGTGGTTGAGATATAGTTCTCAAAAGTTCTCAAAATTAAAAGTTCTCATTTGAACCTAACCCTATATATTATATATATATATATATATATATATATATATATATATAGGGTTAGGTTCAAATGAGAACCAATTGGTTTTGAGAACTTTTGAGAATCATTCTGTGCCACTAATTTTCAGGGGGGGATCACTCAAATTCATGGGGGGTTTCCATATATATAAACTAGTGGCTGAGATTAGTTATTTTTAGTTCTCAAACCCAATTGGTTCTCAAATGATCCTCTCCCTATATATATATATATATATATATATATATATATATATATATATATATATAGAGAGAGAGAGAGAGAGAGAGAGAGAGAGGTGAGTTATTCTACATCCACAAAATACTCTACATTCACCCTCTTTTTCACAAAAAACACCAAAAAAACACTTTTTAACATTTTTTTTTGAAAAAACTACACCTCTAATCGGTAAATTAGCTTTCTTGGACACTTTTTTTTTTTAAATTTTTGTGGTGTTTTTTTTCGGTTTATTTTTTTTTTCAAAAAAGCAACAAAAAAACACTTTTTTAATTAATTTTTTTTTTCTAAAAACACCATTCTTCTAGACGCATCAAAACACACATTTTTTTGAAACTTTTTTGATATATTTTTTTTGTATTTTTTGGCGTTTTTTTTTTGAAAAATATAATAAAAACGCCATATTTTTTTTTTAAAATGTGTTCCAGAAAGAATATATAGCGATTTGACATATGATGTTTTTTTAAATTTTTTTAAAAGAAAGTGTTTTTTGGTGTTTTTTTTGAAAAAAAAGGAGTGGATGTAGAGGATGTAGGGAATTTGTGGATGTACTCTACCCCAATTCTATATATATATATATATATATATATATATATATATATATATATATATATATATTAATATAGGGTTAGGATCTTGCGAAAACACATCTTTTTGTGAAAGCTGCGAAAACACATATTAAAACTCACGTAACTTTTTCATATGTTAACGATTATTCATAAAATTTGCGCCAAAAGTCTTAGAATTACGTTATCTTTAAATCTGGAGCAAAATATTAAAAAAAACTGAACGTTTTTTTTTCGCTGTGATGCACATGTGCATCATATAATTAAAAAAAGTTATAAAATGTTATTTTTTTTCTTTAAATCTAAAGATAACACAACTATAAGATTTAGGGTGCAATTTCTTTTTAAACCTATTAATGTATATCACATGTATGAGCGTTTTTTTGGTATGATGCACATGTGCATCATTCAACAAAAACGTAAAAAAATGATGAAAATATATGACATATGGTGCGACTAAGAAAAATAAAATATTAACTCATACTAAAAGTATAAGTTTTTTTTGTGATGCACATGTGCACCACACAAAAAAAATTAAAAAAAATAAAAAAAAGCGTTAAGTTTTTTAAAACTTTTATAGGATTAAAGATAATATATTTTTAAGACTTTTGGTGCAAATTTTTTTAAAAAAATATTAACGTATGAAAAAGTTATGTAGGTTTTAAGATTTGTTTACGCAGTTCTCACAAAAAAAGGGTGTTTTCGCAGGATCCTTCCCCTATTAATATATACATATATATATATATATATATATATATATATATATATATATATTTTTCCGGATCACTCATATTTTTGTTTTAAGATCTTGACTTCGCAGTATTGTATAGAACTAAAAATATTCTTCCCGAATATTTTCTAACTATACATTTAATTAACTAAATCGCAGTTAAATAAATTTGTAACACACTTAAATTATTTGAATAATAAAATAATAACCTGAAATTTGAGATCGTCACATTATCCCCCAATTAATGAAATTTCGTCCCGAAATTTAGATGAAAACGTAACTGATTAATGCATAGAGAGGGGTATTTCTTTTTCATGTGATCTAGGCTCTCCCATGTAAACTCCGGTCCTCGCCTGGAGTTCCATCGGACTTTGACCAGCTTGACACGACTACGCCTTGTCTTGTGGATCTTTGAAAAGTCGTGAGCGTCAGATCGTCTAATCGATCTAGCTTAAACGGATACAAAACAAGTAATTATGTCACACCCCGAGAATCGCTGAATGTGGGCATGTGACTGATTTGGCATCATGGTCATGGTTATGAGTGATTGACATCTAAGTGAACGTTTTGAAAAGTCATTTGTGTTTCAAAAACATACGTCTTAAACATTTATTTAAATATTTAAAACAGTGGCAACGGAAAATAGTAGTGGAAATACATGTTAAGTTTTAAGGACAACGTTATGAGATTTTAAATCATGACAACTCTAAGGTGTAATGTGACTAAATCTCCCAAGTGAAATGCATGAACACGCGACAAGCAGACCATGATATGAGACAAGCAGGATCTATGCAGAAAGACATTGAATTGAATCCTTAATCACCTGAGAATTCAAGAAATTTAAAAAAGTCAACAGAATTGTTGGTGAGTTCACGGGTTTGATGACACATGAAAATGTTTGAACAGTGTTTGAATCAATGTTTGAAACAATGTTTGAAATGGGTGGCCGTCATGATATTATTTTTGTTGACTCTGATGTTGTAAAGATCAAGCATGAACCTTGAATTCAAAACTAACTGTTTACCCACTCCTAGTGTCCAACCCCATGTACACCGAATGACCAGAATAACTAATGTACCCCTTGACTATTTCCGTGGAGTCAGGACTGGAGCGACCAAGTCGGGGCAGGGTCGTCAACCCAAATAGATCTATTCACAAGTTATCGTTTCGAATGAACTAATTGAATTCAATTAATAGTGGGACTTAGGCATATAACATGAATCAACATGAATACACAGATTGGGGTTTATGAAAAGAACATGCAATCAGTACGTCTTACAGAAAGCATAATATCAGACAAAATGAAATTTGAAAGGCATTCATTGAATTCACCCCCATAATTTGAAATCAGAAAAGTAAAAGGGGCCGTGAAACTCACTTGATATGAAGATGGTCTGACAGATATGAATTGAATGAAGTAACCTAGCAAGCGTCTACAATGTAATATTAAGACGTCTTAGGGGTCTGGCTTTATGGGTTAGTGAATACATCACCCCATGTTCAAGGTTAAGTCTCGACTGTTATTACCCGATGACAGAGATGGAAATCCTAGGATATTATTTATTGGCTAATAAATAATATTAAAGTTGATGGAATTTATTATTTATTTGAATAAATAATAATTGAATTTTCGCATTTGAAATATATATCGAATAATATACGTTATTTTTCATAAATCGTCACGAAAATGTAAATATTTAATTTGTTAAATATTTGTAAGGTTTTGAACCCTTTTGTTTAATAAATAAAATCTTTCATTTATTAAATGCATGAACACGCGGCAAGCAGACCATGATATGAGACAAGCAGGATCTATGCAGAAAGACATTGAATTGCATCCTTAATCACCTGAGAATTCAAGAAATTTAAAAAAGTCAACAGAACAGTTGGTGAGTTCACAGGTTTGATGACACATGAAAATGTTTGAACAATGTTTGAATCAATGTTTGAAACAATGTTTGAAATGGTTGGCCGTCGACTCTGATGTTGTAAAGATCAAGCATGAACCTTGAATTCAAAACTAACTGTTTACCCACTCCTAGTGTCCAACCCCATGTACACCGAATGACCAGAATAACTAATGTACCCCTTGACTATTTCCGTGGAGTCAGGACTGGAGCGACCAAGTCGGGGCAGGGTCGTCAACTCAAATAGATCTATTCACAAGCTATCACTTCGAATGAACTAATTGAATTCAATTAATAGTGGGACTTAGGCATATAACATGAATCAACATGAATACACAAATTGGGGTTTATGTAAAGAACATGTAATCAATACGTCTTACAGAAATCATAATATCAGACAAAAAGAAATTTGAAAGGCATTCATTGAATTCTCCCCCATAATTTGAAAACAGAAAAGTAAAAGGGTCCGTGAAACTCACTTGATATGAAGATGGTCTGACAGATATGAATTGAAGGAAGTAACCTAGCAAGCGTCTACAATGTAATATTAAGACGTCTTAGGGGTCAGGCTTTATGGGTTAGTGAATACATCACCCCATGTTCAAGGTTAAGTCTCTACTGTTATTACCCGATGACAGAGATGGAAATCCTAGGATATTATTTATTGGCTAATAAATAATATTAAAGTTGATGGAAACTATTATTTATTTGAATAAATAATAATTGAATTTTCACATTTGAAATATATATCGAATAATATACGTTATTTTTCATAAATCGTCACGAAAATGTAAATATTTAATTTGTTAAATATTTGTAAGGTTTTGAACCCTTTTGTTTAATAAATAAAATCTTTCATTTATTAAATGCATGAACACGCGGCAAGCAGACCATGATATGAGACAAGCAGGATCTATGCAGCAAGACATTGAATTGCATCCTTAATCACCTGAGAATTCAAGAAATTTAAAAAAGTCAACAAAACTGTTGGTGAGTTCACAGGTTTGATGACACATGAAAATGTTTGAACAGTGTTTGAATCAATGTTTGAAACAATGTTTGAAATGGTTGGCCGTCGACTCTGATGTTGTAAAGATCAAGCATGAACCTTGAATTCAATACTAACTGTTTACCCACTCCTAGCGTCCAACCCCATGTACACCGAATGACCAGAATAACTAATGTACCCCTTGACTATTTCCGTGGAGTCAGGACTGGAGCGACCAAGTCAGGGCAGGGTCGTCAACCCAAATAGATCTATTCACAAGCTATCGCTTCGAATGAACTAATTGAATTCAATTAATAGTGGGACTTAGGCATATAACATGAATCAACATGAATACACAGATTGGGGTTTATGAAAAGAACATGCAATTAGTACGTCTTACAGAAATCATAATATCAGACAAAATGAAATTTGAAAGGCATTCATTGAATTCTCCCCCATAATTTGAAAACAGAAAAGTAAAAGGGGCCGTGAAACTCACTTGATATGAAGATGGTCTGACAGATATGAATTGAATGAAGTAACCTAGCAAGCGTCTACAATGTAATATTAAGACGTCTTAGGGGTCTGGCTTTATGGGTTAGTGAATACATCACCCCATGTTCAAGGTTAAGTCTCGACTGTTATTACCCGATGATAGAGATGGAAATCCTAGGATATTATTTATTGGCTAATAAATAATATTAAAGTTGATGGAATTTATTATTTATTTGAATAAATAATAATTGAATTTTCGCATTTGAAATATATATCGAATAATATACGTTATTTTTCATAAATCGTCACGAAAATGTAAATATTTAATTTGTTAAATATTTGTAAGGTTTTGAACCCTTTTGTTTAATAAATAAAATCTTTCATTTATTAAATGCATGAACACGCGGCAAGCAGACCATGATATGAGACAAGCAGGATCTATGCAGAAAGACATTGAATTGCATCCTTAATCACCTGAGAATTCAAGAAATTTAAAAAAGTCAACAGAACAGTTGGTGAGTTCACAGGTTTGATGACACATGAAAATGTTTGAACAATGTTTGAATCAATGTTTGAAACAATGTTTGAAATGGTTGGCCGTCGACTCTGATGTTGTAAAGATCAAGCATGAACCTTGAATTCAAAACTAACTGTTTACCCACTCCTAGTGTCCAACCCCATGTACACCGAATGACCAGAATAACTAATGTACCCCTTGACTATTTCCGTGGAGTCAGGACTGGAGCGACCAAGTCAGGGCAGGGTCGTCAACCCAAATAGATCTATTCACAAGCTATCGCTTCGAATGAACTAATTGAATTCAATTAATAGTGGGACTTAGGCATATAACATGAATCAACATGAATACACAGATTGGGGTTTATGAAAAGAACATGCAATCAGTACGTCTTACAGAAATCATAATATCAGACAAAATGAAATTTGAAAGGCATTCATTGAATTCTCCCCCATAATTTGAAAACAGAAAAGTAAAAGGGGCCGTGAAACTCACTTGATATGAAGATGGTCTGACAGATATGAATTGAATGAAGTAACCTAGCAAGCGTCTACAATGTAATATTAAGACGTCTTAGGGGTCTGGCTTTATGGGTTAGTGAATACATCACCCCATGTTCAAGGTTAAGTCTCGACTGTTATTACCCGATGACAGAGATGGAAATCCTAGGATATTATTTATTGGCTAATAAATAATATTAAAGTTGATGGAATTTATTATTTATTTGAATAAATAATAATTGAATTTTCGCATTTGAAATATATATCGAATAATATACGTTATTTTTCATAAATCGTCACGAAAATATAAATATTTAATTTATTAAATATTTGTAAGGTTTTGAACCCTTTTGATTAATAAATAAAATCTTTCATTTATTAAGGTTCAAACGCGTGTGTTATACCGCGCGTCAATACACGGTATTTGTCGCGTTTTATGAAAAGAATTTTGACACTTGAAAATATGTCCACTTGTGCGAAGAAATGTTTCCAAAAATACAAGAAGTTATATTTTGGTAAAATTAAGTGTCGGTTTGTCCGGTAGTTAGCCGGTTTCACCGGTTTGACCGTTTTGACTTGTTTTATGACTTTTTAAGTTTCCTTAACACTTAGGATTTGTTAATAGACTTGTTTTAATGTGGTTTAGGGTCTTAAGTTGCCAAGTGTGCCGGTGGGAGTTTAACTTGTAAAAATTGACATTTTCGAGTTACCGAAAGTTACCGTTTTGGTCCGGTTCACTTCTAAAACATGTTTTTCCATTTTTGAACTTTAGGAAACATTTTTACATGTCAAAATAAGCATGTTTTATGTTATGGACCAGATTCAGTTTTTATTCAAAAGTAAGTTATATTTTTCGTCGAAAAGTCGTATTACGGTATCCGATTGTTCCGTTTTTAAGTGTTTAACTTCTCGAATCGTTTTGTAAGTTTAAAACACAAACTTGGCAGCCCTAAATCATCCATTAGAAGTCCTAAGTGGTCATTTGTTGGTCACAAGGGTTTTTACTTAATTTCTTTATGAAGATGAATGATATTTTTATCATAAAAGTTTCATTTTTACATTTCTTTGAATTTTCATGATCCAATCTTTAAACAACACTTTTTATTACTAAAAACCATCTTATAACATGTTTGGTTCCAGATTTGAAGTTAAAGTCATTAGATGTTTTCAAGATTGCAAAATATATATGTTTTATGGTAACTACATTTTTATGACACATAAAATGAGTGTCATCTCTTACCACTTTTTACATAGTATATATTTCATCTAAAACTTTATTTCCAAACATTATATTTATGAATTTTCCACCAAATCAAACATACTAAATTATTTAAAACTTATAATATGTTACGATTTATAAACTTTGTCACCAATGTAAAGCCTCTTAACATAAGCATACATGTTATGTTAATATTTTTCTAAGTAATTTGTTCAAACAATATTCTAGTTTCCATCAAAGGCATATATTGCTACTAACATTCAAGGTTGCTAGTAAGTCATCCAACAATACAATCAAGACTTAGATCATGAACTTGATATTGTAAAATTTTGTGATAAGAAATATAGAAATAATCAAGAAAGTAACGAGTTCCTCACTTAGTCGTAAACCGGATCGGTAAATGACTTGATGGGTTGTTGATTATGCTTCCGATTTAGCTCCTAAACCCACCCTTGATCTTTGATTAGGACGATGATGATGAAGGAATGAAAGAATCATCATGGATTATGTCAAGAAACCAAGAGGTTAGAAAGGTTGTTTATGAGAGAAACTAGAAAGGAAATGAGAGAAAGATGATGAAATAAGTATAAGAAATGGATTACCTTGACTAGAGATGTGTTTAGAAGCTTATATTAAGTGTTGGAATGGTAGAAATCTATGGTGGTGGTGGCGGTTTGAATGTAGGCCGAGAGAAAGAGAGTATGAGATGGGAGAAAGTGTTTGTTGTTCTTGAATGTGCTTAAGGGTGAAGTGAAGGTTGGGTTAAGTAAATAAGATGGTTCAAGAGGTGTTTGGATTCGATTATATGTGAGCCGATGGGGGCTGGTCCGAACCGAGAAGAAGGGAGGAAAAGAGAGGGGCTTATGTCTTGGCCTTGAACCACTTGGAGCCACACTTGTAATGGTTAAAACGTGATCAAATGGTGGTGGTTAGAAGAGTTAGAAACCGGCCAAAGAGAAGGGTGGACAAAGAGACAAGTTGGTGGCTAAGGGAGACATGCTTGTTGGTTGTGTAAGTGGTCAATTCTATTACCCAATGGTTCTTGATTTTGTATTGTACTTATGAGACATTGGTGTCTCATATCAAGGTTACAAAGCATGGGCTCTAGGGACAATTTGCATTAGCCATGTGGTGATTTAAACCAACTCAAATGAGGTTGGTTAGGAATGAGTTCGGTTAAAACCGGATGGAGATAAAGAAAAGGAACCGGAAAAAGAAAAGAAGGAAAGAAGGGAGAAGGGGGATCGAACTCGGGAACAAAGGAAAGAAAAGAGAGAGGAACGGGCTCGGCCCAAAAGGAAAAAAAGAGATGGGCCGGTTGGGCCTGTGGGCCGGAAGGAAAAGAAGAGGAAACGGGCCAAGGGTTGCGGGCCGGCGGGTTGCGCCGCAAGGAAGAAAAGAAAAGAAAAGAGAAAGAGATTGGGCCGGTAGGCCCACTGGGCTCATTGGGCTGAACCGGGTCTCGGGTCGCGTCGAGTTGAGTCCGGGTCGATCCAACGAGTCCAACGACACTTCGTTTGAGTCAAAAGGAGTGAAAAGTCGGTTTTTGACTCGAGAACGGATGATTTATATATAAATATAAATCAATAAAAAAAATAAATGAATAAGTGTGGCGTTTAATTTTTGAATGGACGGGAATGTGACAGTCTTGATTGTTCGTTGTTTGATTATGCACTGACGATGTACTATCGTTTAGAAATAGCAACTTCGCTCGACATGAGCGTTTATTGTTTCATGTTTTGGTGACAACGTTTAATATTTGTTTTGGTGAAAATATAATATAGTTTGGATTGAAATAGTTTTAGGTATAAAACTAATTATTGGGTGAAATGAATTGTCGTTCGAATGAACGTTATGATTGGATTACGTCGGACACAACGTAATAGTCTTGAATTTGACGTTTGAATCTAACCGAATGTTAAGATTATTTTTGTCGAGGTGAAATAATGTTTTGAATAAAACGAATGTAAACTTTTGTTTTGAACGGAATGAATTCGTCATTTGAATAAATGACTTGTTTTGAACACGTTACGACGTAACGTAATGTTATGTAAATATAAAATGAATATTTTATATTTTTATTATTGAAGTTCTAGCTTGAATAAACACATAACTTTAAGTCGATTTCCACTACGGGTAAATGTTGTCGGACCTAATTGTCTATGTTCGCACGTAACTTCCCCAAATCTAATAAATTAAGCCTAATGCACATAGATAATCAGATAATTGCACGTTAATATAATATTAAAGTTAACCTGAAATATACGGGTTGTCACATACTCCCCCGGTTAGAGAAATTTCGTCCCAAAATTTAGTCTTGAACACCGAAGTTGGCATCATTGGCAGAGACATGCGGATACCTTTTAACGCGTTTGATCTTCTCGTTCCCATGTGTATTCAGGACTTCGATGTGAGTCAAATGGACTTTCACAATAGGGTTTCCGACGTTGGTTTTATCGCTTAACCTCACAATTGCAGATTCCAGCAGGAGCCTCAATAAAATGAAGAAGATCATGGATCTCAATTTCGTCCATAGTAATGACAGCAGATTCGTCAGACAGACACTTTTTCGAGTTGTTGACATGAAATGCATCGTGAACTTTTCTAAGTTCAGGCGGCAACTGAAGATGTTAGGCTACAGGTCCAATCTTTTCAATGATTTCAAAAGGGCCAATGTAGCGAGAGTTTAATTTATCACGTTTTCCAAGACGAATAACACCTTTCAAGGATTGCGGGATCCATGATTGCCACGGGTATACGAATGAAATGGAGTTGATAGGCATTTAAGAATGGTTCTTTATGAAGATGAGCGTTAGTCATTCAGATGTATAGGATTTCTGAATTAGAAGTTCTAGGCTAGGCATAATCACTCACGCAATAAGTTCCACTAGGATTTTCATGCAATTCAGATTTCAATTATGTGTGCACCCACAATTGTGATTTGCCTCGCATGATCAGCCTAGGTTTCACCTATTCTGAGTTTTCAGCTCTTGTCAGAACAGAGAATGTGTCGGGACACTGTTAAACTCATGAGATAGCTTAGGTCGATTAGCTACCGGTCAGATTCTTACTAGCATCTCGAAAGTTCCAGATCACATTAGTGACAGGAATGCAGCTTCGAATTTTTAGTGTGATAGTTTTTGCTATATGAAAGCTCAGCTAAAGGTAGATGGTCATCCAAACCATTACCAAAATCAATCACACAGGCACAAAACTTGTCCTAAAGGGTTTGAATCGTTCTCTCGCTTTGACCATCTGTTTGTGGATGATAGGCTGTACTCGTGTCGATACGAGTACCCAAAGCTATTTGAAGAGATTTTTTAAATCTAGCGGTAACATGAAATATCTCGATCAGAGATGATAGAAACAGGTACTCCGTGGCGAGATATCATTTCTTTCATGTAGATTTTGGCAGGTTGCTCGGTGGTATAGAATTCCTGGATATGTAGGAAGTGAGCAGACTTAGTCAAACGGTCTACGATTACCCCAATCGCATTATTTTTGAATTGGGTCCTTGGCAAATTGGGAATGAAATCCATGGAGATTTCTTCCCATTTCCATTATGGGGTTTTAGGTTAAATGAGTAAACTAGAGGGCTTTTGGTATTCGGCTTTGACCTTTGCGCAAGTCAGAGACTTACCAACGTATGTGGTAATTTAAGCCTTCGTGTTAGGCCACCAATACAACTCTTTCAAACCATAATCCCTCTTATCAGGACTGGGATGAATAGAATACCTAGACCTATGGGCTTCATCTAGGACCAATTTCTTTACAGAACCGAAATGTGGCATCCAGAGTCTGTCCTTGGAGTAGAATGCAACGTCAGGATTTTTGACTAAGGAAGGGGAGGTTAGATTGGATGGCTAGTCCAAAGGCATGAACACGAAGAGGTTTTACTCGATCCTTCATGCTTAATGTGTCGGCGACTACACTAGCTTTACCGGGATGGTAACGGATTTCACAATCATAATCGTTGTGTAGTTCTACCCAACGACGGTGTCTCATGTTAAGCTCTTTTTAATTAAATATGTGCTGAAGACTTTTGTGGTCAATGTATATCGTAACCTTTGTACCATAAAGGTAATGTCTCCAGATCTTTAGAGCAAAAACAACAGTTTCGAGTTCGATATTATGAGTCGAGTAATTCCTTTTATGAGGTTTCAATTGACGGGAGACATAGACGATGACTTTATGTCATTGCATAAGCACACATCCTAAGCCTTAGCGGGATGCGTTGTAGTTTACTATGAAACCATTCGTTCCTGCAGGAAAGGGACATAATTGGTGCATTACGCAAGTTCTGCTTTAACCATTGAAAGACAGACCCAACTTTAAAATCCAAGACAACTTCTTGTCTCTTAGGGTGAGAGCATCCAACGGTTGAGCTATCATTGAAAAGTTTTCGATAAACCTTCGATAGCAACTAGCAAGACCTAAGTATTGACAGATTTTCGATGGAGTGGATTAAGGTGTCGGATTAAGGTGTCGTCGATGAACACAATAACGAACTTGTCCAAGTATGGCTTGCACACCCAATTCATCAAGTCCATGAATACGGCCGGTGCGTTTGTCAAGCCAAACGACATCTCTAAACTCATAGTGACGATAACGGTTTCTGAAAGCAGTCCTCACAATGTCTTCTTCACGAACTCTCAACTGATGATAACCGGACCGCAGATCAATCCTTGAAGCCGGTCGAACGGGTCGCCGATCCTTAAAAGCGGGTAACGGTTCTTCACAGTCAACTTGTTCAGCTCGCGATAGTCGGTAAATATGCGAAAGATCCATCTTTCTTTTTAACGAAAAGAACAGGAGAACCCCAGGGGAAGCAACTGGGTCAAATGAATCCTTTACCCAGCAATTCTTGCAACTGACTGGATAATTCTTGCATTTCAGAAGGGATAAGGCGATAGGGAGAACGGGCTACAGAGGCAGCACCTGGAACAAGATCGATTCGGAACTCTACTTGCCTAGCTGGCGACTGCCTTGGCAATTCTTCGGAGAATACTTCAGGAAATTCGCGGGCGATGCGAACATCCTTCAGGAACTCCTCTTTTGATTCCTTCTTAGCGAGGTGTGCCAAGATGGTAATGACATCCCTTACGAAGATATCTACGAGTTCTTACACATGATACAATGTCTAGCTAGGCTCCACTCTTTTCACCTTGAATGACTAGAGTTTCACCATTTTCCAATGGGATCTTGACTTGCTTGTGATGACAAACCATTTCTGCACGGTTCTTTGACAATCAATCCATGCCAATTACGATGTCATAGCTTCCCAAGTCAATGGGCCACAAGTCAATGCTAAACGAATAATCAAAAAGACGCAAAGAGCAATTTTGGTAAACCTTGTCGGTTTCGATTAAACTACCATCTGCTAGTTCTACGGAGTACTTAGTGTCTAACGCACTTGGGGTGATTTTAAAGGCAAAAATCAGTGGACACAAATCTTTTCTCGGCTCCAGTATCAAACAAAACAGAGGCATAATAATCGTTGAGGATGAACATACCAGTGACAGTGTTTGGGTCTTGTCAGGCTTCTCCAGTGTTCATCACAAAGGTTCTTCCACGGGCAGTTCCAACAGTTTGATTTTTCTTTGGACAATGATTCTTCATGTGTCCAGCAGCTCCACAACCGTAACAGGTTCCGGAAGGGCAGTCTCTGACCATGTGACTTTTCGTCTTGCAGTTGTTGCAGTACACGTTACTGCAATCCTCGGCATGATGAAAGTTACATTTTGAACACAGTGGCGGGTTCCCTGTGTAGCCAGACTTCTTTATTTCCCGAACAGAAGTAAAGGCAACGAAAGCCTCGACTTGTTCAAGGGCTTTTTCAGGTTGCTTCTCTGGTCGCTTCTTAGAATTCTCCTTGACATGATGATCGCGCTTTCATTTACAGTTGAATTTCTTTCTAGGAGAAGGAGAAGAAGAAGAACAAACATCAATAGTAAGCTTTGAATCAGAAGTCTTCCTAGCAAAGGATGCACCTTGGCGTGTAGCCTGGTAAGTCAGGATATGTGCCAAACGAACGACACTTTGCAGAAAGGTTGGGTTGGAAGACATCACATTCCCTTGGATATTGGGTGTCAATCCCTAAACATAACGCTCGTATAGTCTTGTACAATGGTGTCACTATTGTAGGACAGAGATGGGCGAGTTCATGAAAAAGCTTAGTGTAGGCAGCAGATATCAGATCTGTTCATTGTATGTCCCAAAACTCAACTTCCAGTCGTTGAAGTTCTTTCCGTGGGAGATACTTGTCTCTTAAAAATTGCTTAAACTCATCCCATGGAATAGCATAGGTTAGATCAGTTCAAACAGATTCAGCATGTGAATTCCACCATATGAGAGCACTGTTCATGAACGTGCAGGCGGAAAATTTAACCTTGGAATGATCAGGGCAAATGCTGACGCGGAAAACAGATATAGTCTTTTCAAACCATGAACAAACCTACGGCACCCTCAGTACCCTTAAAGTTGATGGACTTACAGTTCATAAGGTCCTTGTAATACGTTCTCGGGCAGCTGAAATTTTAGACATAACCTTGGAAACAATTCTTGGTAATCATTTTCTCAGGTTTCCAACATTTGTCGGGGCGATCTTACCACTAGGAGAACCCTCGTGGTGTCCTCCAGCGGCACAAGCGGCTTCATTAGCGGCTATAGAATCAGCGATGCGCTGGGCAACTAGAGCCTTGATTTGCTCAGCGTTCAAAGGGACAGGTGGAGGTGAGGGAGCTCGGTTGCTCAACGGTGAACAGCAGAATGGTCTCTTCCACAGCTAGCATACGTCTCTCAAAAGACTCCATCGTTAGAATAGAGGTAGTGACAGCGCTGAAGACATCAGTCATGTTGGCGTGCAACGAATCCATAGCATAGTCATCAGCAGAAGATTGATCCTCGATCACAGAGAGTCGTGACTCGAGAGTCTGCATAATATCATATGCCAACGAAGAACGAAGCTCGGAAATCACACGATGAATGGCGTCATAGTGATCGGTCAAACGAGACTGAATCGAAACAAGATCAGGCAGAAGAACGGAAATGACATCTAGAATAGTGGAAGTGCGAGCAGTAACAGAGGCGAAGGACTCTCCGACCTCGTGAATGGAAGGAACAACTGGTGGATTGGAAATGCATTGCCCTTTTGGGGTAGGCTCGTCAACAGGGGTTGAAGTCACGGGACGATAATGAATAGCAGACGTCCTTGGTGTGAACTTAAGCCTAGGGCCTACTGTACTAAAATGGTACGAACGGTGCGATGGTGTCGGGTCAGAAGAAGAATGGTCAACGACATGGACAGACGGAATAGGCTCAGGAATGTTAGGAATGGAAACAATGGGGCCAGGAACAGACATAATAGCTAGAAGAGGGAAGTATGTAGTAGGATCAGGCTCAACGGGGTCGTCATTGATCTCGTCGTCATACGTGATAGGATCCCACATGCTCCTGGGCGAAGGTAGACGAGATGAGTGCCCCTGAACTGGTGCCTGAGACAGGATTCGACGGTGTATACTCCGGTGAATTAGGTACATAGTCAGATGAAGATGGTGCGTAATCGGGCTCTGGCTCAGGGTCCGATGGTATCACGATAATCTTCTTGTTTGCCATGATGTGACGATTCCAAGTTTATAACAATAAAATATAATAATATATTAGGCAATTATCTTAGACAGTAAGGCATAATAGTTTGCAAGTTAGCACACATACAAGGCAATGCATGAATGCACACACACGAATGAATGATGCAGAGCTTAGGTTATAGACTAGGTGTAGACCGATGCGTCCTAATTCACTATAACCATGGCTCTGATACCACGTCTGTCACACCCCGAGAATCGCTGAATGTGGGCATGTGACTGATTTGTCATCATGGTCATGGTTATGAATGATTGACATCTAAGTGAACGTTTTGAAAAGTCATTTGTCTTTCGAAAACATACGTCTTAAACATTTATTTAAATATTTAAAACAGTGGCAGCGGAAAATAGTAGTGGAAATACATGTTAAGTTTCAAAGGACAACGTTATGAGATTTTAAATCATGACAACTCTAAGGTGTAATGTGACTAAATCTCCCAAGTGAAATGCATGAACACGCGGCAAGCAGACCATGATATGAGACAAGCAGGATCTATGCAGAAAGACATTGAATTGCATCCTTAATCACCTGAGAATTCAAGAAATTTAAAAAAGTCAACAGAATTGTTGGTGAGTTCACAGGTTTGATGACACATGAAAATGTTTGAACAGTGTTTGAATCAATGTTTGAAACAATGTTTGAAATGGTTGGCCGTCATGATATTATTTTTGTTGACTCTGATGTTGTAAAGATCAAGCATGAACCTTGAATTCAAAACTAACTGTTTACCCACTCCTAGTGTCCAACCCCATGTACACCGAATGACCAGAATAACTAATGTACCCCTTGACTATTTCCGTGAAGTTAGGACTGGAGCGACCAAGTCGGGGCAGGGTCGTCAACCCAAATAGATCTATTCACAAGTTATCGTTTCGAATGAACTAGTTGAATTCAATTAATAGTGGGACTTAGGCATATAACATGAATCAACATGAATACACAGATTGGGGTTTATGAAAAGAACATGTAATCAGTACGTCTTACAGAAATCATAATATCAGACAAAATGAAATTTGAAAGACATTCATTGAATTCTCCCGCATAATTTGAAAACAGAAAAGTAAAAGGGGCCGTGAAACTCACTTGATATGAAGATGGTTTGACAGATATGAATTGAATGAAGTAGCCTAGCAAGCGTCTACAATGTAATATTAAGACGTCTTAGGGGTCTGGCTATATGGGTTAGTGAATACGTCACCCCATGTTCAAGGTTAAGTCTCGACTGTTATTACCCGATGACAGAGATGGAAATCCTAGGATATTATTTATTGGCTAATAAATAATATTAAAGTTGATGGAATTTATTATTTATTTGAATAAATAATTAATTGAATTTTCGCATTTGAAATATATATCGAATAATATACGTTATTTTTCCTAAATCGTCACGATAATGTAAATATTTAATTTATTAATTATTTGTAAGGTTTTGAACCCTTTTGATTAATAAATAAAATCTTTCATTTATTAAGGTTCAAACGCGTGTGTTATACCGCGCGTCAATACACGGTATTTGTCGCGTTTTATGAAAAGAATTTTAACACTTGAAAATATGTCCACTTGTACGAAGAAATGTTTCCAAAAATACAAGAAGTTATATTTTGGTAAAATTAAGTGTCGGTTTGTCCGGTAGTTAGCCGGTTTCACCGGTTTGACCGTTTTGACTTGTTTTATGACTTTTTAAGTTTCCTTAACACTTAGGATTTGTTAATAGACTTGTTTTAATGTGGTTTAGGGTCTTAAGTTGCCAAGTGTGCCGGTGGGAGTTTAACTTGTAAAAAATGACATTTTCGAGTTACCGAAAGTTACCGTTTTGGTCCGGTTCACTTCTAAAACATGTTTTTCCATTTCTGAACTTTAGGAAACATTTTTACATGTTAAAATAATCATGTTTTATGTTCTGGACCAGATTCAATTCTTATTCAAAAGTAAGTTATATTTTTCGTCGAAAAGTCGTATTACGGTATCCGATTGTTCCGTTTTTAAGTGTTTAACTTCTCGAATCGTTTTGTAAGTTTGAAACATAAACATGGCAGCCCTAAATCATCCATTACAAGTCCTAAGTGGTCATTTGTTGGTCACAAGGGTTTTCACTTAATTTCTTTATGAAGATGAATGATATTTTTATCATAAAAGTTTCATTTTTACATTTCTTTGAATTTTCATGATCCAATCTTTAAACAACACTTTTTATTACTAAAAACCATCTTATGACATGTTGGTTCCAGATTTGAAGTTAAAGTCATGAGGTGTTTTCAAGATTGCAAAATATATATGTTTTATGGTAACTACATTTTTATGACACATAAAATGAGTGTCATCTCTTACCACTTTTAACATAGTATATATTTCATCTAAAACTTTATTTCCAAACATTATATTTATGAATTTTTCACCAAATCAAACATACTAAATTATTTAAAACTTATAATATGTTATGATTTATAAACTTTGTCACCAATGTAAAGCCTCTTAACATAACCATACATGTTATGTTAATATTTTTCTAAGTAATTTGTTCAAACAATATTCTAGTTTCCATCAAAGGCATATATTGCTACTAACATTCAAGGTTGCTAGTAAGTCATCCAACAATACAATCAAGACTTAGATCATGAACTTGATATTGTGACATTTTGTGATAAGAAATATAGAAATAATCAAGAAAGTAACGAGTTCCTCACTTAGTCGTAAACCTGATCGGTAAATGACTTGATGGGTTGTTGATTATGCTTCCGATTTAGCTCCTGAACCCACCCTTGATCTTTGATTAGGACGATGATGATGAAGGAATGAAAGAATCATCATGGATTATGTCAAGAAACCAAGAGGTTAGAAAGGTTGTTTATGAGAGAAACTAGAAAGGAAATGAGAGAAAGATGATGAAATAAGTATAAGAAATGGATTACCTTGACTAGAGATGTGTTTAGAAGCTTATATTAAGTGTTGGAATGGTAGAAATCTATGGTGGTGGTGGCGGTTTGAATGTAGGCCGAGAGAAAGAGAGTATGAGATGGGAGAAAGTGTTTGTTGTTCTTGAATGTGCTTAAGGGTGAAGTGAAGGTTGGGTTAAGTAAATAAGATGGTTCAAGAGGTGTTTGGATTCGATTATATGTGAGCCGATGGGGGCTGGTCCGAACCGAGAAGAAGGGAGGAAAAGAGAGGGGCTTGTGTCTTGGCCTTGAACCACTTGGAGCCACACTTGTAATGGTTAAAACGTGATCAAATGGTGGTGGTTAGAAGAGTTAGAAACCGGCCAAAGAGAAGGGTGGACAAAGAGACAAGTTGGTGGCTAAGGGAGACATGCTTGTTGGTTGTGTAAGTGGTCAATTCTATTACCCAATGGTTCTTGATTTTGTATTGTACTTATGAGACATTGGTGTCTCATATCAAGGTTACAAAGCATGGGCTCTAGGGACAATTTGCATTAGCCATGTGGTGATTTAAACCAACTCAAATGAGGTTGGTTAGGAATGAGTTCGGTTGAAACCGGATGGAGATAAAGAAAAGGAACCGGAAAAAGAAAAGAAGGAAAGAAGGGAGAAGGGGGATCGAACTCGGGAACAAAGGAAAGAAAAGAGAGAGGAACAGGCTCGGTCCAAAAGGAATTAAAGAGATGGGTCGGCTGGGCCTGTGGGCCGGAAGGAATAGAAGAGGAAACAGGCCAAGGGTTGCGGGCCAAGGGTTGGGCCGCAAGGAAGAAAAGAAAAGAAAAGAGAAAGAGATTGGGCCGGTAGGCCCACTGGGCTCATTGGGCTGAACCGGGTCTTGGGTCGGGTCGGGTTGAGTCCGGGTCGATCCAACGAGTCCAACGACACTTCGTTTGAGTCAAAAGGATAAACGAGTGAAAAGTCGGTTTTTGACTCGAGAACGGATGATTTATATATAAATATAAATCAATAAAAAAAATAAATGAATAAGTGTCGCGTTTAATTTTTGAATGAACGGGAATGTCACAGTCTTGATTGTTCGTTGTTTGATTATGCACTGACGATGTACTATCGTTTAGAAATAGCAACTTCGCTCGACATGAGCGTTTATTGTTTGATGTTTTGGTTACAACGTTTAATATTTGTTTTGGTGAAAATATAATATAGTTTGGATTGAAATAGTTTTAGGTATAAAACTAATTATTGTGTGAAATGAATTGTCGTTCGAATGAACGTTATGTTTGGATTACGTCGGACACAACGTAATAGTCTTGAATTTGACGTTTGAATCTAACCGAATGTTAAGATTATTTTTGTCGAGGTGAAATAATGTTTTGAATAAAACGAATGTAAACTTTTGTTTTGAACGGAATGAATTTGTCATTTGAATAAATGACTTGTTTTGAACACGTTACGACGTAACGTAATGTTATGTAAATATAAAATGAATATTTTATATTTTTATTATTGAAGTTCTAGCTTGAATAAATACATAACTTTAAGTCGATTTCCACTGCGGGTAAATGTTGTCGAACCTAATTGTCTATGTTCGCACGTAAGTTCTCCTAATTTAAATAAATTAAGCCTAATGCACATAGATAATCAGATAATTGCACGTTAATATAATATTAAAGTTAACCTGGAATATACGGGTTGTCACAAATTAACTGATTGTTTTATTGATCTCACGAACAATTACAATCAGTAACACTCAGAATACAGACTCAGAGAGACACCTTACGAAACAGACACTTAAGGCTAGCTCAGACTCTCACTTGTATCACGTGTTGATTTGATCGAAAATAAAAAAGAAATAAAATCTTTTTGGCTTTTAGAAAATTTATATCAAAACAAACCTAAAATCTTTTTTATTTTTCATACTTATGCTAAAACACACCAAAAATCTTTTTGTACTTTTCCGAAATGAAATGAAATGCAATAAAGAATCTGACACTATTTTTGGTATGAGAAAGATCACTATATGGGATCATATTGGTCATGACGCACTAAACTACACTTCAATTTCAACTAATTGAAGCACATAAGTCATGTTGATTGTCGGTGTAATTTGTCCATCTTAAACTCAGACAGAATCATACTCATAACATCGGGATATGTTAAGTATTGATTAGATTTTGCTTTGACCAGTGTATCCCACACTATCAGACATATTCAGACATTTTCTGTTTCTTTTTCTTTTTCTTTTACTTTTTCTTTTTGTGTGATTACACTTGTGAATTTTCACAAAGTATAATATTTTCATGATATCGTCCATTGTGTTTCATGCAAGAAGAAATAAGAACGTTAAACCGTCTACCTTAAGGTCGATCTTTCGATACACTGATAAGGCCTCAGATTTAACAAAATGAGAAAAATAAAACAAGCTGAAACTGTATAACCCAACAACAATCAAGTCGGTACTCCCGTACACGCAGAGAAAGTTTGATTAGTTATACGAAACACCAAAGAAAATAAAGCAGAACGTCAAACGAACAACGGTCGGTCTTGTGGACACGCAGAGAAAGTCCGATCGTTTGACAAAATAAAGAAAATCAAACAAGTTTAAATCTTTGCAAAATGAACACATGTATACATAGTGACTTCTCAGTTTATTTTTCTACATATGTATACACAGTGATTTCTCAATTTATTTTTCTTTTTATCATGAAATACGCATCAAGATGTTATCCACATGGTCAAGCAATAGTATTTAGTTTATATCACATCTGAATACTTTCTGATTTGCCGAGCCAACCAAACATATCAAACAATGATCTTATGGCCCTTTCATCTACTCTATCCATGAGTCAGATACGTAAGCCAATGTACCATCATTTCCCAATGATCAATTTCTCAAAATTTTATATATTGTGCATGTATTCACCTTACTTATATATTGTGCATGTATTCATCTTCTTCCCATAACATGCATTTTCACAATAGTTTCTCCCCCTTAAAATGAAAAACTTTATTTTTGGATTTTCATTTTACAAAAACAAGAAGCTATTTTTGGTTTTTATCAATTAAAAATGCATAAAGAAAGAAAAAATGATCAATCGACACGAATATCTGGCAGTTTTTAGAATTTCAAAAAAATTTGCAGGTTAGAAAAATATATTGCAAGAAATTTAAGTTGAGCAAAATACTACTCCATCAACAACTTTGCAATCGCCGATAGGTCTTCTTGAAGTAACTACACACTAGACAAACTGATTAGTTCATAAATGACCCGAAGCGGATCGCTTCTGGTCGACTAGTGTCCTGGTTTTGCTTTGAAACCACCTTTGGTTTCCAAAATTGTGATTGTTTTGGTAATTTAGGTTTTGATGAATCAATCACAGGTGACTATGATGAAGAACCTACATTTTGAACCTTTTGAAACATAGGAACAAAACGTTTTTGTTTTAGAAATAATGTAGGTTCACATTCATCAAAAACTCTGCCATGTTCATTAACGAACTTTGGTTTGGCATGATTACCAAAAACTGGTTTCTGTTGAAACCTTTGGTTTGATTCAGCAGGAAGTGGACAATCTTTTGCCATATGCCCTTTTTGGCGACAAACATAACATATATGTTCAGATTTATCCCACCTTTTAGGTGCCTGCACAGAATCACAAACATGAATATGCGAACATGATCAGAAAAAGAATCATATACATGTCGGCTGTGATCATGAACCCATTTAGATGTTGGGCTTCGAGAATGAGAACCATGAGAAGAACATTTGGCGGTTTGATTCTTCAAGGTTCTTGTAGCATCCTTCTTCTCAAAAACTTCAGAAATTTTCATAGCATCAACGCAATGAAGAGGAAACTCTTTGTCGGAGAATATCTGTTCTGAACCCTTAAGTTTGTAAAACCTCTCAGGTTGAACCTTCTCAGCCTTAAAAACTTCCTTCTTCACTTGCTTCATTTTAAGCTTCTTCAAATCTTGTGATGTTGATGCTGAAACCCCCTCAGCTTTGACATCCTATGCTTTAAAACCCAAACCAACAATCTTCCCAAAAACTTTGTCCTCAGAATTTGAAATCTGATGTCCAACTTTTGCTAACTTTGAAAACGCAGCTTTGATATCTTTAATATTTTTTCTGTTCAAAGAAGATCGTCTCATTAAATTCAGGTTGAGAACGAATCTTTTCACTCGAAGTAGCTGATTTCTCATTATCAGCAGAAGATGAACCAGAAACAAACTTAGGAGCTGGAAGAATCTCAGATTTCTTTCCTTTCTTCTTTTTAGTCTTCTTGGATTTCTTCTTCTTCACAATCTTCTATTCTTTTGAATTTGATGATGAAACCTTTAAATAATCAAACTCTTCAGTCGCTTCCTTCACTTCTTTGAAAGCTTCTTTGATATGAGCAGGGGGTGAAGCTGTCTTATCAAACATCTTTTCAAAATTTTCATCTTTAGCTAAAAAGCATGTGAACAATTGAGAATTTGAGACATTATTCAGCAAACGATTTGCATCGATGACTAGAATTTTGAGATCAGAAATTTGTTGTTGTGCTTCAGCTAAATCCTTCTCAGTAGCAATCAATCGCTTTGCAACCTTATGTGTTTCAGATTTCTGCATTCGAAGATTTTCCATCCCTTCAAATAACTCCTTCTTCAATTTATCTTCGTCGCGCTTTTGAATTTCCAAATTTGTTGTTTGAACTTTATTCACACTAACCAATTCTCGTTTTTCATTCAATAATTTCTCCATATCAACTTGATATGCTTCAATCTTAGCAGTAGATTCTTTAGCATCCTTTGTAAGTAGATCAAGTTTGATTTTTGACTTGTTAAACAAATTCTGAAAATCATTTGCAGCATCTTCTGCTTCATCATTCCATTTCTTAACTTCTTGAACCAGCTTCTCCATTTCTTCACTTAACTTTCCATTCTTTCCGTCAAGCATCTTGACTTCCTTTATCAAAGATTCAATTTCAACTCAACTTCCTTCTCTTTTCTTTGAGAAATCTCTAATTCTACTTTCACCAACTTAAATTCCTCAGAAAGCTTTTGAATTTCATTCAATAGCGAAGCATTTTCTTTCAACAAACTTTCCATGTTTCAGTGGATTCATAAGAACTCGGTGCTGAACTTGTATCTGAACTTGTATCTGAACAATAGTCTTCATGTTGATCATGAGTGACAATCAAAGCAGATGAGTCAAAATGTTTAACCCAATCATAAACACCATCATTTTGACTTGTTAAAGCTGTCTTGTTTGCATTACTTGACGATGGTTGAGTAAAACCGGGTTTGCTTCCATGAGCTTGTTGACATTCTTTAGCAAACTGTCCAAGCTTTGAGCATTTGTAATACTTCAACTTGGATTTATCATATCCCAATTTGCTATTGAAATCAGATGAACTCCTGTCATGTTTCTTGAAAAATCATTTCGATCTTTGACCTAGCATAGCATATTGCCAAGCTAAATCTAATTCGTTCAATTGATCATCATCAAGTTCATCAAGATCATCCCTCGTAATCTTTGCATCAGCAATATTCTTGATAACCAACCCAAAAGATGATGTAACTAAGGCATGAATCATTTTAGCATACTCTTCGGTAGTTTCAGCAGACAAGGTATTCTGATGTGAAAAATTTGGAATAGTAAAACTGCAACCTTTTGAACAATCAGAGTTTCCAAAAACTCCAACCAAAAAAACGACACTTGGTGCAGAACTCAGATTTGGTTTAGTTTTAGCATTCATACTAGCAGTATTCTTTCCAAGATACAACTCAGGATTTTGTAACGTTGCAGTTGACTTCTTTGAGTTTAACATTTCCATTTCCCGAGCATGAACTTTCCCAGTAAGCTCATGAAATGTCAATGTAGAGTATTCTTTATCATGAGTGAGTAACAAAACATAGTTCTCCCACTTTTCAGGTAAAGCTCTTATAATCTTTTCTTTCAAATCAGCATCGGTTTTCTCAATTCCAACAACCTTTAATTCACTAATCAGATGTGAAAATCGTGAAACAAGAGCGGTAATGTTTTCATTGTCATAATGTTGAAAGTTATCAAATTCTTTATTCAACACCTTTTTCCGACTCTTCTTGTAGTCATCATTACCTTCACATCTAGCCGATAAAGCATCCCACAATTGTTTTGATTTCTTGCACGTACTAAATTGATGTAACAACTCAGTGGGTAATGCCATCGTAAGATAACCGAAAGCTTTTTGTTCAAGCTCATATGATTTCCTTTCAGCAATGTCGAAGGTATGAACTTCCTTGAAATCTCCTTGATCGGTCGGATGTTGATAAAGCTTCTTGATTGGAATCCACAAATCGATATCATTCGTGCTTATGTAAGCAAAAAATCGTTGCTTCCAATTCTGATAATCTTCTAACTTCAACAACTTGGGAACTTTCTGACTTGTTCCAATTTTGTTATCAAAATTCATCATGGTTTGCATAGCGGCAAAAGCTTGAAATTTCGACATCGATGAAAAATTGAATTATGTATGTCCGACCTTATCCGAACCTAAACACTTTGTCCGAACCTGCTCCGAACTCTCTCCGAACCTCAAACGATAATCCGAACTTCAACCGAACCTAACAATGCTGAACTCCTTCCGAACTCGTCCCGAACTCTTTCCGAAACACAAACCTATCCGAACCTCTACCGAATAAGAACACTTTCCGAACAATGACCGAACTCTAGACGAACTCTCTCCGAACTATGTCCGAACTAGGACTTCAGGGCAGTTACTCCGAACCTGACCAGTAACATCCGAACCTCAACATAATATTCTCAAAACGCTCGATTTTGAACTGATTTTGACGAGATTTGCAGCAGTTGATCAGAAAAAATGATGTGGAATGATTTAGGAGCAAAATTTTCACAAAAAAACTCGATCAAAGTGATCAAATATTTGTAAAAACACTCGAAAATCACCAAAAATCACCCATTTTGTTTCAAAAATCCGAGAATAGCAACCACAGATCAGTAGTATGAACCAGAAAGCTCTAATACCACTTGAAAAGTCATGAGCGTCGGATCGTCTACTTGATCTAGCTATAACGGATACGAAACAAGTAATTAACCGATTGATTTATTGATCTTACAAATAATTACAATCAGTAACACTCAGAATACAGACTCAGAGAGACACCTTACGAAACACACACTTAAGGCAAGCTCAGACTCTCACTCGTACACAAAACAATGACCAAACTCACTATATATAACCTGCTAGCCGAACCCCTGTCCGAACTCCAGGTTTCGGCAGGTCCGAACTTCAGGTTCGGACCAGCTTCGGCTGGCAGTGAACCTAGCCTTGAACTTGGGTCTTGTCTTGATTCAACTCGATACATCACATGACGCACAGATCAGGTATCAACAATCTTCCACTCGGTAATTTCTACGGGTTCTTCCATAAAATTCAACTTACGTTAACATGAATTTCTTCAATCGGGGCGGTAAGTGTTTCGTCAGATAAACACTTCTTTAAGTTTGACACATGAAATGTGGAATGTACATTGCGGAGCTCTTGCGGTAACTTAAGCTTGTAAGCTACTGGACCTACTCTTTCCAAGATTTCAAAGGGACCAATATATCTTGGGTTTAACTTTCGACGTTTTCTAAATCTAGGTACACCCTTCCATGGTGACACCTTTAACAAGACCTTGTCTCCTACTTCAAATTCCAACGGTTTCCTTCGAATATCGGCATATTTCTTTTGTCTATCTCGCGCTGCCACTAGTCGATCCTTGATTTTGAAAATCTTATCAGTGGTTTCTTGAATAATTCTGGCCCAATGAGCCGTTTTTCCCTGACTTCAGCCCAGCACAACGGTGATCTACACTTTCGTCCATACAAGGATTCATATGGTGCACACTCAATGCTTGAGTGGTAACTATTATTGTAAGAAAATTCTACCAATGGTAGATGAGTATCCCAATTGCCACCAAAATCTATAACACATGCCCTTAACATATCTTCTAGGGTTTGAAGTGTTCGTTCACTTTGGCCATCCGTCTGTGGATGATAGGCCGTACTCATGTCCAATCTAGTACCCAGTGCTTCTTGTAAAGTCTACCAAAACCTCGAAGTAAAACGACTGTCTCGATCAGAAATGATAGCTTTTGGCACTCCATGCCTTGCCACAATTTCCTTGATGTATAATCTGGCTAACCTTTCCATCTTATCTATTTCTTTTATTGCTAGGAAATGTGCTGAATTTGTGAGTCTGTCGATAATTACCCAGATGGTATCATGTTTTTCTTTGGTTGGAGGTAACTTGGTAATAAAATCCATAGAAATTTGCTCCCATTTCCATTCTAGGATTTCCGTTGTTGCAACATTCCTCATGGCTTTTGGTATTCGGCTTTTACTTTGGAACACGTTAAACATTTACTAACATACTTAGAGATTTATATTTTCATATTCGGCCACCAAATATAATTTCTTCAAGTCCTGGTACATTTTATCAAAGCCTGGATGTACCGAATATCTTGACTTATGAGCTTCATCCATAACTTGTTTCCGCAAATTTCCAAAACGTGGAACCCAGATTCTATTCATGAAATAGTGGGTCTGATCTTGACGAATATCAAACTGTTTATCCATGCCTCATAAGGCTTCATTTTTTACATTTGTTTCCGTAAGCGCATCAAGTTGTTGATCTCGAATCTGGGATGGTAGATTCGAGTGGATGGTCATGCCCAAAGCCCTTACTCTTATTGGCTTGACTCGCTCCTTGTGACTCAGGGCGTCGGCCACCACGTTTGCTTTTCCTGGGTGATATTTGATTTCACAATAATAATCGTTTAACAACTCTACCCAATGTCTCTATCTCATATTCAATTCCTTTTGATTAAATATGTGTTGCAGGCTCTTGTGATCTGTAAAGATCGTACACTTTGTCCCATAAAGATAATGTCTCCAAATCTTTAATGCAAATACCACAGCTCCTAGCTCGAGATCATGAGTTGTGTAATTCTTCTCGTGCACCTTTAGTTGTCGTGATGCATATGCGATGACCTTCTCTCGCTGCATTAATACGCATCCTAAACCTTGGTGCGACGCGTCACAATAGACGACAAAGTCTTGAGTTCCATCTGGCAAAGATAAAATTGGTGTATTGCACAACATACGCTTTAATAATTGAAAAGACAACTCTTGCTTCTCACCCCAATCAAAATTTTTAACTTTCTGAGTTAGAGTCGTTAATGGTTTGGCTATCTTGGAGAAATTTTCAATGAATCGACGGCAATACCCTGCTAAACCCAAAAATTGTCTGATCTCTTTTGGAGTTCTGGGTGCTTCCCAATTCTTAATCGCTTCCACCTTCCCGGGGTCTACGTGAATCCCTTCATGATTCACGACATGACCAAGAAATTTTACTTCTCGAATCCAGAATTCACACTTGGAAAACTTAGCATACAATTGCTCCTTCTTGAGCAGTTCCAAAATAAGTTTGAGGTGTCGCAGCATGCTCTTCTTTCGATTTTGAGTAGATTAAAATATCATCAATGAAGACTATCACGAATTTATCTAGATAGGGCTTGCACACTCTGTTCATTAAATCCATGAAGACTGCATGCACATTTGTTAGCCCAAAAGGCATTACTAGAAACTCGTAATGTCCATAGCGATTTCTGAACGCCGTCTTCGGGAAATCTTCTTCTCGAACTTTTAGTTGATGGTAACCTGATCGAAGATCGATTTTTGAATAATAGCTTGAAGCTTGTAGCTGATCGAATAAATCATCGATCCTAGGGAGTGGATAATGGTTCTTAAAGGTTACCTTATTTAGCTCCCTATAGTCGATGCACATACAAAACGACCCATCTTTCTTCTTCACAAACAACACCGGAGCTCCTCAGGGTGACGAGCTTGGTCTGATAAACCCCTTGTCCAACAGTTCTTGAAGTTGGTTTGATAATTCTTGCATTTCGGATGGTGCTAAACGATACGGAGATCGTGCGATAGGAGCAGCTCCTGGTGTTAAGTCGATTTGGAACTCCACTTGCCTTGTGGGTGGGATACCCGGCAAGTCTTCTGGAAACACCTCCGGTAAGTCTCGTATAATCGGTATATCAGACAACTTTCTTTCTTTTGATTTCTTCTCTGTTACGTGTGCCAAAATAGCATGGCAACCCTTCCGTAGAAACTTCCGTGCCTTTAAACATGAAATGATGTTTAATGTAGCTCCACTCTTTTCACCTTGAATTGTGAGAGTCTCGTTGTTTGGAAGTGGAATCTGCACCTTCTTTTCATGACAAACTATCTCCGCCTGGTTGTTAGATAACCAGTCCATCTCGATAATAACGTCAAAACTCTCGAGCTCTACGGGTATTAAATCAATGCTAAAAGGATGGTCATCTAAACTTATACGACACCCTCGTACTATTTCATTAGTTTTAATAATTTTTCCATTAGCTAATTCTATAGAGTATTTTTCAACTTAATTTAAAGGGCTTAATATCAATGAATGGAAAAATATCAACTGATATAAAACTCTTATCTGCACCCGTATCAAATAAGACTGAAACATAACAGTTGTTTAAGAGGAACGTACCCGTCATGATGTTCGGGTCCTGACGCGCATCTCCCGCGCCCTATCACAATTGCCCTTCCACGAATTACTCTGTTTTGATTTGCCAAATTTGGGCAATCTCTCTTAATGTGTACAAGAGCGTTACACTCAAAACATTTCAAAACCGGTTTTGCTCTTCCTATCGAAGCATTTCCCACCACAGTATTGGTACAGTTCTTGGCCCAATGGCCCGGCTTCTTGCATCTACGGCAGGTATCACGATCACCTGGACCATTGTGATGGTAGTTGCACTTTGTACATAATGGAAAGTTGTCGGTTTATGGTGTAACATCCCACATTGGTGGGGAGGGTAACTAAGCATGCCTTTATAAGGGTGTGGATACCTCCCCTACCAAGACGCGTTTTAAATCCGTGAGGGGCGGATGCCTGAGGGCATGCCGGCTGCCAAAGCGGACTATATCTTGGTGCGACGGGTCTGGGATGTTACAGATGGTATCAGAGCCGGTCGTCGGCCAGTGTGCCAGCGAGGACGCTGGTCCCCTAAGGGGGGAGGATTGTAACATCCCACATTGGTGGGGAGGGGAACTAAGCATGCCTTTATAAGGGTGTGGATACCTCCCCTACCAAGACGCGTTTTAAATCCGTGAGGGGCGGATGCCTGAGGGCATGCCGGCTGCCAAAGCGGACAATATCTTGGTGCGACGGGTCTGGGATGTTACATATGGTGTCTTAACTGGTGGTCCGGTAGCCGCGTAGGCCTTCACCGTTCCTTGATTTCCTTGGTTATATTTCTGAGAGCTCCCTTGACCTTTTCCCAGGTTTCCTTGGTT
Source organism: Deinandra increscens subsp. villosa (assembly GCA_039602395.1). Lineage (NCBI taxonomy): Eukaryota > Viridiplantae > Streptophyta > Magnoliopsida > Asterales > Asteraceae > Deinandra > Deinandra increscens. The sequence goes on along the minus strand of JBCNJP010000010.1, from coordinate 76,540,184 downwards.
GTACCCTACGTTATCATTCCATTTCCTCTTGAAATCATTCCCTTTTACCACTGTCTTCTTGATGTTTAACCGCTTTTGTACGGCTTGATCAGTCAATTGGTGGGCGATTAGCACCGCACTATTTATGGAGTCTGGACGAGAAGAAGTTACATTTCCTTGGATCTGAGTTGGAAGTCCCCAGATGTATCTTTCAATCATTTTGTATTCAGGAGTAACCAGCGAAGGACATAAAAAGCTAGATCATGAAAACGGTTGGTGTAATCCACAATGTCTGCACCCTCCATGGAATGTTTCCAGAATTCTTCTTCCAACTTCTGAATTTAGGTTCTCGGACAGTAGACATCCCGTACTAGCCTCGTGAACTCACCCCACGCCATCTGATTAGCAGCTTCCAGTCCTATGGATACGGTCACCGAGTTCCACCATAATAAAGCTCCATCTTGGAAGGTACACGTTGCGTACTTCACTTTGTTCTCCTCAGCATAGTTGCTTATACTAAACACAGTTTCCAGCCTTTCTACCCAGCGTACCAAGCCAATGGCTCCCTCGGAGCCATTGAAATAATGGGGTTGGCATCTAAGAAAGCTCTTGTATGAACAGGTTCGGTTTTCCTCTCCGCCTCCTCCATTAGTTCCTGATCCTCCAGTACCGCTCACATCAGCAGCGACACGAGTAGCTTCATAGTTAGCTATAGCGGTAGCTACTTGCTCTGCTACCAGCTGGTTGATTTGTTCCTGGGTCATGATAGGGTTTTCTTCCTGATTGTTTGTCTCGTTGCTCGTTTTGGTGCCATGATTCTTCAATACACAAGAATAAGAAATAAGAAAATTTTACGACGCAAACCTTTTTTTAATTTATTTTCTTTTTTACAAGAATTATAAGTATGCATGAGTCACACAATTAAGCAAATAGCATTCATATATATATAGAACGACTTATATACATAAGTCGCTTGTCTAGTTTTGTAACACCTAGACCCACGATTCCAGATTAAAGCAAAATTATTTGGATCGTCCACGTTCACAAAAATAAGAGACATACTATCCGTGTTCCGACTATCACCTAGTCGGATGGTTATACCCTAGTTTAATGATTCCAGATTAAGAAAAATTACCTGGATACTCATATACTATTATCATTCAAAACATAAAGTTAGCATATCCGATTTTCTAGCCATCTAATGACTAGAACAAAATTTGGGTTAATCTGGTGATTTAACCCTACGGAGGGAATTCTGTCGCGGTAAAAGTCCCGATGACCCCAAGGTAGGATTCATGATGCAACGCCATCCTATGTTCCTCCCCCAAACGATGCTCCGCTACTAGTAACCTCAACCGAATCTCGTTAATCTCTATATTGTGTTGTTCTTTATTTTATAATGCCATATCTTCAACCTTATGTAGTTTAGCACGTAGCTCCCCAACTCCCTGTTCTGTCGATCTACCTCCATTCGTGGAATATCGAGACGAATTGCATTCTCACTAGTCGGGGCCCTCCTGGCAGGTCGAATGGATGGCTCTTCAAATTCAAAGTTTCATGGGACGTTTCCTACACTCCCTTCTCGAGACTCGGTGCAATAGCGATCTAAGTTGGCTGCCCTAAGCTGAGAGCTTGGTGCCCATGACCCGTCCTCGATCCTCATTAGTCCGTAGTTTATTGTCGTAGCTGCTAACTCTATCTCATCCATCACAAGTACCTCGCATAATCCTTCTAGTTCAATCTCTTTTTGTGGATCTTCCTCAGGTCCTTCCTCGTTTCCACGTACAGGTGTCGCCACATGGATATTTCCCTGCACGGTTCCCCTTAGGGGTCCCGCATTTGTTGCACTTTCCTGATCCATCTCCCGAGAGTTGGATGACCAGAGTATAACCCTTTCAGTTTCCATCTGAAAATATATTTAAATTTAGACAAGAGAGAAAAATTTAAACATATAATTACAAATATTACTTAAAGCACGTTCTATCCAACATGTGAACCAACCGGTTATAGTCTAGGACCTCTACTGCATCCTAGTTCTCTATAACCATTGGCTCTGATACCAATTTGTCACACCCCGCCAGAAACTTTGCGGAAGCTCGAGGTGTGACGATCATGGATCGTAGCTATGATTATATCGAATGACAACTATATGATTTTATTAAAAGTATTCATAAAGGTAATGTCTCCATATTTATAGAGGAAAATCAACGGCTTCAAGCTCTAGGTCGTGGGTCGTATAATTCTTCTCATGAATCTTCAGTTTTCGAGAGGCATTGCGATAACTTTCTCTTGTTGCATTAGAACGCAACCCAAACCTTGATGCTAAGCATCACAATACACTACAAAATCTTTGATTCCGTCAGGTAAAGATAGGATTGGCGCGTTGCCAAGTTTTTGTTTCAACAATTGGAAGGATTCTTCGGTCTTGTGATCAAATAAACCGTCGATCCTTGAAAGTGGATAACGGTTCTGTACTGTTAGCTTGTTCAATTCTCTGTGATCGATACACATCCGAAAAGTTTCATCCTTCTTCTTTATGAACAACACAGGAGCACCCCAGGGAGAGTTACTTGGTGGATTAAACCTTTATCTAACAACTCTTGTAGTTGGCTAGATAGTTCTTTCATTTTAGATGGTGCCAGGCATTAAGGTGATCTGTCGACGGGGGCAGCTCCGGGTGTTAAGTCGATGCGAAACTCCACTTGTCGGAGCGGTGGCGTAAGCCAGGTGAATCTTCAGGGAAGACTTCCGGAAATTCGCAGACCGTTGTAACATCTTTGATACGCTTCTCCTTCGGCTTTTTCTCCGTGACGTGAGCTAGCATGGCACGATGTCCCTTGCAAAGAAATTTATGGGCTTTTATGCAAGATATGATATTAAGCTGGGCTCCACTCTTTTCACCTTGCAGGTTAAGGGTGTCTCCATTTGCAAGTGGCATTCTGACTATCTTTTCGTGGAAAATGATCTCTGCATGGTTCTTTGATAACCAGTCCCATCCCTATGACAACATCAAAACTTCCTAACTCGATAGGCATTAAGTCAATACTGAATGTATGTTCTGAGAGTTCAAGTGAATAACCTTGGTATATTTCTTTAGTTTCTATCAATGATAATCAATGATAAAGGCATTTATGTTGATCCGTCTAAGGCAACAGGGGGGATTTCAAGTAATTTTCTAAGATCATTAGACACGAAGCTTCTATCGGCACCAGTATCGAATAAAAATAGAAGCGTAATGGTTGTTTAATAGAAATGTACCCGCCATAGTGTTAGGGTCACGACGGGCATCTCCAGCATTGATCACAAAAGCTCTACCCCTTGCTTGATTGGGGTTCCGGTTCTTCATCTTCGGGTAGTCTTTCTTCAAATGGCCGGTAACACCACAACCAAAGCAGGCACGATTTGGGCAATCACGATTGATGTGACCCATGGCCCTGTAGCGCCCATAGTAAACGTTTCCACAATCGAGGGTGTGGTGAAGGTTGCACTTGTTACACAAGAGTGCATTACCAGTGTAACCAGACTTTCTTTACTCCTAAACAGGTGCAGTAGCAGCATAGACCTTCACTAGCTCTGGGTTTTTCTCAGGAGTCTTCTTAGAACTCTTCTCCACCTTGTTCTTCCAAAAAAAGTGTTTCCTTTTGTTATTTGGCTTCTTTCTTGATGAGGTGATGGCACTGACATTTGCGGGTTAAGCCTCTAGGCTCTTCTTTGCAAAGGCCACGCCTTGGTGGGTGCCTTGATAAACTAGGCTATGTGCCAGATGCACAGCATCCTGAAAGGTGGTCAGGTTTTACGAAATAACATTCCCCTGGATATATGGTGCAAGACCCCAGATGTACCTCTCAATCTTCTTGTATGGCTGAGTGACCATGATTGAACAAAGGTGGGCGAGTTCACGGAATCGCTTAGTGTAGCCAACGATATCAGAACCGTTCATGGACAACCCCAAAACTCGGCTTCTAGCCTCTACATTTCGTCTCTATGGCAGTACTCATCTCGCATGAGTTGTTTGAGTTCATCCCATGTCATAGCATAGGCTAGGTCTGTTCCCATGGCATCAATGGGAGAGTTCCACCTTGTTAGTGCACCATCAGTGAATGTTCAGGTAGCATACTTGACGATGTAGTCCTCCGGACAGTTTCTTATACGGAATACAAAGTCTGCCTTTTCGAACCATCGGATCAAACATAAGGCATTTTCTGTACCCTTGAAGCTAGTGGGTTTACAGTTCATAAAGTCCTTATAGGAGCATTCGCGCAATCCTGAATTTATAGTCTTAAAACTTGAATACAATTCGTTGAAATGGTAGTCTATAGTTTTCGAACATTAGGTCACACGGTCTTACCACGGGGTGAATCGTCGCGACGTCTATCATGATCTCGTTGCGTTTTTCTAGTAGTTACTACTTCTGCAACCCGTTGAGCGATCAGCGCCTTGATGTCGACAGTATTCATTACGGGAGAGGGGAGGTGTTCTTGGTTGGGCGTTTAGGAGGCATGTTTCACTTTAGAGTTTCAATGACAAACATAAAGTAGATTAGATGATATATATATAATAAAGTTATCACATGAATAAGCAAAAATCACAATATCACAATCAACCAATAAGCATATCAGAACAATAGATATTACATTCCGAATTTTTAATATAGAAAGTATAATATTCGTTAATCCGACAACATCGGTCATAGTGCAATACAACAAATGTTATGGGTGCGCAGACCCGTCAAAATTTACATTTCTGAATAAGTTTTCTAATTATCAAAAGTTATGGGTAACAACTTGAGTCCACTAGGAAGAACTGTCTAGAATGGACACCCTAGAAGGCCCGAAAATATGGGCAGTCCGAGGACCTGGTCTAGAGTGGTCATATAAATGTGAAAACGCTTCATATAGTCCTTCATGGCTAAAATTCGGGGATGTAGTGACTCCAGCATTAGGTAGGTGTTGGTGGAGAAGGTACCCACACCAGTCGTTTGTGCATGAAGCGCGTCCATCTCAACAATGGTGGAAGCCAAAATCTCCTCTAACCCAACAACTTGGGTCTCTAGTCCCCTAACATCCTCAGTAGTTGACACCAGGTCGATCTCCTCCTCCAGCTGTTCTAGTCTCACCATCTCCCACTTAAAAACCTCCAGAGTGTTCTCATAATAATGCATATGCGCTACCCGTAGCGGAACAGTGTCCGGTATCAGCTCCCCGATCAAAGGGGATATTCTGCCAGTAGCCTGGCGGGAGGCTCCCTGGGCAGAGGACTTACATACCTCCATCGAGCTAACATTCCCTCGCACGTAATCTCCAGGTCTGAAGAGCGTCAGGCATCCAGCTGAAGTATTGTGCCTCAGACATGCGGCGCTGCTTGGGCGAGGGCTGGTCTGGATGCTCGGGGGTATATGGGCGGCGAAGAGGAAGACATGTAGTCTTCTGTGGCGTAAGTCCCCATCTACCACCAATAAGAACGTGGCGGTAGGCATGAAGGGTGGAAGTAGCAGCGATGGCATGAGGTGCCTCGGTGGTGGGAGTAGCGGTGGTGGGAGTAGCGGTGAGGATGGAAGTAGCAGCGACTATGGCGGCATCGGCAGCATCGATGGTGATGTACGAATTTGGATATATAAAAACCAGGTCAAGTTTTAAAATGGTAAATACCAAGTGACCAAACTACACACCAGGGCAGTGTACCCGTCGTGTCTAGTACAGTATTGGTAAGAACCGGATATCAATCCGTGGACGCATGGTCAATCTCCCGATACTAGATCTTTGCTAATATCTAATCGATGAAATAAAAAAGGTGAACTAAATTTGAAAACTAAGCTAAATAACTAAAATTGCCAAAAACAACCAAAAGCCGGATAACATGCTGAAAAATCAGTCAGAGAAAAGTATCACCTAGATAAGAATCCTCTAAACCCAATAAGACCCCTGGTTTGACTAATCAACACGATCACTATCCACTGATGATGAAAACCAAAATGAAATAGGACTATAGACACATCCTAATCACTAAGGTAATCCTAATTGAAGCTCGGATAGAAAACTATGTAAAATTGCACAATGGTCTAATCGCTTCGGTCAAAGCGGACTAAACGCACACGTAAAAGGAAACCACAAGAAAGGTCTTTTTAAATGGCACCTAACACATGCAATGATTTTGAAATGAATAGCCTAGGACCTAGAAAACTCTAAACACGAATAAGCGGGCTCGAATCTTATGGTCATAAGCACCTTAACTCACTAAACAATGCGTAGCTATTTCCTAGTATATGAAATGAATCGGTCAACTCTATCCCATATAGATGCACACAAAATCAGCCCCAAATCCATATCATATTATCATGTAGGAGGTCTCCGGATCATACATTCATCAATAAACTCCAAAAAGTCATCTGATGGTGAATTTATCTGATGAATCCAAGATTGTGGAAGATCCTCACTGTGATCCACTTTATCCCTTTGACTTTGCACTTATGGCTGATTTGGATGATATCACTAAAGATGTTGCTTTTGTGTCTAACCCTACTGATAACCTTTCCATTGTTGAATCTGATGCTGAACAAAAATCGATTAGCCGTCAGAAGGAACTCATACCCGATATGGTAAAATCCAAATTATGCTCAGAGTCCTATGTAGAGGAAGTTGCTCGGTATCGCCTTTATAACCAAGAGTTGGTTGAAAAGGCAATAGCGAATGAATGTCTTGTCAAGTCTATGCAAGCTAGGGAACTGGATTTCCTGGGCAAAATAAAGTCCTTGCAGGATGATATTGAGGTCATGAAACATGCTGAAGTGGCTCTTCGTACTCAGTTAGAGGATTTGTTGACTCGTCACTCGTCCCTATTCAAGAACTATGTTCGGGCTCGAGAAACTATTGACTTGATGAAACTTAACCCCTCTAACTTAGCAAGTGATGTGGCTAAGGATATTTTGAGACGTGTAAAAAGTGGTTTGGGTTTAACCTGGAAGATTGATGATGCTGCTGTTGAGCATCCCCTCAATCATAACTATTTTCCTATACCTGAACTAACTAAAATAAACTCCCGAAGCCACACCAGGTTTTTGAATAATGAGTCAGTTCCAAGCAAGTCTAAAATTCAGCAAATGGAAGGCAAACTGTCTGGCTATGAAAGTGGCTCAAGCCTTCCATTCGTTGAATGTGAACTAAATTTCGATGATTTTGAATCCAGCTCATTTCAGTCAGTTGATACTGGCCTATCTGGAGGATACGGTTAGGCAGAAGGCAGAATCTGAGTTCTTAAAATAATAACCGATAATGAGACAATCTGTCAACCATCAGTCTTTTGTGAAACTCAAATGATGTTTAAAACAAAATCTGTTTCCAAGAAACCTAAAGTTTCAAAGAGGCAAAAGCCCAAAACTAAAACTGATAACTTAGATTCTGGCCATCCTAATCTTACAAGTGAGCTGGCATCTAATGTTCTCAATAAACTGTCTTTGGGTGATGGTAAACCCATGGGTGACACACAACACTTTATCACAATCACCAATGGTAAGGTGATCTCCTCGGCTCCTACACCTGTGATGATCTCACCTCAAGTCACTCCGATGTCTTCTACCATGCTGTTCAAGTCAAGCAACACCACATCTTCGGATAGTCAAGCAATTGCGAGTACTTCAAAACCGGTCAAGCAACCAGCAAAGAGTAAGAAGAATAACACTTCAGAAAATGTTGTCTGTACTGAGAAGATTGTGGTATCTGAACCACAAGTTGCTGAATTCGTTGTTGCTAAACCCGTGAATTTGGAAGAAAATACAGGTGTTGTATCGGGAACTAAGAAGAAAAACAACAATAAAAGGCGAACTAAGAAAGCTGCTGATCAGGGGAAGGGGAACCTGTTGCTGAGACAAATGCCACACCGGTTCAAAATTTGGTTCCAACTGCTTTCGTGAATCCAAGTGGGTCTGCTAACACTATTGGGTGTTTTGTATGCGGAGACCCAAATCATGCTGCAAGGGGTTGTCCATTCAACTCAACAAAAGTGCACATGGGGTACAATCCACCTATGGTTGCACCCTATGGACCAAGAATGATGATGCCTCCTTTCACTCAGCCAGGGCCTTGGTTTTATGGAAATTACAGTGAAGACTATGAATACATGAATAATCAGCAAATGTTCATGCCAAATTTCCAGAACCAACAGCTCTTCAGAGGCATGACACCTCACTCTACAAGAGTTTTGGGTGCAAGTACCGGGTACTTCCAAGTGGTAGTCCCTGGAACAGCAAACATCCCATCTCCCAGTTCCTCGAGACTTGGACTCCTTTGGTTGATCCTCAGAGTCCTTTTGCTCAGGAAACCACTCCAGCTCCTCGTCCGCCTAAGAAACAGACTGCCAAGAAAACCCAAGGTCCTAAAGACCTGGGTTCTTCTGTGAACTAATTATTTCTTTAATTGTGCAGGAATAGCGAAAGAAGTCACTAAATCTGTGGTAACATAGGATAGTGGCTGTTCCAGGCACATGACGGGTGACAAGGACCTTTTGCATGATGTCAAACTGATATCTGGAGGAGGTTCTGTTGCTTTTGGAGGAAATAAGAAAGGTGGTCAAATAATTGGAACGGGTCACCTGACAAATGGTGAAGTTTCGTTTGAAAAAGTCAACATCGTGTCAAATCTACAATTCAATCTACTGAGCGTCTCGCAGATATGTGACAATAAGATGCCAATGTTCTTTGACGATCATGAGTGCTTCATTCTTAAACCTGGTTTCAAAGTACCTGATGAACAAATTTTATTTCGCGCTAATCATAGGGGGAACATGTATGCACTGGACATGAATGTTGCAAAGCCGTCTAGTTCAGTTGCGTGCTTTTTGGCTAAAGCTTCAGAGGAAGATTCAACCTTGTGGCATTGGCGGATGGGACATGTTAATTTTCGCAACATGAACCGCCTGGTTAGGGGAAAGCATGTTTTTGGGTTACCTGACAAAGAATTCCTGCAAATCGATAACTGCGTTGCGTGCTCGAAGGGAAAGTAACACAAATCGTCTCATAAGCCAAAGCCGCCTGGAAGAACAACAACAATCCTTCAATAGTTGCATCTGGATCTCTTTGGACCAGTTAGTATCAAGAGTTTAAGGGGAAAATCTTTCTGCCGAGTCATCACTGATGATTACTCAAGATATATCCTGGGTTTTCTTCTTAAAATAAAAATCTGAGACTCTAGTAATACTAAAGGATTTTGTTACCCACATCAAGAATGCCAGCAGAAAGAAAGTTCAAATAATCAGATCAGACAATGGGACAGAGTTTAGAAACCACGTTTTCGACTCGTTCTGCAACGAGAAGGGCACCACTCGTCAATTTAGCTCTCCTTATACTCCTCAACAGAATGGGATTGCTGAAAGAAAGAATCGTACAATAATCGAGTCTACTCGGACGATGCCCGCGGATTCTAACCTTAAATTATCTTTTTGGAAGAAGTAGTCAATACTGCTTGTTATGTCTTCAATAGAACTCTTTTGGTCAAACATGCCAACAAGACATCCTTTGAGTTGTTTTCTAAACCAAAACCTGGGCTAAAACACTTAAAACCATTTGGATGTCCTTGTACGGTGTTTATCCAGTGTGAGCAGTTAGCCAAGTTTGCCCCTCGGGTACATGAAGGTTATTTTGTTGGATACTCGATGACCTCTGAGGCCTATCGAGTGTACAACAGAATAACTCAGGTGACTATGGAGTCTTGCGACGATAACTTTAACGAGCATACCCATAACTCCAGAGAACCTGACTCGGACGACATGTATGACTTAGAGAATTTCTCTTATTTTTTTAATTACGGTCATTCTGTGATTTCAGGTGATACTGGAAATATGCAAGAAGATGCTAATGATGTGGATGCTACCGCACCTGAGGGTTCTGCTCCAATTACATCATCGATACTGGATACGATATATTCCGATGATCTTACCTGACTTCACTTGGAGAAATGAATCAACGGGAGCTTCCACCTCATCTGCCACTACTCCAGCCATCACTCCTGTTGAAATCCAAATAACAGAAGAAGTCGTTCAAGATGATGTGCCCACTCAAAATCAAGAAAATCAAGAATCAAGAAAATCAAGAAATCCCAGAAAATCAACCTGAGAATAAGCCCACCAATAATGGTTCAGACTCGGTTAACACAACTATGATTGAGACTGGTGAAACTCCGGGTAATGATGTGCAGATGGGAACTCTAGACTCAACTATTCCAGTTCCGGCAGTAGAGGAGACTGGAATTCACAAGAAACATCTTGTCTCTAACATTATTGGTCCACTCAAAAAGAGAGTCACCAGAGTTCAATCGGGAACGATAAAAACTTGTCTATTTTCATGTTTCATATCTCAAGAAGAACCTACTTCCGTAGCTGCTGCTATGAAAGATGACAACTGGATAGAGGCAATGCAGGCTGAACTACTTTAATTCAAACTCTTGGATGTCTGGCAACTTGTAGACACTCCTCCTGGTGTGAAGCCTATTCCT
>JBCNJP010000010.1:76493029-76529224 GCA_039602395.1 Deinandra increscens subsp. villosa | reverse complement strand
ACAAGAAATTAGTAAACAAATTGAAATGTGTACATCACACATGTTTGGGAGCACCTGGAACTGCAGCAAAAAGAAAACACATAAGGACCCATTTATTATAAACTCGCCAATATGAACGTTCAAATATTTTTCAGGCATTACAATTATTAACTATAAAGTAAACAATTTTAAAGACATGAAAATAATGGACAATGAGTCAATGAGATACCTGCTCCTCTAATAGTTGACCAGCATTCCTACATAACACATGTGTGAATATCATATCAAACAATGAGCCACATGGCCAACTAATCAGCATATATTAACCCAATATAAGGTGGAATCATTTCACACACACACCCCAAACAAAGATGAAAACATTTTATAACTTTGAAAAACCATAGTACTATTCAATTAAGTTGGCTGAATATACAAACGTGTGCAGGTTATTTACACCAAATGTTAAGACAACAAATGCTACATATATATTAAAAAAACTTCTAAATTAGGACCATTATGTTATAGATAAAGTCGTTAAAGCCCACATACCGATTGCCAGGAGTCATGCCCGTATCATCTAACTCACATTCAATATAAATAAGACATGTATTCATCTAACTCTTAAGAAGATCGTCGGAAATATTACCAGCATACTAAATCTTGTAAACCAATTTTAAACAACATTATCATTTTATAGAGCAGGTCTATATGTAATGCAAAGAACTGAAGATATAACTATGAATCCCTTTTTATTTGAGAAGTAGGGGTGTTCATGGGTTGATTTAGGTCAGTTTTAGCTCATAAAAGTCAAATCATGCTTTTTGGGGTATTTTTGGATAAAAATCAAGCCCACAAACAATAAACTTAATGTAGTTACTTTGGGGTATTTTTGGATAAAGATCAAGCCCACAAACAATAAATTTGATGCAGTTACTTTACTTGAATTAGAAAAATGATCAGTTTGACCTCATAGATGTCAAAGTCAAACTGTTTTCTTTGGAGTACTTTTTGATGAAGATCAGCTTGACCATCCATTGATAGCCCTGGACCATTGACCTTTTCCGTGGTTACTTTAAGATATTTTTGATAAAAAAAGCTCTAGTAACTTAAGTAAGGCCACATGCTTATAAATGAAATGGATTCATTATTTCATTGTCTCGCAACACATATGGCCTCAGTATGTATAAAAAAAAGACAACACATGATATGTACATATAGTATATGCTTTTCCAAACAAGAAAACTGATTAATGCAAAGACAAGTCATTATAATCAGTTCAAAATTTACAAATACCCCATAAAAGTTCATAGCAAGACCGCAAGAAAGGTTCATTTATGCATGTACTTATGAGAAAGATAAAAGAGGATGAAATTTGAAAAAGAGGATACAAGAAGAGCTCAAGATACCTGCATCAGCATAGCCCGAGGCCATATCATTTGCTGAACATTTGAAGGATCGGCCGTCTCGCTCCACAAACAAACTTCTCCACCAATCACAAGTTTTTGCTGAACAGAATCAGTTATCCCTTCATGTGGTTCAGCATCATAAAAATCAACCCATATGACATCAAAATGATAGAGATGTCATACCCCTTGATTGTTGTATATGCATTTAAACCCTTGTGTAACCGCCTTAGACAAATACGAGGGGCCCAACCTGACACAACATAACACCCCTTATCTAACTAAATACGAATTTTTAGATTCATTTAACACTTCTGTTTTATCAAATTTCTTAACCCTACAATACATGTTTTCATCTCTATCTGATAAATATGTGAATCTATAAGCGTGCCAATCCCCTTAGATTCATTTAACACTTCTGGATCGATTCCACCTTCAATCTGTCCAAAATAAAGAACTGTTATTCTTCATGAAGTTCTAAATCCAATAACCATTTACCCCTTTTTGTAAACTGTAAAAATCACTAAACATCTCCATAAATATTAAGTCAGTTGTATAAACATATCTTTTAAAACTTTGTAATGCCTGTACATACCCATAAACACAATGTTAACAGAAGTCCATGTAGCAGAGGTCTGCCTTTGTTGTGGAGGACCTGTGGATAACACAGAATCACTATTTTTTTTATTATTATATATAATTTTGAAGCTTAAATATAGAAAACTTATTTACCATCAAGTGTTTGGGATCAACACCAATAAATTCCACTTCTCCTACTGTGAAATGATAAAACACGACCCAAATGGGCTACGTTATAAGTAAATGGGTCAAAATTGCCACATCAAAACGAATAAAAAACTTAATGTCAAACTTGGATAAATGAGTTTTGAAATATTACAGTCTTCAAAGAAGTGGCAGATCTCGGCTAAACGATGTGGGGGGAGGTCCTTAATGTCATTGAGTCTCTAACTATCTATACTCAGGATCATCAATACAGACTACAATTGATCATATCATCTTTTTCTCCCTGACAATTAAGAAAATAGATTTTTGAGATTCATAGATAATATATACAATTATTACATGTAAGAATACTACTCGAACCAATAGAATCTAGCTTGTTACACCAGTAATTATACTTATTTACCTTGATCAGTCTAGTTTTTTTTATCAAATCCACCAGAATCATTTCACAGGACACAAAAACTGCATTGTTTTGACCAGAACTATATTGACATGTTACTCTAGGACCTAGGTACCCATTTGCCACCTCTATATATAAGAAGTGAAGATATGTAACTTGACTTAACATCTGTGGAAGCCTGAAACACCATCAGACAATTAAAGAATACTCAAAGAACAAATAGAAAAAATACCAAATTTTTTTTTGTTACGTATATTGCCTGCCTCTCCATCCACACTTGGTTCTATAACAGTTCCAAAGAGCAGCATTGCTACAACATTTTGAATAAAAAATGAGATATGTTAGAAGAGAATAACAAAGTAGAGGTGATAAAATGAGGCAACTTACCCAACCTCTACAGTCAATTTTTAAATCTTTGACATTTTTTATTAGAATTAGTTTAACAAACTTGTTGAAGAACTATAAACCTCGTACGTACCACACAACTGAAAAAGACAAATTCACAGTAAATCTAAAATGAAAACACATGGAGTATTATGCATGATCAAATAAGGGTCAAAACGGGTCATGTTGATCCAAAATAGTTATCTTCCAACTGTAGATTAATAAATTCAGCCTCTTTGTGCATTCTCTTCTGTGTTAAGAGCTCCTACTTTTGACAAATTCATGTTTTCCATAAAACCAATTTAATTTATTGTCAATGTTAGTCATCGTCACACAAATTCTACACATTAAACCTAACATAATACATAAGCATAATTGAAAAATTAAAAAAGAAAACAATCAAAACTAACTACGGAGACCTACCTTTCACTTCCCGTTCCACAGAACCTGTTCTTTGTTCCCATTCCCTGCAGTAAACCGAATCATAAAAACTGTTATTTTCATTCTTAAATCAATCCATAACTAAAGCAACTAAAAACAAAGATTAAGAAACACAATATTGGCTCTTTTCTTTTGCCTTTGGATCCTTCAACACCTTTTCACAATCTTTTTGTTCTTTTATCGAAAAAGCCATGTGTGAAAAAAGTTGAAGGTAATAACAATAAATCGATCATAAATCTGTTAGAAACACCACTATACACTCACCCTAAATATGTAAATAAAAGAAACCTGTTAGCAATCACCTAATAACAAATATAGACTTTATAAGAAAACAAAATCAAAACCTTACATACCTTCAACCACAGGGATTTCATTTTATCAGAGGCAGAGAAGTCTTTGTGGTTGCCTCAATCGCATCACCCTATTCAAAAAACAAATGTAATCAGCATAACTACATAAAGAGAAGGAAAATAACATTAGTCAAGAAGAATCTCCTCCAATAACAACCAAAAACCCTAGAAAACGCAAGAAAACGGATCGATGGAAGAAGGTAGACCAACTGGAGAGAAATCGGATGGAAATCGGCTGAAGGTTAAAGCAGTTCTGAGAAAAGGCTAGGCTGGATTTGAATTTCAAATATTTTTTAGAACGACCGCCACCATCATAGAGGAATGTTCAGATCAATTGGAAGAAGGAAGCAGGGATCAATGACCTCTTTCATGTATACCTTCGAATCTTTACCTCTTTCGTCCATAAAGCCCTGCAATTGCGAGAAAGGAAACCTGCAACCAGCCCCTCTTGGACCGATTTTCATTTTGCAAGAAGCAAACCTACGACCCCCTTTTTCCCTGTTTTTGATTTTGAACGGCAGCCTCTCCTTTGGTTTTTTCATGACTGTACAATCTGCTTGTTGGTTTGTACCTTTTAAACTTTTAACATTTATGTTTTAACCATTTGTACACCACGCTTAAAAGTTGCACCTCTTAAATTTCAACACCCTCTCTCCAATATGTATATTAAGATATTATAGATATATAGGTTTTGGTCCGACCAGAAGGAAAAGAAGGAGACGAAGGGTTTGGTTGATAGAAAAAGAGAAAGGAGAAAGAGTTGAGGTCGTCGGTGAAGGTCACGGTGGTGGTGGATGATGATCGCGGTGATGGTGGTGGTTGACGACTATGATGGTGGCGGTTGATATGATGATCACGATGGTGTGTATGGCTTCGGTTTGTGATGGTTACGGTTGGTGAAGGGTGGCGGTGGTTGAGGTGGTGGGTTCAACGGGAGTGTGGTGGCGTCGGATGGGATGGTGGTGGTGATGGAATCGGATGAGATGACGAACGTGGTGGCGATGACGATGATCGATGATGGTGAGGATGATGGCGGGGGTGATGAATGATGATATTGAGGATAGTGGTGGTGGCGAGGGATGATGGTGATGAAGGTGGTGGTGGTTCCCGACTGTGACGAGAGGAAGAGGGAGAGGTATGGTTGCTCTTGTGTTGTGATGAGTTTTAAAGTGATGTGGAGTGGAGTGTTGGATATGAGGGAGTAGGGAGTTTGCGTGTTGCAGGAAGTTGAGTGTAAGTGTAATTTGTCATGTGCTCTTTTCTTTTAACTATAGTTAGGTTAGGAGGTTTAACCATAGTTAGGTAATTAGGTGGTGTGGTTAGGTGGTCTAGATGGTGTTAATTTTTATAAAAGTTAACATTTTTCCTAATTATTTTATAAAAATCTACCAATATAAATGTAGTGTCATCATAAAATAATTAAATCAAAGTTGATGGAGACTTTAAATAGGCCAAAAATGTGGAGAACGGGTGTCAGGCCAGTAGAGTTCGTGTCAGGCCGGTATGCGAGGCTTTCTCCGATTTTCACGCGGTTCGATTTGTTATTCACTAAAATTAGTCGGGAATATTATCTTTAAGCTTAAAAGTGTCGGGTGACCCGTTTGGCTTCATTTTTAGGCACGGTTTATTTATTCCACGGTGTTGGACCGGACTGGGCCCAATTCGTCATACGGACGAATCACCGAATCGTTCTGGCGTTGTGATCGCGACGGGTTTCTAAATTAATTACGAGACTCATATATTGATAAACAATTATGGTTTTAGTCGTAACTTTAATTATTTAGAAGTTTTGTCTTTTATTTATATTATTTGCTCGCGTACCGCGTTCATAAAATAAATAATTTGTTTAAATTGTTTTAAACTCGAATATTTTACGTAGTCAAAACTAATTAAAGTTTTAAAAAATATTCACTTAAAGAAAGAAAAAAATAAAAAGTCATTTTATATTTTATTTTTCTTATTATTAAAATTCCACCAATCACATGGTTGAATTTCCTTTTTGTTACGGGTATGATTTTCCAATATGAATGTGGGAATTATCAAGGTTGGACGTTTTCGTGCATAGTGTTTACTAATAAACTATTAAATCAAGTCATGCACAGGTATATACGATATATATATATACGGTCAAAATATAGGTTTGATTTTGGATTTTGGACGGGTTATCACAACCGGGTATGGACAAAGCCATAGCTGAATATGTGGAAAGGTGTTCCACCTGTTTGCAGGTAAAGGCTGAACATCAAAAGCCAAATAGATACCTACAAAAGTTAGAATTACCAGCTTGGAAAAGGGAATTAGTTACAATGGATTTTGTAACTAAGTTACCCAAAATAAGTAATGACAAAGATTCTATATGAGTCATTGTAGATCCTCTGACTAAATCTGCTCACTTTCTACCTATAAAAGAAACCTATTCCACAGATATATTGGCTAAGTTATATGTGGGTAGAATTGTTTCTCTTCATGGAGTGCCATTGTCAATCGTGTAAGATAGAGATAGTCGGTATACATCTCTTTTCTAGAAAAACTTTCAGCAAGCTATGGGAACAAAGTTAAATTTGAGTACAGCCTACCATCCCCAAACTAATGGTCAAAGTGAGAGAACAATTCAAACATTAGAAAATATGCTAAGAGCGTGCGTTATTGAATTTGGTGGAAGCTGGGATAAACATTTGCCTTTAATGGATTTTTTTTATAATAACAGTTACCACTCAAGCATAAAGGCAGCACCGTTTAAGGCTCTATATGGGAGAAAATGACGTACACCTCTATATTGGTCATAAGTTGGTGAAAGTCAATTGACAGGACCGGAAACTGTGGCAGAAACAACAGAATAGATCAAACAGATTCGTGAAAGACTTAAGGCTGCTTAAGATAGACAAAAGAGCTACGTTGACAAGCGCCGAAAGCCTTTAAATTTTGTAAAGGGTGGCAAAGTGATGTTAAAAGTATCTCATTGGAAAGGCGTCATCAGGTTTGGAAAACGAGGAAAGTTAAGTCCTCGATATATATATTGGTCCATTTAAGACTCTTCAAACAGTTGGAAGCGTTGCTTACAAGTTAGAATTACCCGAAGAACTTAGTGGAATACATAATATATTTCATGTCTCAAACTTGCGGATATGCTTAGCTGATGAGACTTTGATAACCCCATTGAAAGAAATTCGGGTAGACGAGAAACTTCATTTCACTGAGCAACCCGTTGAGATAATGGAAAGAATAGTGAAGAAGTTGCGAAGGAAACGAATTCCTATGGTGAAAGTTAAATGGAATGCACGTCGAGGTCCAAAAATAACCTGGGAATCAGAAGAAGATATGAAAAGAAACCATCCCTAACTTTTCGAGTGTTAAATGAATTCCGGGACGGAATTCATTTAAGAGGAGGAGAATGTAACAATTCTGATAAAACCGGGTCGGTTCAGGATCTCTAACAAATAAAATCTCAAAAAATTTATAAGGCCTATGGCCGATACGCCCGTATCACAAAAAGGGAATATGGTCGTATCGCGGTACCGTATTGTATGTTTAAGAAGGAATACGCTCGGGTCAGATCAGAAGCGGGGCGTCTAGCAACGCGATACGGCCGAATCGCAGAAAGGCAATAGGCCCGTATTGGGTCCGGGGGATAAAAACTATAGTTGACCAATTTTGGTCATTAGTGCAGTAGTTTTTAATAAAAACACTTGCTCTCTTTTCTCCTAGTTTTTAATAAAAACCAATTGCTCTCTTTGCTCCTAGTAAAGTGCCAGAGAATGGGTGGAGGCAGATTACAAGATTCAATGCTAGAATTCTTGAGGTAAGTTCATAAACTCATTTCCATTATATTTTGATGTGCAAAACTTGAGTAATTGGTGATATGATCTGGGTTGTTCATAGAAGAGGATTAGGAATCATCCAGGAGGATTGTGGTGAACTAAAAGTTGAGATAATTCAAGGTATGAGTTTAGATTATACATGCATGAGCAAAATTACCAATTTTGGAAAGTTTGTGATTAAGTCTTAAACCATGCATGCAGAAACAATCTGGAGGTTTTAGGATCATCAAGAGGCTGTTTTGGAACTATAGGAGCCAAGAGAATCATCAGAAAGAGGTTAGATGATGAGTTTGATACATTCTATAAAATGTATACATATTTTATTCTTGGTCATAGGAATGGATTAAATGATGTTTCCATAGTGTAATGGATAGTCAAAATTACTTGGTAAATGATTACAAGAGTTTTGGAAAAGAAATCAGTAGCTAAAATCAAGTAAAATCAAAGGAATGACCAAATTTGCATTCTGTTTACAAGCCATATGGCCGTATTCACTAAGGGAGATACGGCCGTATCGCGGGTCAGATGGCCAAAAAGAGAAGAACAGTTTGAATATGCCCGTATGGTGTTTAAGGTAATACGGCCATATTCAACTACCTGAGGAAATAACAACTTGAATACGCCCAAGGTAATACGGCCGTATACAAGTAACCGACCGTATCGGTAGGCTTGGGAGACAGCCGTATTGCAGGTAGCAAGAAAAGCCAATGTTCATGATATATGAATAAGGCCGTATCACTTAAGTTGAATACGCCCGTGTACATACTAAATTGTAAACTGGTCAGAATTCTTAATCAGAATCAGTGTAATGTTGGAAGAATAATTAGGACAGTGTTATAAAGACTATAACCCGGATCAGTTTATAAAAGTTTATCACCTTAATCTGAGAAGTTGTGATAATCCGATTAAAGTAATAATGAATTAAGAAATGGATTATTGGACTAAATCAACATCTAATTAGTATAACACTATAATTCAGAATCTTAGGATTTGATTATATGTGTTAGGTTATTTGCATCAGTAACGAGGAACAAGTTGGTAACCTTTGCTCATTTCCCAATATATGTGAGTTTCGTTAGCTTCCCCAACTTTAAACTTATGTTTTGGGGCTGCATATGAACTGTTTTAAATTATTATTCTCAATATGCTATGTTAGTTTTAAAGTTTGTTGTCGTGAATTGAGTGGTTAGTTACTGTTGGGTAATATTCATTCAAAGGGATATTACTTGGGTCATTAGGGTCTTTCAGTCGTGGTCAGAAGGCATATATTGGAACCTTACAGTTGTATAGGGAGTCGGTACTGACTTATATCCATGCGATACCTAGTATTAAATTATGATGGTATGTCATATATGTTATATACATGAAGGAGTGGATTGAGTTTTGACCTTAGGCAGGACCCAGGATTCACCACAGGCATATGTATTTTTGAGAATGATATAATAATTTCGTTTGGAGTCAATAGCTACAGCTCACCAACAACTTTTGTTGTTGACATGTTTTAGTTCATATTGTAGGTAATTAGTTGGGCGGTTGGGACAAGGAAACTTAAGGAAGGTAGATTAGGGATTGTTGGATAGGCTTGACAACCTATTTTCGTTCACTCTTTGTTTGTATTTCCTTTATGCTTTGTTGTAATGTCTTAGAGTAACCTAGGACCTAGGCAGACACTTTATTCCATAGTTTGTATGTATTTGTATTAAGTGGTCTATCGTGTAGCTAGTGGACTGTTGTCTGTTCGTTTATTTTTATGCTATACACTCTGACTTAATATAAAGCTTTCGCGAGATACAGATACAAAAAACCGTCCCACACTCGCTCTCCCCGTCCCTGGAAGGGGGCGGCAGGGGAGGGTGTGACAACGAGAAAGACAAAACGCTTAGGTTGTACCTGCGTGCATTAGTCAACTTCGGTTACGAACCATTTAGTGACATGAAAATAGGCTAGCTACCTACGGTATGGATTATGCTTTAATTCATACATTACTATTTATGAACAATAACTGTCGTGTTCGTGTGACATTAGTATTTGCGAATAAAAGCTGTTGTATCCGTAGGACAATAACTATACATGTGTGTATACTTTACTTACGTGAACTCACCAACCTTTGGTTGAAACTTTCTGATGTGTTGCAAACACATCTCATTTCCGGGGTCTTTTCTTTATATATTTGGGTCAATTTAAGTTGATTTGTCTTTTGTTTTAGTTGTTTTTAGTTAAGTGAGTTCTTGAGTCTTTATCTTATGTGTTTTATATGTTTTTGTAGGATTCTAATAAAGTCCTGTGGCAACAAGGAAGCTAGAGCGAAGCGGAGGATTAAAACAAGAGAAAATAAAGAAGAAGTGCTGAAAAGGAGTCCCCAGGCGTATCGCCTGGGGAGAGAGGTTTTGCAGGCGATACGCGCAGAAACCAGGTGGTCAACAGAGGTTGTAAGTCGGTTTGACCGACTAAACTGTCGCGTAGCAAGTCCTAGGCGTATCGCCTAGAAAGGATACACCTCCAAGCGATACGCTTGGAGGTCTAAAACCCGCAGAAAAAGGATTCGACTTATAAATTCGTCATTAGGGTTTCAATTCGTCATTCTTCGACTGAGAGACGATTTTCAGAGCGGCTAGAGGCGATTTTCGGAGCAGGGAAGAGCTGGAATCAAGGGAGATCAATCGGGGACCAATATATTCATCAATTCTTTAACCCGGTTTCTTTTCTTACTTTCTAATTAGTGTAATTGCTTGATCAGGACCATGTTTTGTTTACAAATTCTGGAACTTTTCTGTGTTTGTGATTATCTCATGGTGGTTGGCTAAGTAATTCGCCACCACCTAGACCATTATGACTATTGTTTGATGTTTACGGCTTTAATTCGGTTTTAGTTATCTGATTGATGTTTGATGGTCTTTTCAATTCCATTAATTTGCTGTGATGATGCGTTTATATACTTGATCTAAATTGTTAGTTATTGATTGGACCTTGCTTTGCTTGCGGATGTCTTCCGGTTTGGGTAAAGTAGTTAGCTTGTAGGTTATTCTTGCATTTTAACATAATTGCTTAATTGTGGTTATAGGTCTAGTTAATATTTGATGATTTGGATCTTGTGTGTTGCTATCTAAATAGACTTAAAAGGGTGATAGCTATTGGGTAGTCGGGTTGGTTAATTGCTTAGGATCGAGTTGTCACAAAAGGAAATTCCCTAGGTCAATTGTCTAGCTTGCTATTCTGAATCATTGCAGTTTGTTAGTGGTAGCTCCGGTTAGCTTAAGGTGCCTTAGATTAGATTCGAGGGTGGTTAGGTTTATCTGAAGTAGGAAGTACCCAAAAGGTGAACTCTTGTTCGAGCGTAGGATTATCTGTTAGGAAGGACTTAAAAGGTGAACTAACCGCCATCAGGATTTCTTTAACCGAGTTGAGTTGTGAGTGTTGAATAAGAGTCTAGGTCTAGGTGGTGCCTCTTTCTCATCTAAATTTCCCCGAAGTTTCCTGTTTCCGTCTGTTTGTTGGTCGTTTAGTTAAAGTTAGTTAAATCAATCCAAATCAAAAAACCCAAAATTACTCAGTATTTCCATTTTCTAGGTCTAGGTTAAGTCTCGTCTATAGAGTGTCCTAGGTTCGATATTCCGGTCTTGCCTTAGCTTTACTATAATCCGACAGGTTCACTGCCTTAGGGTTCGGTTCAGTTTAGGTTATTTCGGTAAAATTAGGTGTGTTTTAGGTCTAGGTCTTAGGTCTATTTTATTAGTGTTTTTAGTGTCGTTCCGAGCACATCAAGTTTTTGGCGCCGTTGCCGGGGACACTTGGCAATAGCAAGATTAACTTAGGTCGTCGTTAGGAAATTTTGAGTCTTTTCGGTTTTTTCCGTGTCTAGAGTCTTAGGATTTCCGTTCTTGAGTCTAGATTTTTTTAGGTTTAATTTTTTTTTTATGAGTCGTTTCTCCATTTTATGCCACACACCCGTTCACGAGGTCCTCCTGAGTTGTCACCACTTTCTGATCCTGACGCGGATATTCGTGAGCGGTTTCGCCTTCTTCGCACGGAGTTAGAGGCTTTCATCATTTCCACCGCCCATTCCAAACCATCTTCTTCCACACAAACCACACGCGACACCAAACCCATCCCATTCCCCGATTTATCATCCATGGCGGCATGTCGCACCGTCCACGAGTAGGCCAGCGCGCGGAGTCACCGAGGCCCGGTTTGCTATCGCTCAGCCTGATATTGCCAACACCGCGAATTGGCAAGTTCCGTCCCACGTCATCAACGCTTTGATGCATTCCATTCAGTTTCATGGACGTGAGGACGAAGATGCACCGACGCATATCTCACGCTTCACCCGAATTTGCAACACGTTCAGACTCACGGGAGTCGCAAACGAAATCATTTATCTGCGTCTGTTCCCATTCTCCCTTACGTCTCGAGCCGCCGAGTGGCTTGAGACGCTTCCGCCAAATTCGATCGCCACCTGGGACGATCTGACTGCTAAATTCCTGAAGAGATATCATCCTCCAGCAAAGGCTGCGCGTACTCGGGAGGAAATCCACTCCTTTCGGATGGATCCCGACGAGCCTTATTCCATAGCTTACGAGCGATTCAACACTCTTCTGAGCAAATGTCCGTAACACGGGTTGACGGATTGGGCGATCATAGAGAAGTTCTACAATGGACTTCCTTATTCTGTTCAGAAGGAGTTCAATATTTCGGCTGGAGGACATATGATGGAGAAGCTCACTGTTGACGAATGCAAATCACTTTTCGAGAGCTTCGCACTTGCTGAACAGCAGGCACCCGGAGGTCGGAGAGCCACCTTGGCCCCGACTAGATCACTCGCACCATCTACATCTACCCGGGGTGTCCATCACATTGGCTCAGAAACCATGCCACCTAGGGAGTTAGAGAATATTTACAAAGCTTTAGAAGAAATCAAACTCCATATCAAAGCCAAATGTGAGCTGTGTAGAGGCGCTCATGACACTCGAGACTGCCCGCTTGCTCCCGCTGAGCAAGTGGATTACATTGGAAACCGAAACCAGTTCGGTAATTCTTTCCAGTCTGGGTGGAGGAGTGGCCAAAATTCAGGATGGCGAGAGGGAGGTAACCCACCTGGTTTTCCACCGAGGAATAACTATGGTGGAGGAGATGACGGGGCTGGTGTTAAGGAGATCAGAGAGCTTATTGCTAACCAGACCCAGATCCTGCAGCAGATTGTGGCGAGAGATGAAGGAACGCAGAAGAAGCTAGCTGAGCATGACACGTTACTGAGAAATCAACAAGCTTCGTTCCTGGATTTGCAGAGGTCGGTGGGAGATATCGCGAAGCAACTGAAGGAACTTAATTCCCGTGGAGGTCAATTTTCTGGTAGTACTTACAAGAATCCCAATGCTAATGTCAATGCCATCACTACTAGGAGCGGGAAAGTCGTTCAGAGTCCATCGCCGGCGGTTGTTGAAGAGGAGCCGGTTGATGAGGAGATTGGGGTGGAGACGCCTGACAGGAGGGTGCACGAGAGCGTTACGCCAGCAAGTACCGCACCAAACGTCGAGGCTGAAGGAGTGAAGAGATCATCGGATGGAGAGAAGCCGCTGAAGTGGGAGGCGGTGAGAGAGAAGAAAAGAGTTCGTTTTGCGCCTCAGCCGATCACGGCCGTAGATTTGAAGCAGGTGCCTTATCCTGAGAGGTTAATTCAACAGAAGAATGCGCGTGAATATGGTCAGTTTTTAGAGCTTCTTAAGCAACTTAGGATTACATTACCTTTCACTGATGTTATTAAACAAATGCCTAAGTATGCTAAATTTTTAAAAGACATGTTAACGAATAAAAAGAAGCTTGAAAGTTTTTCTGATGTTACACTTGATGCCCAATGTTCTGCTGTAGTCCAGAATAGGTTACCTGAGAAATTGACTGATCCTGGTACCTTTACAATTCCGTGCTCTTTTGGTGATTCTTCTGTTACTTGTGCTTTAGCTGATCTAGGTGCTAGTATTAATGTCATGCCATATTTTGTTTTCATGCACCTGGGATTAGGCGAGTTAGAACCGACTAGGATGACAATTTCTTTAGCAGATAGGTCGGTTGTTAGACCCAAAGGAATAGTGGAAAATGTACTTGTGCAAGTTGATAAATTTTTGTTCCCTATAGACTTTGTGGTAGTTGACAGTGCATATGATGCTAGTTGCCCTCTGATTTTAGGTAGGCCTTTCCTTAGGACTGCCCGGGCGGTAGTTGATGTTTTCGCGGGCACCATTACTCTGAGGGTTGAGGATGAGTCAGTAGAGTTTAAGGTTGGTAGGTCGAGTGACAAGAACAACGAGTCCGTGTACTTTCTAGGATCTTTCATGTCTATGGTGGATAGTTGTGTTAGTTATGTCACTGGTGAAGATTTGGTAGTTGGGAATAGGTTGGAAGGAGAACCGATAGTTGAGGATAAGTGTGGGGAAGATCCCGGGGGGTTAGATGAGTTTATTGATAAGAATGAGCATTTTGACCCGTTAGTAGAACCCGGGGATGTGTTAGTGGTTGGAGAATGTTTGGTAGTTGATGATGGTTATAGGAGAGCCACACTTGGTGATATAGGTGAGTTTGATGATAGGATTGTGCTGAATCCAAGTGTGGGGAGGTTAGTTGAGGTTGTTGGTGAGAATGACCCAGAGTTGAGTTTTTTAGAAAAAGTTAAATTTCTTCCGGGTCGGTACAAGCATTGGAAAGTTAAACACTTGTTACATTTGCTAAAGTTAGTTGCTTTATGGGTTAGGAAGTTGATAGGTAATTGTGCAGGATAGAAACCGGGTGAAAACCGGTAGCTTTGTGGTGAGAGATGTGAAATCGAAGCCTCCGGATGGTTTGGGAAGTTATTTTTCTGATTTGTGCTAATTGATGCAGTGTCCGGTTGTATATTATTGTATTTGTGTCTTTTAATTTCTGTAATTTTTAGTTTTTCGTGCATTTTGCGTCTTTTGGGTTTTGTGTTTTTGGTGTTTACAGGTAATTCTGGAGATTTGGAATTGGCAAATGTGAGTTGTGCAGGTCAAAAATGCAGGTTTTTGCTGAAAATGTCGACCATAGGCCTGCTGTGGAGAAAAGAGATAGAAAATTTTTGAGGCAATAAGCTCAAAATTCTTTGGAAATCACGTTCCAAGCGTATCGCCTGGAGGTTGGTAGGTTGTAGGCGATACGCCTGCAGGTTATGAAGGGGCCGGATGTTTGAGTTCCAGGCGTATCGCCTGGGAGATGCATGGATGTAGGCGATACGCCTGGAGGAGGTAAGTCAGAAAAAAAATTTCAATTTAAAATTTTTATTATTTCTGTTTACCGGATTTGCGGTGGTTCGTTTGCGGTCGAGGTGCTGAGTCTCTGGAGTTTCAGGTGAACACGTTTCAACTTGTTTTTTTTTTTTATTTTAGTGTGTTTATTTTCTATTCTGCTTTATTTTTGTTCCATTCCACATTGAGGGCAATGTGTGATTCAAGTGTGTGGATGGGATACTTTCGTATTGAGTCTTTTGTTAATTGAGTCAGAATTTTACTTTTAAAAATATGAAAAAAAAATTAAAAAATTGTTCAAAAATGTCCAAGATTCTGGCTGCAATTTAAATGGAAAATGATAGGAAACTGGGAATTGACTGTCTAATTGTGTGCTTAAGTGTTAATTAATCATAATATTTGGGAAAAGTGGATAAGTATGGTATGAATGGAAAACATTACTAGTCTATGATGTGTCGGTAGACCCAGCTGACCTAGGAGTAGCTTAAATAGCCTGTGTGTTTATTGTTGTATAAATATGTTAATCAGTCTGCTAGTGGGTTCACATTTTAGGAGTAATAGGGATTCTGAAACCGATGATTAGGAGGAAAGAGACCGCTTTAGGCTAGATACTCCTATGTCTTTAGAATATCCAATGAGCATGTAGTTAATAAATCGGTTAATGAATTAGAGTGAAGGGGCAAAATACTCATGTACAAACTACGGATAGTATCCTGTGTTAAGTACCTCTGATGATGTTCCGGATCTCGCGGGCAAAATACTCATGTATGATTTCGGGGGTAAGACCTTGTGGAAAAATACCTCTGATGATGTTCGTTGGTAAGTTAGGTAAAAGTAACCAATTATAAAAAAAAGAATGAAAAAATGAGAAAAGGAAAAAAAAGAGGAGAAAAAAAGAAATGTTAGTTTAGAGAATAAATGCTCAAGAATTTGCATATAAATAATTAGTTATTCTTTGGACATCTTAGTATCTGGTTTAAGGGGGGTTGGAGAAAATCTAAAAGTTAAATCTTTATTAACCTTTGCTTTGACTGAATATGATTCGGTAGTAGGTTGAACTAAAGCTTTCTTTAGTGGGATCCATAGGCGACTGAACTTATATCTGGTAATTTCATAAACACATGGGGGCGAAAGAAAAGGTTGGTGGTTGGGTTTAGTCGGATAGAAATATCGGCAATCGTAGTTAGTGTATTAGTACGTTATGGAATGTGGAATTGTATGGTGGCTGTGAATTTAATTGTTAAATGTTTAGGAGTCAATTTCCTGGTTGTGATTCCATTGCAGTATTTTTCGAGGACGAAAAAAAAGTCAGTGTGGGGATGTTTGATGTGTTGCAAACACATCTCATTTCCGGGGTCTTTTCTTTATATATTTGGGTCAATTTAAGTCTATTTGTCTTTTGTTTTAGTTGTTTTTAGTTAAGTTGAGTTCTTTGGGTCTTTATCTATGTGTTTTATGATGTTTTTGTAGGATTCTAATAAAGTCCCGTGGCAACAAGGAAGCTAGAGCGAAGCGGAGGATTAAAACAAGAGAAAATAAAGAAGAAATGCTGAACAAGGAGTCCCCAGGCGTATCGCCTGGGACATGAGGTTTTGCAGGCGATACGCGCAGAAACCAGGTGGTCAACAGAGGTTGTAAGTCGGTTTGACCGACTAATCTGTCGCGTAGCATAGTCCGTAGGCGTATCGCCTAGAAAGGATACACCTCCAAGCGATACGCTTGGAGGTCTAAAACCCGCAGAAAAAGGATTCGACTTATAAATTCGTCATTAGGGTTTCAATTCGTCATTCTTCGACTGAGTAGACGATTTTCAGAGCGACTAGAGGCGATTTTCGGAGCAGGGAAGAGCTGGAATCAAGGGAGATCAATCGGGGACCAATATCTTCATCAATTCTTTAACCCGGTTTCTTTCCTTACTTTCTAATTAGTGTAATTGCTTGATCAGGACCATGTTTTGTTTACAAATTCTGGAACTTTTCTGTGTTTGTGATTATCTCATGGTGGTTGGCTAAGTAATTTGCCACCACCTAGACCATTATGACTATTGTTTGATGTTTACGACTTTAATTCGGTTTTAGTTATCTGATTGATGTTTGATAGTCTTTTCAATTCCATTAATTTGCTGTGATGATGCGTTTATATACTTGATCTAAATTGTTAGTTATTGATTGGACCTTGCTTTGCTTGCGGATGTCTTCCGGTTTGGGTAAAGTAGTTAGCTTGTAGGTTATTCTTGCATTTTAACATAATTGCTTAATTGTGGTTATAGGTCTAGTTAATATTTGATGATTTGGATCTTGTGTGTTGCTAGCTAAATAGACTTAAAAGGGTGATAGCTATTGGGTAGTCGGGTTGGTTAATTGCTTAGGATCGAGTTGTCCCAAAAGGAAATTCCCTAGGTCAATTGTCTAGCTTGCTATTCTGAATCATTGCAGTTTGTTAGTGGTAGCTCCGGTTAGCTTAAGGTGCCTTAGATTAGATTCGAGGGTGGTTAGGTTTAGCTGAAGTAGGAAGTACCCAAAAGGTGAACTCTTGTTCGAGCGTAGGATTATCTGTTAGGAAGGACTTAAAAGGTGAACTAACCGCCATCAGGATTTCTTTAACCGAGTTGAGTTGTGAGTGTTGAATAAGAGTCTAGGTCTAGGTGGTGCCTCTTTCTCATCTGAATTTCCCCGAAGTTTCCTGTTTCCGTCTGTTTGTTGGTCGTTTAGTTAAAGTTAGTTAAATCAAATCCAAATCAAAAAACCCAAAATTACTCAGTATTTCCATTTTCTAGGTCTAGGTTAAGTCTCGTCTATAGAGTGTCCTAGGTTCGATATTCCGGTCTTGCCTTAGCTTTACTATAATCCGACAGGTTCACTGCCTTAGGGTTCGGTTCGGTTTAGGTTATTTCGGTAAAATTAGGTGTGTTTTAGGTCTAGGTCTTAGGTCTATTTTATTAGTGTTTTTAGTGTCGTTCCGAGCACATCACTTTCTCTTTTAAACATGTATCTCTCAGGTCTCAGGTGTTCAAGTATCACGAGTATGCATGCATAAGCCTTTAAAACCCTGTTATGGTTTTTCTGTACAAGTTATGTTATTTCAAATGACAATGTTTTGTGTAATTACCAAATACTTTATTTATGCTTCTGCCTTCGTAAAACTTTGAATTTGACATTATATTTTAATATAATGCAAATCTTTTGATATTTAATGGTTGTTTGGTGTAACCATAGTTACATGGTTCGCCGTACGCTTCGGTACGAAAACGTGGTACGGGTACTAAATTTGCTAGGTCCCGAAAATTTGGTACGAGGGGGTAGGCTCATTTCGGTACGCTCTGGTACGGTGTACCATATAATATGGTATGATGTACCATATAATGTGGTAGGATGTACCATAAAAACTAAGATGCATGTTAGATTTAGAACTTTAAAAATTTATAGCTAAAGTTTTAAAATTGTTAAAACAAGTATATAATAGTAGTACTTTTAAGCTGCAGACCTGCAGGTTATATACAAAATAACAAAATTAAAACTTACAGAGCCTTCATATTTGCAGCCTCAAGACCTCTACTTAGTTAATTGAAATTTGCAGCAACTTTTTTATTCCAAATTTCCAGTCTTTAGATTGACATAGATGGTAATACAAACAAAGTCAAAATTCTAAAACAGTGGAAAATATAAAGCTATTAATGTCAAAACTCAAAATAAGAAAATGTAAATCCATTGATGAGTGGACATGTGGAATAGAAGTTAATATGGCTGTCGACACCCAGATTAAGTATCATTGATATTAGAATGGGTAAACGACAAATAAAATTGGGATGGAAATTCAGATTACATATCTTGATTTGAATGAAGAAAATTAAAGACAGAGAATTAAGGAATATGTTTAAAAGTCAAAGAAAATGATTTGATAAAATCTTTTGATATTAGTTAAGAAAAACGAGAAAGGTTCCAAGGAACCTTGGCGAAGGCTTCGGGTCAAAACCCGGGTCCCTTAAAACAAATTTCGGGTCTACCGAAGAACCGTTTTGTTTCCCAGGGTACAATCGCCTAAACCGTATTGTACGGCCGGGATAACTCTAAGCTTGAAGTTACCTTCGAGTTCTTGAAGTTCTTGACGAACGAGATGAAGATTGGAAGAAGAGAGAGAGAGAGAGCAGAGAAGAAGAAAGAATTCTATGTGAATTCTGGTGTATTTTGCCTCAACTAATGAGGCTGTATTTATAGTGGTGGGAATTCTTGTTGAGCACTCAAAAGTTAATTCGTAGTCAAACTTTGCATTAAACGTCTTTAATGCAAATTGATTTCTAATTAACGCGGAATTACCTTAATTAGCTCAAAAACGCGTTTACCCAGCTGTCATTCCGGAAGACTCCGCGTAACAGCTGTTTTCCGGAAGAACTGATCTTCCGGTCCGTTCCAACTTCAACCAGAAATTCTTCCGGTTCAACTTCCGCTTGAACTTCAACCGGAACTACTGTTCAGGTTGCTGGAACTCGGACGTTCCGCTCGAACCTGACTTTTTCCGGTTCAACTCACAGTCCGCTTGAACCTATCCGCCTGGTCTTCAACCGGACCAACTTCCGGTTGAACTTAAAAACAATAAGGCGGCTCTCGGTGATGCGAGCGTGCGAAGTGCAAAGTGCGCCATCAAAGCGCCACATAGCGCCTCATACGCCCACGCCACGCGCGCGCGCCTGTGCGGGTGCGAGTGCGAGTTAGGGGTGCTTAGCACCCCTCAGGGTCCAAGGGATGTGTCCTACCAAAGGAAACAATAGTTGGTAAGGTTCGCACCTTATAAACCACTTTTGGTTTCATTCCCCAACCAATGTGGGATGAGTTAGCATGCTATACTTTTGGTTTCATTCACTCTTATTTTCTCAGCTTCACAAGTTGCGAGACCTCAACTCTGAGCTTCGATATCTCATTCATACGAGCTCGGATTTGGACGTGGTTTGATGCGTTGGAAAGCCCTCACAACGTACTACACAAAGCCATTAAATACAGAGGCAATAACCTATGTTATCTGTATTTTATTTTAGTCCAAAGTTGGTGAAAAACTCATTTTCACACTTAGTGAAACACCCATTTTTTCACTAGTTTTTCTCCAAAATTCCAACGAAACCCTAATCGATCTGGTACGTCATTATTTTTAATGGCCATCGTTAATTTGAGTGAGGAATACGCGAACCCAGGCGTACCGGTATCGCGAACGTACTAGATTTGGGGATGAATGATCCGGGGTCAAAATTCGTGGGGTAGAAGCGAACCCTATACTGGGATCCTAATTTCCTCAAATCCCACATGGTAAACTCTGTTAGTGGGAATTGGGGGGTTTGACATTAAATGCTAAATTATTAATTTGTCCTAAATAAGCTGAAGATTCCCAACATCAAGAGCTACACAAATTAGTAACACAAGATGTTTTTGGAATACCAACTACCATGTTCTTGCTCCCGAGCATGCTTAGGGCTTCGAAGTTTAGATGGTCAATCCGTGAATGCCATAACTAAGTTTCGTCTTCAATCTCTTGAACTAGACACCTTGTTTGACTTGCATCTTATGTGACTTTGTAGATTTGGTTTGGACTTCGAGCCACTCTTAATATAAGTTTTCTTAGTCATTAAGAAGAACTAATTCATCATCCTCCATTATCACCTTGCATCCTACTTCACTAACTTCCCGAGACTGATAATATTTCTTTCAGACTTGGTATAAAGTACACATCTCTAAGACATTGTCTTTCACCTAATTTTCTTGTGAAGGTTACCGTGCCTTGACCTTTGATTTCCACACATGAATCATCACCAAATCTGACTTTTCCACTTATTTTACTATTTAAGCTAGAAAAATATCCTTCTGCACTGAATATGTTAGAAGCACCATTATCTAAATACCATATAAAGTTAGTATTAGATATAGACTGGTAGTTCTTTGGGTATACCTTAGGCTCATTCAAGAAGATGGCGTCGTGCATGTAAAGGGAAGGATTTCTTCTTCAGCTTGGTTCAAGTTTGCATGTTACCTATTCTTCTTTCATTCGGGGCATACTAATGCACAGTGACCGAGTTTGTCAAACAGGAAACAAACCAGATTGGACCTATCCTTCTTCTCATTATGCTCCACATAGGGTTTCTGAGACTTGCCCCCTTTAGATCCGCACTTCTGCTTCAGATTGCTCTCTTTTGATTTGTCATGATTCCAGCTTGAACCTTGCTTATCTCGTTTCCGAAAGTTCATATGAGAGGATGACTCGGCTTTCGAGAGTAGGACTTTGTTGTCTGTCACATTGTCCTCTTCTTTTACTCTTTTCCTCGTATGCCTTCATCCTTTCGACTATATCATTGAACCCTACATTTTTTAGATCAATAACTTGCTCCAAGGAGGCTACCATATTAACATACTTTCTCGACATCCGGCTTAGAAACTTTCTAACAAGTTTTCCCGGCTCCATAACCTTACCATATGACGCAACCTTTGATGTTATTGAATGTTTCTCGGGAAAATCATCAATCGAACCATGGTCTTGCATCTTGAGTTTTTCGAACTCATACATTAGGGTTTGTAGACATGCTTCTGAAACCCCCTCTGCACCTTGATGCCTTACTTTAATTGCGTCCCGCATCTCCTTGGTAGTTTTTAGATTTCTAATTTGCAATGTTATGTCTTCGAGAATCGACTAAAATAACAGCGCAATGGCTACGATATTTTTCTTGCCTCCGGTTTTAATTCCGGGTTTGAATTTATCCCATACGTTATGAACGTTGAATATTGCACTGTATATGGATTGCCCATAAAGGGCAGTTCGTGGATGTGAGCATTGGACATTGTAGGTTTAGCGAACCCGACTCCTTCAACGCTTGAGTCACTTAGGTATGCCCCATGCTTGTTTCATGATGGCTTCAGACTTCTGCGTGATCAAGAAACCGGAGGAGAATAGAGTTCCGCTCCTTTGGAACCCTAGTTGGTCGAACACGACTTTGCTCAAGCGGGATTAGGGTTTCGAACATAAACTCTTGTCGGCAACCATAAACCCTATTTGTTATATCGATTGGGTATAGATCTCTCAACATGGCTTTGATACCAATTCAAGTCCAATCGATAATAACGAAAAACACACAATTGAATATAAACTCACAATATCATATCTTGAGAAAATAAGCCCAAAACTCAAATTACAATATTCACTCGTGATCCCATATGCTCGAGATACACCATAATGTATTGGAAATAAAAACTTGATAAACAATAAAAGGTCTCCTATTTCTACCCTAGCCCTTAGTCGCCCCCATTATATGGATTTGCACATAGTCAAGGTAGGCAGGGCTTGCATACGCTCTCAAAGCCCCCAATAGGCTAGAACTAGCCCAACAAGATTTACTAATTGCAAAAAGAGAAAAGAAATTTGAACCTTTGTTGTCGTTTTAGTATTAAGGTTTACTAATTGCAACATTTGTCCCCCTAAAGGTAGTGGTTGTCACTGTTAACATGAGGGGGGTTGTTTGGTCATTTCATATTATTGGTATTGACAATTTTTATCCTCAAATCAGTATGTCAAGATGCATGTGGCACAAATCTTCGCCATTATCTTTTGCAACACAATTTTTTTTTAAAATTATGGATTAAACGTGCGAACCATATTCACAAATTCTATTATCCAGATTCACAAATTAAAACTTCAAAATTGTAAAACAAGCTAAATCAAAACTCAAGATTTGAAATAAATTATAATATCCTTTTCCTTAAAAAATTGTGGATTAAACCATCAAAATTTTGAAACAAGTTTAACCAAGTGGAGAGCTGCTTTGGAATCTAAAGGTCTGAGGATTAGCCGTTCAAAGATAGAGTACCTCCACTGTGACTTCAGTATTTCGAGCAATGTGGAGCATGTCCAGATTACTATTGATGGCCATGCAGTTCCGCCCGTTAATAAGTTTAAGTACTTAGGCTCATTTATCCACATTTGATGGGGGTATTGATACGGATGTGGCCAACCGCATCAGAGTGGGTTGGTGTCGTTAGCAGGCGGCCAAGGGTGTACTTTGCGACAGAAGTTCCCAGCTAGGCTGAAAGGAAAATTCTATAAGGTGGTTGTTGTCAGACCGACAATGCTTTGTGGATCTGAATGTTGGGCTATTAAGAAGACTCAGGTGTGTATGCTAGAACTAGACTGAAATGAGGATGCTAAGGTGGATGGGCGGTTACACTCGATTGGACCGAATTCGAAATGAGGTCTTCAGGGAAAGATTCGCGGTGGTGAATATCAGAGAGAAGATACGGGAGGGAAGATTGAGATGGTTTGGGCATGTGAGGAGAAGGCTTGCGTCGGCGCCAGTTCACTCGGTTGATAGCATCTTTGTTAAAGGGGGGAGAGGGAGAGGTAGACCGAAAATGACTTGAGATGAGCGTATTAGGCTTGATCTAATTGATTGGCACATCTCTGAGGATATGGTCGATGATAGGGTTTCGTGGAGACGTAGGATTAAGGCTAAGGAATAGTAGGAAGTTTCTGTTCCTTTATTTAATTATATTTTAAGTAAAAAATAAAAAATAAAAAAATAAAAAGAATCTTATTATTATTATTATTTTAATTTTATTTTTTACTTTTTTTACTTTTTCTACTTTTTTACTTTTTTTATTTTTATATATTTTTATTTTATTTATTTATTTGATTTTTTATCATCAAGTATCTATTTATCTACATATTTATTTGCTTTATTTTGATTTATTTTTCTTTTTAATTTAATTGTACTTGTATTCATATTAATTTTATATCTTTCTGTTTATCTATGTATCAATTTTTTTTACGTTTACTATTATTTTTTATTACTTTTAGATTTCTGTGTGTATATTAGTTTTTATTTTTATTTTGTTTATTTATTTATTTATTTATTATTTTTATGATATATATATTTTGCTTTTCCTCCGCACCCTTCTCGGGTTTCGATGTTTAGCTATCTTGTTTTTCAAAGCTGGGGGTCTCTCCGGAAGCAGCATCTCTATCCATTGTGGTAGGGGTAAGGTTTGCCTACATCTAACCCTCCCCGGACCCTGCTAATAGTATCTCAATGCTATTTGTGGGATTTACTAGGTATGGTTGTTGTTGTTCTTGATTTATGAGGGGATTAAACATGCAATCCATACTAAAACATACTAACCTGCTGAACCAAGCTAAGACTGAAACAAGTTAAACATGTTGAAATAGTAATAATTATCAAAACACTAAAAAACTATAACGAAGATTATTTTCGCCACTATAAATTTTATCAGTAATTCTGTCATTGGAGTTTCATGGGAAATCTGGCTATAGGTAAAAAAATAGCGAGGATCACCCAAATAATTTTTGGACTGTTAACAATTAACGTCTGACTACCAAAGGCAGTCTTATAGGTATAAGAGCACTCAGACCCGGGAGCGCAAAGGGCATAATCATACTCTGACGTGTACTGGGTAGTCCAAGCACATTAGTTAAACCCATCCCAGGGAAAACCCACTGCCAAAAGGCTACTCTGGTAAAGCCTGAGGGCTCTCGGGATCGAACTTGTGACCTCTTGATCAACAAATCTCCCTATCATCACCTCATACCACTAGAACAAGTCATAGTTGATAGTTCACCCAAGATTTAGTGATCACTTTCCTGACAAGAGTTGTGTCCCATAGATCGCAACTGCGATTTTAGTCGATATACACTTAATCACTACTACAAAAAAAGGCTTTAATGACGTGCAATGCGCGTCATAAAAGCCCTTAGATGACGCGCAAAAGCCTGTCATTGTATCCACCGTCATAAATTTTTACGACGCGCAAAAACGCGTCATCGGCTTATGATGCGCATCGCGCGTCATAAATATATGTGTTAAGAAAGCCCCCTTCATAAAGGGGGATGACACACAAAAATGCGTGTCATGGTGTTTTTTAAAAAATAAAAAAAATAGTAAATTTTGTTAGAATCACTAATTTCTACCTTAAATGACAATTAACTTCATAATAGAAAATAAAATACACTTATAAAAAATAATACATTTCATATATACAACAAAACAAGTCAGTGTATACAACTATTCAAGTTTTTCATAAACTATATTCTAAGTAACAATTCATTATACATTGTACTGGTGGTGATTTTGGATGATGATCTTGGACATCAATTTGCACTACTTACGCAGTTGCTCCTGTTGTTAGAACTCCACATGCTCCCTTGACACTATCTCTTTCCATCCTGCACTTGTAATTTACCAGCTAATCCTACAACTTTAAAAAAACAGTTAACCAGCCTTGAATAGTATACTGCAAATAAGCATTCCTATTTAATAAACCTCAAACATTAACTAGGTGGTTTTGTTAATCCAGTATATATAATATATCAACAATGATTGAACTCCTGTAGGTGGATCAATCTCAACTCTTGTTGCAGCCAAAGATTCAAGTTGCATCAAGTGTCTTTGCAAATGGACAGTAAGCAAAACAAAGCTGGTAGGACTGATTTGTATCGTAACTTTTAGCTCCTATGATATAGCCATTTTAACATTGGCTTGGTAAAGATTTAACACTCTATGTTAAACCGACATAGTAATGTTGATATTCTATGTAATCGAATAAGGGAAAGAATTACATGTATAAAAAACCAGCATAGTAAAGCTAATTCATGTAATGAATTCTTATAGCTACTGTGTGCCTACTGATCATTCAAAATTTTTGAGCATAATTGTAGTTTTCACTAGTATATATAGCTATTAAAACGAAACACACACATATTAACATAATATATAACCATAAACATATGGAAGCTTTGAAATTAAACATAAATCACAATGCAATGGGCATATATAAATTTCTTAAATAACATCACAAGTAAAGTACCTTTGGGATACTTGCCTTAAGCAAACATGATTTTATTCCTTCATTTTCATCCACCCTGCACAAATCAACTGAAATTAGTTTCAAAAGTCTATAGAATAAACTTATGTGATGGTTACATGTCAACCAACACACCCCCTAATATAACAGTTCTGCGGGTATAAAATATATCCAATTATAAAACCATATTGTAAGTATTAGTCTACTAGGTATACCGTATACAATTGTATTTTAGTTATTAGTATCATGTTACATACCTTGTGTTTAGCTGGAACAAAACGATACTGTTGTATCAGGTGTCAACCGTGGAATATTTGGATGCTGCTTCGATCTGAAAGGAAAAAAAACGGTTTAACAAGGAATGTTAAAAATGACACTCAATATATATGTATTAAAGTTTGTATTGCTACCTTTACAGGATTCCGTAGACAAGCTCTCTGAAGCTTTTGCACCCGCAATGTGAATCTCGATAAGCAATGATATTTTTTAATAAAAATTATAATTTTAAAAGACTGATCGTATCTTTTTAGTCATAGTAGCAGAGAATAAGTACGTTCTCCTCTCACGAGGAATGGCATTTAAGATTTCATCAAGAGATTTCTCAAAATCCTCATTCAACAAACGGTCTGCCTCATCCAACACCTGTCAATCATATACGATAAAGTTTATCTTACAAAATAAAAGCCAACTTTATCACAAAAAAAATGTACGATAAAGTTTATCTTACAAAATAAAAGCCAACTTTATCACAAAAAGAATGCCAACTAAACAAGTGTGGTGACTAGATGAAAACAAAACCCAGAGTAAGATTCTGGCAAAGGGGTAGCAATAATACCCCCAGTCCTCTTTCTGCCTCCTTTTCCTTGAAAACAAAACCCAGAGTAAGATTACAAATAAAACTTGAAGTTTTCCTCCACAGATATTATGATAATAATGATATTTGTCTGTCACCACAAGTGTGGTGACTAGATGAAAATAAGCCATAACCAAAAATGGCAAGATTACGCCACAAAACACACCAATATTCCTGATTAATTAATTAATTACTACAAAACAAAAAAAATAAATTATATAAGAAAATAGTGGACAACATCTTACGGAAGTCATAAATCGCAATCCAATGACTCTTAAATTAAAGATGAGCCAGATGATAAGGAATGATGATGATCCAGGCTTACAAATTCGATGTAGGGATCGAAAGAAATGCGGCGGTAGTAATTTCAAGAAATGAGATGAAAAGCAGGTTGCAAATGTGCAGATGGGTATGGGAGACTCATCTGATTGTGAATTTTGAGATGAATAGCAGATAATATTCACAAAGATATAGTCGTTACGCGTTGACGACTTCCAACCGATTAGTCTTGCGGGGTGTATATACAAGGTGGTGGCCAAGATCCTCGTCAATAGTAAAGGGTGACCCATCTGATTGTGCATTTTCCGTTGAAACTATAAATGCAAGCAAAAGGGTCAAATGGGTCAGTTGACATGTGACTTTTTCATTTTAATTTTTTTTTTGATAAAAGTGAAGAATCATAGCATTAAATGCTTAACTAGTTTGATACATTCTTAGATTCTTGGCTTACACTTGCCCCTTTAGTGCTCATCAATCGAGTTACCGAACCACCAAATTTACTCATCTAAGAGGGTAAGCTTCCATTAATAAAGAGAGTGAAATAGCTATTGCGTGGTAATTAGCAGCAGTCTGAAAACAGCAAGAGCATAAACAGTAGGATTAGTATTGCCTTTTCAGACATAGACCATCAGGAGTCATGTTTCTTATGGAGAAGTAAGAACCTTGATATGGTCAGGGCCAATTAACTTTTGGTTGCACTTGAGAGCGTTATGGGGGATATCTGAGGGCAACATGAACGTTCCCCAGGCCTTTTTCCATCATAGCTACATTGATGTATGTTGCAAGCTACATTAATGTATGTTGTAGCAGTATTTGGATGTGATGCCCCACAAGTGAGATGTAGCAAATACAATACCCGTTTCACATAATTATTGATCAAATTCATAAAAGTTAGTCCCATAAAAAGATGTCGCTCTGAAGTATAGTTCACAAATATGTAAAGAGAAATACTTGAGAGCCAACTCAGTATGTTGAAGGCCATAATAGAAGACAGCAAGATCTCCATAACTTTTCATGGTATTTGGATGATCCAATTTACAAATACTAGAGTTAATGATCATGCTGCCAAAAAGTTTGATGAAAGCGTTAATCAGCCACTCCCCTAAAGATTAAAAACAAAAACATGCCAAAAATGTTGCTAAACAACATCACATTAATTTAGACCTAATGAGGGCACATAACAACTACAGTCAACAAGCTCAAGTAACTCTATGCTAATTAACATTTGCAACAAAGAATCAAAAAATCTAAAACAGATAACATCAAAGTTGACCAAACGACTAATCAACAGAAATTGAACAGAGTGTTACCAGATCTCTTTAAAGAGAAGATATAATTGACGAAAAATGGCAACCAATTAAACAAACTAACAGGTGTGCACCTATAACAACCAGATCGGCTTCAAACCAATAAACATTATATAGATCCAATACATGATAATAGGAACCAAATGCAAGAAAGAGACCAGGTGAGCTGGAAGCGGCATGAATTGGAACCTGATTTATGAAATCCCTCAAAAAGCTCATTGTATTCCCCCCTCCCTACCTTCCTCACCGCCTCGTAATCGTCCTCTTCCCTGTAAGTTAATCAAAATCACACGAAAGCGAAAGCAAAAACCACTTAAAAAACCAATAGTGAAAGTCGCTAACCTCCATTGAATAGTTAACGACTCATAATTCCAAACCCTAGCTTTGGACGGGGCGCCATCACATCAAATAGCTTTTCTGATCTTTTACGCTAGGGTTTCATGAAGAGAGAGCGGTGGCGGGAGGCTAGCAAACGGATGTGGAGGTGAGGTAGGCGGCTGACAATGAGAGCGGTGGTAGAGCGAGATGAGCAGAGAGATGAAGGAGAGATGGAGCGTGTGAAGAAGGGGATGAATATCGTCGGTCACTGATTTTCTAGGGCAAAAATGCGTGTGGAGTGCGCGTGTCCGCAGTGATAGACTTTTGTGGAGCGGAAATAGAATTTTTGGGAGGCGGGAAATGAAAACATGTTGATACATGGTTCCTGATCGTCATGTGAAGTATCGAGATACAAGACGGATCGTGCAAGTTTAGGTATGGCCGAACCTTGGCCGAACTCCAGGTTCGGAGCCGCCGAGGCTTGGCCGAACCTGAGGTTCGGCCAGTCGTGATTTCCAGCCTATAAATAGGTTTGTCTTGTATAGAATTAGAGAGCTTTTCGTGTCATACATTCTCTAAGTGTACTCTGTGATTCTCTGTGGTTAATACAAAGCCTGTTTGTATTTACTCTTTGTGTTTCAACTCGTTTTACATTGATTTCACATCGACTAAGTAGAAGATCCACACGCTCAAGCAATTTCAAGTGGTATCAGAGCATTTGGTTTACTCTACTAGTCGGAGATCACTGTTTTTCGAGTTATCGAGTTTAATTTCACGTTTTTGACTTTCAAAACTCGTTGTTCATCTTCATTTCTCGAATTTCTCGTTCAAAACATCATGATTCACGTCAAATATGTCTGTGTTTGCTCATTTTCAGTTGATTGAGTGTTTACAGCTCGAGAGGTGTCAATTTCAGTGAGTTTTTCCAAGTTTTTCCGAAATTTCACGTTCGGCCGAACTCGAGGTTCGGCGTAACTGCTCCGCACTCCAAGTTCGGAGTACGCTCGGTCTAACCGCTCCGAACGTCAGGTTCGGAGATCGTTCGGAGGTAGTTCGGTCCACGTTCGGTGCTCGTTCGGACCAGATTTTCTTTTGTCGTCCGAAGGTCAGGTTCGGAGGACGTTCGGTGTATTTCAAGTTCGGACGAAGTTCGGCGATAATTCGGTGGAGGTTCGGACAGTGACTTCTCATTTTATTCTTCACATCAAACCTATTTATAGGCTGAAACCACGACTGGCCGAACCTCAGGTTCGGCCAAGCCTCGGCGGCTCCGAACCTGGAGTTCGGCCAAGGTTCGGCCATACCTAAACTTGCACGATCCGTCTTGTTCTCGATACTTCACATGACGACCAGGAACCATGTATCA
This sequence comes from Deinandra increscens subsp. villosa, assembly GCA_039602395.1. Lineage (NCBI taxonomy): Eukaryota > Viridiplantae > Streptophyta > Magnoliopsida > Asterales > Asteraceae > Deinandra > Deinandra increscens. Next base: position 76,499,491 of record JBCNJP010000010.1, on the reverse strand, counting down.
ACAAACTCCCCCTCGGCATGTGCAGTATTATCTCCTTTTAATAAAACTTGTATCTTGTATCTTCAATCAAACTCCTCCTCGATCTAGACGATGAGTTCAATCTTGAATACTTGATATTGCAACATGTGGATTTAACTGAAGTTACTGCTGCTCACGATTGATCCCAAAGATGAATTGCATGATTATTCCAAGTTTGCTATTCCACCCAAAAAGAACAAATCTAAATCCAAAAAGAAAGAAAAGTCGTTGGGTGAAGCTCGAAAATTTGCTTCAAAGTCTGTTTTGTTGGAGAATGAGAAAGTTTTTGCTAAGGTTGTGTCAAGTTCTTCATCTGCAACTGAAGAAGACAAAGTTTTGGTTGAAAAGAACAAGTTAAAGGACATTAAAGCCAAATTCACAAGTGAAGCTAAGGCGAGAGAAGCTTCGGGTTCTTCTTCAAGTACTTCAAAGGTTTCAGGCTCCAAACACAAAGGTGTGGGGTTTGTTGTGAAGGAAGAATTGATTCAAACAAAGAAACCGGTGAAAGTCGCCAAGGCTCCTAAAGTAAAGAATGCACAGAAATCACCATCTCAGAAGGAATTCACTTACTATTCTGGAAGATCGTCATCTTCAAGGAGTCCATCTCCTAGGTATGATTCCTCTGATGATTTCTTTGATAATTTTGATTCTGAGCATTCATCTGGTTTTTCAAAATCAAAATCATTTTCAAACAATTTTCGAGAAAGACTTTGTTATGTATGTCGTCAACCTGGACATCTTGCTGCTGATTGTCCGACGACTGCATATATTCACAAAACTGCCAAATATGTGGATAACAAAGGTCAAATTTTTGATGAACCATGGTCCTCAAAGATAAAATCTAATCGTCAATCGTCTTGGTCTAAACCAAGTACGTCGGTTGAATCTGATTCAGGTTCTGATCAAAAATTTAAACTTTTACAAATTTGGAAACCAAAAGTTGTTTCCAAGGCCAACAATGACTTTGTGGAAGACACCGGGCGACCCGACGATGTTACATCGGGTCGATCCCAGAGCGACTAATGATTTATTTGGTGTCAACAGGTGTTTCAAGAAGACCTTTCAGTGATTGGAAAATTGCTGTTTGTGAAATATCTGTTCTAATTAATCTGATTTTCAAAATTTCATTGTGTTTTCCAAAAGACTTAACCTGCAAGTGTTCGTGTTGGTTGATCAATTTTTCTTGGTTTTTCACTCCGTCTCATTCTGAGGGGGAGTTTGTTTTTGCAAAAATACAAAAATAGTGTGTGGTTTTTCAAATTGTAAAAATGAAAATCTATAAATAGAGTTATCATTTTTAGGGGGAGAAATTTGAAAAAGACAAAAACATTAAAATTGCAAAAAGACAAAAACATTGAAAAATGAGAAATTGTATCCGACATGATTGGGAAATGATGGTACATTGGCTGACATCGTCTGACTCATGGATAAAGTAAGTGAAAAAGCCATAAGACCATTTGATCGATGTGTAAGGTAGGCTCGGCAAATCAGAAAGTATACGAATGTGATATACACTAAATCTGATGCTTGACCTAGTGGACAACATCTTGATGTATATCTCATGATATATCAAGTAAAAGATATGTGAAGAATAAAATGAGAAGTCACTGTGTATACATGTGTTCATTTTGCAAAGATTTAAACTTGTTTGATTTTCTTTATTTTGTCAAACGATCGGACTTTCTCTGCGTGTCGAAAGACCGACCTGATTGTTGTTCGTTTGACGTTCTGCTTTATTTTCTTTGGTGTTTCGTATAACTCATCGGACTTTCTCTGCGTGTACGGGAGTACCGACCTGATTGTTGTTGAGTTATACAATTTCAACTTGTTTTATTTTCTTATTTTGTTAAATCCGAGGCCTTATCTGCGTATCGAAAGATCGACCTTAAGGTAGACGATTTAACGTTCTTATTTCTTTTTGCATGGAACACAGTTGACTATATCATGGTTACAATCATTATGTGATAAATATCACAAGTGAAATCACAAAATGTGATAAGCAAAGCATATCTGAGTATGTCTGATAGTGTGGGGTACACTGGTCAATGCAAATCTAATAAATACCTTAACATATCCAGATGTTATGAGTATGATTGTGCCGGAGTTTAAATTTGGACAAATTATATCTGCAATCGGCATGGCTTATGTGCTTCAATAATTGAAATTGAAATGTAGTTCAGCATGTTATGACCAATATGATCCCAAGTTGTGATCTTTCTCACAAAAGACAAAAATAGTGTCTGATTTTGTACTGCATTTATTTTTCTTATCAGAAAATACTAAAAAGATTTTAGGTGTGTTTTGATATAAAATTTCTAAAAGCCAAAAAGATTTTGTTTCTGATTTGTTTTCGATTGATCAACACGAAATACGAAATCATTTTCAAAATCAATATATCTTGGAGTCTCGAAGAGACGTTTTGCACCAAGATTATTTATGTTGGCAGGTTTCTAAGTGGAAAGAGAACATCACAACTTCAAGTCTTCTGAAGTTTGTTGATAAAGAGACTACACATGTTGCAATATCAAGTATTCAAGATTGAACTCATCGTCTAGATCGAGGAGGAGTTTGATTGAAGATACAAGATACAAGTTTTATTAAAAGGAGATAATACTGCACATGCCGAGGGGGAGTTTGTTGATACATGGTTCCTGGTCGTCATGTGAAGTATCGAGAACAAGACGGATCGTGCAAGTTTAGGTATGGCCGAACCTTGGCCGAACTCCAGGTTCGGAGCCGCCGAGGCTTGGCCGAACCTGAGGTTCGGCCAGTCGTGGTTTCAGCCTATAAATAGGTTTGTCTTGTATAGAATTGGAGAGCTTTTCGTGTCATACATTCTCTAAGTGTACTCTGTGATTCTCTGTGGTTAATACAAAGCCTGTTTGTATTTACTCTTTGTGTTTCAACTCGTTTTACATTGATTTCACATCGACTAAGTAGAAGATCCACACGCTCAAGCAATTTCAAAACAGAACACGACAGAAATGGATGACTGTGTAATTTTAAACTGTCATCCGTGTTTTTTTTCTTTTTCTTTATGACAGTTATTTTATGACAAATAAAAATGCGCATCGTTTACTCTTCATATTTCATAATTTATGTGTCACACCCCGCCCGCACCACCTGTCACCCAGTCAGGCACGGGGAAGGTGTTGGGGAAAAGAGGCTGTCAATATCAGACGCACACGGAAGCAATAGATGATGTATGTATTAAACAACCGATAATTTAGTTACAGACAGCCTGATAAGTTTTACAATCACTTGATAATAATAATAAATTTGTTTCTAGTATCTATGCAAAGTACTAGGTCAATGGGCCCGAATGTTCTTGAAATCTATTTGAACTTGTTCACTTTTTCCTGTACAGTCACCTACTTGGAGGACCTCTACTGATTTCCTGCCAAATTTGTAAACCACTGGTATCAACAACTATGAAGTTGTTGGTGAGCCGTACCCTGACCTGTTAATCAAATTTTTCACAGCGCTACTGGTCCGATCATTGTTCTACATGAAATGACTAGAATACAACCAGTAAGCATATATATAAGATTACGGGGTACAACACATGCACCAAATGATTCTAGCATACTAGTTACGTAGTATTTTTCACATTTCATGCAATAGTATTTTGGCAACCAATAGATGCACATCAATTGTTAGCGACCTCAATATATTATTTGGTGACCCCAAAGCTTGTTACATAACAAGGTAGAGTTGAATACGGAACTCACATGATTAATCTGGCAAGCTCAACTTGATGGTATATTTGCAGCAATAGCGTTACTAGCAAAGCAACCTAAAACAAATATTTATAATCGTTATTGTTTATGACATTATCAGCCATTTATGTTCTTATATATATTATGTTTCTAAACTGTTGCATAATGCAATACTAATGTTGCATGATGCAATACTAATGTTGCATGATGCAATACTAAGTTTTCTGATATTCGTGATTTGCGAGTAGTGTTTAATCATTTTCTGGAAAAGTGTGTGTCATGAACTGCTTCAAGTTTTATTGAACTCGAATTTTGCTGTTTTTGGAATTGTTGCATAATGCAACACTAAACATCTATAATTATTTTAGCTTTGGAACTTCAAGTAAATGTCATTTAATTTACATCTTTAAATTATCCGTTAGCCTTTCAGATGTCGTGTGTTCTTTCAAAAGGGGTTTTTATTGTGTACAAGGTTATCATATTAATTATGAGATGTCAGAACACGGTATACCTTCCGGTCGATACGCGACACGAACCCGGTTAACCGTAAATCCAATAGTGTCCGAATCTGATGAGCAAATAGTCACTTTCCGCTTAGAATTTCGCCACGAGTAATAATCCGTGCTCGGTTTCTGAATTTGATCTCGTTTGACCCTTCAAAATTGTTGACCAGCCTTGACAGGGTTGACTTTTATTGCCTTTCTTTGACCAACATTAAAACAACTCCAAATCATCCAAAACAAGTTCTACAACTTTAACTCATCATTGTCCATCTTTCAAAACCAGCAAACACCAACCACCGCCACTAACTTGCGGCTGTTCGGCGGCGGAGTGCCGCCACAGCTTCGGTTCCGGTCTCCAAAACCCACCATAATCATCACCAACTATCTTTGAACATCATAACCAACATCTAGCATCATCAACCCTAAAATCTGTGACATGCAATACCATCGGGTGTTTAGAAGCCGAAATCAAGAAGATGATGAAGCTAGAACTCATACCCAACGCCATCACTTACCGATTGAAGGCTGGAATCGCGACAGGAAGTAGCCGGGGTTGCGGAACACGGCAGCGCCGCCGCCATTTTTTGCCAGAAAAACGGGGAGAGCCCCCTACTCTCGGTTCTTGCTCGACACACACACCAAAAGGTAGATGAGAAAAGGTGAACAAACGGAAGGTCGCCGGCGCACAGAGAAAACCGCCGCCGCTACCTTCACGGCGGAACCCTAGCCGCCGTAAACGGCCGCCGCCGCTCTGGCCCCCGCACACGCAAACAAAATCGATCTCCGGGTCTTGAACTCGTACCAGAGAGAGGAAAGGAGAAGAAGGGGGCGCCGTTTGGTCGGCCGGAGCAGGTCGCCGGAGCGCGACGATCGACGGCAGAGGGTCGCCGGGAAACCGGCCTCATCTCTGCCCTCTCTTTCTCTCGATTTCTTTAACACACACATTTGTGTGTTTGGTGTAGTTATAAGTATATATTATTTTTATTTATTTTTATTATTATTATTGTTATTATTATTATTATTATTATTATTATTATTATTATTATTATTATTATTATTATTATTATTTTGTGCTTCATCTAAGTGGGTAGTACAATTGTTAAACAAAAGCAGGTATTATACCACATTATCCGAACACGTTAAATACTGAAAGTCATGTAAATAATCCATGATAAAACCCGATATGTCTGAAATATTATAAGAGCCTCATAATTATTCTCGGAATGTTTAAAATGTCAGATTATGAATAATCTGGTAAATATTCGGTCAACAGGCGGTAAAGCGCGCATCCGATACAAATATCGTATATCTCTGTTTTGCGAACCGAGTACATTTTCATGACCGTAATTCTCTGTGAATCACTCATAAAATTATTTATAACTCCACAGGATCAGTAAATCAACTTACTCGAACATTATTTATAATAATTGGGCTTTTGTTGGGCCATGAATTCCTTAATGGGCCTGTTGGTGTTGGTACATGATATGTGGCAACGGGCTGGATCAGATAGAGTTTTGAAGACAAAAGTTTCAACCTAGTTTTGTGTTGGCCGAACCTTGGCCGAACCCAAGGTTCGGTGGCTCCGAACTCTGGCCGAACACCAGGTTCGGAGGTCGTGTTTTGGCAGCTTATAAATAGGTTGTTTGTCTTGTAATTTACTAGTTTTTTGAGAGAGCTTGTGTGTGAGAACTAGTGTGTTTTGTACTCTGAATCTCTTGTAACTGTGATATTCGTTAATGAGAGATTGAGTCATTTATTTACACCGTTGTTCTTGTTATCATTCACGTAATTGATGTCGAACTGAACCGATCCACACGCTCCAGCGTTTTCAAGTAATTTGTTAGTGCATGAACCTTGTGTGGCCGTTACTGTTCGAATTGACGAACAGACTGATTTGAGAGTGGAAAAAGTCTGGGGTCCGAACCCCGGCCGAACTCAAGGTTCGGTGGCTCCAAACCTTGGCCGAACTCCAGGTTCGGAGGGAGTTCGGACCAGGTTCGGAGGTCCCAGGTTCGGCCCAGAACGAAATAGTATAAATAGTGAAGTCTTTGTATTTCATTGTAAGTTTTTGTCCAGTGTCTGTGTGGTTGAGAGGGAGGTTCTGTCCGACCTCCCCCAGTGCTTAAACGTTTGTATACTCCTTCGGTCTTGTAATCATTCGACACGAATCAATGACAAAACTTCCGTCTCATCCATAGAAACGATCCGTATACGGTTTTTCA
>JBCNJP010000010.1:76277348-76492529 GCA_039602395.1 Deinandra increscens subsp. villosa | reverse complement strand
TTGTCACAATTTGCCATCACTTGAGTTTTTCTTCAAATAAACCTCAAAAGGTATTCCATGTTTCAAAATTTACTTAATTCCTCACCAAAGTCAACATTTACCAATAAAATTAGTTTTTCAAGGGAAATACTGGAATTTTGGTCATAACTACTGACTTCTTCTATTAAATTGAATTGATTGTTTTTGAAGAAACTTGAGTCTATGCCTTAAGTAAACTTCTTTTATATCTTTGAAAGCTGATTGAACAGCTCTGTCACTATCACGAATCTAGTGTGCCATGACATTCATTTATCTTATCAAATTTGATGTAATCATGTTGTTTTTTATGTGCATATGCCTCCCAGACGGGCAAGAGAAGCCAATGACCCTCTGGATTTCTCAAAATCACATAATCAATTTTGTGAAATTAACAGCAGCTGGACTGATGCCGGATTATATGAACAGGCCTTCAGAATTCTGGAAAGCTCAAGTTGGATCACTAGTATCCTTATGGAGCCTGTCATCAGCTCGGGTATAATAAATGGATTTTGGAACAATGCTAACACATTTGTTGCTGACGATGGTTCCAAATCCATCAGATCGAGGGTTCAAGATAAGGTTGAAATAAATGATGAAAAGGTTCGAGAAGTGTTGCAATTGAATGATGCATTATCCCCTGATTCCTTCCCAAAGGCTCAATGGCAAGACACAATCCTCATGATGGAATATGAAGGACATCTTTTGGTAGAATCAAACGAGAAGATTAAGAAGAATTTTTTTCCAGATAACTGGAGGTGTATTATCACCTTCTTCATTTCTACTTTCTCTCCAAGAAAGTCTGCGACTGACGACTTCGTGGAAGAAACAGCCTGGGCGCTAGATGGTTTGGCATCCGGTGCTGGTTTTAACCTCTCTAGACAAATAATCACATGAATGAACTACAACTTACATCCCACTAGACAATTAGAGAAGTTCTAGATGTATCCTAAATTCATACAAGCAACCCTTGATCATTACTATCCGAACCTACAGAGGACAGAGCTATACTTGGTTCCTAGGAGGGTGATGCCCGGTTCTTACACTCGTTACCGGTTAGGTCAGTACAATGGACCCGCAATTCCATTCTTCCCAAACATGATTGAGGGAATTGAAGTCAAGAAAGACATGGATGAAGATCAAGGAAATGACGATGTTGATGCTGATAGGACAGGTGTCCATGCTGCTGAACCTGAGAATAACGCAGCAAATCTCCAAGATGATCATCCAATCAAGTCTCCCATTCATGATGACCCTATGCATTCAGAACATGAAGATAAAGGTTTAACCAATGATGTCACCGAATCAAACGAATCAGAAGATGAAGCTCAAGAGTCTGGTAATGAACCTGATGCATCTGGCAATGATGCTGAGAATAATTCAAATGCATCAGGATCCAAACCCGAATCTGGTTCAAGATTCCAACCTGGATCGGAATCTGGTTCTGACTCTACCAGTTCTGATGCTAGGGGTCCTAAATGAAAGAAACAGACACAAGAGAAAAAGGCAAAGTTAGTGAACAATCTGAAGCATCGAGTCAAAAGAGAAAAAAGAAAATAAAGTCAAAGCAAGCACAAGATGACATCTCATCCGATTCCTCAAAAGCTGATTCACCTGAGCCCGATTCAGCCTCACTTGTGTTTGAGAGTGGATACGTTGTGCCTGGGTACAACAGAGAATCAAGCTCAAAGTATGCTCAAGAAATGAAGAAGCTTGAAAAGAGAAGAGGTCCAACCTCTGGATTTGGAACTGTTGTTGTCGTGCAATCATCTATTCAACCTGAACTAGATAATATTGTACAACAAATTGCTCAATTAGCTCCCATCACCGCAGTTGAAGCAACCATTCAAGACATAGACGTAACTGCTGACAATACCATCACAAGTCTAGATCCTGCCATTCAATCAGAGTCTCTGCCTATGCCTACTGCTCCTACTCAAGCAATTGTATCAGGGGCAGACACCTCTATGGTTCTTCAAGAGTTTACTATGGAGAGGAATCTTGAAATCTCCAATACACTTGCTAATGATAAGCTTAAAGAAGCTAATGATAGGATCAAAGAACAAGATCAAGAGCTTCTCAAAGCTAATGATAAAATAAGAGAGCAAGCTGAGGAAAATGAAAGACTAAAGAGGTTATTGGCTGAAGCACTACAAAATAATCAAGCCGCTAGAGCTAATGATGATGATGTGGGTGGTAGTGGAAATGCAAGTCATGGTGATGATCAGATGATAGACTAGCCTCCCTCTGCTAAAAATGTTCAACCAAATGAACAGCCAAGTCTAAGCCAAGATGGAAAAGAATTTGGAGCCAAATCTTCTATCGTTGTCATAGAACAAGATGTAGATGACACTCATCTTGCTAATTTCCCATCAGGTGATGATGAATCTTCCGAGTCTGATGTAGACATTTCTTTTGGTGACTCCTTCTTAAATGATGAACCGTGTAGAGAAGATGAGGATGATATATATCAGTCCGTCATAAGCTTAGTGCCACCTCCTGATAACCTCAAGCTTCAGAGATTCTCAAGCGCTGCACTTGAAGCAAATCAATCTTCTGCTGGAGAGACTCTTTCTATGAAATTGGGAGAACCAGATGTACCTTATGTCATTCCAGAACTTTCATTACAACTTCAATTGGCTCCTCTAGTACAACAGCCAATAAGCATTGAAATGCCTGCAAGTGCTATCTCCGATATTTCAGAACAACTAAAACACATGCATGTTGATCCTGAATTTCTAGATATTAGGAGAAATGCATTTCGCGAGCTTTATGCAAACACCCTCAATACTAACCCCGGCAGCTGAAGCGGTGTAGTTGTTACTGAAGAAAATGTAGAAGCCAGAGAAGCATTGCAAGTTCAACCTCTTAGCTTGATTCCCGATGAGACGTATAATGATCTCTTGTTGGCTAATTGTCTAAACAATCTTATTTCTGACTCAAGCGCAACAAACTTCATAAATGTGAAATTCACTACTAATGATGAATATGACGAGGAAATCATCTATGAGATCAAGGACTAGTTGGCTGATATCTTAGCCCCAACTCTCCTGAGATCTGAGCCTATGTTTAGTGAGCCTCAAATGCAAGATGATGCCAATATGTCACCAATCTCTTCACCAGTTCATCATACTGAAGAAAGAGAAATTACTTAAGAAGGATAAGTTCATGCTTCTGAGCCTGCCTCAACCACCACTGGTGCTGCTGCTGAATCCATTCCAGTTGATTATGTCCAAAGTACAGGCAGTGGTCCAGCTACAGATGTTTCATGTACTGCACAAGAAGTCGAGCCTTCTAGCAAACCTGAAAAATGCAAGAAGAAGTTGACTCCTAAGGAAGCTTACGAACAAGAAATGGAAAAATAGAGGAAGAAAGATGAAGCTCTCAGGATTGCGAAAGAAAAAATAATGCTTGAAAGGACACTGGATAAAATTGCAAAAGAAGAGGCTATCAAACAGATGATAGAATCTAGTCGTCCTCAAACAAAAATTGGTCCTGGATCTGAACATTTTGAGCCAAATGATCCATATAATGAAGCGGGAGAACCAAGAATAAGGATAATCCCCAACCTTGCTGAAGACAATGTTGATCCGCCTAATACCTCATTGATAGCCAATTATGTCAGAGAACTCATTCCTCGTGGCATACCTCTATCCTACTTGATGAGTCTTACAGATGCCCAGCTGGTTGAACTATATACCTGATAAGCAAGATATGGAGAACCACCTCTATAACTACAAGTTTTCCGAATAGCTAACTAATCCTAGAGCGAATCCTTTTCCTGACACGAATAAAAAGTTTGAGTACGTGCAATTCAATGAGAACCTAAGGGAAAAGATCCGTGAAATGCACGCACAGTATATGCCTCCTCCTCTAGGGATCTTTGATCATATTTCACCTCCTCCTAGTCCCACTACAGCTATGCTTGGAGTCAACCGTATGACCAAGAAAGAAATGCAAGACTTTCTAGACAGGAAAGGTTATGCCCGCAAAAGCTACATCAGAAAGCAACTTCCTGGTCTTTAAACAATGGTCAAAAATCACATAATTGAAGAAAATAAGAAGGTCAAGCGACAGCTGGATGAACGGGAAGCGATGAGGGTTGAGGATAATCGAAAGAAAGAAGCCCCTACTTTGGTTGACGATTGGAAGGAAATAGAACCTTATCGAAAAGCTTTGATGCAATTCACTGCCAAGAAGCTAAAAGATATGCCTTCCAATGTTGAATCAGATGATAGGATGAAAATCCTCGGCTGGAAGTATGATCCCGAGTTCAAGGAATTTATTGTTAAATGAAGAAACGGATTCGTGCAGTTCTTTGCCAAAATAAGAGATCATTTGAACTTGATCTCCTGGGAGCTGAAACAACTCAGATGGAGAAAGTTGATCAACCACACAAATGATCCTGTGGGGTGGGATGCTGAAGATAAAATAAACTTCATCTACAATGCAAGCTCTGGCCGCGCTTTAGAGACAGAGGAGAAGAAATATAAAAAGTTCTAAAAACAAAGAGCTCTGGTCCCTCATAAGATCATGTACAAAAGTATCAGCAAGGAACTAAACACGAAGAAAATAACTGGTGATTAGGTTAGCAATCCCATAAGGTGTTGGTATTACAATAGAGACACACATGAGTTGATTATTGAAAAGGAATATGACAACACAATAAGACTCTTCGCAGCAATTGAATTAAGGCTATTGCACAGAAGTTATCTTAAGTGGTTATTCTACAGTCACCTGGACACCATTCCTCGAAGGCTCAGGCCATACGAGGTAGTAGATGCAAACTACTTCGGTTTGTTTCTAAGATAGTGGTGTTAGGAATGCATTTCTTCCAAGAAGATGACCACAGAGAGCCTAAGTACCTTGAAAAACTGGATTATGGGTTGTCGAGGGATTTGTTATCTCTCCCGTGGATCACAAAGGGTGTTGGAGATGTGGCACTACTCTGATTTGAAGGAATTCTCGTGAGAAGACCTTTGGCTATTGTATGAAGCACAGATCGTCTACTTAGATGATGGCTACAGGAATCTTGCTAGGAAATACTAGAGGTTCTTGTTGAAGTTACTCGGTCAGATCAGGTAGTTGCCAGTCATGTTTGTATTGCCACCAAAGTGGGAGATTTGTAATACCTATCTTAGGTTGCTGGCAACTCAAACATAGCATCCTTAGTGTTGGTCTCAATTCAAAATCTTTCATTTCACATGTATTTGTACTTGGACAATTCTCTTGATGCTTATGTTAATCATTCAAGTGTTTGATGTTTTGTATTTCATATTTATTGAGATGATTGCCCTTATTCTTATATTGTTGTGATGTGAATGACATGATCCATACTTAGCTTTATTTCATGGTTTTACATTTGGCGATTTCATAATAACACTTAGCGATTTCAATATGTTCATGGCGACTTTGACATTTCCTTGGTGATTTCATAAGTTGTTCTTGGCGATCTGGATCTTATGCTCAGCGATCTCAAATTATGCCTTGGCGATATCATAATAAGGCTTAGCAATCTGGTTCTCAACTTAGCGACTTCGCCAAAATGTTGGCGATCCGGATCTTGGCCTTGGCGATTTGGATTCACTCTTGGCAATCTGGAGTTAACCTTGGGCGATCTTGCCAAGCTAGCAACCTCGCACTTTGCCTTGGCGATTTGGTATTTGTTATTGGCGACCATGGAACTTGTTCTTAGCAACTTCGTATTTGTTCTTAGCGATCTCAATGGTCTGATGTCATAAATTTCACTAACTCCAATAAAATTCTCTTGTAATCTGTGCAATGATGACCTGTGCTCCCTCCAGTATAAATAGCCACCTCAGGATACCCTAAATAACCTAGTTCTTAGTCCTGGATGGCTGTTGAAGAGAGAGAGCACTTGTGTGTGTGAAAACCCTCGTGTACTTGAGTTACAGACATGGAAATCTAAGAATTTCAACAATCAAACAACATGATTTGATCATGTATTCATGATTTCCGCACTTGAATCTGTGCATTGGATGAGAAATGGCTTAAATATGGTCCTGACATTTATTGAAATACCTGATGAAGAACTCCGTTGAGAGTTTCTAGTCATCTTCAGATTAGCCAGATACATGGGACAGTTTCTTCTCCAGTGTCCCATTTGGTTGCATTCAAAACACTGGTGTTGCTAAAGCAGCAGTGATTTGGCAGCCTTTTTTCCTTAACTTTCATGAGCTTCGGTCTTTGATTTGGCTTTCTTGAGACTTGTGTCCTTGAATTTAAGCACATCCGTTGTGGTTCTAATTCTAGCAGTTGGAAGAAGTGCTACGAGCTCATCTAATGTCTCCACTGAGCAATTAATCGCATGAATGTGATAACACTCGGGGAGAGAATTGAGGACTATATCTAACACCATACAATTAGGTATGGGGTATCCAAGCTCAAGTAGTCTGTCACGATAAGCTTTCATCATCATGAAATGTTCATAAGTGGAGGAATCAGGTGATACTTTGCAGTTCATGAATTCTTGAAAAGCCTTGTATCGTTCCTATCTTTGATGAAACTCAAATATATCTTTGAGTTTCCTTATGATGTCGTAGGCACTCATGTCGTGTAAGTTGTATCGGAAATCCGGTGATAAGTTGGATAGAATAAACTCAGTAACTTCTCGAGAGTTGTTAGTGTGTTTATCCAATTCAGTTTGAGAACACTCATTCATTAAGAACGAGGGCACACTTGGAATGGGTCTGTCCAAGACATAGAGTTTGCCAAATAGTCTCAAAACTTTTTCTGAGGGTGGCTTGCCATGATAGAAAGCTTGTCTCGGTTAATATATCCAGTTTGATGAGTGAACTTTATGAGCTTTCATTAGCCTTCTGAAAAATAAGCAAAGTATTCTAATTAGTATTTTCGATGTTTAATAATTCTTAAACTAAATGTGGTAAGTATTTAATATATAAGAATTATGAGAATTCGACTAACCAATTACTAAAGGTGGTTGTGGCACACAATCAATAGCAATTGGATAATTGAACTGACAGTGGGTGTCCATTGTGAAGGAAGTCACAACTCTCGGTATGAGGCCGCAAATACAATTTTTTATATAATGTAATATGTTTAGCCTCATCTATGCCCACCTTATTTATATATACTAATAGTGCGGTGTTGAAAACTCCAACACTACAAATATATATAAAGAAAGCAATAGTCGTCCTAAACTGTCATTGTGCGTGGATATGGTGTTGAAGACTCCATATCCCCACCCTGAAAGATACCCTACGCGTCAAGTGCGGTGTTGAAGATTCCAACACTGACGTTTCAGTGAAAAATATGTTCCAGGTATGACTCATTTAGGATTGACATATGACTATAAGTATTAATTACCACATAGATTTATTAAATTAATTTTAACATAATATCCGTTAATCAGAATGTCAACCTTATCTTCACTCGGGACACCATAATTTATGTAACCTAAATTATCTAGGTGATCGCGAATGAAACAAACATGTGTGTTAACGGTCATAGAGGTCTTTAATCTTGCTAGAGCCTGATTAGCAAGATTAATCGGGTTCTATATACAAATATATAATAATAAAGGTAAATAACCACATGTTAGACAACATGTGCGTCTTGTGATTCGTTTAGCTCCCACTGTCCTCCAAAACTCCTCTTGACTTCAGCTTGGTCTTTAGTCTTCAGTTTCCAAAAATAGAAAGTTTCTAAAAAATAGGAAGTTTCCAAAAATAGAAACCATAAATCTAATTTTACAAATTCGAACCCGAAATAGCGGGCCTACCAAACCGGAAGTAATCTATTACAATAATGGGCCAAAACAGTGGGCCAAAACCATAAACAACCAAACACGTCACAAAATTTAAATAAATAGAAATACGAGGGTCAGGTCAACATACCGTTAAACTAAGAGTCTAGCTAACCACACAAAGAAAATGCTATTTCTATAAGCATCATACAGGCCGTAGATGGGCCTATGGCCCAATAGAATTTCTGAATTAAATAATATTTTAAAAAAATAAAATAAAATTCTAATGGTATGTACACACACACATATATATATATATATATATTCAAAATATATTGAAAAATTAAATTATCAAAATAATTTAAATTCTTAATTTCAAAATAAATCAAAAACACAAATTACCTGTTACAAAAGGACCGGTTTTGATTTGTGCGCGGTGATCAGGGCTCTAATACCACTGTTGGGTTTCACAGTGATATCTGGGTTACCAATTTTAGTTTTTAATTAACAAGTAATGATATAAAATGGAGTATTATATATTTACCAAAATATACAATTATATCTAAAACAAAGATACGCAGCGGAATTAATAAAACGCGAATATGAAAAATAAAGAAAATAAATCTAAACTAATGAATTTAGATATACCTTAGTCAGATTCGAACAACCGTTCGAGACACCGGGATTCAACACGGTTGTGCTACGGTTGAACGAAATGCTTGACTCGAACCTGTGAGACAATTTGGTGATCGCAACCAAGGGCGGTAACCGAGTGGGTGGCGGAGGCGGTGGTGGCTATGGCGCACCGTCGCAGGCGGTGACGAGTGCAACGGTCTCGTCGTGTAGCACAAAAGGCGGCATCAACCTGAAAAAGAACTTTGGCCGATCACTAGCGGTGATCGGCGGCGGTGGCGGCGGGTGAAAAGAAGTCGGCCAAGAGGTAGGCGGCGGCCCAGGGAGTCGAACGGCAGTAGCGGTGGTGGCTGGGGCACCAGAGGCGGTCGCGGGCGGTGGCGCCATGGTGGCGTATGGTGGCGGTCCGTGGCTGGAGGGCGGCGCCAGCGTGAATCGCGACCGTGGGAGGGCCGGTCGAACGGAGGGACGAGAGAGAGGGGTTTTGGGGTGTTTTTTATTTTGTGATCAATCCCTAAACCCTCTTGTGACGGTTATATTTATAATTACTTAAAGTAACCGTAGATAAACTACAATTAGTTTAAATCCCTATATTTATCCGGTTCCACCATTATCCACTAATTAGTTACTTAACTAAGTAACTAATTATCTTTTATCATTTAACTACTAAAATATATAAATATATTTAGTAAATAAATAATTCCACCATAATTACTTTACTTAGTAATTAAGTTTCGTTCATAATCTGAAGAAAAAAATTAATTTAACTAATTTATGACATGTGGACCCCAGTGGGACTCTTACGGGTCAAAGACTGGGTTGGGCACGTAAATATCGGTTCGGGACATTCAATATCCAACAACAGCAACCGTAGCCGGCTCAGACACAGCCTCGGTGGTGTCATCAGAAACTCGTGGGTGTACTACACGAGTGGCGGAGGTGGCAGGTAGAATCTCTGGGGCAGCCTCCGGAATGGGTGTAGATGGTGAGTAGTTAGGCGTAGATGGTGAGTACTCCTCCTCAGCGTCAGATGAAATGCAAATGACTTCCTTCGAAACCATCTCCGCGATAACATTTTCCAAGACAAGATAATATTAACAACATTTTGCCAATACTTTAAGTAAAGTCGTAAATTATGTATAACAATGAGACGACATGTTAGCAATGCGATCTAGTATGCAAATGACACTCACACAGCGGGCTATAGTCCAGGTTTTATATTGGCGTAACCCAGTTCGCTATAATCACGGATGTGATACCAATCGGTCACACCTTGAACTTTCGGGAACGAAGGCGTTTGACGTCAAGGGGTCATAATCGTGGATACATAGAACGACCTCTATCATATTAGAATAGGTTTGAAAACCAAGTATGTCATTAAGTTGCAGCGGAATATATATATCAAATGACAACGTTTTACAAGTACCCGAATAGAAATTCTTTTAAAACATTAAAGTAAAGATTATGATAGTTCATGATTTAGTTAAAAGCATAGGTGACCATGACTCCATCCATAATATGCAGGCCCTAAGTTTTGATTGTCCCATCTGTATATTGTTCATGGCTTAGTTACCTGAGAAATACATGAGTTTAAAAGGGTCAACATAATGTTGGTGAGTTTACAGGTTTAAGACTCTACAAATAAATTTATAAATAGATTAAGGCATACGAGATATTATAATGATTATTGTGGTTGTAGTGATTAACATGGACCTTGATTTCAAACACTAACAGATTTAACCACTCGTGACATCTTCCCCAAGAATACCGAACGGAACATAATAACTGACATGTACTTAATGACTATAACCATGGAGTCAGAATTGGAGCGACCAATCGTAAGTAGGGTTGTCAACCCAAATATATCTATTCACTAGCTATCATTTCGTACCAGAACTAACCGAAATCAACTAATAGTGGGACTTTGTGACAATACGTTATGTAATGAATTGTACTCTAATATGGGGTATGAAAATAACATGTAATCATACGTCTATACATTTATGCCATAATATCAAGTATAAAGTTTGTATCATGATTTCTCCCCAGAAGTATTTAAAACAACTTAAAAAAAGGGGTCGTGAGACTCACCTGAGCAAGGTGATGAAGAGTATGATTCGTCGCGCTGGACGTAGCAAGTAACCAATGTCCTAACAATAAATAATAGTAAGACAGTTTTAAGGTGTTGGTTTAGTTGAGTAATGTTCAGTTACCCAAATGATTCTGGTCAAGTCTTGACAGCTTATTCCCATTTGTAATGTTTGGAAAACCCGTTTGAAATATCTATCGTACAAATAAATCTTTAGATTGATGATTGTATTTGTAGTCAAATAAATATACATTTCTTAGAAATAATTATAAGTTAAATAATTATCCAACGTTTATGAAAATATGTATTCAATCAAGTTTTGAATATCACGACAAATAATAACGTGTTGTATTATTTGATGACCTTATATATATATTTAGGTTCGATTTTATAACTATAGACCAATAGTCATATAAGTCATGTAAAATATCTATATGAATTATCATGTATCACTTATATAATTAATCATGGGGAATAATAGTTGTAAAGATTATGAGAAATGTATTTAAAACAAATCATGTCTTGAAAAACTAAAAATTAATAAAACTTCGTTTATTATTCAAATGCTCGAATTTGGTACATTTTCAAATGTACGGTATAAATAGTTTTCCTTTTGGAAATAATTTAGTATCAAATGATATAAATATCATGTCAATATATTTAACGCTAAAAGGAATGTTCTTTATATTATAGGGGTTCCTTTTGCCGGTTTTACTGGTAATGTCGTTTTCATCCGGTTATGTTCCCATAACTTGTCCTTATGACACAATAATTATCCAAAACAATTTGATATACATTTGTAATGACATTTTTGTAAGAGCCTGGGAGGATCTTACTGCCGGTGAATTGATCAAATCTAGTAAACATGAAAGTAAATAAGCTTCGTTGTATTGATTCACAATTAGAATACAATTACAAAGCTATGGTTTATCTCTCTCTCTCCCTAGAACAACACTTAAGTATGACAAATGATCAAGAGGTCTAAGTGTTCTACAAGTCAAACACTATTTTAGTGTTCGACTTACTAACCAACGAACCAGTCAGCGAACCATTGGTTCGCTGACTCCGAACCAATGGTTCGGACCATGGTTAGTTGACACTAAGACTCACTAACATGCTATAGTTTAGATACAACACACGAGACACATCATAGCATAGGATTATGATCTTATAGACTCCCCCTTAACGTGTGATGTATCTATTTTAACTAAATCTCTAGTCTTCAATCTTTAACATTATTGCATCAGATCTTTAACTTGAAATCTTGTCAGAAATAAAGCTTTCATGGCTGGATCAGAACTTGAACAATCTTTGAACTTCAAGATCCACTTGTGAAAGATACTTCAATCTCCCCCTTTTACCATGCTTGAGTCTTGACACACAAAACCTGCAACTTTAGAAGACAAAAGCGCAGACTTCTTTTCCTTTTATGAAAACTAATCTAATTTTGGCGTAAAACTTTTCTTCGAGAATGCAAGATACAGTTTTAAAATTTTGATTGCGTATCACATATCGATCAGTCGAAAACAAATAAGAAACATAATATTTTTGGCTTTTTGAAACACTATATCAAAACACCGAAAATCTTTTTGATTTTTCTAAGATTATGCTAATACACACCTAAAATCTTTTTGAGATTTTTCAGATATGAAACATAAAAACGATACGGAATTAGACACTATTTTTGTCTTTTGTGAGAAAGATCACAACTTGGGATCATACTGATTATAACATGTTGAACTACATTCCAATTTCAATTACTTTAGCGCACAAGTCACGTCGATATCTGGTATAATTTGTCCAACTATAAACTCAGGCACAATCATACTCATAACATCTAGATATGTTAAGGTATTGATTAATTTGCTTTGACCAGTGTATTCCACACTAATAGACATACTCATATATGTTTTTATATCACACTTTGTGATTTCACTTGTGATTTAACACATAGTTATTAAATTCATGATTCAATCAACTGTGTTCCATGCTAAAAGAAATAAGAACGTTAAATCATCTACCGTAAGGTTGATCTTTCGATACGCAGATAAGGCCGCGGATTTAACAAAATAAGAAAATAAAAACAAGTTGAAATTCTATAATTCAACAGCAATCAGGTCAATACTTCCGTATACGCAGAGAAAGTTCGATGAATTATACGAAACACGAAAGAAAATAAAGCAGAACCTTAAATGAACAACTATTAGGTCGATACTCCCGTATACGCAGAGATAGTCCGATCATTAAAGAAAATTAAGAAAATCACACAAGTTTAAATCTTTGAAAAATGAACACATGTATACACAGTGACTTCTCATTTTTCTTTTCACATATCTTTTGCAATATCTTGAAATATGCTTCAAGATGTTGTCCACTTGGTCAAGCGTAGTATCTAATGTATATTACATCTGAATACTTTCTGATTTTCCGAGCCTACCAAGCACATTGAAATTTTGAATATTTGAAATTTAATTAAGCAATATACTCCTCCATCATCAATGTTTCAATCACCGATAGGTCTTCAAGAAGTACCTGCACACTGGTCAAACACGTCAGTTTATAAATAACCCGAAGTGGATCACTTCTGGTCGACCAGTGTCCTGATTTCCCTTAGAAACCACTTTAGATTTCAACTGTTGTTTTGGTAAATCAATATTTGATGAACCAGTCATAGTAGAATATGATGTACAATCGAAATTTTGAAATTTAGGAACGAATCGTCCTTGATGTTTTAAAAACTTAGGATGGTATTCATCAAATACTCTGCAATGATCATCAATGAAACTTGGTTTGGCAGATTTACCAACATATGGAACCTTTTCTTTTCTTTGAGAAAAAGCAACAGCGTCCGGACACTCTTGTGCCATATGTCCCTTCTGGCGACAATTGTAACACAAGCGATTATTTATGTTCTTCCGTTTAGGACCCTGCATAGCTTCACAATAATTATTAACTACAAAAGGATCATAAAAATGTATCATATATCTGAACTTTGTGATCATGAACCCATTTGGATGTCGGACTTTTTGAAGTAGAGTTAGACCACCCAAAGAAAATAAAGGAGATTGATTCTTCTTGTTCTTTGAAGCACCATTCTTCACAAACTAATTTCTTGAGCATCCACACAATAAAGTGGAAATTCTGTGTTAGAAAATATTTGTTCCTGAAAGAGCGTGAGCGGATGGATCGTGATCAACTCGTTATCATTGTGCAAACAAAACGATCAACAAACGTGTAAATATAAGACTCAATCTCATTCAGTAAGCAAGGTCAGATTACAGAGACTCAGAGCACAAAACACGTTCACTTGCACACACATAAGAAAACTTCGTTACAAATCCAAACCTATCGATCTATATATAAACCCCCACTGTCCAAACTCTACTGCATGTCTGAACCTGCAGTTCAGCTGCAGTTCCGCCAGGGTTCGGACAGGGTTCGGCCAACAGGAAAAACTTGAAATCTTGACATCTTCAAAACATTGTCTCATCCAGCATCTTGCCATTTGCAGGTATCAACAAACTCCCCCTTGGCAAATGATGGTCAGTCTTTGTTAGTTTTCAGCTCCAGTCTCCATCCCAGTCCAGGTACTCTGATGATTGTGCCCCGCATAGATGTTGAATGAAAAACATATTCGTATCACCCTTTGAAACTGCAAGGCCTGATCCATATAATCTGGATAAAACAGGATCTGATTGTGATACAACACATCTATGTCAGCTTTCAATAAGTTAATCAGCCACATTGGATCATAAACTTTCACAACTCTGTTATCTTTCTTTAGCACTATAACGGCTTCTCCTATCTTCTCATTATAATACCACCACTTAAAATCTTGAATGAAGTCCAATTCCATTTTCATCAATGGAATCTTCTTCATCACATTAGGCTTTGTTTTGAAAGTAAGTATTATCAGTTTCTTCCGGGTTCTCTTATAAATCTTGGTTGGATGTCTACGCCTCTTCGGTTTTTGAGGTTTCAGAAATTGAAATCCAGAATTACATTCTTTCTCAATTTGATTCTTGAAGAAGTAACCTCTCTAATCATTACCATAATTGCATAACGGCTTTCGCGTAAGCTCCCGAATATCCCAAACCGGTAATGTATCAAAGTCTCGTGCAGTCTTGAAATATTGAATTCCATGTTATCGTTTAATTCCATAGCACCTAAGACTTTCAGCATACATCCAACTGATAATTTCACCTGATGCCTAACCCTCGAATTTTACATGCATTCTTTGCTTGATTGGCTTTGGAGGAGGAACATAATTTGCATGGAATATCTTCATATATTCATTGAACATCCATCGTTGATTCTGTTCCTTTGTCTCTTTAGCAATCGGGTCTTCAGGTTTTTCCGCCTCTTTCTTTTTTAATCTATCCTCAGCTTCAGCACCTTTCTCTTTGGGAAATACTTCAAAATCATCACCAGACTGATTTTTGTTGTTGAAATTGGAGTATAGATCTGGATATTCTTCTTCAGTATTATCTTCAACCTCAATCTCTTCTTCAAAAATATCTTCCTCAGACTCCGGCTCAGATGATTCATATTTCTCAAGTGTAGCTTCAGAAGTTCTCTTCATCTCCTCATCATTCAAACAAAAAACTGCTTGAAGCTGTTCAGGATCAAGATCACAAACAAATTCACCTTCTTCCAGCATTCATTTGAACTCATCCATACTGTTAGCAGCTTGATTCGATGGAATTGAAGTTATCGACCTATATATAAACCCCCACTGTCCGAACTCTACTGCCTGTCCAAACCTGTAGTTCAGCTGCAGTTCGGACGGGGTTCGGACAGGGTTCAGCCAACAGGAAAAACTTGAAATCTTGACATCTTCAAAACATTGTCTGATCCAGCATCTTGCCATCTGCAGGTATCAATAGTTCCAAACCTTTGAGCTTGTAGATCTCTCAGGTTGAACTTTTTCAGCTATGAAAACATCTTTTTGAACTTTCTTCAAATTAATCTTCTTCAAATTTGGTTGCTTTTGATTTTTAACACCACCATCTTCAGCAACATCTCGTTTAAAACCCAAACCAGCATGTTTACCAGAAATCTTCTCTTTAGAACCAGATGATTTATGCCCATACTTCGGAAGACGAGAAAATTCAGCTTTCACTTCTTTGGCATCCTTCTGAGCATAGAAAATTGACTCATCAATGTCAGTATGAGAACAATTCTTCTCAGTTGAATTATTTATCTTCTCTTTTCAGCCGACAAAGAACCAGACATAAACTGTGGTACGATAGGAACATCAGAATTCTTTTCAGCTTTCTTTCCATTCTTCTTGGCCTTCTTTTTCTTCAAACTCTTCTCTTCTTCAGATTTTAAATCAGAAAACTTTGAATAGTCAAATTCTTCAACTTTTTCCTTCACCATGTTGACAGCTTCCTTGATAATGGCAGAGAGTGGAACTGTCTTGTCGAACATTCTTTCAAAATTCTCATCCTTCACCTAAAAACTTGTGAAAGATTGCAAATTTGTAACATTTTTCAATAGACAATTTGCATCAATAAGTTTATCTTCAAATCAGAAATCTTTTGTTGTGCTTCAGATAATTCCTTCTCAGTTGCAATTAACTTCTTTGCAACACGGCTTGTTTTAGATTTTTGCAATCTCAAATTATCCATTTTATCGAATAATTCTTTCTTCAGCTTGTCCTCATTTCTTTTCTGGATATCAACATTTGCATTAAACAATTTATTCTCTCGAACTAACTCCTTTTGATCTTCCAAAAGTTTTAGATTATCATTCTGATAACCTACTGCTTTAGCAGCGAGTTCATCAGAAGCCTTAGTAAGAACATCAAGTTCAATCTTTGACTTCTCAAACAGATCATTGAAATCAGCCTCAGTTTCTTTTGCTTCTTGTTTCCATTTTTTAACTTCTTTAACTAACTTATCAATCACTGCAGATAATTTTGCAATCTTTTGTTCAAAATCCTTTTCATCAC
The DNA here is from genome assembly GCA_039602395.1 of Deinandra increscens subsp. villosa. NCBI lineage: Eukaryota > Viridiplantae > Streptophyta > Magnoliopsida > Asterales > Asteraceae > Deinandra > Deinandra increscens. The sequence continues at coordinate 76,476,110 of JBCNJP010000010.1, read as the reverse complement.
TTTGAAACTTCAACTCTTTCTTAGCAATTTCAGCTTAAAGATTTGTAAATTTCTCATTTTGAGATGACAACTCTTGAATCAAACCTTCCAACTTTGCACCTTTCTTGTTACTTTCATCACTCACTAAATCGAACTTTTTAAGCAATTCATGAATCTTCTTATCTTTTTGTAAACAAAATTGACAAACTGATTCATATCCACTAGATTCAGATTCTGAGTTACTATGTACAATCTTAACCATATAAGCATACTACATATCACCTATCTCAACATTAAGTGAATCTGTAGCAGCACCGTGAATTGTAGTTAAAGCAAATGAAGATTCATCAGGAAACTGTTTTGACCAGTCATACCCTTGAGTAACCTGATATACCAATGCCTTTGGATTTGAATTATTTGTTAAAGACTTTGATGTAGAAGCATTTCCATTAGAAATTGACTTGGCACCCGCAAAATTTGTACATTCATGAGCAAAATGTCCAAGATTAGAACATTTGAAACACTTTACCTTTGATTTGTCTAATCCAACTTTACCATATGGATTTAAGCTTTCTAATCATATTCTGTTCCTAAACCTCTTAGCTCTTTGTGCTAACATAGCAAGTTGCCAATTAAGATCCATTTGTTAGAGATTAACAGGATCTATCTGATCAAAATCTTCTTCAATTAGATTAGCAGTTGGCAAACCTCCCTTCAGAAGTCCATAATATGAAGATAACAAAGCGGATATTAATGCTAGATGTTCATCAGGTGTTTTTGCAGAAAATGCATGTTGACTTGAATGATTTGGAATGGTAAAACTACACCCTCTTGATGAACATGAACTTTCAGAATTTCCCGAACCATGTCCGGCAATAAATGTTGTCGGAGTTGGATTTGATGAATTCAAAACCAAAAGATTGAGATTTAGCATTGATGCTTGCGGAATTTTGATCAATATACATTTCAGGATTTTGCAACTGAGCAGTTGATTTGTTTGCATTCATCATTTCCATTTCATGAAGTTTGCCTGTTAAATCATGAAATGATAATTTTGAGAATTATTTGTCATGAGTAATTAATAACACATAATTTTCCGACTTCTATGGTAATACCTCTAGCAATTTCTTTTTCAATTCCTCCTCAGTCGTATCTATGTCAACCACTTTCAATTCACTGATTAGATGTGAAAACCTGGACACAAGAGCAGTGATATTTTCTTCATCATAATGTTGAAAGTTGTCAAATTCTTTGTTTAACACTTTTTGTATACTATTTTTGTACTGATCATCTCCTTCACATCTTGCAGATAAAGCATCATATAACTGTTTAGACTTTTTGCATGTGTTGAATTGATGCAATAATTCGATAGGTAAAGCCTTGGTAAGATAACCATAAGCCTTCTATTCGAGTTCATAACTTTCCCTTTCACCAAATGTGAAATCCTTTAATTCTTTATACTCTCCTCCATCTTCAGTTAGACGTGTGTAAAGTTTTTCAATTGGAATCCATAGATCAATATCATTTGTACTATTATAAGCTGAAAACCTTATCTGCCAATTATGAAAATCTTCCAATTTCAACAACTTAGGAACTTTCTGACTTGTATCGATTTCGTTATCAAAAGTGCTTAAGGTTTGCATTTCGTTTTGAATAACAACAAATGCATGATAATCAGACATCTTGATTTTTTTTTATGAAAATCTCATCAGTGAAACAAATTATGAAGTTGCGAACCAAAAACACACCAGCGAATAAGAAAAGTCAATAAAGGTCAACAGTGAACCAACACTAAGTGACCAAACCAAAATCTATTCCAGCGAACCGAAAATCCTTAGAGCAAACCTGTAACATCCCAAAATTTGATATATGCATAAAGAATATGTGGCTAATGTGATTAATACATATGATATATGTGTTAGATAGCTAAACCTGATAAAATTTGTAGAAAATGCATGTTTACCCATTACCGGGTAATAAATTGATAAAAGATGATAATTTACATGTTGATTGATAAAATGAGATAAGAAAATGAGATAGATACATGTTTTATGTCAAAGATAATATGATATATATATGTATGATGTTAGCATGAAAAACCTAGCTAAACGTTAATATGATAGAAATAAATGATAACCGTGAGAAAATGCATTTACGTGATTACATTATATTAAAATGCATGTGTAAAAGTGTGCTTGAATAGCATAGATGCATGTGAAATATTCATTTGATGAATATATGTGTGGAAATACGTGTTTAATTAATTTAACGTGTAAAAATGCATGTTAAATAGTTAACGGAAAAAGAAAAAGGGCTAAAAGCGTAAATTATGTAAAGTTATAAACAATTGCGAATATTATATGTGTTTATAATTATTATAAGTATTCCGGGGCTCAAAAAGTATTATAACTATATCTTAAAGTAATTCGAAACATGAAATGATAATTATGTAAAGTTAGAGGGGCTAAAGTGCAATTTATAAAAAGTATATATATATATATACACGTATGTATACGTATAGCATCGAGCATGTCCCGAGCCTTAGAAACCTTTATAAATATGTCCCATAATGTTTTGGTGCATAAAATGATAGAAAATTAGAAGTTCAGGGGGTTAAAATGTAAATATAAAGTACAGGGACCGATACCGTCATTTACCTATTCCTGGCCCACGGTACGCGAAGGTTTGTAGGGCGCCCGGCGCTATACGCGACCTGCTTCAGGTCGTGGTTTGGCCACGTCCTCGACTTGCAGGCCACGGTTACCCCCAATTCATGTCATTCCCGGCCAAATAGTCATCACCTAACGTGTTAGAAGCTAAATGCGACCTCCTACAGTATAAATACTCAACCAATACGTCCATAACAACTCGTAATTCACCAATTCTTCATCCAAAAACCCTCTCTTGAACCCGAAACTTGTTCTGAGAAATTGTCTCAAACGCTGAAGGCTTTGGATCTAAAATTCTACAGTTGAGCTACCCTAGGTATGGTCTAAAATAACCTCTTTCAGTTTTTGATAATATTGCATCTAAGTATGGTTTCTAAAATTGTGTTAAAATTAGGGTTCTTGAGCTTGTTTTATCAAAATCGGGTGATCGGGTGGGAATTACGGTCTGAATTTTTATAGGTAAACCTAAAATAATGTATTTCGAGTTTATTTCAGATTTTAAAAAGATTTGGTAAAGGTTTTGTTAACAGGTCAAAATTAGGGTTTTAATAACGTTGTTCTGCCCAAATTTAGCAAACGGTATTGAATTAAGCTTTGATAATTTAAAGCATATATAATGGATAATAGCCTAAGTTAGTTTGAAAAAATAAAATGAGTTTTGATAAAGAAACAAGAAAAACGGGAAATTAGGGTTTTGAAATTTGATTATTTAATATAAAATAATTTAGAGGGTATGGGGACTTGATCTTTGGTATGGTAACATGTGTATATATATAATAAACATATATGAGTTTAAAATGGATAAATAACAAAGTATTAAAGATACCAAGTTAATTGGATTTCTAGAAGTTCGTGCGGACCGGGAGGGTAAGCGCCTGTACTCTGGGGTTTCTGGCAAAGCGGGGGTGTCGCATAAATCCCAACTGGGACCTGACATACTTTACTGGGTGATCCCGGGGTGAGCGTTTACTTATAGGAATGTGCTAGCTAAAGGGCATTTTGGTTATTTTGACCTTTAAAAGGGATAAACTTAATAATTGAATATTATTAAGATAAATAAGATAATAAAATAAACATAGGAAGTGTTTATTGTATAAAACCTTGTGTTAACGCCATAAGATACGTAAATTAGGTTAAATGTGAATCGTAGCGGGAGTTCCGTCCGAGTAAATGAGTTAAAGAGACAAGGTGAGTTCTATGAGCCCACTCTTAAATGCTTTAAAGTTTTTAAATATTTTCGGGCTGATATACATACAAATGTTATAAAATGCATTCAAATGATTTATAATTGAAATGTTACTTATTTGAACTATTAGCATGTTAAACTGTTAGACTGCCTTTGAGTGGATATATATATTAATTGGTAAGGTATTAATTGTTAAATGGATATATATTAAACTGTTAAATTGTTGTTGTTAGATTGATATATATACGTGAACTGTTATGGAAATGCATTAAAATGCATATACGTGAAAGATCTTGAATTGATAAACTGTTAGAAAGGCTTTTGGGATAATATATATAGATAAATATATATATATATATATATATGATATGTTATGAAAATGATGTTAAATCATTTATACATGTTATAACGTAATTATAATAACTGTGATATGATATGTGCTATGCTTGCTTTGAAATTAAATAGTCAATTGATAAAGGAATTATTAGTAAACATTATAGTGAATATGTATGATTACATGAGAACAGGTGATGCATTTGCTTTATTATTATGTGGTGGATACGCTGCTGGTACTTCCTATATATAAGCATAATAGTAATAGTTACCTGGTATATCAGGAGTGTGGAGGATACGCCGCTGGTACATCCTGTATACATACACCAATGGTAAATTGGGGGAAGTCCACTTGTTGCAGTATATGAATGCCTTATTGCTGTTTACTAATAACCCTAAGTCACTTGGGTATTTAACTAGGGGCGGGTAGTGGTACAGGGGGAGTTAGGAAGTAGTGTTACTCAATGGGGTTAGATGCACTACAAATAGAAAAGGGGGAGAAAGCTACTGTCCATTATAGGGAATGCCTTAGAAGGGTAAACTCGACAGCTAGCGGAAAAAGGTAAACGGTGCAACTGTCTGTTATAGGGAATGCCCTAGAAGGGTAAACTCGGCAGTTAGCAGAAGGGAGGGAGCGGTGCGACTGTCCGTTATAGGGAATGCCCTAGAAGGGTAAACTCGACAGTTAGCAAGAATGGTATCTCTGCTTATACATTAGTAGGGTTTAGATCTGATAATAAATGTTGGGGTTGTAGGAAAGGAATAGAGGGGATAGTGGGATAAATGGTTATATAGGGGGTATTTCCTGTTAAGGAACATTATGTGTTGTATAATTATGATATATATTATACTTGATAAATGTTTGTGAAAAAATAATCTTGCAGGTCCAATTGTATTAAACCTCACGCCGAGGAAATTTTTTTTAATATATATAGAACTCACTAGCGTAAGCTGACCTTTTCTAAAAATGTATGTATGTCAGGTCAGTGTGAGGCTTCGACTAGCTATGAGAAGGCCCTTGTGATAAGGGATTAGACGAGCAAGCTATCGGAGAAGGAAGGTTTTGGCGAGCTGGCATAGGTATAGAAACAAAACGTAGTAATAGTTAGTATTGCCTTATGTAAATTATCTCACTTACTTTGTAGTACTTGGCATATAAATAGAAGTTTGAAATTTCCGCTGCTTAGTTATCTCTGTTAATACCTTGTGTTCATGAGTAAATCCGATGCGTGACCCCCTAGTGCCAAGTCTGGGAGTGGGCGTCACAAGTTGGTATCAGAGCCTTAGTTTACGAGATTTAGGTACTAATGCAGTATCTAGACTTTAGACTAGGACTCTGGGAAGATAAAGCAGGATGAGATAAGGAATGTAGATGCTAGCCAGGATAGCTTGTGCCTATAGGAACAAGGTTGCGTTAAGGACATAATAGGTAGCACCTAGAGTATGTGAAGTGTGTAAGGAACCCGATTGCAATTAGCTACTGCAATTTGGTATTAGCCACATAAACATACCCTAAGTCCTAAAAATTGTATGCCCGAGTACGAAGAAAGTTATGAGATGATGAAATGTTTGATTAATGAGGGAGATGATTTAAGGATTGATTTTAACTTAGAGTTACCACTAAAGGATAAGAAAAGAGAAGAGTGGACACTTAGAAGGATTGTGATAAAAGTAACTGGGTATTTGAAAACATCATAACTATATAATTGCTTTGGTACCGATACTTATCTGGTTATCATGTATTCAAAGGTTCGGGAACTCTACGTCACATAAATTCTGAAATGTCACTCACCTGGAATGTAGGATGATGATAAGAGGCGAACATGGTAGAAGTAGGGGTGCCGGCAAAGCAACCGGTGCTGGAAGGCGTGCGCGTGCGAATCCCGAACGAGAGAATAACGCGAGAGCTAACGTCTTTACGAACGAGCAACGGGCAGCTATGGCGGCAAAGGTGAATCAAATGTTTCAGGCGGCATTGCCTAATCTAACCGCTCAACTACATGGAGCTAGCTGGTGGTGGAGGTGCCAATGGAGCCGGAGGTGCCAATGGAGCCGGAGTAGCCGCTAGTGGTGCTGATGGAGGTGCGGTAAACGCCGATCGCAGATGTTCTTTCAAATTGTTTAGTGAATGTAGACCTCCGACGTTTGGAGGGAAGAGAGATGCAGGTTCAACTGTTCGTTGGATTCGAGAGATGGAAGTTGTGATAGGTATTAGCGAGTGTCGTCTAGATCAAGTGGTGAAGTACGCAGTCCAATCCTTCAAATGAGAAGCATTATTCTAGTGGGACTCTATTCTACAATCCGAAGGCGAGCAATCCATTGCTGCTATGAGATGGAATGATCTGAAGACGCTAGTGATGAGCAAGTTTTGTCCAAGACATGAGTTGGAGAGAATTGAGGTTAACTTTCTAAAGTTAGAAGCGGGTAATATGACCCATCAAGAGTTCACAAGCAAGTTTGACGAGATGGCGAGATTGGTACCAAGGTTGGTAACACCCGAAGAAGAGAATGTGAAGAGATACGTTCAGGCCATTCCTGCTGCCGTAAGGAAGATAGTTAGGCCTCATGTTCCGAAAACATACCAAGAAGTGATTGACATCAGTGCTATGGTTTACGAAGAAGAATATAGTGACGAAGGAAGACTGGGAGAAGCTAAGATGAAGTTATCTGATACTGGAGAAAGTTCAAAGAAGAATGACCGAGATTTTCACAAGAAGCAAAAGAAAGATTCAAAAGACGACAAGCCTAAGTGTCGTAATTTTGACAAGTATCATCATGGAGAATGTTGGGTAAAACCAACTAGTTGTTATAGGTGTGTCAAGGAAGGACATTACTCTAATAGTTGTCCGGAAGCTAAGAAATGCTATGAGTGTGGAAGCCCGGGACATGTTAAAGCAAATTTCCCTAAGATAGTGAGAAACCCGATACTATTAAGGGCAGTTCCAACTTCAAGAACCAAAGGTAAAGTTTATACCCTAACTGCTATTGAAGGACCTGATATGACCTCAGGTACATTTCTCGATAAATAATGCGCCTGATTCTGTGTTATATGACCTTAATATTAGTATGAGTTTTATCGAATAGTTTTGTGAATTGCTTGGTAGACCGTTAGTTGGGATTAAGAATCTTTTAGATCATGATTGCCTTAGAAAAATGAACGTTAAACGTTAGAAATCGTCTGAGGATTTGGAGATTGCAACAGTAGTGTTTACACTCAGAAAATGGGAGCATTAAACGAGATTATACACAGGATGTCCAACTAGTTTATTGAAAGTAAGTGATAAAAAGTCATATATTATACTGACTTTGTTGCGGTTAGAATAGTAATGTCATCCTACACTGGGCTAGGACTAGTACACCTCTGGTTGTATCAAGGGTGTGGTAGATACGTCGCTGGTACATCTTATATATATATACCCGAGATACAACGAGAAGTGGACTAGAGTTAGTCTCGTACAAGTAGATAGTACGGGCCGCTGTAAAAAACAAATTGGTAGCATTTATGGATATAAATCACTTATTAGTAAGTAAGTAAGGGACTGTTGGAATTCAAGAATGACGATCAAATCATGCAAAGTATAGAGAACCGTTCGACGTACGAAAAGGGTGAAATGGAGCAGTAGAAGTCTCGCGGAGACGCGTTCTTCCAAGGAGTTATTCAATTTAAAGATAGTTACAGTTCTGAAAGAAGTTCCACAAGCAAACGAGTCAGAAATAGTATCTTTCGATAGAATCATATTATATGTCGGGTTATCGTTGCGATTCTAAATTGCAATTACAATAATGGCTTAGGAGTAGGATAGTTCCTTTAGTTAAAATGTTATGAATGCCTAGGTAAGATACTGTATCAACCTAGGAAAGAAAGAGGTGAAATGAGAATATCTCATCTACGAGTTATTCGTGAACAGAGCAGGTTTTGGGACAAAGCCCTATTTAAGGGGGTAGAGTTGTACCATCCCAAAATTTGATATATGCTTAAAGAACATGTGGCTAATGTGATTAATACATATGATATATGTGTTAGATAGCTAAACGTGATAAAATGTGTAGAAAATGCATATTTACCCATTACCGGGTAATAAATTGATAAAAGATGATAATATACATGTTGATTGATAAAATGAGATAAGAAAATGAGATAGATACGTGTTTTATGTCAAAGATAATTGATATATATGATGTTAGCATGAAAAAACGTAGCTAAACGTGAATATGATAGAAATAAACGATAACCGGGAGAAAATGCCTTTACGTGATTACATTATATAAAATGCATGTGTAAAAGTGTGCTTGAATAGCATAGATGCATGTGAAATAATCATTTGATGAATATATGTGTGGAAATACGTGTTTAATTAATTAAACGTGTAAAAATGCATGTTAAATAGTTAACGGAAAAGCAAAAGGGCTAAAAGTGTAAATTATATAAAGTTATAAACAATTGCGAATATTATACGTGTTTATAATTATTATAAGTATTCGGGCGCTTAAAAAGTATTATAATTATATCTTAAAGTAATTCAAAACATGAAATGATAAGTATGTAAAGTTAGAGGGGCTAAAGTGTAATTTATAAAAAGTATATATATACGTATGTATACGTACATCATCGAGCATATCCCGAGCCTTAGAAACCTTTATAAATATGTCACATAATATTTTGGTGCATAAAATGATAGAAAAGTAGAAGTTCATTGGGTTAAAATGTAAATATAAAGTACAGGGACCCAAACTATCATTTACGTATTCCTAGCCCACGGTACGCGAAGGGTTGCAGAGTGCCCGGCACGATACGTGACCCGCTTCAGGTCGCGGTTTGGCCACGTCCTCGACTTGCAGGCCACGGTTACCCCTAATCCGTGTTATTTCCGACCAAGTCATCACCCAATGTGTTAGAAGCTAAATGCGACCTCTTACGGTATAAATACTCGACCAATTCGTCCATAACAACTCGCAATTCACCAATTCTTCATCCAAAAACCCTCTCTTGAACCCGAAACTTGTTCTGAGCAATTCTCTCAAATGGTGAAGGCTTTGGATCTGAAATTCTGCAGTTGAGCTACCCTAGGTATGGTCTAAAATAACATCTTTCAGTTTTTGATAAGTATGATTTCTAAAATTATGTTAAAATTAGGGTTCTTGAGCTTGTTTTGTCAAAATCGGGTGATCGGGTGGGAATTAGGGTCTGAATTTTTGTAGGTAATCCTAAAATAATGTATTCTAAGAAATCCCTAAGTTTATTTCAGATTTGGAAAAGGTTTGGTAAAGGTTTTGTTAACGGGTCAAAATTAGGGTTTTCATAACGTTATTTTGCCCAAATTGAGCAAACTGTATTGAATTAAGCTTTGATATTTTAAAACATATTATAAAATGTTATAGTGGATAATAGCCTAAGTTAGTTTGAAAAAAAATGAGTTTTGATAAAGAAACGAGAAAACGGGAAATTAGGGTTTTGAAATATGATTATTTAATATAAAATAATCCGGAGGGTATGGGGACTTGATTTTTGGTATGGTAACATGTTTATATATATAATAAACATATATGAGTTTAAAATGGATAAATAACAAAGTATTAAAGATACCAAGTTAATCGGATATTCAGAAGTTCGTGCGGACCTGAAGGGTAAGCGTATGTACTCTGGGTTTCTGGCAAAGCAGGGTGTCGCATAAATCCCAACTAGGACCTGACATACGTCACTGGGTGATCCCGGGGTAAGCGTTTACTTATAGGAATGCGCGACTTCGTATTATCGTTAAAAGAAAACAATAACTGCCTAAAGGGCATTTTGGTCATTTTGACCTTTAAAAAGGGATAAACTTAATAATTGAATATTATTAAGATAATAAGATATTAAAAAATAATTGAATATTATTAAGATAATAAGATATTAAAAAATAATTGAATATTATTAAGATAATAAGATATTAAAATATAATAGGAAGTATTTATTGTATAAAACCTTGCCTTAACGCCATACGATACGCAAATTATCAGTAAGTTCCACATATTTTCGAACTACATGTTGAGGAATAATTAAATTATGTCGAGTTCTATTTAAGTTCTTTCTAGTTGTTCGACAGAGTCTCTCGGTAATTTTTCTTTATTTATATGACCCATTTGCTTCCAAGCTCTTCATCTAGTTTGTCAAAATCACAATACCATGTTCTACATTCATAAAATGAATAGTTAGTCATATCTTATCATGGTTATAGCACATTATAGGTCATCTACCATGTATGTCATTCAATTCATTTTTCAGCCATTTAACTTTTAAAGATCAAACTGCCTATAGGTATCCATACACCCAAATCTCATAATTATGCATATAACATAGGAATCTTTATTCCACTTGTTGCACGGAAATTTTGATTTTAATTCTTTTTATTTTTAATTCGGTTAATTCGGCATCGGTTCGGTTAAATCAAATTTTACTCACCAAAAGTACAATTGTACAAATATAAGGGTCTGTTTGGTATGAGGTAATATAATGAACGACAGAATGGAATGGCTAGGGAATGAAATGGTCGAAGGAATAAAATTGATCATTACCATTCCATCGTCTTGTTTGGTTACCATACGGGAATGGAATAAAAATTACTTCGTATTGTTTGATGGTTAGTATTAACGAAGTAATTGAATACAATTAACTAATATTTCTATTTAAAATTAATATATTTATTTTATGTTTATTTTTTCAATGTTTTAATTTTTATTTTTTTAATTTTTAATTTTTTAAAATAATTTAATTTATATTTTTTATTTTATTTGTTTTTATTTTCTAATTGAATTTTATCTTTATTTTTATTTTATTTTTTTGTTGTTGTTTTTATTTCTTGTTTTCTTTTTATTTTAAATTTATTTTATTATTGTTTTTCCTTTTTTTATACTTTTATATATTTTTTTATTTCTACAATTTTTTTTACTTTTTGTTCTTAATCTATTTATCAAAGAATTTTAAGAAAAAATATAATTGGAAAAAAAACTTTAATTCAATTCTGTGAAGGAATCGGGAAAAAAAACACCCCTCCTCATGGAATGATAACTTTAAAAATGGATGAAATCACATTCCTTATGTAATGATCTATTTCTGAAATTGCTTGAGCGTGTGGATCGTCTACTCAATCGTTATGAAATCAATGTTATACGAGCTAGACACAAAGAGTAAATACAAATAACTTGTAATAACCACTGAGATGACCACAGAGTACACAAAGAAGATATGACCAAGAAGCTTATCAATTCTATTACAAGACTACTATTTATATACAATGAAACCCGCTGGTCCGAACCTCAGGTTCGGACCTGTTCGGCCCTGTCCGAACTCCAGGTTCGGCCAAGGTTCGGCCAGACCTAATCTTGCATGTCTTCGTCTTGTATTCGATACTTCACATGATGATCAGGACCACGTATCAACAAACCCCCCCTCGGCATGTGTAGTATCATATCCTCCATTAAAACGTGTATCTTGTATCTTCAATCAAACACTTCCTCGATTTTGATGATGAGTTCAATCTCGAATAATTAATATTGCATCGTGTGTAATCTCTTTATCAACAATCTTCAGAAGACTTGAAGTTATGATGTTCTCTTCCTACATAGAAACATGCCAACATAAATAATCTTGGTGCAAAACGTCTCTTCGAGACTCCAAGATATTTTGAATTTTGAAATTGATTTCGTATTTCGTGTTGATCAATCGAAAACAAATCAGAAACAAAATATTTTTGGCTTTTAGAAACTTTATATCAAAACACACCTAAAATCTTTTTGGTATTTTCTGATAGGAAAAGTAAATGCAATACAGAATCAGACACTATTTTTGTCTTTTGCGAGAAAGATCACGACTTGGGATCATATTGGTTATAACATGCTGAACTACACTTCAATTTCGATTATTGAAGCACATAAGCCATGCCAATTGCATATATAATTTGTCCAATTTTAAACTCTGGCACAATCATACTCATAACATCTGGATATGTTAAAGTATTGATTAGTTTTACATTGACCAGTGTACCCCACACTATCAGACATACTCATATATGTTTTTGCTTATCACACTTTGTGATTTCATTTGTGATTTTAATCACATAATGATTGTAAGCATGATATAGTCAACTGTGTTCCATGCAAAAAGAAATAAGAACGTTAAATCGTCTACCTTAAGGTCGATCTTTCGATACGCAGATAAGGCCTCGAATTTAACAAAATAAGAAAACTAAAATAAGTTGAAATTGTATAACCCAACAACAATCAGGTTGGTACTCCCGTACACGCAGAGAAAGTCCGATGAGTTATACGAAACACCAAGAAAATAAAGCAGAACGTCAAACGAACAACGATCAGGTCGGTCTTGTGGACACGCAGAGGAAGTCCGATCGTTTGACAAAATAAAGAAACACAAACAAGTTTAAGTCTTTGCAAAATGAACACATGTACACACAGTGAGTTCTCATTTTATTTTCACATATCTTTTTCTTGATATATCATGAGATACGCATCAAGACGTTGTCCACTAGATCAAGCATCAGATTTAGTGTATATCACATTCGTATACTTTCTGATTTGCCGAGCCTACCTTACACATCGATCAAATGGTCTTATGGTTTTTTTATCTACTTTATCCATGAGTCAGACAATGTCAGTGATGTGTTCGGAACGACTCTAAAAACTACTATAAAAACCTAGACCTAAACTAGACCTAGACACACCTAATTTTACCGAAAATACCTAAACTAAACCGAACCCTAAGGCAAGTGTACCTATCGGATAGTAGAATAGCTAAGGCAAGACCGGATATCGAACCTAAGGACACTATTCTAGACAAGAATTAACCTAGACCTATGAAAATGGAAATACTGAGTAAATTGAATTGGGTTTATTTTGAGATTTAATTAACTTAACTAATCAACGAACGTTCAAACGAAAACAGGAGATCTTGGGAAAATTCAGATGAGAGAGGAATATACCACCTAGACCTAGACTTGCAACTGATGCTTAACTCTACCTCGGCTCTAACTAATCTGATGGTGGCTAGTTCACCTTTTAAGTCCTTCCTAGCTACTCTTCTAACGCTCGAACAAGGGTTCACCTTTTAAGTCCTTCCCACTTCAATTACCCTAGCCACCCTCGGATATACCTAAGGTGCACCTAGACTAACCGGAGCTACCAATGACAACCATGAATGACACGAATTAGCAAGCTAATCAAAAATCCTAGGACACTTCCTTTTGAGACAATGCAACCCTAGAACTTTAACCAACCCAACTACCCGTTAAACCTGTACCTTTTGAGTCTCCAGTTTAGCAGCACATTACAATCAAACTGTCAACTAACTATCAATGCAATAGCCAAGGAAACCCTAACTACACTTTAGCAATTAACCCTAAAGTCAACTACTTTAGCTAATCTACCTAAACCGAAAGACATTCGCGGGTAAATTAAGCATTAATAATCAATTAGCAATCTGTTCATAACACACATATACATCAAACATGGCAATCATCGGAGTTTAATAGAATCGTAACATCAATCAACTAGTCAGAACCGAGAATAAAGTTAAAACATCAACTACTCATCAAACGGTCTAGATGGCATAATTAGCTTAGACTACAATCATGTTCTGAACAATAAAAATAATAAAGTCTGAAACTTGATTAAAAAACATGAGAGTAACTAATAGTTAAAACGAAAACGAAGTAATCGGAAGAACCGGTGGATGATTTGTAGTGCAATTCCGATCTCCCAATGCTTCTCCTTGATCCTAGCTCTCTTCTCCTCTGAAAATCGCCCTTAATCCCTCTGGAATTCGTCTGGAGTTCGAAGAATATTGAATTGAAACCCTAAAAGTCGAATTTATATGAAATTTCCTTTTTCTGCGGGTTTTACAGTTGTAGGCGTATCGCCTACAACCCTATTTCTCCCAGGCGATACGCTTACAGCTCATGTCGCGACAGTTTAGTCGGTCAAACTGACTTAAAGCTCCGTTGACCTTCTCCTCACGCGCGTATCGCCTACCATGCATCAGGTTCCAAGCGATACGCCTGGAACCTCTTGTTCAGCTCTTTTCTTTCTTTTCTTGTTCCATCTTCTCACTTTCTACTCGTGGCCTCGGGAATCCATCTAACACCTACAAAACTTGTAAAACTATAAATAAAAGACTCCTAGACACAACTTAACTAAAAGCAAACGGAAACTAAAGAAAACCGACTCAATTAGACTCAAATACATAACAAAAGACTTAGGAAAATCGGATGTGTTTGCAACACATCAAATATCCCCACACTGACTCTTTTTTTCGTCCTCGAAAAATACTGCAATGGAATCATAACCAGGAAATTGACTTCTAAACATTTAACATTAAGACTTCAACAGCCACCAAACAATCCACATACCATAATGTAATCACACACTCACTATGATTGCCAATATTTCGATCCGATTAAACCCAACCACCAACCTTTTCTTTCGCCCCCATGTGTTTATGAAATTACCAGATATAAGTTCAGTCGCAATGGATCCCACTAAAGAAAAGTCAAGTTCAACCTATTACCAAATCATATTCAGTCAAAGCAAATGTTATAGTTGAATTGAATTTATATATTTCCAACCCCCCTTAAACCAGATACTAGGATGTCCAAGGAATAACTGTTTATTTATATGCAATTATTGAGCATTTATTCACTAAATTAGAATTTTCTTCCATTTTTTTTTTCTTTTCTCAAATTTTTTTCACTTCTTTTTTTTTTTTTTTAGTAGTTGGTCACTTTTACCTAAAATTACCAACGGACATCACCAGAGGTATTCTTTCACAAGGTCTTACCCCCGAAATCATACATGAGTATTTTGCCCGCGAGATCAGGAACATCATCAGAGGTACTTACCACGGGATACTATCCTTAGTTCGTACATGAGTATTCTGCCCCTTCACTCTAATTCATTAGCCAAATTATTAACTAACATGCTCAATTGAAATTCTAAGGACATAGGAGTATCTAGCCTAAAGCGGTCTCTTCCTTCCTAATCATCAGATTCAGAATCCCTATCACTCCTAAAATGGGAACCCACTAGCAGACTGATTAGCATATTTATACAACAATAAACACATAGGCTATTTAAGCTACTCCTAGGTCAGCTGGGCCTACCGACACATCATGGTTTAGAAATGTTTTCCATTCATACCATACTTATCACATTTCCCAAATTTATTCATTAATTAACATTTAAGCACAAAATTAGCAAACCAATTCCCGGTTTTACCTATCATTTTCCATTTAAAGTTGCAGCCAGAATCTAGGACATTTTCGAACAATTTTTCAATTTTTTTTCAAATTTTTCAAAATTTCTGACTCAATAACACACCAAAACTAAAAAACTCAAGACGAACTACGAAAGTATCCCATCCCCACACTTAAATCACACATTGCCCTCAATGTGGAATGGAACAAAAAGAAAGCAGGAATAAAATAAATAAAATAAATAAAATAAAACAAGTTGAAACGTGTTCACCTGAAACTCCAGAGACTCAGCACATCGACCGCAGCGACCCACCACAAATCCGGTACAGAGAAATAATAAAAATTTAGAAATTAAAATTTTTCTGACTTACCTCCTCCAGGCGTATCGCCTACAACTGTGCATCTGCCAGGCGATACGCCTGGAACTGCACACAACCGACCCGCCAAAGGATACAAGCGTATCGCCTATAACCTACCAACCTCCAGGCGATACGCTTGGAGCGTGATTTCCAGAGAATTTTTGGAATTGGACCCCAAAAATTTTCTATCTCTTTTCTCCACAGCAGCTCCTCCAGTCGAAATTTCCAGCCAAAACTGCAAATTTGACCTGCACATCCTCAAATTTCCAATAGCTCGAATCTCCAGAATTACCTGCAACCACAAAAACACAAACCAAAAGACGCAAACGCACGAAAAACGAAAACTTGCAGAAATTTAAAACACAAATACAAAAATATACACCTCTGGGCACTGCATCAATCAGATCACAACAGCAAAACAACCTCCAAAACCATCAGGAGGCTTGGATTTAACATCCTTGACCACAAAAACACCGGATTTCAACCGGTTTCTAACCAACCAACCATCTAACAACTTCCTACCCCATAAAGCACTAAACTTTTCTGCTCTCAACAACCTCTTACCCTTCCAATGCTTATACCTACCCGGAAGAAATTGACATTTACCAAGAAAACTCATTTCCGGGTCATGGGTAGCAACAATCACATCTAACCTCCCCACACTTAAACTAAGCACAATCCTATCTTCCACAATACCTAAATCCTCAAGTGTGGCTCTTCTAACTACCTCAGCAACCAGCACCTCACTCTCCACAGTCACCGACTCCACGGGTTCTCCTAACGGGTCAAAATTATCACTCTTATCAACTAAAATCTCTAACCCACCTAGATCTTCCCCACACTTATCCTCTATCACCACTTCATCCTCAACTACCTCACCTACCTTCTCAACCACCAATTCACTCTCTATACTTACCAACTCCTCGGGTTCTCCTAACGGGTCAAAGATATCAGTTAAATCAATTACTTCAACTAATCCCCCGGTGTTCTCCCCACACTCATCTTCTACAATCTC
This sequence comes from Deinandra increscens subsp. villosa, assembly GCA_039602395.1. Classification (NCBI taxonomy): domain Eukaryota; kingdom Viridiplantae; phylum Streptophyta; class Magnoliopsida; order Asterales; family Asteraceae; genus Deinandra; species Deinandra increscens. The sequence goes on along the minus strand of JBCNJP010000010.1, from coordinate 76,459,329 downwards.
TTCATCCTCTAACCTATTGCCTACAACCACCAAATCTATAAAAGACATGAAAGTACCTATCAAACATACCGATTCGGTGCCCTTATCCCTTTTTCGACCCACCTTAAACATCACACTTTCATGATCAACCCTCAAGGTAATCGTACCCTCAAAAACATCCACTAAAGCACGGGCAGTCCTAAGAAAAGGTCTACCTAAAATCAGAGGGCAACTAGCATCGTATGCACAGTCAACTACCACAAAGTCTATAGGGAACAAGAATTTATCAATCTGAACAAGAACATTCTCCACTATTCCTTTGGGTCTAACTACCGACCTATCAGCTAAAGATATAGTCATCCTAGTCGGTTCCAACTCACCTAATCCTAGATGCATGAAAACAGAATAAGGCATAACATTAATACTAGCACCTAAATCCGCTAAAGCGCAAGTAACAGATGAATCACCAAAAGAACACGGAATTGTAAAGGTACCAGGATCAGTCAATTTTTCAGGCAACCTATTCTGGACAACAGCAGAGCAATTAGCATCAAGGGTAACATCAGAAAGATTTTCAAGCTTCTTCTTATTTGTTAACATGTCTTTCAAAAATTTAGCATACTTAGGCATTTGTTTAATGACATCGGTAAAAGGTAAAGTAACCCTAAGTTGCTTAAGAAGCTCTAAAAACTGATTGTACTCACGCGCGTTTTTCTGCCGAACCAACCTCTCAGGATACGGAACCTTCTTCAAATCATCTGCAGTGATCGGTTGGGGCGCGAATCTTACCCTTTTCTTCTCTTTAACAGCCTCCCACTTCAGCGGCTTCTCTCTCACTACCTCCGCCTCGACGTTTGGTGCGGTACTTGCTGGCGTAACGCTCTCGTGCACCCTCCCGTCCGGCGTCTCCAACTCAATCTCCTCATCGACCGGCTCCTCATCAACTACCGCCGGCGATGGACTCTCCAGAACTCGACCACTCCGTGTGGTAACAGCATTAACCGACGCATTGGGGTTTTTATAGGTGCTACCGGAAAATTGACCCCCTCGGGAGTTGAGCTCTTTGAGCTGCTTCGCGATGTCACCGACTGAACGCTGCAAATCTAGGAACGAAGCTTGTTGATTTCTAAGCAACGTGTCATGCTCAGCAAGCTTTTTCTGCGTTCCCTCATCTCTCGTCACAATCTGCTGCAGGATCTGGGTCTGGTTAGCAATGAGCTCTCTAATCTCCTTAAGACCAGGCCCGTCATCTCCTCCACCATAGTTATTCCTCGGTGGAAAACCAGGTGGGTTACCTCCCTCTCGCCATCCTGAATTTTGGCCGCTCCTCCACCCAGACTGGAAAGAATTACCGAACTGGTTCCGGTTTCCAATGTAGTCCACTTGCTCAGCGGGAGCAAGCGGGCAGTCTCGAGTGTCATGAGTGCCTCTGCACAGCTCACATTTGGCTTTGATGTGGAGTTTGATTTCCTCTAAGGTCTTATAAATGTTTTCTAACTCCCTAGGCGGTATGGTCTCTGAGCCAATGTGATGGACACCCCGGGTAGATGTAGATGGAGCGAGTGATCTAGTCGGGGCCAAGGTGGCTCTCCGACCTCCGGGTGCCTGCTGTTCAGCGAGGGCGAAGCTCTCGAAAAGTGATTTGCATTCATCCACTGTGAGCTTCTCCATCATATGTCCTCCAGCCGAAATGTTAAACTCTTTCTGAACAGAATATGGAAGTCCGTTGTAGAACTTCTCGATGATAGCCCATTCCGTCAACCCGTGTTGCGGACATCTACTCAGAAGAGTGTTAAAGCGCTCGTACGCTACAGAATACGGCTCATCGGAATCCATCTTAAAGGAATGGATTTCCTCCCGCGTACGTGCAGCCTTGGCTGGAGGATGATACTTCTTCAGGAATTTCGCGGTCAGATCGTCCCAGGTGGCGATCGAATTCGGCGAAAGCGTCTCAAGCCACTCGGCGGCTCGAGACGTAAGGGAGAAAGGGAACAGACGCAGATAAATGATTTCGTTCGCGACTCCGGTGAGTCCAAACGTGTTGCAGATGCGAATAAACCGAGAAATATGCGTCGGTGCATCTTCGTCCTCACGTCCATGAAACTGGATCGAATGCGTCAAAGCGTTGATGACGTGGGACGGAACTTGCCAATTCGCGGTGTTGGCAATAGCAGGCTGTGCAATAGCAAACCGGGCCTCGGTGACTCCGGCGCTAGCCTGCTCGTGGACGGTGCGACGGGCCGCCATGGATGAAAGATCGGGGAATGGAATGGGTTTGGTGTCGCGTGTGGTTTGTGTGGAAGAAGATGGTTTGGATTGAGCGGTGGAAATGATGAATGCCTCTAGCTCGGTGCGTAGAAGGCGAAACCGTTCACGAATATCCGCGTCGGGATCAGAAAGTGGTGACAACTCAGGAGGACCTCGTGAACGGGTGTGTGGCATAAAATGAGAAACTGACTCAAAGAAAAAATTACAAGAAAAATAAAACCTAAAAATCTAGACTCGAAGCGGAAATCCTAAGACTCTAGACACGGAAAAACCAAAAAGACTCAAAATTTCCTAACGACGGCCTAAGTTAATCTTGCCAATTGCCAAGTGTCCCCGGCAACGGCGCCAAAAACTTGATGTGTTCGGAACGACTCTAAAAACTACTATAAAAACCTAGACCTAAACTAGACCTAGACACACCTAATTTTACCGAAAATACCTAAACTAAACCGAACCCTAAGGCAAGTGTACCTATCGGATAGTAGAATAGCTAAGGCAAGACCGGATATCGAACCTAAGGACATTATTCTAGACAAGAATTAACCTAGACCTATGAAAATGGAAATACTGAGTAAATTGAATTGGGTTTATTTTGAGATTTAATTAACTTAACTAATCAACGAACGTTCAAACGAAAACAGGAGATCTTGGGAAAATTCAGATGAGAGAGGAATATACCACCTAGACCTAGACTTGCAACTGATGCTTAACTCTGCCTCGGCTCTAACTAATCTGATGGTGGCTAGTTCACCTTTTAAGTCCTTCCTAGCTACTCTTCTAACGCTCGAACAAGGGTTCACCTTTTAAGTCCTTCCCACTTCAATTACCCTAGCCACCCTCGGATATACCTAAGGTGCACCTAGACTAACCGGAGCTACCAATGACAACCATGAATGACACGAATTAGCAAGCTAATCAAAAATCCTAGGACACTTCCTTTTGAGACAATGCAACCCTAGAACTTTAACCAACCCAACTACCCGTTAAACCTGTACCTTTTGAGTCTCCAGTTTAGCAGCACATTACAATCAAACTGTCAACTAACTATCAATGCAATAGCCAAGGAAACCCTAACTACACTTTAGCAATTAACCCTAAAGTCAACTACTTTAGCTAATCTACCTAAACCGAAAGACATTCGCGGGTAAATTAAGCATTAATAATCAATTAGCAATCTGTTCATAACACACATATACATCAAACATGGCAATCATCGGAGTTTAATAGAATCGTAACATCAATCAACTAGTCAGAACCGAGAATAAAGTTAAAACATCAACTACTCATCAAACGGTCTAGATGGCATAATTAGCTTAGCCTACAATCATGTTCTGAACAATAAAAATAATAAAGTCTGAAACTTGATTCAAAAACATGAGAGTAACTAATAGTTAAAACGAAAACGAAGTAATCGGAAGAACCGGTGGATGATTTGTAGTGCAATTCCGATCTCCCAATGCTTCTCCTTGATCCTAGCTCTCTTCTCCTCTGAAAATCGCCCTTAATCCCTCTGGAATTCGTCTGGAGTTCGAAGAATATTGAATTGAAACCCTAAAAGTCGAATTTATATGAAATTTCCTTTTTCTGCGGGTTTTACAGTTGTAGGCGTATCGCCTACAACCCTATTTCTCCCAGGCGATACGCTTACAGCTCATGTCGCGACAGTTTAGTCGGTCAAACTGACTTAAAGCTCCGTTGACCTTCTCCTCACGCGCGTATCGCCTACCATGCATCAGGTTCCAAGCGATACGCCTGGAACCTCTTGTTCAGCTCTTTTCTTTCTTTTCTTGTTCCATCTTCTCACTTTCTACTCGTGGCCTCGGGAATCCATCTAACACCTACAAAACTTGTAAAACTATAAATAAAAGACTCCTAGACACAACTTAACTAAAAGCAAACGGAAACTAAAGAAAACCGACTCAATTAGACTCAAATACATAACAAAAGACTTAGGAAAATCGGATGTGTTTGCAACACATCAGTCAGCCAATGTACCATCATTTCCCAATCATGTCGGATACAATTTCTCATTTTTTAATGTTTTTGGCTTTTTGCATTTTTCAATGTTTTTGTCTTTTTCAAAATTCTCCCCCTAAAAATGACAACTCTATTTATAGATTTTTATTTTTACGATCTGAAAAACAACACACTATTTTTGTATTTTTGCAAAAACAAACTCCCCCTCAGAATGAGACGGAGATAAAACAAAAACAAGAAATTGGTCAACCAACACGAATACTCGTCGCAGTGTTAGCCTTTTGAAAAACAAATGATTTTGAAATTCAGTTTAAGTTAGCACAGATATTTCACAATCAGCAATTTTCAATCACCGAAAGGTATTCTTGAAGTACCTGCTTGACACCAAATAAAAAATTAGTCGCTTTGGGATCGACCCGATTCAACAGCGTCGGGTCGCCCGGTGTCTTCCACATAGTCTTTGTTGGCCATGGAAACAACTTTTGGTTTCCAAATTTGTAAAATTTTCAATTTTTTATCAGAACCTGAATCAGATTCAACCGACGTACTTGGTTTAGACCAATACGATTTACGGGTTGATTTAATCTTTGGAGACCAAGGTTCATCAAAAATTAGACCTTTGTTATCCACATATTTTTTAGTTTTGTGGATATATGTAGTCGTCGGACAATCAACAGCTAGATGTCCCAGTTGACGACATACATAACAAAGTCGGTCTCTAAAAACGTTTGAAAATTATTTTGAATTCTGAAAACTAGATGAATATTCAGAATCAAAGTTATTAAAGAAACCATTAGAAGAATCATACCTAGGAGATGGACTCCTTGAAGATGACGATCTTCCAGAATAATAAGAAAATTCCTTCTAAAGTGATGATTTCTTTCAACTTTTGCTTTAGGAACCTTTGCAGCGTTCACTGGTTTCTTAGCTTGAACCGGTTCTTCATTCACTTCATAGCCTAACCCTATGTGTTTGTAACCTGAAACCTTTGAAGCACTCGAGGAAGAACCTGAAGCTTCTCGCACTAGTGAATTTGGCTTTGATATCCTTCAGCTTGTTCTTTTTAATCAAAACGTTTTCTTCTTCGGTTGCTGATGAAGAACTTGAAGCAACCTTATCAAAAACTTTTTCATTTTCCAACAAAACAGACTTTGAAATAAATTTTGGAGCTTCACCCAAAGGCTTTTCCTTCTTCTTAGACTTAGAGTTGTTCTTCTTGGATGGAGTGGCAAATTTTGAATAATCATGCACTTCAGCTTTAGAATCAAGCGGAGTAGAAGTAACTTCAATTAAATCCACTGGTTGAGGAACCAAGTGAACATCCTCCTTCTTAGAACTCTCCGTACTCTGATCGTGCTTGTATAAGAAGTTTAGCAATGTTGGTGATAAATTTCAATTCTTTACTTGCCTTTTCAACTCCAAAATATCCAATTTCAATAATTAATCTTTTGTTGAGCTTCAAACACCTCTTTCTGTGACTTGATGAATTTTGCATCAAGATCATCATATTCATATGTTTATAGCTTTCGAATCTCACATTATGCAAATAATTATTCAAGAACATTTTCTCTCTTTTGCTTATAGATCTCAACATCCTTAGTCAATACCTCATTCTTGTCACGATAAAGTGTATTCTCATCTTGAAGCATATAAATTTTGTTTTGAAGCTTTTCAACAGTAACAGCAGTTTTAGTAATAAGAGCAGTAGCTTCTTCATACTTTTGCTGAACTGGATAGTTTTTCTCAAATAAATTCTCAAAATCTTGAGCTGCGTCTAAAGCTTCAGCTTTGGCTTTCTCACACTCTTCAGCCAATTGAGCTTTTTCTTTTAAAACATCTTCATGAACATGAACTAATTCATAATATTTCTTTTGAAACTGTTCCAACTCTTTCTTTAGCACAACAATTACTTCAGTTGATATTTTAGAACACTGCTTAAACCATTCAATCTCCTTGTGTAATTTTACACATGTAAGACATTTAAATTCTTCAACCTTTTAACTATCAGCAACTTTTGGTAAACCTTCTTGTACCAAAGATTCACTTGAATAAGAATCAGAATCAGTCAACAAACTGTCATTATCATCATGATGAGTAGTCAATGCAATGCTAAATGGAGCATGATTTTGTCGACTTTTCTAAAGCATCCCATAAACTCTTTGCTGTGTAGTTACTTGAGAATTGATGTAGTAAATTTGTAGGATATGCCATTGTTAAAGTACCATATGCCTTCTTCTCAGCTTGATACGCTTTCTTTTGTTCTCCTGAAAGCTTTCTTTGAAGAATTGGTTCTCCGTCTTCACCTTTAGGATAAACATATGGCTCAGAATATGACAACCACATATCAATATCATTTGCAGAAACATATGCTTCAAACTGTGTAATCCAACAATGATAATCTTCCAATTTAAGTAATTTAGGAACTTCTGACTTGTTCCGATTTCATTATCATAGTTCATCATCGTTTGCATCGTAGTCTGAACCGAATTTTAAATAGCCGAAAACGCTTAAAAATCAGACATTTTGAAAAATATGGTTACTGTTCACTCTGAACCTAGTCCGAACCTCCTCCAAACTAACTCCGAATCAAGTCCGAACCGAAACTCGCCGAACTCCCTCCGAAACTGACCTTCGGTAAATCAAACAGAACCAAGACTGAACTAGCACCGAATGATGACCGAACTCTTTCCGAACTCGGACCGAACTTCCACCGAACCTCACCGAACTCTCACCGAACAAGAATAACGCCGAACTCCGTCCGAACCTCGAGTTCGGAGCGGTTACTCCGAAGTTGTCCGAACCTCAGACGAGACCAAGCTCACTCGACACTATTTTCTCGATTTTCAGTGTTTTTTACTGGAATTTTCGACAGGAATTCAGGTAAACTCGATAGAAACGAATTAGAAATGAATTTTTGACGTGAAGCACACTCGAGAAGATCAAACGAACTAAAAAATGAATGACATTTTTGCAAAAACGTGAATTTTGAGTCAAAACTTCAAAAAACAGAGATTTCTGATCAGTAGAGAAAACCAGATGCTCTGATACCACTTGAAATTGCTTGAGCGTGTGGATCGTCTACTTAATCGTTATGAAATCAATGTTATACGAGCTAGACACAAAGAGTAAATACAAATGACTTGTATTAACCACTGAGATGACCATAGAGTACACAGAGAAAATATGACCAAGAAGCTTATCAATTCTATTACAAGACTACTATTTATATACAATGAAACCCGCTGGTCCAAACCTCAGGTTCGGACCTGTTCGGCCCTGTCCGAACTCTAGGTTCAGCCAAGGTTCGGCCAGACCTAATCTTGCATGTCTTCGTCTTGTATTCGATACTTCACATGATGATCAGGACCATGTATCAACAATATCATACCTGGTGCGCGGTCCCGAACGCCGGTCGAAACCTCTCCTTCCGTACCGCTCCCCGAACGCTGGCCAAATTCCCTAACCGGCCGAACTCACCCCAGCCTCGCCCACCCAGCCGAACCCCTGCTAAACCGGCTCCCGCATCCCATCCGAACTCCAGGTTCGCTCCCCCCTCTCTTCCTAGTTCGGACCTCTTCGGGTGTGCCTCCCCTTCCGGGGGCGATGATGTAATCTTCTTTGCTGGTGCCCGGGGGCCGCCACCCATCCGTTGGTTTTCCCGGTGTGCTCGCGTAGCACTTGGCTTTCCTCGTGTTTCAGCTCGTGCTGCGAATTCGTATGGCATCCACCTCGGTGCCGTCTATTGGTTCTTTGTTGTTCCCCTTGCGCTCTTTTCATTGTTGCACGGATGGTGTGGTCGGTTCCAAGGGCATCTCCCGGCTCATCGCGCACCTCAAAACCCTTCACCTCTCCTCCGACGAGCGTCGGAACTTCATCCGGGGCGTGTTGGCGTCTGATGGTGGTGTGTTTTCAGCTACGGAGGGGGCTTTAATAGCCTGTGGGTATTGGATGTGCGGGCGTCGGGCGGTGCATGAAGATTAATGCCTTGAGTCGTGGCTGCCACCACCACGACTGCGTGGTCCGGTGGGCCGCTCCGGTTGATGGCACTGATGTTCACATTATTGGGGTTCCTAAACCGTCTCCCCCCCCCCCCCACATGTCGTTGAGCCCAATGTCAGATGTTTGTTTCTACTAGATGGGGGGCTCCTGGACCAGGTCTTTAAGGCCCGCATCACTACTATCAAGAGCATCCCCCAGAGCTACCAGATGGCCTTATCCCAGGCCCTTAAATCGGCCTTCCCTAGGGTGGCTGCCCAACCTGGTTCTGTTGACGCTTGGGTGCGGCTGCTTCTTCTCCCTCGGTGCACTCTGCAGGTTTTTAGACCTCGGAATCGACAGAATTATCGTTCATGCAACCCGAAAAGCTTTGCAGTGTCGGGCCATTATGACTTCCCTAGCTGCCTGGGGGAAGGATGATGGTTTTGAACAGCTGGTTAATGGCATTCTTGTCGGTCCCAGGGAGGGCCTCTGGGCCCTTCTGGCGCTTCTTTCGACAAGGACAATCGCGTGGCGCCCAACACCAGACGATGCCTCAGAAAGATCGCGGACAACCATTTCATTGCGCCCGTGAAGGTGTTATCTTCTTCAGGGGTGGAACCGTACAACGCGGAAACCACGCGTGCCCTTGAAGCTAAGCACCCCCGTCTTCCGCCCCCGTCCCTGCCGTCTGTCCCCTTCTCTGAGCCCCCGTTTGTTACGACTGTCGACCGGGTTCGTGACTGTATTAAATCTTTCCCCAAAGCGACGTCGTGCGGGAGAGATGGGCTGAGAGCCCAGCACCTTGTGGATAGTCTGTGTGGGGAGGGGTCTACTATTGCCAAGGACCTTTTGGGGGCCATCACGTTGGTTGTTAATCTTTGGTTGGGGGGGGGGGGGGGAGGTGCCCGGTCGGGTTGGCCGAATTTGTTGCATCGACCCCCGTCACGCCACTTCTTAAGCCCGATAACGGGATTCGGCCTATCGTTGTTGGCACCATTTGGAGGCGGTTGGTATCTAAAGTTGCTATACAGAGGGTGTGTAATGACATGACCAAGTACCTTAATGATTTCTAGTTTGGGGTTGGTGTGCCGGGTGGAGCTGAGGTTATTCTTCATAGTGTTTATCGCCTCGTGGGGGAGCGACACCTTGATGGGTCCCTCGCTATGCTCACGGTTGATTTCTCTAATGCTTTTAACCTGGTTGACCGTTCATCTTTACTCCGCGAGGTCCGGCTAAGGTGCCCATCTATTTCGCCATGGGTTGATTTTCTATATGGGCAGCAGACCCGCTTATACCTGGGGGATGACCACATCTGGGCCACTACTGGGGTTCAGCAGGGCGACCCCTTGGGGGCCCTCCTTTTTGCTCTTGTCCTACACCCTCTTGCACATCATATTCGGGACAACTGCCACCTACTGCTCCATGCGTGGTATCTTGATGATGGTACGATCATTGGGGACGCGGGGGAGGTCGCTAAGGCTCTCGGGATTATTAACGAAAGGGGCCCGCCGTTAGGCTTGGATCTTAACATTAAGAAGACGAAGCTCTCTTTGGCCGTCCTGTGACCGGGGGGAAGGTCCGGTCGGGTCTTTTCCCTGCGGATATTAACAGACCCACTAGAGGGGTAAAACTCCTTGGAGGGGCAGTTAGCCATGACGGCTAGTTTATACAGGAGTTGGCCGCGAGGAGAGCTTACTACTGCGGTCGATCTTATGCACCTCCTTCCTAAGCTCGGCGAACCGCAATGTGAACTTCTCCTGCTTCGTTCGTGTATGGGTATGGCCAAGCTTCTCTTCGGATTAAGAACATGCCCCCTACCCATATGAGGGCGGTTGCAGGTGGATTTGACAGGGACCTGCGGTCGGCTATTGAGGACATTGTTGTGTGTGGTGGTCCCTTCTTTGGGGACCTTCAATGGTGACTTGCGTCCTTACCGATTCGGCACGGGGTCTCGGGGTGTATTTTGCCGTCGAGGCATCGTCGTACGCTTTTGTGGCCTCGCGTGCGTAAACCTGGGGGTCTCCATGACACAATTCCGGGCTTTGATTTAAGCCCATATCTTACGGGGGAGTGGGGTCTGTAGTATGGGCCCTGATTATGAGGATGCTCTGGCGGGTCTCCATGACACAATTTCGGGCTTTGATTTAAGCGGTTTCACTAACAAGGACACCGCCCCTCCAAAAGCTCAACAAGTTTTGGCGAGTGCCCTCTTTAGTAAAAGCATGCTTGAGATGGAAGCTACCTATGGGATGACTGTCAGGCAAAAAGCCATTTGGGACTGCCTCCGCCAGCCGCATGCGCATGATTTCCTCCATGCTCTCCCCATTGATGGGCTGGGACAGCACATGTCGCCTGTTGAGTACATGACGATCCTCAAATATCGGCTTATGATCTCCCTGTTTCCCACGGACGAAAGATGCCTAGTCTGCAACAAGGTATGCTTGGATTCGTTCGGTGAGCATGCTGTTCACTGCAAAGAGCTCCCTGGGTTTAAATATAGACATGACACGGTTCGGGACGTTCTTTTCGACATCTTCATACGGGCTAGGATCTCGGCCAAGGAAGAAGCTCCCGTTAACTTTCTGTCTGATCCCGCGGATGGTCACTCTACTCTCAAGCCAACGGACGTTCTCGTTTTCGGATGGCAGAATGGGAAGCATGCATGTGTCGATCTTACGGGGGTTTCTCCCCTTGTGGGGCTGAGGGCCAGTACCTTCAAGGATGGACAAGCGGCTGCTGGAAAAGTGAGCAAACACGAGAAGACGTGTATTGACAACCAACATGTGTTTGTTCCATTCACCTTTGATACTTTCGGTCATCTTGACTCGGAGGCGGTGGCCACGCTGAAGCGGATCCAAAGGGTCATACACGGGAATAATGCAACCTCTAGAATGAAAAACTTTGTATTTATACGTCTAGGTTTTGCTATTTAAAAAGGGCTGGTGGCGCAGCTTGTTGCCCATCTTCCCGGCATGACGACTTGATGTCGTGTGTATTTCCCTTTCGTGTTGTACGTTATCTTTCAGGTTTTAATACAAAACTAGAATATACTACCAAACATGTAATTTTTCATTCCGATGTAAAGACTCATTCCATTCCACCCTCCATTTTTTCATACCAAACGCTACCTAAGAGTCAAGGGTCGTAATAATTTCACAAATAGAGCCGTGGGCACTTTTGTCATTTCGGTCTACCAAACAAGGTTCTGGTTTGGCACATAATAAATTGTACTCCGCATTTTCACTCACGCTATTCCACACGACGGACTCGTTTTCCCAACAGTTTCCCGTCGAACAACCGCCATCGTACTCAGGTAATCAATCTCACCGTCTTCTGTCTCCGTTATCATCCTCTTCATTCATCATTCGTCTGTTAGTTTTAATCTCCAATAACTGCATTATCTGCTCGTGAGTTTTTAACCACTCCATCAGGGTTTTACAAAACCCTAAATCATGAGACTTAAAACCCTAATCTACTACCTGTAACTTCATTTAAGATCATGATTAGAGGCTTATTTCCTACAATTTTGCATTTTCGTTACTTTCTTCCTGAATTTATCCGTAATTTAGGGTTTTGAAAATTTTCAAGACGATAAACAACTGCTTTTGAATGTGAATGCATGCAGATGGCTTCAGGCACCGATGTTGAGCAGTTGAATCAGGGCTTGAGGGATATGAGCCTGAGTGTAGACCGAATTAATGGCTGGGAGGCTATGGCGAAGGGATACATCATAGGAGATGGGAGTAGACGTGATTGGGCTTCATGGGGTCAATCTGCTGGAAAGAAAAATGGTGAGAATGTGGGAGAAATTGATGATAAAAATGATCATGAAGACATTGATGGTTCTGAAGATGAGCTTGTAAGTGATGATTATGATTCCGATGACAGCCAAAAGAGCCATGATTCGCGTAAAAAGAACCCGTGGTTGGCTGAATTCTTTCAAACTTTAGATGATTTGACTGCTGACCAGATCAATGAGCCAGCTAGGCAGTGGCATTGTCCGGCTTGCAGGAACGGTCCTGGTTCGATTTACTGGTATCGGGGTATGAAGTCTTTTGTTACACATGTAAAAACTAAAGGGACCCGAAGGCCGAAGCTTCACAGGGATTTTTCTGAACTTTTGGATGAAGAGTTGTGTAGAAGGGGTGCTGTGGTGGTACAATCTGGTGAAACATATGGTCAGTGGAAGGGACTTGATAATGAATTTCAAGATCGGGAAATAGTTTGGCCACCAATGGTGATTGTTATGAACACACAGCTTGATCAGGATGAAAATGGGAAGGTATATGTCTTATTTTTATGCTTTTTTATGGCGTATTTGCTAAAGGTTGAAATTTCAATCTATTTTTAAAGTATTAGTAGATTTTTGTTTTTGTTCTGTTTTTTGTTAATCTCAAATGGATCAAATAAATTTAGCTAGAACGGGAACATGTGAAATCTGTTGATTGCCTGGGTTGAAAATCGCTCAATTTCTTTGACAAACTGCATTTTAACAAAATCGCTTCGTGGATTAAATAAATTTGTTGTTGTTGTTCTTTGACAAAATGCATTTTAACTTCTTAAATAGTTTTGTTTAAATATTTGTATTGCTATTATAATTATCTTAATCACAACTAACACATAAATATATGGAGAAATTACATGGGTCAACGTACCATTTCAGCTCGAAATTGATTTCACCAGGTACCTTCCATCTTGTCAATTCTAGTTTTTGGATGTGTGATCAAAGTGATTATCAGTACCTTCTTTGAGTGTTTAAGATGTGAAGATATATTTTTTTGTATCTAGGGTCAAAATATTCAGAATTGATGAAGCAAATAAGGAGTAGTGTCAAGAAAACTAATTATAAGATAATTGCATAATTACATGGTTATCTTTTTTCAGTGGCGTGGCATCGGAACCAAGAGCTTCTTGATTATTTTGATTCTTATGAAGCCATCAGGGCCCGAAATTCATTCGGGCCTGAAGGGCACACAGGGATGAGTGTGTTGATATTTGACACCTCAGCAGTTGGATATTTAGAAGCTGAACGTTTAGGTAACCATTTCATACGTCAAGGATTCGATAGAAGTGCTTGGAATCATCAGCTAATTTCTTTAAATCCTGATGGTAAGCGACAATTGTACGGCTTCTTGGCTACAAAAGAAGACTTGGATATCTTGAACCAGCACTCACCTGGTATGCACTCTTGTAACTTGTTCTTTCTCTCACATTAAGTACAAATGTGAGTTGGGGTAACTAAGTACTCAACCAAACTATGTAAAAGTGGGTCAAACTATTTATAGTCACCCAAAATGTATGGAGGTACGGATGTCCATAGTTTGGTTCTGGCTTAAGATATTGGCCAAACCAACAATTAACGATTTTGTGAAGCCAGTATGGCAGTTTGGATTGAGTTTACTATTCTTTATTTTTTTTTTTTTGACATGAAAACTTTAAATTTTGTTATGTTTGAAACACAGAAATTATGAAACAAATTAAAAAATGAAACGTTAAAAAAACAGAGATTATTTACAGCCTTGAATAAATGGCTTTAAAACATTGAACTATTGAAACCATGGGTCCTCAAAAAGTTCTCAACCAATTGAACTTGCCACATATAGCTATACTATATTTACAAAGTTTAATATAATTATATACTTCTCTGCTCCTCCTAAGTGGACAGTTTAGATCTTCAAATATTCAACTTTAGATCATTATTTCAATAAACAGTTTTTTTAATCATATATAATTTGAATAATTATGTATGAATTTAAAAAGGCTGGGACAAAATGATAATCACCCCAGCGTAAAAGATTGCATATGGAAGCGAACCAATTTTTGACATCCTATCTAGCCTGTTGGACCCGCTTATTTCACCACCTATATCAATTGTTATCCAAGTCCTTAAAATGCATTTGATTGTTTTCTTTTAGGAAAACTAAAGTTGAAATTCGAGTTGGCATCTTTTCAATAAATAGTTTTAGTATTAATATTTAATCTAATAAAGTAATAATTATGTATGTCAATAAATAGTTTTAGTATTAATATTTAATCTAATAATTATGTATGTCACTCAAAAACTTGGGACAAGAAGGGACAATCAACCCAGCCTAAAAGGTTGCTATATTGACCGGAACCAAATTTTGACATGCTATCTAGCCTGTTCAACCTGCACATTATAGACCTGTAGCAATTGTTATCCAAGTCTTTGAAATGCTTGACTGTTTTTTCATTTAGGAAAATTAAAGTTGAAATTTGAGTTGGCATCATACCAAGAAAAAGTCGTGGATCAATTGAAAAAAATGAGCAAAGACAGCCAAGAGTTGCTCTGGTATAAGAAAAAAATTGCCAAACAAGAAAGAAGTTTAAAAGCACTTGAAGAATCGTTTTGGTTATTATCTCAGAAACTTAGGAAACTTGAAGAAGAGAAGAAAATTGTCAGGCAGAGAACACAGCTGCACCATGATCAAAGCAAAGAAGAGGTAGATCAATATCTTTCTTAAGTATTAATATTAGTTTGTAACTAATTGATTTGCAAAGTATTAATTTACTTTTAGTTTTTGTCATATATCTTTTCTTAGATGGATTATCAAGAAGAATTCTTTAAGGACCAGTTGAAAGTGATTCAAGATGCTAGAGATGCACGCAAAAAAGAATTTGAGAAATCTTGCGCAGTTGCAGGTGCTCACCAGAGGTATTTTGCTTATTCTGGCTTTTACAACCGTTACTTATTTGTCATGAAAGATGTGATTGTTGTGGCTTAACATATAGTTCAAACAAAAGTATTTAACTCTTTCTTACTACCTAAAATCACCCTTCATAACAAACATAACAGACCTTTTGTTGATCCGGCTAAAACATTTTAAATTTGATTTCAAGGAACTTTTTAAAGTTTAAACAAGTAATTTTAGATGCTTTTTAAAAGTGAAAATTGGTACCAAGACGTTTTAACTTTTACACAGTAAGGATGTAATTCAAGATCAGCTAAAGCAATTTTGTTATATGAGATATTTGATTCACCGGTTGGTAATAAGGTGTAATAAAATAGAATCTAGAAAATAGTGCTTGGAGTGGTCGTGTTGTTTGAAGTTGTAAGACGTTCGTAAGTGTTAGAAAAGTTCTGATTATTTTTAAGTGTTCGAGCCTGTATATCCAAACATCAAACTTTATTATTTTACAACCTTGAAAATAATCAGTTATTTATGTTCACCCTTCGTATCGAAACACCTCCATAACGCTCCCAAGTCGGTCGACTGGGGAGTTGTGAGTACTCGCCCAAGTCGGAGGAGTACTCGGGGAATAGGGGGCAGTACGCGGGGAGTACTCGGTTGCCTCGGAGGAGTTTTACAACAATGTATATATATATACACACATACATTATATATATTGGGGTGTTGATTTTAGAACCCAAAGAACTATGAGAACCGGACGGATGCATGTGGATTTTAATACGTTTGATATTCTTGTTTAAAATTATATGGTGTCAATAGGAGCATTATGTCTACATTCACATTGTTATACCTTTTAAACAAATTCAGGCTACAGGAGATAGAAATAATTTCAGTTTTACCTTTTTCCATTGAAGCACCATTTACACGTGCTTTTATGTGGTTCTCAACGTAATATTGGTTCTGAAGTACACACGTGTATGTATACATACATACACGCAGGTGTGTGTGTGTGTGTGTGTTTGTTTGTTATTTCTCCTGATGATATTGTGAAAATTATTAGGAAGGAGAAGGCTGAAAATGTCATGAAATCTGAGTCGAAAGAAATGGAGGAAGAAAGGCAGAGATTGATGATTTTGCATGAAAAGGAGATGGCTGAAATGAAGAACAAGCATGTGAAAGAGGAGACTGAGATGGAGGAGAAGTTCAATGCAAAACTGAAGGAACACTTGATGAAAAGCTGCAGTTAATTGAAATCTTAAAGAGCGATCTTAACTATCTAATTATCGTAACTAATCCCGGTCTGTGTAGTCTTAAGTAGTTGGTTAAGTATGAAGGTTTGACATGTAACAATAACTCGACCTGTTTAGCTTTATTCGTCTTCGTCTTCCTTTTGTGTTTAGTATGTGTGTTGGGCATGTTTCTCTTGAGGATGCTTATCTAGTTTATGTTTGTATAAACCGGTTTAGTATGGTTTGACATGTAACAACTCGCTCCCGTTTTTTTTCTTCCTATAAACTGGTTTTCAATCCCAACCAGTTTGGATGATTTGGTTTTGACTTTCTTTGATGGGATCCAAGTAGGGCTGTTAATCGGGTCAATCCGATCGGGTTTCGGGTTATTAGGGTCGGGTTAGTCGGGTTTTTAATTAAAAAAATCTCACCCGCAACCCGACCCTATTAAGGTTCGGGTTAGTAGGGTTCGGGTTAATCGGGTTTCGGGTTAGTAGGGTCGGGCAGGTCGGGTTAGTCGGGTTTTACACACAAACATCAAGCTTTGAATATGACAAGAGCATTTACACCGATCTCCATTGTTAGTTTATTAAAAACCTTTTTTTCATCTACACAACTCGATCTATGTTCGAATTGTAAAGTCCCAATCGTAAGAAACCCATTTTATGTTAACAAATGAATTCAAATTGTAAAGTCCCAATGGTAAGAAAACCATTTTAACAACTACCAGAGGTTATAAAAATATTATTCTATGCAAGTTAATTAATAAAGTTAAGAAGATTTGCAGTGATGAAAATTTATATTAAAAACGTATACCCTACACGTTTCATTCAAGATAATAAAAGTTATGATATTTATTGATTGGCCATCACACTCATCACTACACAAATCATTCGTAATAAATGTAAATCATTAAATTTGAAGAGTCGGAGGAGGAACATATACAACATAAGAAGGATATAGTGTGATCTATATTTAGAGTTTTGTGTTTAACTTGTGGCTACAATGGCTTATAATTGGACCTTACAACTTCAGAAGTATTACCAAATTCCATTACTAGTTCATGTTTTTCTAACTCTACACGACAACTCATTAAAGGCTTGAAGCATATGTGATGACAATGTCAATAATAGATCGATACTTATCAGTATTCGGGTTATTCGGGTTAACCCGAAACCCGATTGTTTGAAAACAATTCAACCCAAAACCCGACCCTAACTATAATTCGGGTTAGTCGGGTTAACCCGACTAACCCGATAAAGCTTTTTAGACCCTATTAGACCCGACCCTAACTGTCTTATTCGGTTTCGGGTTGGGTCGGGTTAATCGGGTTCGGGTATTTTCGACACCCCTAGATCCAAGTCGGTTTTAAAACTGAACTGGTTTTGCGAATCTGTTCTCAAGTGTTATTAGTGAACTGCTTACGGGTTCGTGCACCAATGACCTGGGAAAAGCTTGAAATATAATCAGAATGTTCATCTGGCCTGAATATATATATATATATATATATATATATATATTTTTTTTTTTTTTGCAAACAATAAACTTTTTTTTTTTTATTCATAAGTGATCCATAATAAAGGTTACAACTCAGTCCGACATACGGGACAAACGGGCAACAAGCTGCGCCGCAAGCCCCGTCTGAATAATCAATGTGGCATGAAATATAGAACATTACAAACACAAGTTCTTACGTTATTAGCAACCGAATTCTTCTAACAGAATCAAAATTGGTGGTGCATTCAAAGAAACTGTTTTGGTCACAGATATCACCTCATGAAGTTGCAAGAATTGAAGAATTGCAGCAATCCAGGACCTTGGGTTTAATCGCTTTATGTGTTTTTGTGGTAAGTCTCCGTTTTATTTATTAAACAGGCTATATATTAGGTACCCAAAAAAATATATTTTTGAATCGTGTTTCGGGTCATTTTACATCAGTGTCAAATCTTTGTCTTTTAAATCCGCGATTTCTAAAAAAACAAATCCTAATCTCTTCATATACGCTAAATTTAAACAAATTCGTAGTATTTCCATTATTAAACTCCACTCCAACCACTAAAAATGAAGCATCTTACGGTCCAACTCGACAAAACGAGCCGCCCGAAACAACAAATCAAGCATTTTACGTATTTCCATCGACCAAGATTGACCAAATTCACCAGAAACGAACTCTTTAACCACACCATCAACCTCAATCACGCTACAACCTGGCGTTTTCTTCATTCCAGATTCCAAAATCATGTTTCTAACCTCTGCAGTCTCTTGTTTCCAGCCAGCTTCCTTAAACATGTTATAACATATAACATACACCCCATAATCAATCACTTTCATTTCAACCATTTTTCGCCATACTTTATTTCCAATCTCCACATTCCCATAAACCCGACACGCGCCAAGTAAAGCACCCCACACATTTGCATCTCCTCCGCGAAAACCTCCCATTTTCTTCTCAACAAACTCAACCGCTTCTTCTAACATCCCGGATCTTGCAAAAAGATCAACCACACAAGCGTAATGCTCAAACTGCGGTTTCACTCCGTAAAGTTGACCCATTTGGTCAAACAGCTCGACCCCTTCTTTGACCAATTTGGTATGCGTGCAAGCGGAGAGTATTGCTACAAATGTCGCCTCACTTGCTTGAATCTTGATTGACGCCATTCGGTTTAGTAATTCTAGTGATTTTCTTGCATCCCCGTTCATCGCCAAACCAGAAATTATAGCGTTCCAAGCTCCCGTATCCTTTAACGAAATAGTATCGAAAACCGACAATGCTAAATTAGGATGCCCACATTTAGAGTACATGTCAACTAAAGCAGTAGCTAGGATCGGATTCGAATCAAGATTACGCCTTTTGGCGTATGAATGCACCCACAATCCTTGAGCAAGTGCCCCAAGATGTGCACAAGCCGTAAGAACAGTCACGAGAACCGAGTCATTTGGTTTTATGCCCAATTCTTGCATTGTCGTAAACAATGAAATAACCTCGTCGAAGTTACTGACTCGCGAATACGCTGCCATTATTGCGCTCCACGATATCACAGTTCTTTGAGGCATTTCATCGAACAACATTCGTGCATTGTCGATATCCTCAATCTTACCATACCCATCTACTAAAGCGGTCCATATAACTACATCCTTCACAGGCATTTCATCAAACACCTTTCGTGCACTACCGATTTCAAACTTTGCAGAATAAAACTCAATCAACGCACTACCCACAAACTGATCATCCTCAAATCCCAATTTCAAAACATGTACATGAACCGAACAACCAATTAACTTGGCATTTGGAAGACTTGGACAAACACAAGCTTTAATTAACGGTGAGAAAGTGTAACTATTAGCAACAAGACCAAATCGTAACATCTCGGCAAAACATAAAATCGCAAGAAATTGATTATTGTTCTGTAGATAACCTCGGATCATGGTATTGTACATGAAAGTGTTCCGAAATTGAAGGTGCTGGAAGATGGAACGCGCATAGGAGAAGAAAGAAGCGTTGTCGGAGGTTGCTGCGGCGGAGAGAAGAGGGCCGATGGTAATGGGGTTTTGCGGGAGGTGAGATTTGATGAGATGAGCGTGAATTTGTTTGAGTTGTTTTAGGGTTTTGCATTTTTCTGAAAGGGTTTTAATGGTGGCGTTAGAACAGGTTTCAACGGTTTTTCTGATCATTGGAAGATGGCGGGAATAAGGTAGAGTTCATGCCATTTATATAGGGTAAGGTTTCTTGGAAAACTACTATTATTTGGAAAACTGGAAAACCAAAGGAAAGTTATATTAAATGAAGGCTATTTGGGTAATTTGACAATTTTTTTTTTTTTTTGGTTTCACATATATCCACATGATAACTTTTTAAAAAACAAACAAAAAAAGAAAAAAAAAGACAAAAAAACAAAAAAAAAAAGAGAAAAAAACGTTTTTTTTTGTTCATCTTGTCCATCCGACTTTGTTGCATATATGCAACATAGTATGTTGCATACGTTGCATATATGCAACATAGTATGTTGCATATATGCAACATTGTATGTTTCACATGTTGCATATATGCAAAATAGTATGTTGCATATATGCAACATTGTATGTTTCATATGTTGCATATATGCAATATAAAAAACATACAATATTGCATATATGCAACATAGTCGGACGAACCCATAAAAAAAGAACGTTTTTTTTTAGTTTTTTTTTAGTTTTTTTATTTTTTTTAAGGTCGTAAGGTGGAAATTAGTTGGATAGACACGGAAATTTAAAAAAGAAAAAAAAAGGAGCACCAAAATGACCTAAATAGCCTTCATTTAATATATTTTTGCTTTGGTTTTCCAGTTTTCCAACTAAAACTTAGTTTTCCATTGAACTTAACCCTATATATATATATATATATATATATATATATATATATATATATATATTACCTTATATATCAATTCTTGATGCTTAGGTGTACACTGAATTTTGACTATTCCCTCCACGTGTCCTTTTTTGAGTGGCCACGTGGCTTTCTCTTTTGTTATATATTTTTTTTGATGGGCCGTTTCTTTATTATGTTTTATATTTAATGTTTCGTGATTTTCTTAATGTTAAAGTGTGTGTTGGTGGTGCGTATGCTGGTTTTCGACCCGGAGGTCTTAGGTTCTAATCTTGAGACTTACTTTTTTTTTGTGACTTATAGCTGGAATTTTTGCTTGACCCCTGTTTGCCTAAACCACTTATCATTAACTGATTTTCTCAATGTTAAAGTGTGTGTTGGTGGTGCGTATGCTGGTTTTCGACCCGGAGGTCTTAGGTTCTAATCTTGAGACTTACTTTTTTTTTTGTGACTTATAGCTGGAATTTTTGCTTGACACCTGTTTGCCTAAACCACTTATCATTAACTACTTTATGACACCTGTTATTTGTAATACACCTGTTATTACGAATTCAGATCTATTTTTATAATTGGCTAAAAGTGGCGGTGGGAGTGTAGTCATAATTGCTTCTCACACGTTTCATTCACTTCTCTTATAAAGAGACTTTCCTTTTGTCTTCACAAATCATCCCTCTCTTTCCTCTCTCTCTAAAATCGATACCAGCCTCTATCTTCTCTCT
The DNA here is from genome assembly GCA_039602395.1 of Deinandra increscens subsp. villosa. NCBI lineage: Eukaryota > Viridiplantae > Streptophyta > Magnoliopsida > Asterales > Asteraceae > Deinandra > Deinandra increscens. The sequence continues at coordinate 76,438,160 of JBCNJP010000010.1, read as the reverse complement.
TATTTCTCTCTCTAAAATCGATCTCTCTCTCTCTCTCTCTCTTAAATCGAACAGACAAAGTGATGTCTGTCTATATGGAATCGGATCTATCTCTCTTCTTTTTCTATCTATGAATTGAATCTCTCTCTCTCTCTCTCTCAATAAAAGAGACGGAGATATTATACGTCGTAGATTTGCTGTTGTTCTTCCATTTCCGATGGTCGGCGCTGTAAACGGCCGGCTATGGTGATGTTGAAGTCGCAATGGCCTGCTTCGTTGAGTAGTTGATATATGCTGAGATGTTCTATACTACAGAGACCAGAGACCGGGTTCTTTTTTTAGATCGCAGGGGGCGTGAATGGTGGCAAGGGAGCGTTTCCACAAAAGAAACAAAGGTAAACTACAAGTGTTTCCACAAAAGCAACTCACAGGCGCTTTTGAGTTATTGATGAAGCAGCACCATCAATTCATTACCGGATCTGAAGTGCATGTAGAAAACAGTAAAATTTAACTTCATAGTTATTCGGTTTTGGTTCCTATTCTGCAGTGCATGTCTTATTCCCCAATTTCTTAGTTGAATGTTCTTAACTTACATAATTTTGTACTTGAATGTTCTTCACTTACGATTTATATATGTGTGCAATTTTGTATATTATTTGGTTTTATGATATTCTAAAAATTTTGGTAAATTTTAATAAAAGTCAGTTGACTGATATATAAAAGTTTTATATTTGGTAAATGTCATGAAAGTCTTCTTTCCTAAACTGTATTCGTCTTTTCTGATGAAGGTAAATGAATTTATGGTAACAATAATTTGCAGGTGATGATTGTGCTTCAATTTCAAACATGAACAGGTCATGAAATATTATAGTTAGAATAATAGATCCAGGTTACGGAACCAGGTCCTATATTTTCTGGTATGTTTCCCTATTACACTAACTTGGTGGTCAGGAGGATTTTATGTGGAAAAGAAAATGGGTTGACAATTTATTATTTCATTTTTAAGGATATAGGTTTTAGAAAACATGTTTGTTAGATAAACATATTCCTGACTTCCTGTATATGATTTGGGTCAACTGGAGGTTTTTTCCCTTGAAATAGATCGCTAAGTTTTTTATCTTTATTTTTGGTGCTTATACTATTAAGAAAATAAATTTATAGCTTGAGGTCATGTTAATTTAATATCAATTTAATATCGCAAGCAAGAAGTGGTCAAGGTGGAATACTTTACATGTGGAAGGCATAACGTATAGTAATTAGTTTTGGATGTCAAATCTCTTAAATAACTTGAAGTTTTTTTCTGTTTCCTAAAATTTTAAGTTTTGAAGATTTCTACTTAGATGTTTGATTATAGGTAAATATTACTTCAAACCACCAAAAATTACTAATAAGCTTACTTTTGTAGATGCAGATCAAAACTTAACCAAGAAGAACATGAAGAAGCAATTGAAACCATTTTCAAAAACTTAACCAAGAAGAACATGAAGAAGCAACTGGAACCATTTTCAAATATCAACAGCTAAACCCAACATATGCTAATCTGTCCTACAACCATGTGGAACCACAATTCATGCTACAATACTTAGCTCTGTTAACTTTTGTAATTTAATAGACGAAAGGATAGGCTCAAGCACTTACACTTCAACTTTTGTAGCTCAGTCAATGAAGAAACAAGTTTTGAATGTTCATGATAACAACCATAGTAAGTTTTGAATGTTCATGATAACAACCATAGTTATGCTATAGTTATGATGATTTATGATATAAGACATCTACTCATTTTCTTATGTTGATCTTAATCCGTCAAACACAAACCATATAAAACAAACAATGGCAACTAACGACCCACCGCAAGATGCGATCATTTTCTTGCATCCCGCAGCAACGCGCGGGTCTTTTACTCGTACGTATCAATTTGAATAGGGTGGTTACGTAGAAAGAAACTACTATTCCTTTTAAAAAAATTCTGGTACATATGGGTGTCCCCCATCTACTTGGGGTGGGGGTGGGTTGGGCGGGGCTGTTAGGGTTGGCGGTATGCCACACTTCTGGTTTACCGGTTTTGGCTACCACTCCTTCCTCTTCGGTTTGTTGATATCGGTTAATATTTGGAAACCGATCGGCTTATTGAAGCCGTAACTAGCCGAGACATTTGGAGAGAGATTTGAAATTGAACTTCACACCATGAAGTCGTTGTGAGCAACCACCCCAACCATTTTGGCTTCAAATCCTCTGATTTTCTTCTTTCTCATTCTCTGATCTCATATGTCATAATCCTATTGGCTAAAAGATTTTAATTAAGCTTAAGTCTTCTTTTATAACCACACCGCGTACCCTTATTTTTTATACATCTTCTCTCTACATATGCATCGGATATCTCTCTCCCCCTAATCAATGTAGAATAAGTACACTGCAATCTTCTCTCTCTCATCGCTTCATCAGTGATTGTTGGATCTGAGTGAGTTTTTGTGTTGTTGGTCTAGCTTTTGTTCCGATGGTGAAGGTGGTATGGTGGCGGCCAAAGGCGTGTCATCGTAGCCTCATATTCTCTCTCATATTCATCGGTGATTATTGGATCTGAGCGACTTTTTGTGTTGCTGGGCTAGCTTTTGTTCCGATGGTGAGGGCGGTCTGGTGGCGGTCAGAGGCGTACCATCGATGTTTTTTTTGTGTTACAGTCTAGCTTTGTTCCGGTGCTGAAGGCGGTTTTGTGGCGGCTGGAGGCTAGCTAGTCTGTTGGCCTTGGCCTTTTGTATTGCCGCTGTAGATTTTTGTGTTGCAGGATGCGTTAATTGCTTCTCTTGGACTTGGTTAGGCAAAGCTGTCAATCGTGTCTTTGTTCTTTAACGGGGACTAGGGTTTCTGTAGGTTTTTAAATGATTTGTTTTTGGTTGTGATGTTTCTAGCCACGACGTGTTTGGATCTGAGCCGCAAACTTGATCCGATCCTTGAAGGTAGTGATGGTTCATGCTAGGTTTTCTAATTTATGTTGGTTGGGTATGAATCATAGCTTTTTAGCTGTCTTATAATGGATGTGATGATCAGATGGAATGATCCGAGCCCTTAACTTTTGCTATACAAATTTCTTGAGGCTATAATGACTTAATTTGAACCTCTAAACAACAGGTTGTAGTGTTTATTTGTTTATTTTTTCTGTTTAACAGGTGCCTACTAAGAAAGAGAGAGGGTAAAGTATGTTTGTCTATTACAAAAAAAGAGTGTTTATTTACCGTTAGTCTTTGTTTTCCTCTTGCTGTTTTGTAGCGTTGGTAATCTTTGTTTTCGACTCCCCGACGATGTATGTAGATGTCTTAGGTATTAATATTATTGAAATATTTGTTTATTGTTCTAAAACTGTTTTTTATCTGATTCATTTTTAGTGGAGATACAATTTATTTATTTTGGATTACGTATTTGTAGGGATTTGGGTCACAAAATACTTAAATAATATAAAATATTTACAAAATGAATAATAACGACACAATCGTTATTATACATTGGGAATGTAGTACATCTACCGTATACAAAACGAACAATAATAGGTAATAAACGTTACACAAACATAAATTACACTTATGAAATAATGATGTCATCATGCGGAATCTTCAACATGTAGAGTCTTCATGGTCTTGAGCCTTCAAGATCTTGTGCAACATCCGCTCTTGAATCTTCAAGTGAATCACTCCGCTCAAACACGAAGACTAGATAAAGGGTTAGCGGTGATTGAGGCTTGGATTAGACCTGATCTCTTAAAACAGATTGCACGGGTCTCCACGCGAGCAACCATCTGTCTCCTAGGGTACAACAACTGGAACAGTAATTGTACTGCCGGAGATGTTCTTGCACCCGAGGTTCCACCGAGGTATAAGAACAGAGATACACAGTCTCTTATTCTCGAGAATACTCATCTCTTATGAAGTTTTGGATGTATAGAAGTCGGCTGGGTAAAGGCAAACGATAGAGATACAATATTTCTAAAATCGAGAGTACTCCTCTCGAGATCGTTACCACGAGCAACGAATTTGGTGCTCCCAAATTCTTGTATTTTTCGGTCATCTACAAATGAGACTTTAGGCTCCATTTATAGCCATCACGTGAATAGAAACCGAGAACGAATTAAATGTAATTAACTGTTGTAGTCAAACAACATTTAATAGATTTAAATTCGTAGTCTACACAATTTAATGGATTTTATTAAGAGTTGGGCCAAAACTGTCAAACTCATTTCTGGTCAGTTGGAAACAACCTTGACCAGCCTGTCACATGGTTTCAGACGAGCTGCACTCCGCACGTCACACTGAATTTACTCGCGTCCGCGTAGCGGTGCCACCGGCAGGCTGGTTCCACACCCACATTATGGATTAGTTTTGCCCCATTCCACATGTGACACCTTTGCACCCCGCGTAACTTGCCGCATATCGACACTCATGTCGCGCGCTCAGCTGAACCAACCTTATGGCATGTAGCACTTCGGAGACGCGCATGCTAACTGAGCATGTTCCTGCTACAACTCACGCTGCAGCACTCATTCACGCATCAACTTGCGCCAACCTCCCGTGCGCAAGGCTTGACCATGCGCCACTAGTGAGCTCTGCGCAGGTTCTCACGCCCAACATTCATGCCTCGACTCGATGAAACAAGTCAAAAATACAAAGGCGGCTCTCAAGCGGCTCGTGGTGATGCAAAGTGCAAAGTGCACCATCAAAACGCCACATTACACCCATCACCCACGCCACATGCGCACGTGTGTGCGATTTGGGGGTGTTACGCATGCCTTAGGGTTCATGGGATGTCTCCTACTTAAGGAGATAATCTTCAAGGAGTGTTCCTTCTTATAAACACTTCAAGGTTTACCCCCCCCCCCAATGTGGGATAAGTTTCCATGGTACCACACAAGCAAATCCATTTTCTTTCGTTTTTCTACCCAACTTTGAGGTTTGATTTCTCATTCATCTTAGCTCTATTTTAGATACCATTTGGTTCGTTATTGATGAACAACAAATAATACACATTTTTATACCAAATATTCTCCATGAATCGGCAAAAATCTGAGTTACTAACGTAAAAACAAGTCTATTTTGTTTCCTCTTAGTTTTTTAGGTTCGAGAAAGCAAAGCCGCAAAAGGAACGGATTACAGTAAAAAAAGCAGAAGAAAATACAAATTTCCAAGACTAGCAAGTCCAGCACGCCCCGTGCCTGGTTAAGCACGCCCCGTGCCTCTTCACTGACACAACACACCCCGTGCTCCTTCTAGCATGCCGCATGCCTCTGACCAAGCAGACATAACTTCTGACATCGCACGCCCCGTGCCCAACTTCACACGGGCCGTGTCGTCTGACATTGTGCAGAATCGAAGATTCCTCTAACATGGCACGCCCCGTGCCCACCTAAGCACGGCCCGTGCCCGAGTCCGATTTCTGCCTATAAAAGCCGAGCTCCTCCTTCACTTTTCCTTGCTCAATTCTTCTCTTCTTCCCCTAGTATTGAGTCATTTGGTCGTTTTTAAGGCTTGTAATCAAGTTTGTAAGAACATTAACTTAAGTAAGAATTAGCAAGCTTTTGTGAATGAAATCTTCTTTTTCTCTTAAGCAAATCTTTAAAGCCATGATTGGCTAAACTCTTATGCTTGCATGGGAACTAACAAACCTTTGGCGGGTTGGTTAACAACCTCATAGCCTCGCTTAAGGTGTGTTTAATGACTTTATAAAAATCCTTTTTATTGAAAGTATATTACTGATTTTCTGAACCAAGTGTGCTTCACATATCACAAACCATTTGGGGAGTCGAAATCCCAAAGGCCGGACCCGTGACACCCGGTCGGGGGACGATGCATGATCCGAAAGGTGACTCGCGCCCCATGCTACATGATACTTTCGAGGTCCTTATGTCTATGTAAGCAAACTCGGCTGACCATGCATGTGCGGGCTGAAAGTATTTGGTTGAGAATGAGGGTTGGTAATATTCTGTCACTTCACGGGACCGAGAGGTACGTGCTCGTGAACTTGGCTCTGGTCAGAAGTACATTACGCGAGAGCGGTGTATGGAACTGGCCTTAGCCTTTTAAAAAGATCGTTTTTATAATAATATAATCCAGCACGCAGGGTTGTTCCCCTACTGGTTCATGACGGCGTGTCGAGTACGGTAAGTAAGCCGGGTTTAGGGACCCCTTAACTAAGTGGCATTACACCACTTCATTTGTCCACTGGCAGCACCTTCCCTCGGCATTCGTACTCCTCGCAAATGATTATCCGTTGGATAGTGAGATAGCTAAAGAGGACTGAAAGGTGGCTAACCTCCTGCCAGTGAACAATCTTAAGCAAGGATATAAGTAACTGTTTAGCTCTCCCTAACCACTGGTAAGTTCTCCCAAGCAAGATTTACATTTCTTTAAACACCATCTTATTAATTTTCTTTTGTTTTTAGTTTGTTTCATTTTCTTTTCTTTTCCTTAACTTAAAAGATAGATTTGGCTAGATGATAACATTGGACTAAGTATTCAGAGCTCTCATTTTCCATTGTGTCCTGATCGACCCCGATTCAACTACCAATACTATACTGCTCCACGATGGGTATACTTGCCCGTGTAATGTAGTGAAATGGTAGTTGTCAAGTAAATCAGGTATTGTAAATTTAAAAAGCTTTAGCTGCTACACAGGTACGATAATTTGCCATATTTTTAGAACACCTCAGCACACATTTACTATTGCTTTCTCGATGGTTTCTCCGGATACTTTCAAATCCCTATAGACCCAGAGGACCAAGAGAAAACAATCTTTATATGCCCATATGGCACTTTTGCCTATAGACGCATGCCTTTTGGCTTATGCAATGCCTCCGCCACCTTCCAGGTTGCATGGTTGGCATTTTCCACGATATGATCGAAAAGTCCATGGAAGTGTTCATGGATGACTTCTCGATTTTTGGCAACTCATTTGAATACTGTTTGCAAAACCTCGAGAAAATGCTCGGCCGATGTGAAGAAACCAATCTAGCCCTAAACTAGGAAAAATGTCATTTTATGGTCCAAGAAGGCATAGTTTTTTGTCATAAAGTTTCCCAAGCTGGGTTAGAGGTAGTCAAAGCCAAAATAGACACCATCTCTCGTCTACCCCCATCATCTTCCGTTCGCGACATCCGCAGTTTTCTCGTGCATGAAGGATTCTACAGACGTTTTATCAAGGATTTCTCCAAGATATCAAGGCCCTTGACAAAGCTATTGGAAAAAGAAGCAGTCTTCAATTTCAACAAAGAATGTATGGAAGCTTTCTCTCTCTTAAAAGACAAACTTGTCCAGGAACCTATTATGACTACACCAGACTGGTCTCTCCCCTTTAAGATCATATGTGATGCAAGTGACTATGCTGTGGGGGCAGTATTAGGTCAACAGAACGACAAGCACTTTCACCCAATTTACTATGCAAGAAAAACGCTTAACAACGCACAAGAAAACTACATAGTCACCGAAAAAGAACTGTTAGCGGTGGTGTTTGCTTTCGACAAATTCCGTTCATACTTGGTGTTATCCAAAACTATCGTTTTCACCGATCATGCAGCCATCAGGTACCTCTTCAAAAAGCAAGATGCTAAACCCAGACTCATACATTAGATTCTTCCCCTTCAAGAATTTGACATTGAGATTAAGGATAAGAAGGGTGCTGAAAACGCTGCTGCTGATCACCTTTTTCGACTCGAAAGCGATACGCAGTCTTCAAGAGGAGAAATCAATGAAAGGTTTCCTACAGAATACCTCGAAAGTGTCGACTCTTCCACTGAACCCTGGTTTGCAGACATGGCAAACTATCTCGCAAGTGGCCTCGTACCTAGAGGGTTAACACATCAGCAGCAAAGGAAATTCTTCGCTAACGTCAAATATTATATATGGGACGACCCGTATATTTTCAAGATGTGTACGGACCAGCTAATAAGACGATGTGTCTACGGTACTGAGACCACTAGCCTTCTTAAACATTGTCACTCTGGACCTTGCAGCGGCCATCATGGAGCCAACGCCACCACAAGAAAAGTCCTTGATTCCGGCTTTTACTGGCCCACGATATATCAAGACGCTCACAAACTGGTGCAAACTTGCGACGCATGTCAAAGAACTGGGAACATCTCCTAGCGCAACGAGATGCCTCAGAACTACATCCAGATCTGTGAAGTCTTCGATGTACGGGGACTCAACTTTATGGGACCATTCCCAACTTTAAGAGGAAACAACTATATCCTTGTAGCCGTTGACTACGTTTCCAAATGGGTCGAAGCCGAATCTTTTCCCACTAACGGTGACCGAGTAGTTGTTAAATTTCTTAAGAAGTTATTTTCCAGATTCGGGACTCCATGAGCGCTAATCAGCGACAGAGGTACCGATTTCTGTAACTCTCAGATGGAAAGAATCCTGGCTCGGTATGGAGTAACACACAAAGTCTCAACAGCTTACCATCCCTAGATAAATGGAAAAGATGAAGTAACTAACTGAGGCATTAAACGAATTCTGGAAAAAGCAGTGGGTAATCACTGGAAGGATTGGTCTGATAAGCTCAACGATGCGCTTTGGGCATTTTCGAATAGCTTATAAACACCCGATTGGTAATACCCCCTACCGAATGGTGTAGGGCAAAACATGTCATCTCCCTATTGAGCTCGAACATAAGGCTTACTGGGCTCTTCGCACTTTAAACATGGACCTGCAGAAATCAGGACAAAACTGACTCGGTCAACTAATTGAGCTCGAGGAACTACGAGGCCAAGCCTATGCAAACTCCAGCATCTATAAGGACCGAACCAAGAAATACCACAATTCGCGACTAAAGAAGCTGAGTAAGGTTCAAGAAGGAGATAAGGTTCTTCTGTACAACTCTCATTTACGACTATTCCCTGGAAGCTAAGATCCAGATGGAACAGACCATATCAAGTGACACGTGTTTACCCATACGGCGCTGTCGACATAATCGATAAAGATGGATTAGAACTCAAAGTCAATGGTCATCGTCTCAAACTCTATGAGGGAATCTTCGATGACATCAAAGAAAACATCCCTCTAGCAAGTGATACGTATAGTGTATCACCGGGTCCAGCCTAGGACCCGAAAATAAATATAGGTCACCTATCCTTAGTTTAGAAACATAATAAAGAGTCAAAAGTCAAGGAAACGCAAAAAAATGGTTAGCACGCCCTGTGCTAAAACAGGCACGTCCCGTGTTCTTAGAGCACGACCTGTGTTGGACAAGGCACGCCCCGTGTCGCCTACGTAATCAAAAGTCACAGTCACGAGAATCGGCAATTAAGTCAGACACCAGAGCACGCCCCATGCTATGTCCAGCACGCCCCGTGCCGCCTGACCAATGCAGAAAATTCGAACTTTCCCTTGCACAAATCAGTTATATAACTACCTAAACCCACACATTCTCCACCATCCTTTTGCTTTCATTTGAAGACATCAACTCACATACCAAACACGGTAAGTTCAATGTTGTCTTCATCTTTTCATCTTCATAGACTTGCTCTTTTCGCCATAAACATCCAAGAAATCTAGTAATCCATGGAGCATTTCTCTGATCATCGTTGTTCCTTTGAACCCATGAGTACATGTTCAAGTCATTAAACCTTAAAGGGTTGTTTTTGAGTTGTCTAAAGTCTAAGTTTTTTGCTAAAAAACGTGACCAAAACATGTACTAGCACATATTTAAAAAACAAAAACTGGAATGGGTTAAAGAAACAAAGGCTCTCTGAAAATTTCAGAACCAGATTCTCATGTCGCGATGAACAGCACGCCCCGTGCTCGGCCAAGCACCCCCATGCTGACGTACTATGCATGAATAAAATTCCTCCTTTTTTATTTTCAGATGGAGGTGATTGAAGATCTTGAGGAACACAATGTGCAGTCTGGAGCACCTCTTACTATCGTATCACTCATGAACCAAGTACAAACACTACGTGCGGATCTTGACGAATCTCATGAAGTGATGCTCGAACTCAACGACCGTGTCAACTTTCTGACCGTGGCGTTCGAATTCCTAGCAGGATGTCTGGCCAACCTCACGGAGCAACTCGACTCAGTTCCGGTACCACCATTTGTCCCTTCGGACGCTCCATGGCCCGAGAATGAGGTACCTGGAGATGTTACCTTTGAGACCCATGCCATGGACGATGACCACTTTTTCGACGTCCCGGTGCTCGACGGCTTCGTTGAGAACTTTATCATCGATCTGACCAATGACACTGATCTCCCCTAGCTCCCCCAGGACGTAGCAGGTCAGCAGTGAGCGCCGCCAGTGTGAAGCTACCATATGAAGTCGAATTATAGGTAGGAAGAATAAGGGAGCCTAATTAGCATGTGCATGTAGCTTGATGATCGTTGAATCCCGACTAACGGGATCATTTTGACATGTTTAGGGATCGCAATCTATTATCTATGATTTATTGTAATCATTAAACATGTAATCTTGACAAGCTTGACTATGACTCAATTTAGTTTTATTTAAGCTTACTTTCATTTCGTTAAATAATTCTGTTTTGAGCAGATTTGAATGCAGGTATCAGCTTTATAGTCTGACACGGACCAGAAGGTTCCGAGGTGCAACGTGGCAACTATCCCACGAGTTACAAGTCAGAAAATTGAGAAAATGCCGCAAAAATCTTCCAAACCCCCAAACCATTTTTCTTCTTGTTACCTCCAATTTACTAACGTACGGGTACATTAAGGGCAATGTACATTTTAAGTGTGGGGACGGGAAAACTGTGGGTAAACTTTCTCAAAAACTTAAACAGCTGCATTGTCCGATCTCAAAACTTTTTCAAAAATAACCCTGATATTTCCCAATTTTTTCAAAATTTTGTCACCAAAATGGAACGATACATAAAAGTTTTTCCTCCCGAATTAAAGAGATTTTCAAATTCCATTAACTTATGAATAAACTTTCTGAAAATAAATTGAAATATTCCTTTATGGCAAAAAGAACAAATTTATTTTTAGAAAAACTTAATTTTTCCCATGTCCAGTGAAAATTTGAGCTTAAAAATATAGCATGATCACCTATATACATGCTCGTTTCCCTTAAACATTAGAGAATCCTGGAAATTCGACAGAGGCAGAACTTGACATGTGTATGCGTCCTGAAATGGACAAAATCGGGAACACATACGTAAATGACTGAGGCACCTAGGATTTATCACCTTCCGCTTCTTTAACCCCCCCTTCCTTCAATCCACCAAAATTCCCCTAGTTAACCCCCTTTTGAGCCATAACATTTCATTTCTAAACCCTTTTTCCTTTTATTTTGCAAAGATCACCCACTATGGTTCCGTTGCCGGGACCATGTAGATGAAGTTTGTAAAATGACACTCCTGTTTTTTACTTCTATCTTATTTTTCGTAAAAGTAGGCCTTTTCATGAAAAATTCAACTTAGTGACTCCTCTTAAACAAATAAAGCCAAGATGTCGATCCGCAGGTCCTGGAGTTTCTCTTGTCTAAAAAAAAGGAGAAAGTTTTCAGAAGAATGAAGGGGATTTACAAGATGCAATTCCCCGAGATTGAATAAAAGAGCAAAGCTCTCTAGAAGTACAGGGCATTGTTTTGAGGAGTCACTAGTAAAAAACAAGCCCTCTGAAAAGCCATGCTTTTACAAATTTCACCCTTTTTTCTCTCAAAACCTATCCTAACCCAACCCATGCCTACCCTTTTAAAGCCCTCATGATACTTAAGTGGATTCCGGTGAGATCTGTGGAGGTTCGATCACATATCAAGCCTATGCATTCTGCTCGTTTCACCCAGGTATGAGTGTTCACCCAAATAATCAGATATAATCCCTGAGAGTGAGTGGATATTTGTGAGGTTGATAAGTTTGATGAAAATAAACTTTAGTAAGTTTGCCATAAAGTTTTGTATTTCAATTAAATATAGAAAATAAAAATAAATTATTGGAATAAGCAATCTCAAAATGACGGAGGACTAATTTTATAACAATTCCGCAAGGCACAAAAAATGCAACATTTGGGACTGTCGGGTTCGTCCTTCACTAAGTTTTCCTTGAGGACAAGCAAACGTTTAAATGTGGGGATATTTGATGAACATCAAATTATACACATTTTTTATACCAAATATTCTCCATGAATCGGCACAAATCTGAGTTACTAACGTAAAAACAAGTCTATTTTGTTTCCTCTTAGTTTCTCAGGCTCGAGAAGAAAAAAGCCGGAAAAGGAACGGATTATAGTAAAAAATAAGAAAGAAAATACAAAGTTCCAAGACCAGCAAGTCCAGCACGCCCCGTGCCCGGTTAAGCACGCCCCGTGCCTCTTCATTGACACAACCCACCCCGTGCTTCTTCTAGCATGCCGCGTGCCTCTAACCAAGCGGACAGAGCTTCTGACATCGCACGCCCCGTGCCTAACTTCACACGGGCCGTGCCGTCTGACATTATGCAGAATCAAAGATTCCTCTGATATGGCACGCCCCGTGCCCACCCAAGCACGGCCCGTGCCCGAGTCCGATTTCTGCCTATAAAAGCCGAGCGCCTTCTTCACTTTTCCTTGATCAATTCTTCTCTTCTTCCCCTAGTATTGAGTCATTTGGTCGTCTTTAAGTCTTGTAATCAAGTTTGTAAGAACATTAATTTAAGTAAGAATTAGCAACTTTTGTCTATGAAATCTTCTTTTTCTCTTAAGAAAATCTTTAAAGCCATGATTGGCTAAACTCTTATACTTGCTTGGGAAGTAACAAACCTTTGGCGGGTTGGTTAACAACCTCATAGCCTCGCTTAAGGTGTGTTTAATGAGTTTATAAAAATCCGTTTTTATCGAAAGTTTATAAAAATCCGTTTTTATCCCAAAGGCCGGACCCGTGACACCCGGTCGGAGGATGATGCATGATCCGAAAGGTGACTCGCGTCCCATGCTACATGATACTTTCGAGGTCCTTATGTCTATGTAAGCAAACTCGGCTGACCACGCATGTGCGGGCTGAAAGTATTTGGTTGGGAATGAGGGTTGGTAATATTTTTTCACTTCACGGGGCCGAGAGGTACGTGCTCGTGAACTTGGCTCTGGTCAGATGTACATTACGTGAGAGCGGTGTATGGAACTAGCCTTAGCCTCTTAAAATATCGTTTATAATAATATAATCCAGCACACAGGGTTGTTCCCCTGCTGGTTCATGACAGCGTGTCGAGTACGATAAGTCAGTCGGGTTTAGGGACCCCTTAACTAAGTGGCATTACACCACTTCATTTGTACACTGGCAGCACCTTCCATCGGCATTCGTACTCCTCGTAGACGATTAGCCGTTGGATAGTGAGATAGCTAAAGAGGGATGAAAGGTGGCTAACCTCCTGCCAGTGAACAATCTTAAGCAAGGATATAAGTAACTATTTAGCTCTCCCTAGCCACTGGTAAGTTCTCCCAAGCAATATTAACTTCGATTTACATTTCTTTAAACACCATCTTATTAATTTTCTTTTGTTTTTAGTTTGTTTTATTTTCTTTTCTTTTCCTTAACTTAAAATATAGATTTGGCTAGATGATAACATTGGACTAAGTATTCAGAGCTCTCATTTTCTATTGTGTTCTTATCGACCCCGATTCAACTACCAATACTATACTGCTCCACGATGGGTATACTTGCCCGTGTAATGTGGTGAAATGGTAGTTGTCAAGTAAATCAGGTATTGTAAATTTAAAAAGCTTTAGCTGCTACACAGGTACGATAAATTTCCATATTTTTAGAACACCTCAACACACACCAGTTATGATACTTTCACAAAATAGAACCTAGACCTAAACCCGGGATTAGTTAATTTTTTAACATATATATATAGAGTAAAGTTATACTACAACCTATACCTTATTCTACATACGGTGCGGACGCTCCAGGAGCGTCGGATCTGATCTTCAACAGTCAGGATCAGGCGGGGGGGGGGGGGGTATTTGTAAATAGGGGATACTTTTCTAGTGCGCGTATGGAGTGTGAAGGGCATAAAGGTAAAAAATAATTTGCGTTTCATTTAATTTTTTTTTGAAATTCAAATCCACTAAAAACACCGGTTGTGAAAAATATGTTCCGAAAACGAGCGAATTCTGCAAAATCAGGTCCCAAAATTTGTAAAAATACGAGATAATCATTGGATCTATGGCGTCGACGAACCAATTGACAGTGAAATTTTATGAGAGTAAGTATAACTTTGGATGATTTAATGCCTGTCGTTCATTATTTTTGTTGTTTTAGTGGATAATGCTGCTGTTAACCGTATTTCAGAGAGGCTAAAACATGAAGACGGAGAACTAGTAACCAATAACAAGAAGAGAAGGAGGAAATCAATCGCCTCAAAAGGTGCATTCTGTTGCTTTAAATTAAAAATGGAGATTTTGATTGTTACATGTAGTATACTATTTTGATCGTGGTGTTTTTTCTAAGGTTTATTAATGATATTGATGTAGGGCTCTTGATGTAGTCCATGAAATCTGGGTTAACCTGTTGTTTGGGTCGTTTTTTAGTAGTTCCTAACTCATGATTAATCTGTGAATCATTGTAGAAACAAACAAAACTAAAAAATAGACAATGATATCTAGGTGAATCTATTGTTTGTGTCATTTTTTATTGTTTATGTTATATACTTTCCTATAAAATTAGGTCGAGGTAAGCAAAAAAGCTCACGAATAGCACAAAGGGATTCATTTAAATACAAGAACACATGAGACACACCAATTGTCTTAGATATGGGTGACTCAGGTATGGAAGTTAATCAACTGTTATTAATTTTGAACATATAATGCTCACTGATTTTACACCATGAGTAATTTGAAATTACAGACTTTGAAGATCAACCAACAATCCCAACGATCTTGAGATCTAGTAAGAGAAAAACACAGATGGAATTGGAAAAGAAAGCTAAAAAGGGGAAAATGAAAACGAATGTGATAAAAGAAAAAGGTGTTGAAGAAAATGATGATTCAGATTTTAAGGAAAAAACACCAAGGCCATCTAAGACACTAGAAACACCATCGGTACCGATGAAGGTCCCGAAGTACTATCCATTTGACGGCAAGAGGATTAAAGCAAGGTCATCACCATCTAACTTAACTGAATGGTTTGCCAATTTCAATGATAATCAAAGGAAAGCGGTAGATGAATTGGGATTTGGAAGATTGCTAGGGCTGCAGATATCTTCTGTACCGAGGACACTAGGATATTGTCTCTTACAAAACTACAATGTGGACACAAGTGTGTTATGTCTGGGACAAAGAAACATTGAAATAAAACCACAGTTAGTGAATAAGTTGTTAGGATTGCCACTTGGGAACACAAAAGTAGTTGAAAAGAGAACCAATATCAAGTATCCTATAGTTGTTGAATGGTGAGGCCAATTCAAGAAAGAACCATGGGTTTCTAGGCCATATGTGCTTGTGTTATTTGAACGAATTACGCTAAGGCAAGACTCTAGAAGATTATTCCAGCTGAAGTTCTTGGTCTCTGTTATGACGGTAGTTGGAAGAACATATGATAACAGCACAGTTAACCACGGGTTCTTGCATGCAGTTCCCCCTAAATCAGGATAAGTCAACTAAGGTGGTGTGAGTACATCATAGAATGTCTACAAAAGGTCAAAACAAAGTGCAAAGCTGGTAAACCAAAAATTCATTTTAATAAATCTTTGTTAGTTCTGGCGGTACGAAAAAACACCAAACATTTACACATATGGTAATCATTACACCTAATCTGAATGTGATTCAATACGCTAATGCTTTTTTTCTTTGCTTGTTTTGTTTTATAAATGCAGATGGACATGGTGTATGATACACATCAAAAAACAAGGGCTGAGGAAGTGGATGCTACACAGGTTACATAAAAAGGAACCATCTAGTTAGTTGTGAGAATTTGTTATTTAAATCACTTGAACAAAGAACACCAAGCACAATGAAAAATCCGGGATCCTCGGAATGTGCAAAAAAACAAGAAGAAGATGTTGTAAAGAATGACATAAAAGAAAGATGCTAGATGAGGATGGAGAAGATGCCTCTGACCAAGCAGACAGAGCTTCTGACATCGCATGCCCCGTGCCTAACTTCACACGGGCCGTGCCGTCTGACATTATGCAGAATCAAAGATTCCTCTGACATGGCACGCCCCGTGCCCACCCAAGCACGGCCCGTGCACGAGTCCGATTTCTGCCTATAAAAGCCGAGCGCCTCCTTCACTTTTCCTTGATCAATTCTTCTCTTCTTCCCCTAGTATTGAGTCATTTGGTCGTCTTTAAGTCTTGTAATCAAGTTTGTAAGAACATTAATATAAGTAAGAATTAGCAACTTTTGTCTATGAAATCTTCTTTTCTCTTAAGCAAATCTTTAAAGCCATGATTGGCTAAACTCTTATACTTGCTTGGGAAGTAACAAACCTTTGGCGGGTTGGTTAACAACCTCATAGCCTCGCTTTAGGTGTGTTTAATGAGTTTATAAAAATCCTTTTTTATTGAAAGTATATTACTGATTTTCTGAACCAAGCGTGCTTCACATATCACAGACCATTTGGGGAGTCAAAATCCCAAAGGCCGGACCCGTGACACCCGGTCGGGGGATGATGCATGATCCGAAAGGTGACTCGCGCCCCATGCTACATGATACTTTCGAGTTCCGTATGTCTATGTAAGCAAACTCGGCTGACCACGCATGTGCGGGCTGAAAGTATTTGGTTGGGAATGAGGGTTGGTAATATTTTTTCACTTCACGGGGCCGAGAGGTACGTGCTCGTGAACTTGGCTCTGGTCAGATGTACATTACGTGAGAGCGGTGTATGGAACTAGCCTTAGTCTCTTAAAAATATCGTTTTTATAATAATATAATCCAGCACACAGGGTTGTTCCCCTGTTGGTTCATGACGGCGTGTCGAGTACGGTAAGTCAGCCGGGTTTAGGGACCCCTTAACTAAGTGGCATTACACCACTTCATTTGTACACTGGCAGCACCTTCCATCGGCATTCGTACTCCTCTCAGACGATTAGCCATTGGATGGTGAGATAGCTAAAGAGGGATGAAAGGTGGCTAACCTCCTGCCAGTGAACAATCTTAAGCAAGGATATAAGTAACTGTTTAGCTCTCCCTAGCCACTGGTAAGTTCTCCCAAGCAATATTAACTTCGATTTACATTTCTTTAAACACCATCTTATTAATTTTCTTTTGTTTTTAGTTTGTTTTATTTTCTTTTCTTTTCCTTAATTTAAAATATAGATTTGGCTAGATGATAACATTGGACTAAGTATTCAGAGCTCTCATTTTCCATTGTGTTCTGATCGACCCCGATTCAACTACCAATACTATACTGCTCCACGATGGGTATACTTGCCCGTGTAATGTGGTGAAATGGTAGTTGTCAAGTAAATCAGGTATTGTAAATTTAAAAAGCTTTAGCTGCTACACAGGTACGATAAATGTCCATATTTTTAGAACACCTCAGCACACACCAGTTATGATACTTTCACAAAATAGAACCTAGACCTAAACCCGGGATTAGTTAATTTTTTAACATATATATATATATATATATATATATATAGAGAGAGAGAGAGAGAGTAAAGTTATACTACAACCTATACCTTATTCTACATACGGTGCGGACGCTCCAGGAGCGTCGGATCTGATCTTCAACGGACAAGATCAGGGGGGGGGGGTATTTGTAAATAGGGGATACTTTTCTAGTGCGCGTATGGAGTGTGAAGGGCATAAAGGTAAAAACATAATTTGCGTTTCATTTAATTTTTTTGAAATTCAAATCCGCTAAAAACACCGGTTGTGAAAAATATGTTCCGAAAACGAGCGAATTCTGCAAAATCAGGTCCCAAAATTTGTAAAAATACGAGATAATCATTGGATCTATGGCGTCGACGCACCAATTCACAGTGAAATTTGATGAGAGTAAGTATAACTTTGGATGATTTAATGCCTGTCGTTCATTATTTTTGTTGTTTTTGGTGGATAATGCTGCTGTTAACCGTATTTCAGAGAGGCTAAAACATGAAGACGGAGAACTAGTAACCAATAACAAGAAGAGAAGGAGGAAATCAATCGCCTCAAAAGGTGCATTCTGTTGCTTTAAATTGAAAATGGAGATTTTGATTGTTACATGTAGTATACTATTTTGATCGTGGTGTTTTTTCTAAGGTTTATTAATGATATTGATGTAGGGCTCTTGATGTAGTCCATGAAATCTGGGTTAACCTGTTGTTTGGGTCATTTTTTAGTAGTTCCTAACTCATGATTAATCTGTGAATCATTGTAGAAACAAACAAAACTAAAAAATAGACAATGATATCTAGGTGAATCTGTTGTTTGTGTCATTTTTTGTTGTTTATGTTATATACTTTCCTATAAAATTAGGTCGAGGTAAGCAAAAAAGCTCACGAATAGCACAAAGGGATTCATTTAAATACAAGAACACATGAGACACACCAATTGTCTTAGATATGGGTGACTCAGGTATGGAAGTTAATCAACTGTTATTAATTTTGAACATATAATGCTCACTGATTATACACCATGAGTAATTTGAAATTACAGACTTTGAAGATCAACCAACAATCCCAACGATCTTGAGATCTAGTAAGAGAAAAACACAGATGGAATTGGAAAAGAAAGCTAAAAAGGGGAAAATGAAAACGAATGTGATAAAAGAAAAAGGTGTTGAAGAAAATGATGATTCAGATTTTAAGGAAAAAACACCAAGGCCATCTAAGACACTAGAAACACCATCGGTACCGATGAAGGTCCCGAAGTACTATCCATTTGACGGCAAGAGGATTAAAGCAAGGTCATCACCATCTAACTTAACTGAATGGTTTGCCAATTTCAATGATAATCAAAGGAAAGCGGTAGATGAATTGGGATTTGGAAGATTGCTAGGGCTGCAGATATCTTCTGTACCGAGGACACTAGGATATTGTCTCTTACAAAACTACAATGTGGACACAAGTGTGTTATGTCTGGGACAAAGAAACATTGAAATAAAACCACAGTTAGTGAATAAGTTGTTAGGATTGCCACTTGGGAACACAAAAGTAGTTGAAAAGAGAACCAATATCAAGTATCCTATAGTTGTTGAATGGTGAGGCCAATTCAAGAAAGAACCATGGGTTTCTAGGCCATATGTGCTTGTGTTATTTGAACGAATTACGCTAAGGCAAGACTCTAGAAGATTATTCCAGCTGAAGTTCTTGGTCTCTGTTATGACGGTAGTTGGAAGAACATATGATAACAGCACAGTTAACCACGGGTTCTTGCATGCAGTTCCCCCTAAATCAGGATAAGTCAACTAAGGTGGTGTGAGTACATCATAGAATGTCTACAAAAGGTCAAAACAAAGTGCAAAGCTGGTAAACCAAAAATTCATTTTAATAAATCTTTGTTAGTTCTGGCGGTACGAAAAAACACCAAACATTTACACATATGGTAATCATTACACCTAATCTGAATGTGATTCAATACGCTAATGCTTTTTTTCTTTGCTTGTTTTGTTTTATAAATGCAGATGGACATGGTGTATGATACACATCAAAAAACAAGGGCTGAGGAAGTGGATGACTACACAGGTTACATAAAAAGGAACCATCTAGTTAGTTGTGAGAATTTGTTATTTAAATCACTTGAACAAAGAACACCAAGCACAATGAAAAATCCGGGATCCTCGGAATGTGCAAAAAAACAAGAAGAAGATGTTGTAAAGAATGACATAAAAGAAAGATGCTAGATGAGGATGGAGAAGATGCTGAAGACGATGGTGTTGGAGATGAAAATGAACAAGTTGTTAACGCTCGATTCTACAAAGAATCAGATGGGGAAGAAATATAAAAAAATAATAATGAAGATGATGTTGGTGATAGAACAAAAGATAACATTGAAGTAGAAAACACCGCAAAAGTAGATGATGAGCCTGATTCAAGAGATGCTAAATGTGACATTGAGACCAATAAAAAAGGTATAGAAGAGTTGTCTACTGTAGATCATGGTGTGGATGCTATTTATGAACCTAGTATGTACAATGATCCAATAGAAGAGGCTGAAACAATGAGATTGTGGAAAGAAAGTGAAGAGTTTTTAAAAAGTTTATTTCAGGTTGTGATGTATCGGCGTCGGGAAACCATTTAAATATGCCAGTATTAACACTAAAGGATGATGCAAAGGAGGAAGAAGGTGAGGGGACAGAAAAGGTGTTGGATGACACAGGTTGTGAAGTTGATTATGCAGATGTCATATACGATAACTGTAATGATGGAGATAATCATGAAGATAATTTGTTGTTGAATACAGATTTTGGAGGACACAGTTTTGAGGGTGATATGTTGGAGGTAAGTTGTTGAAATATGACATTCTGATATAATGTGTTAAATATGTTTAACATTATGTAAATAATTTGTTTATGTATATAATTTGTTTGTAAAATTGCAGAAAAATGAAGAAAAAGAAACTGGTGTCAATAAAAAGGTGACTGTATCTTAAAAAAGAGTATTTATGTATTAGTTGCTTCTAAGAAATAATAACATCATATGTACTAAATTTGTTGTTGTTCCTACAGCTATTGATGGCGCAGATAAGTAATGGTATGAAAGAGTACACGGAATGTGTAAACAACGTACAAGCATTATTTAAAAAGGCAGTTAAAGATTTCCCTGAAAACGTGGCTGTGCAGACAAAGGTGACAGAATGGAATAGTCTGATTCATGAAACAACTTAAAAAAGGGTTGGTAAAAATGTGGATACAGCTGAAAAGTGTGAACAGGGTAAAAACGCCATGAATGCAGACAAAGTCAATGATACCCCGATGGACGTTGGTATTAAAAAGGATGAGCCGGTCGGCGATTGGGATGAGAATGAGATTGCTAATTGGAAGTTTGATGATAAAGTATTCAAATACGTCATCAAAAAAAAGGAAAAACAGTGATGGGGTGCAGAAAGGGAGTTATTTAGAGTGATGTTGAAGCTCGAAACTCCAGAAGCTAGAAACAAAGGTGAAGCTATGAATGAGGGGCCAAAATTTGAAAGCACCCTACATACATAGTTCAGTGACTCGTTTATATGATCGATTGATAAGAGATTTGATGATGTTGATATGTTGCAGAAAGAAGAAAGAGAAATGTCGGATAAGATATGTTGATACCTGATATGTGCGTCGTGTGAAGTATCAAATAAAGTACAAGATCAAGTCAATCTAGGTCTGGCCGAACTAGGTCCGAACCTGAAGTTCGGACTGGCCGAACCTGAGGTTCGGCCGAAGCACGGACCAGCTAGTATATATAGATGTTTGGTCTTTGTAATTGTGAGTGCTGAGCGTGTGAGATCTGTTAAGTGTGTGTTTCTGAGTGTGTATTCTCTGAGCCTGTTTCTGAGTGTTTACTGGTTGTAGTTGTTCTTCATTGATCAATAAAACAATCAGTTAATTACGTTTCGATGTCCGATTAGCTAGATCGAGTAGACGATTCGATGCTCACGCATTTTCAAGATACAAACGAGCATGCCTACATTTGACTTGGGTGTTGAAGGAATAACACCATTGGGGAACAGGCTGATCACTACAACTGGTGTGTCTACACAACCAGGTTTTGACACCACGCTAGTCGGGGTATTTAACAAAACACCCCTGCATATGACACCCACCAAAACACAATACAGCCAGGGTTACATGCAAGAAATAGATAAGCTTGAAGAGGAGTCGATTTAGAAAATTAATGAAAGGAAAATTAGTGTTAATAAGATTGATAAATTGTTAAAAACTAGCAGTTTCCATCAAGCAGAAGAAAGAGAAGAAACACCCTCTGTTGAAGAACCATCAACGCAATCGAAGAAAAAATCGAAGGATACGAATGCACTGTTGGAGGCGGTTATATCACCTTATATCAACAAAGACGTAGATTTGGCGGAACCATTAACATCTACAGAGAAAAATCTTGCAAACTGCATATACTCTGCCCACAGAGATATAATGTAAGTCTACATAACTTATATTAATATAAAAACAACATGTATGTAATAAACACCATTAAAAACATCTCTTTTCTTTAAAAAAACATGCAGGGATGTTTTGTTTTCAATACCAGGATGATCAATGGTGTGGAGGGTCATGTTTGAAAGCATGAAACCTGGTCATTATGTTTATAACAACAATATCCAAACGTGGACGCAAATTCTTAATTTTGAGGAGAAATTCAAGGTTGACCAACTAATGAAAATGTTGTTCTGTACTAAGATTATGATTGTAAGTATTGAATTCAAAGACACCATAAATTTGGAAAAAGTGTTTCGTCTAAACGTTGTGCTATTCCATACTTGTCAAAAAACAGCATAGGGACCATTATGACAAATCAGCAGAGGAACACACCAAACAACTCAATTATCATATGAAGAGGGTGTTAAGAGATGTTGAGGTGAAAAGCATACATGAATTCAACTTGGTGTTTATGCCTTGATTAGAGGCAACCACTACTACATAGTGTGTGCGAATCTTGAAAAAACAAAGTTAAGTTAATTGACAACAGTGCTAAACAGCACAACATGCCAGTGTTGCAGAAGTATGAATTGTGGCCTAAAAAATTGATAAAGTTCCTAAAAATCACTATTTGTATTCATTATTAACATAGCAGAAAACATCACAATTTTTTTAATGTTGTTTGTCATAGAGGGATGCATTATCAGAATATTTGTTAGGAGTGAAGCATCTAAGTGGAGAAAAATAAAAAAACGTTGAGGTTGTTAGGTTAGATATGGCTTGGAAAACAACGAGAAACGTTATTGATTGCGGGGTGTTTTGCATGAGGCACCTAGAGACTTATTTTGGGACATGTGTGGAAGGTTGGGACTGTGGGCTGGCGAGAGAGAGCAACAAGCAAAGTAGACAACTAAATCGCCTTCGAGTAAATTACCCGGAAAAAATGTTGTTGCATCTGGCAAACAAGTACAAAGAATCTGTAATTACAGACATGAAAAGGTATTTAAGACTACTAGTTGATGTGAAGCAACAATTGCACAACGTAGCAAACGAAGAAATCGAGAAAAGGGTTGCAGAAAATATTGCATGAAGGTAATCACCCAAAAAAATGGTTAAAAACATCATGATGCTAAACACCATGAAAAGTAATGAAACAATGCTACTCTTTTTCATTTTGAGTCTCTTTATATTATTAGTATCCTTTGAAAAATGGTTTGTTAACTAGACAATAGTATTATGGTAAGGCTCTAAACTTAATTTGGTTGCTATTTCTTATTATTTATATTACATTTTGGATAGATATTATATTTGATATGAGTATCTCTATTGAATGACTGTTGAACCCAAATCTGATAATTATTTGTCAAACATGTAAAACAACAGGTGCATTAAAATATAAGGGGAAAGTACGATCAAATCATATTGATAGATAATACCATTCACAAAAACACCATTTAACAATGGAAAACATAAAAACACCACATGATTTATCAAAAGGAAACAAAAAAACAAACACAAAACATAAACTAGAAAAGGGATCGAAGAAACGCCATCTTTAGATCCTCAGACGCACTGACAACTTCCACAATCTCCGTTAAAAGACCCATAAGCCGTTGATCTTCAATCTTCTCCTCAATCTTGTGCTCGATTGCACGATTCCTTACACTGGTGGAAGGGAGTTCAGCAATAGAAGCTTTTACCTGATCATGGAAAACATCGGAAGCCCTAATTAGGTTTTTGATGGAGGTTAAATTGTTGATGATCTCCTCATCCTTCTTAAATTGTTTGATAATAAGATTAAAGATATGATTTTCTTCAGCAGGAGATGATGATTAAGACGCAATGGTGATAGAAATAAATGATGACTGGGATTGATTGATAAGTATCGGTATAATAAAGAGTTGGAAAGTGGCGGTGTAATCAAAAGCTCTAACCCTATGTCTGTATATATAGGCATTAGGAGGATTGATATAAAGAATCTAAATCGTCAAAAACCAACCGTCAATTTAAAATTTTAATTTAAAAAAATACTAAATATTTGACGGTTGTAAACAGGGGGTAAGCATGACATAAGGGGGGGGGGGGGATACAAAAGGTCTGCCTCGTTAGCCGCTATAATAAAATTGTAACATTAAATGCTCAAACAGTTTACATATTTACTATATAAACAAACCCTGTAATCAGGTTAACACAACACAACCCCATTAAAAAACCAAAAACCCTCCCAAATATCATAAATAATGTTGTCTTCATCTTCATCATCCACAAACAAAAAAGTCAAAGAGATCGTGGTTAGACACCACAACGAAGAAGAATCACAAGTCCACAGACAGGTTCGTTCGGGGCTTAATAATATGCATTGTCTAGTAGCAGGTAACGAGATTTTGGACTCCATTATGAGGATGAAGGTTTTGCCTATGAAGAAAACACCACGTCAGGAAGCAGCAATGGCGTATCTCAAGCAACAGGAAGAGATGGACGAAAGAATCAATCAACTCCTACATGAGGCTATACTGATGGAGTCAAACATGCACCAAAGGAGGGAGGAGAAGGTGGCTCAGATAGTGGAGAGGGTGGATGGTTAGGATGTGGTGGTGATGGTAATGGTGTTGATAGTTCTAACATTATGATTTCCGTAATCTGTTTTTTATGAATGTTTAATGGTATTTTATACACATTGTAATTTTTTGAATTAGGTATGGAAATATATATTTATATATTCTGAATTATGATCATGTTTTGGTTTATGAATGTTCATATATTTTGAATGTTGATAATGAATAAATTTACAGTTTATATTAGTTTGATGTGTTGTTGTGGTTATGTATAGATTCCTAATGTGATTATCATTGGGATACTTTGCACACTCTTGATGTGGTAACTTGTTTAGCAAACATACCATAATACTAAAAAGGTCATCTTATGTAATAAAAGAAATGCTTTCAATTTCAAACAAATTATTCAAAAAACAATAGAAAAAAAGAAACTGTCACCATAAGTTTGCAAGAACATATTGCAGAAAATAAAACACAAATAAAACACTTCTACGATTTGTTAACACGTGATCTTAAAACATGAGTCGAGGATCCACCATCATTCTTTGGTGTTTCTGCATCTTTACTCTTTTTGGTCTTGTTGGCATCTTTTTTGTTAGAACACAATGTAAATGTAACACAAAACAGTCAAGTATTAGAAGAAAAGATAAGATATATCCTTAAAAGAGAAAGGATATGAAAGTCTGTATGAATTACATATTTCTGCATGATTTCTATACTCATACAGAACTACTTTGGAAATTCCGAAGTAGTTCTGTACAAACTAAATTCTACAAAAATCCTCATTTCTGTAGAAGGCTTCTAATGGGATGCATCAAAAGTCTACAAAGAAGAATCGAAGGAGTTCTGGACTATCAGAAGATAAAGGTTACGAGAAGAACAAATTCTGCCTTTGTGTGAAGAACAGGCAAATTGAATACCAACTTGGCATTAATCACGAAAGCAGTTGAAGACAGTTGAAAAAGAGATAAATTGAATACCTTCAATTTATCTCTATATACTCTGACACACTCCAAAATCAACCGTCCTCAACCACCTTATCCAAAGCAACTTGCTACATATTCCTATAAATAGCAAGCTGACTTCACTAAACAAAGGAAGACATCAAGCATACAATTCAATATCTTCTCAAAGCAATTACAACATCACTCCCATAGAAAAGTTAATTCTATTGATACATAGTTATACTATAAACTCGTGTAAACCATTATTTACATTTGATATATACAGAATAACCATTTTATGAATTGCTGTCTTCCAATTTGATTTACTTTCCGCAACTTGTTTATCTTGTTTAAATCAAATTGTGCCAACATTGTTAAAGAGCCCCTCACGGGACCCAACAATTGGTATCAGAGCAGATTAAATAATCAATATTCAAAGTTCATGCGCTTTAACATCTTTTCTTATACATTTTCTCAAACATGTCCCCAAGTTAGAATAATGGGAAATCTCTTGGCTCACTAACAAACCTCCCTATGCTTGCTAGGGAGGAATATCCATAGTGGAAATATAGAATTACCAATCTTCTGAAAGAAGTTGATAATTCCCTGATGGATTGCATAGCTAACAGATCCCATCATTCTGAAATGGAACTTTCTGAAATCAAAAGGCACAAGAAGAAAACTCTTCAACCTATTTTATGCCTCATAACAGATGAAATCTTCACGAGTACCAAAAACCTCAAACTAAGTGTCAAGAGCATCACATACAAAAAATCTGGTATTGTGATTTAGGATGCTCTACCCACATGTCTGGGGAAATAAAACTGTTAAACAACTAATCAACTATGTGAAGAGAAAGGGAAGATCCACCACTTTTGGTGATGGTATAAAATACAAAACCATTGGGTATGGAACCATTACCAATGGTGAAGTCACAATTAAAAATGTGTCACACGTTCAAGGTCTAAAATACAACTTATTGAGTTATGGAAAACTGTGTGACAAAGGCTTCAAATTTACTCTTTATTCCAACAAATGTGAACTTGTTGGACTAAACGACAGTAAAATTTACTTAACGGGAAAAAGAATAAATCAGAGTCTTTATATTATAAACTTCAACAATCTGATTTCAAGTGAGTCTTTCTGTCTTGTTTCAAAATCCTCTAACAAAGAGTCTGAGCTTTGGCACAGAAGACTATCCCATCTAAACTTTAGAACAATTGCTGAACTAGCAAATAAAAAGATGGTAAAAGGTCTTCCTGCCATATCTTCAAAATCTGAAGAAATATGTGAAGATTATAAAATGGGAAAAATGAAAAAAACTTCTCACAAAAGTCTTCAAGAAATATCTGGAAGTCAACCACTCAAGCTAATACACATGGATCTCTGTGGACCTATAAGCACATAAAGCCTTGTTGGAAACAAGTACATCCTAGTTATGGTGGATGACTTCTCCAGATATACATGGGTCGAATTTTTTAAATCAAAAAGTGAAACAACAGATCTTATTATTAACTTTATAAGAAGAATACAAAAACTAATGCACTTAAAAGTGAGAAGACTAAGATCTGACAATGGAACCAAATTCAAAAACTCAAAACTAGACACATATGTAGTCAGTAAAGGCATCTCTCATGAGTTCTCTGAACCAATGACCCCACAACAAAATGGGGTAGTAGAAAGGAGAAACAAAACTCTAGTAGAAGCCGCCAAATCCATGCTTTCCTCCGCAAATCTTCCCATCTACTTCTGGGCTGAAGCTATTGCAACAACATGCTTCACTCAAAATAGATCAATCATCAACAAAAGGATCAATCAAACTCCTTACCTAGCAATCAATAAGAAAACTCCTAACTTAAAATTTCTTCATGTCTTTGGATACAGGTGCTATATACTAAATGATCAAGATTACCTTGGAAAATTCAACAAACAGACTGATAAAGGATCTTCATTGGATACTCACTCAAGTCAAAAGAATACAAAGTTTTTGTTCTATAAACTCAAGTGGTAAGAGAAGTAGTATAAATGTGTCATTTAGTGACGATAAAATGGCTATGCATACTAGTACCACATCTCCAAATAATAAAAATGCATCTCTGGAGTAACAATCTCAGAAAAAGAAAAAGAAGCATCTGACAAATTTTTTGAAGAAAACTCTGATGAGGAAAATAACTTTCCCATATTTTCTTCTGTTTTAAAAAACATTATCACAAAAGATCACTACAAAGAGAGCAAAAAGGTTGTGAACCAAAATGAAATTTCTCATTCAAAAGACAAAATAATGAAACCCTTAACTCTCACCCCTTGATTGAAAACATTGAAACTACAGAAACATTACAGAACTCTACTCAGCTGACTGTCCATCAGTTGAGGGGGAGTGTCAAGACATTGACACAACCGACCTAATGCTTGGGAGTGAAGAATTAGCCACTCTTCCTCCAGAAACAAAATGGACAAAAGATCATCCCATAATTTTAATCATTGGTGATCAAAACAAAAGTGTCCAAACCAGAGCAGCCTCAGCCAATCAGTGTCTCTATGCTAAATTCCTCAGTATAATAGAACCAAAAAATTATAAAGAAGCCCTTCAGGATCCCCACTGGATCCTAGCCATGCAACAAGAGCTAAGACAAATTGAAAGAAATAATGTGTGAAATTTAGTTCCAAGACCTAACAACAAATCTGTTATAGGAACTAAATGGGTTTTTCGAAATAAAACTGACGAAGAAGGTACCATATTTAGAAACAAAGCTAGGCTTGTAGCAAAAGGATACTGTCAAGAAGAGGGATTAGACTACGATGAAACCTTTACCCCAGTCGCAAGACTTGAGGCTGTCAGGATATTTCTGGCCTTTGCAGCCTTCAAAGGTTTCAAAGTCTATCAAATGGATGTTCAATGTGTCTTCTTAAATGGAAAAATTGATCAATAAGTTTACATTGAACAACCACCCGGATTTGAAAATGAAAAATTTCCAAATCACGTTTGTAAACTCAAAAGAGCCCTATATGGTATGACACCTTCTCTGAGTTTCTTTTGTCTGCCAACTTTAAAAAGGGGTCCATTGTTACCACATTATTCTTAAAAGAAAGAAAAGGTCATCTCTTGGTTGTACAAATCTATGTAGATTATGTCATCTTTGGATCCACGTGTCCATCGTTTTGTAAAGAATTTCAGGAACTTTTGACAACAAACTTTTAAATGAGCATGATGGGAGAACTAAACTATTTTCTAGGAATCCAAATTAAACAAAACTCCATAAGAAATTTTTATAAATCAAGCAAACTACCCAAAAATCTCCTCATTAAGTACTCTCTCTCATAATGCTCCTCTTTTAAAACACCGATGGCCACAAACGTGAAAATTGATACTGACAAAGATGGTAAAAATGTTGATGAACACACATGCAGAGTAATGATAGGCTCACTTCTGTATCTCACAGCAAGTAGGCCTGATATCATGTTCTCCACATGTTTCCTTGCCAGATATCAATGTAAACCCAAGGAGTCTCACTTATTAGCTGTCAAAAGAGTCTTTAGATACCTAAAAGGGTCATCTGACCTAGGTCTCTGGTATCCCAAGGAAACTGATTTTTCCCTAATAGCCTACTCAGATGCTGATCATGCAGGTTGTAGACTAGACAGAAGAGCACATCAGGAAGCTATCAGATGCCAGGAGGTAAGTTAGTATGCTGGACATCCAAGAAGAAAAAATGTGTATCAACTTCAACCGCTGAAGGTGAATATATTGTTGCTGCCAGTTGTTGCTCTCAAGTAATATGGATGCAGACCCAACTCAAGGACTATGAGATAAATCTCTCTAAAATACCAATTTTTTATGATTCAAACAGTGCCAAATTTCTAGAATCAGTTCAATAACTACCTGTCATATTTCTTCCTGTACTCCCAAAGAACTCCTCTGAAAAGTTAACTTCTTAAACAAAAGGCTCAAATTTCTAGAATCAAACACATCAATAATGACCTATAAATATAGGTTGTCAAATCCCTCTGCCCTCTCCTCTGTTCACTTCATCATCTCACCATGTCTTTAAAAGGAGCACAAAAGTAAAATTCACAAACAACATCCCTCTTCCTCACTGAACTTTGAAATACCTTATCAAAAGGGATAAACTCAGCCATGTCTTTCAAAGAACTCTATCCACCATTACCTGAAAATACAACATTCCCTGTTCCCCACCTTCACAATCTCATGCTCTATACACCCTGTGGGAACAGATTTTGGTCCTATCAACCAATGATGAAATTCCTCAAAAATTGCCCCATAGGATATGCACTAACTCTTGATATTCCCATAAAAAACTCTCTACTTCAAGAATTCTGGAGGAATGCCGTTCTCATTGTTAAGGATGGAGACAGTGCATTGATAAGAACATCCGTCTTCTTGATATGGGATACAAAGGAAACCTATATGAAGGAAAAGCTGACAGAGATCATCTTCCACATCTATGGCAATACTTTTTCTCTCAGATTTAAATTTGTTTCTCATCAAAATATTTTGATCATCACCTCTCAGATGAGGACACTCAATGTGTCATGCATGCTCTCATTCAAGGTCACAACATGAATTTCTCTCTGTACCTCATGAGACACATGCAAAACAATCTCAACAGACCCTTGAATGAAAGATTCATTCTTTACCCCAGGTTTTCCACAAAATTAATCCTCTAAGCTTTAAACTGGGAAACAATACTAAGAGGAATCAAAACAAGCAAGGTAGTATCTCAAAAGGGAATATCTCCTGGTAGACTATCCATTTTCGGAATTCCAGACTACAATGGATATTTTCTTACGTCCATAGGAAGGCAAACTTCGCTGCATCTTTATATTTCTCTCCAAATAGAAGCAAGATTCAAAGCCTTCAAAACTCCTGCTCACAACAAAGACCAGAATAGATGCACGTATGCAGACATCTGTACTTGCCTTAAACTCTCTGTATAAATTTCTTGGTTAAATTAATTCTCATTCTCTTGATCAGAAATATTGCAGAAAGTCTCCTCATATATCAAAATTGTCCAAAATATGTGAGCAATAAATGAAAGATTGGCTATGATAAATACGATAATTAATTCGCTAATTATTCACATAATGGCCAACGGTAATTTTTATTACCGTTCAGAATAAAAGCGTCCGTTTGAATTAATTATAGTCGTTATAGAAAAACCTTGAAAGACGGAACGGCATCAGGAGATACCTATAAAAGGACATTGTCTCTCTCATCCAAATCCCACTGTTCACATCACAAACTTGAGAACCCACAAATGGCATCCTCATCTGCAACCCTTGTGATAAACACTCGGTCCAAAGGAAAAATCACTCGAAACCCCTCTGCTCAAACCCTAAACCTAGATTCCTCATCCTCTAAACTCACCACCCAGATGCAATTTCACCCTAGACACCCTTAACCAACCGTGCGATCGAAACCCATCTGCATACTCATAAAACCTCCAGTTGATCATAGAAGCTCTGAAGTATTCATCTCAACTTGCCACAACCTTAACCGTCAACGAACCGTGCCCAAAATCCGCCATCCTAATCTTTTGGGCAACTTGCAAAATGGTAGATGGAAACATGAAAGGAAAAGTGAATGCATACACAAACATCAAACTCCAACTATCTGACCTGAGAAAAATCTTCCCACTTCAAAACAACTTCACATCCTTCTCTCCAAACCCACAAGATCCAGCCCTGAAAGAACTGATTTCTGAAATCACCGGAGGAAACTTTTCAGAAAATGGTCTAATCTCAAACCTCAAAGTAAGTCAGCTAAAACCCGCTTGGAGATTCACAATTGATTTACTCAACCACACCATGACATCCAAGAAGGGCTCCATGGATCAGATCAGCAAAAACACTCTCACCATTCTATACAGTCTATGCTTTAATAAAGAGGTGACATGGCCCTTCTGATCCGGAGAGATATGGAGAAAAGAGTCAAAGAAAAATCAAAAGGCAAGAAGTCAGAATATGTGCCCTATGTCAGATTTCTAGCCCAAATGATCAAAGAGAAAGTGAGGATAGAGGAAAATGAAAAAATCCATACAACTGAAATTTATCACATCAAAGGTATCTACAGACCAGGTACATGTTGGGTTTTACAGTGGATATCCGGGTTACCGATTTTAATTTTATCCGATTAAAACCGGTTTAATATATATTAATACTATATTAATTTGGCAGCAGAAACCATTTAAATAAAACACGCGAATATTACTGCAACAGGATCAATCACTATACGCGACAAACACAGAAACCATTTATTAAAAATAAATAAATAAATAAAATATCTAAACGAGTTAGATATACCTTGGAGGGATCCGAGCAACCGCTCGAGACACCCGAATTAAATGGGCTCGCACTAGGACGAACTGAAACTTTTGACTCGAACCTGCGAGACAGATCATCGACGGTGGTGGCGGCGGCAGTGGTGGCGGCGGTGGTAGAGTTACCACGGGCTGTGGTGACAAAACTTTCTCCACCGGGATCGCAACTGGAACAGTCCCTACAAAAATCTGGTCACCGGTGACATGCGGTGACAGGCGGTGGCGGTGGCTGGCGGGTAGAGCAGCGCGAGCCACAACGATAGGATGGGGCGCGGTGGCCTCGGCTACGCCGGCAGCGTGAGGACCACCGGCCGGTGATCGACCGGCGGTGCGGCGGAGGAGGCGGCGGCGGCGGCTTGGGTCGCGGCTGCGGCTCGGGTCGCGGCTTTGGCTCGGGCGGTTACAGCTTCCTTTTCGAGTCGCGAGCAAATACTGGCTAAACAGGGATCCATCGGAATTCGGAACAGCGAGGAACCACAGTGGTGGCGTCGGATGGCAGTCAGCGGCAACTAGTGTGGCGTCGGCTTGGAGATCGACACAAGAGGGAGAGAGAGAGCGTGGAGATTAGGGTTTTTGATAACTTCTATGACAATTAACCTCTCTCTCCCTATTTAATCAAAAATCGCGGACCGGGGCACTGACGGACTGGTCCCGGTCGCGATTTCTGTCAATCCACCATACTGATCAGTCTGTTAAATCCAGTACCAACTGATCAGTCTGTTTGTTTATTTTACGAGCATTTTAGGCCGGATTAATTTTGTCGTTTTAATTAAATAAATAACCAAGTATTTATTTAAATTTATCACATAGTTTGTTTTAATACTAATTAATAATTAATTAGTTTTATAGTCCGTTGACCCGTGTGTAACTCTTACGGGTCAATGTCGGTCTGGTTCGTTAATTTTTCGGGTCAGGACACCCTATTTCCAACAGTCTCCCACTTAGACTGAACGCGACAGTTTAACGAGCGCAGTAAGAGGCACTCTAGCTATGCATGGCTACACCAACCAATATTGACACTTTAAGTCATCAACCAAAGTATATCTGATTGACGATCAAGCAGAATTTTGACTTGTGCATTCATTTTCATATGTTCCTTTCTGTATAAGACACTGATGAATTATGAGACATGGACTCTCATATACAATTCATCGATTTTCATTCTCGATATAATTCGAAGTGATCCAACAAACACATAGTAAGTTTGGGTGAGGCCTCACACTTATCACTTGGAACCAGCGAGGGCGCCTTTATGTCTAACAGTTGCCGAAGCAAGTGTACAGAATTCCTTGTTGAGGCATACAACTCCCACTAAACCTCAGAGCCATTCCCAAAAGTAACCGTTATGGTTGGCAGTTACGCGACAACGTTAGGCTACAATCAAAGAATGTTCTTTAGTAGAAGGGAGTTCGAATATGCGTCTCAGGTCTAAGGAAACATTAAAGCATGAATTAATCAAGCAAGCAAGACTTCCATGTTTGCATTGCATGATGCGAGTTACATCCAACGTCATTCACCAATGAGGTCCGTGAGTTTGAACGTTAAACGTATTTAAGGTTCAAGTAGTCACAATAGTCTTACTTTAGTATAGCTCCCACTAAACTAATTGACTACGAACATTTATGAGAAGAACTTTTTGTCCAAGGATTAAACGTATTAATATTGAACACAATTATGTAATTCATTATTGCATAAAACAGATGGAATAAGAATAAGATAGATAACTGCTGGTGTTCATACATCCAAATACTAAATCAAAACATGTCTTTAGCTAATCTAAGCCCTATCGCTTCTCTGTGGCGTACATGAGTCCCCTGAGTCATAGGCTTAGTGAAAGTATCAGTTAAGTTTTGATCTGTGTGTACTTTGCTTATTTTAATTTCATTTTTATCGACTACTTCTCTTATGTAGTGGAACTTCCTCAGGATGTGCTTGGCCTTCTTATGAGACCCTTGCTCTTTGGCTTGAGCTATAGCTTCTGTGTTTTCGCACAACATCTCGATGGGCTGCCTAATGCTTGGCATGGTATCGAGATCAGATATGAACTTCTTCAACCACACAGCTTCCTTAGCAGCTTCTGAGGCGGCTATCTATTCGGATTCAGTAGTAGAATCAGCTACTACTGGCTGTTTTGAGCTTCTCCAAGAAACAACCCCTCCCTTAAGAGTGAATACGAATCCCGACTGTGAGCGAGAATCATCTCGGTCAGTCTGAAAACTAGCGTCAGTGTAACACCTTACAGTGAGCTCTTCATCAACACCTCCATATACGAGAAACATATCTGTGGTGTTTCTCAAGTATTTCAATATGTTCTTTACAGCCGTCCAGTGAGCTAGTCCTGGCGTCCGCTGGTACCGACTAGTCATGCTCAGTGGATACGAGACATCCGGCCGTGTGCAGAGCATGGCATACATGATAGATCCAATAGCAGAGGCAAATGGGATCGATGCCATTTGGCTTATCTCTTGCTCCGTTTTAGGTGCTTGAGATTTGTCCAAGATTGTTCCCTTAGTCATGGGAACGACTCCTTGCTTGGAGTTGCTCATGTTGAACCGAGCTATGATTTTATCAACGTATGTGCTTTGACTGAGGACCCAAAAGGCACTTAGATCGATCTCTGTGAATTATAATTCCTAGAATGTAAGCGGCTTCTCCAAGATCTTTCATAGCGAAACAAGATGAAATCCATTTCTTAACTTCGTTAAGCATGGGTAAGCAGCTCCCACTTGCCTTTATTTAAACACAAGGTTCATCTTTATTTTTATCAAAACCAAACTCTTTGACCTTTTGATCAAAATGAAGATTCCAGCTTCGAGATGCTTGCTTGAGTCCATAAATGGACTTGCTTAGCTTGCAAACCTTAATTGGATTCTCTGGATCGACAAAACCATCAGGCTGAACCATGTAGACATCCTCTTCGAGTTGTCCATTTAGGAAAGCGGTTTTAACGTCCATTTTCCATATCTCATAACCATGGTATGCGGCTATGGCAAGGATAATCCCGATCGATTTGATCATGACAACGGGCGAGAAGGTTTCGTCATAGTCAATCCCTTGGGTTTGAGTGAAACCTTTCGCTACAAGCCGTGCCTTGTAGGTTTGCACATTCCCATGCATGTCAGTTTTTCTTTTAAAGATCCACTTGCTCCCTACTTCCCGAGTGCCGGGGGGTATCTCAATCAAGTACACACGTGATTGTCACGCATGGATTGCATCTCAGTGTTCATGGCTTCAAGCCATTTATCAGATTCCGGATATGACATAGCAACTTTATAGTTAGTAGGCTCATTGTTAGAATTGGCTATTAACAGAACGTCAAAGGCCTCATGATATCCAAGGTATCTATCAGGCTCTTTGTGCGTCCTTTCGCTCCTACGAACGCTTGCGCTTGTGCTTGGGTCTGACGGGGCGACAACCATTTGTTGGTCAGACGCGACGGCCGTCTCAGGGTTAGGTGTATTATGAATTTCTTCAATATCCACTGGATCGCTATTCGTTCCTCGAGTAAGAAACTCTTTTTTCAAGGAATTTACCTTTCCTTTTGCTTGAAATAGTGTTTGCATCAGGATGGTAAAAGTAATAACCGGTATTACTATAGTATCCAACGAAAGTTACCCTTTCGCCTCGGGGATCGAGCTTGTTATCAGATTCGCGGGTAACATAAGCATCACATCTCCATACCCTGAGGTATGATAGTTTAGGAAGAAAACCATGCCATATCTCATAAGGGGTTTCTCTACTTTCTTGGTCGGTGCCAGATTTATTAGGCGAGCAGCGGTCAAGATGGCATATCCCCAAAAGGAATGTGGCAAGGTGGTCCCGCACATCATCGATCGAACCATGTTACGCAGAGTTCGATTCCTCCTTTCACTTACGCCATTTAACTGGGGTGTTCCAGGAGGAGTGGGTGAAACAATTCCACATTCCTTCAGATGATTCAGGAATTTGGCGCTTAGGTATTCACCACCTCTATCAGATCGAAGTATTTTAATAGTTCGACTCAGCTGATTTTGTACTTCGTTTTGAAACTCTTTGAACTTTTCAAAAGTTTCATGCTTGTGTTTCATCAGATAGACATAGGCATATCTGCTGTAGTCATTGATGAAAGTCACGAAATACCGTTCACGATTTCTCGTTTCGGTTTGAAAGGGTCCACACACGTCGGTGTGAATAATTCCTAACAATCCTTGGGCCCGTTCACCTGTGTGGGTCAAGGGTGACTTGGTAAGTTTACCAGATAAGCATGACTCGCATTCATCGAAGGAATCTGCATCTTGGGATTCAAGAATTGTTGATACCTGAAATGTGCGTCGTGTGAAGTATCGAACGAAGACCAAGTTCAAGCCAATATAGGGTTGGCCGAACCTGGTTCGGACCGGCCAAACCTGGGGTTCGGAGGACGTTCGGCCAGTCGGGTATATATAGTAGTTTGGTCTTTGTGTTTAGGTTCTGAGCGTGTGAGCGAATCTTAAGTGTGTGTTTCTGAGTGTGTAATCTCTGTGTCAATTCTCTGTGTTTACACTGGTTGTAATTGTTCGTTTTGATCAATAAAACAATCGGTTAATTACGTTTCGATGTCCGGATAGCTAGATTGAGTAGACGATCCGATGCTCACGCATTTTCAAGTGGTATCAGAGCTTTCTGGTTCATTCTACTGATCTATGGTTGCTATTTTTGGACTTTTGAACGTTTTTGAAAGTTTCTCGAGGTTCATTACGTGTTTTCTATCATTTTTGACGTGTGATTCGGACAAGGTTCGGAGCTCGTTCGGAGTCTGATTTAGGTTCGGACTAAGTTCGGTGAGGGTTCAGACAGCAGACTAAGTTCGGAGCAAGTTCGGAGGGCAGAATTGTTCAGATTTTCAACGATGTCAGAATTTCAAGCATTTGCTGCAATGCAAAATGCAATGCAAACTATGCTCAATTTTGACAACGAAATTGGAACAAGTCAGAAAGTTCCCAAACTGTTGAAATTGGAAGATTATCAAAATTGGAAGAAACGATTTTCTGCTTATATTAGCACGAATGACATTGATCTATGGATTCCAATTCGAAAGTTGTATGAACGACCAATGGAAGATGGAGATCTTAAAGAAATTCAAGACTTCGATGGTGATGAAAGAAAAAGTTATGAGCTTGAGAAGAAAGTTTATGGTTATCTTACTATGGCTTTACCTACTGAATTGCTTCATCAATTTAGCACTTGCAAGAAATCTAAGCAATTGTGGGATGCTTTATCCGCAAGATGTGAAGGAAACGCTGATTACAAGAAGAGTCGAAAGAAAGTTTTGAACAAAGAATTTGATAATTTTCAGAATTATGACAATGAAAACATTACTGCTTTAGTTTCAAGATTTTCACATTTGATTAGTGAATTGAAGATTGTTGGGATTGAAAAGACTGATGCAGACTTAAAAGAAAAGATCATGGAAGCGTTACCTGAAAAGTGGGAAAATTATGTTCTGTTACTCACTCATGACAAGGATTATTCTACAATGACATTTCACGAGCTTACTGGAAAACTTCATGCTCGGGAAATGGAAATGCTAAATAACAAGAAGTCAATTGCTATCTTGCAAAATCCTGAGTTATACCATGGTGAGAATAGTGCAAGCATGAGTGCTAAATCTAAGTCAACTCAGAATACAGCACCAAGTGTTGCTTTTCTAGCTGGAACTTCAGGAAATTCTGATAATAATTCTTCAAGAGGGTGCAATTTCACAATTCCAAATATTTTAAATCAAAGTGCTTTTTCAGTTGAATCAACAGATGACTGTGCCAAAATGATTTCTGCATTGATTTCATCATCTTTTGGTTTGATTCTCAAAAATGTTGCTGATGCAAAGTTAACCAGTGAGGATCTTGAAGAACTTGATGATGATCAATTAACTGAATTGGATGTTTCTTGGCAATATGCTATGTTATGTCAACGGTCAAAGAGGTTTTTCAAGAAACATGGAAGACGTATTTCTGGTGACAAATTGGGTTTCAACAAGTCAAAACTAAAGTGTTTTAAGTGCCAACAACTTGGTCATTTTGCCAAAGACTGTCAACAGAAATCTGATATTCCATAATCATCCAAACCTGGTTTTACTCAACCATCTACCTGTAATACAGGCAAGACAACAGCCTTGACAGTTCAAAAAGATGGTGTTATTGATTGGGGTAAACATTTTGGATATGATTCATCAGCCTTAATAGTTACTCATGTTCAACAAGAAGATTATTGTTCAGATACAAGTTCAGATACTAGTTCAATACCAAGTTCGTATGCATCTGCTGAAAACTTGGAGAGTTTGATGAAGGAAAATGCTTTGTTGATGAATAAAGTTCAACAATTGACTGAAGAATTTGAGGTGATTAAATCTAAATTGAAGATTTCTAAAGAGCGTGAAAAGGGTTTGGTTTTGAAGAATGAGGATTTGACTACTGAAATCAAAATGTTGAATGAAGTTTTAGAAGTATTGAAGCAAGATAAGAAGAATGCTGAAACTTCGAAAGCTGAAATTTGTGAAGAAAAGGGTGAGTTAGTCAAAGAAGTGAAGAAATGGAAGGAAGAGGCAGAAGATGCTGCAAATGATTTTCAGAATTTGTTTGATAAATCCAAGATTAAGCTTGATTTGCTTACTAAGCGTGTTGAAGAATCTGATGCTAAAATCAAAGCATATCAAGTTGATATGGAAAAGTTGTTGGATGACAAGCGTGAGTTGGTTAGGGTTAACAAGGTTCAAACTGCAAATCTGGAAATTCAAAAGAGAAATGAGGATAAACTGAAGAAGGAGCTACATGAAGGACTTGACAATCTTCGCTTGCAAAAGTTTGAAACTCATAAAGTTGCCAAGCGCTTGATTGCTAAAGGAAAAGAATTTGCAGAGGCTCAACAGCAAATTTCTGATCTCAAAATTCAAGTTCTTGATGCAAAAAGATTGCTCAACAATGTTTCTAATTCTCAAGTTTTCACAAGCTTCTTAGCAAATGATGCAAATTTTGAAAGGATGTTTGATAAAACTGCATCACCCCCTGCTCATATCAAGGAAGCTTTCAAACAAGTGAAGGAACAAATTGATGATTTTGATTATTCAAAGGTTTCATCTTCTACTTCTGAAGACGCAAAGGTTGTAAAGAAGAAGAAAAGCAAGAAAAACAAGAAAAAGGTTTTGAAATCTAAGATTCCTCCAGCACCGAAGTTTGTTTCTGGTTCATCTTCTACTGATCACGAAAACTCAGCTACATCTAGTACACAGATTCTGTCTCAACCAGCAATTGATGAGACCATTTTTTATGACAAGAAGAAAATCACTGATGTCAAAGCTGAATTCACAAGGTTGGCAAAGAATGGACACCAGGGTGTAAATTCTGAGGAGAAGATTTCTGGTCAACAAGTGGGTTTAGGTTTTCAAGAGAAGAAAGTTGTAGCTGAAGAGGTTCCAGCATCTGAAGCACAAAATTTGAAGAAGATTAAGAAGAAGCAAGTGAAGAAAGATGTTTTCAAAGCTGATAAGGTACAACCTGAGAGATTCTACAAGCTCAAAGGTTCTGAGCAGCTATTTTCTGACAAGGAATTTCCTCTTCACTGCGTGGATGCTTGGAAAATTTCTGAAGTATTTGTGAAAGCTGATATTTCTTCTGAAAGCTCTCAATCTCGTAGCCCAACTTCTAAATGGGTGCATGATCATCGTCATCAGGTATATGATTCTCATTCTGATCATGCTAGAGATATTCATGTGTGTTCTTCGCAGGTATATCTTAAGTGGGACACATCAACTCGAATTTGTTATATTTGCCGCCAAAAAGGGCACATGGCAAAAGATTCTCCACTTCCTGCTGAATCAAATTCAAGGTTTCACAAGAAACCAGTTTTTGGTAAATCTGCCAACAAAAAGTTCTTTGATGAAAAAGGCAGAGTTTTTGATGAATTTGAACCTACATTCTTTCAAAAACAAAAACGTTTTGTTCCCAAGTTTTCAAAGGATCAAAATGTAGGTTCATCATCACAGTCACAGGACTGTGACTGTTTCATCGAAAACTGAATTACCAAAACAACAGGAATGGAAACCTAAGGTGGTTTCAAAGCAAAATCAGGACACTGGTCGACCAGAAGCGATTCGCTTCGGGTCATTTGTGAACTAATCAGGTTGTCCAGTGTGCAGGTACTTCTAGAAGACCTATCGACGATTGAAAAGTTGTTGATGGAGGAGTATTCTGCTTAATTTAAATTTAATGACAAATTTTTCTCATATGCAAATTTTCTGAATTCTAAAATCTGAAACATATCCGTGTTGATTGATCAATTTTCTTTGCTTACGTTTTTTCTCAAAAAGCCAAAAATAGAGTCTTATTTTTGTGTAAAATGAAAATCCAAAAATAGAGTTTTCATTTTAAGGGGGAGAATTGTAAGTAAGGGTGAGTAATTGAGAAAGAGCATGTCATGGAAAGAAGGTGAATACATGCAATATATATAAGGAAGGAAGGTGAATACATGCACAATATAAAAATTGTGAGAAATTGATCATTGGGAAATGATGGTAAATTGGCATACGTATCTGACTCATGGATAAAGTAGATGAAAGGGCCATAAGATCATTGTTTGGTATGCTTGGTAGGCTTGGCAAATCAGAAAGTATTCAGATGTGATATACACTAAATACTAATGCTTGACCATGTGGATAACATCTTGATGCATATTTCATGACACAAAAAGAAAAATAAGTGTGAAATTCAAAATGAGAAGTCACTGTGTATACATGTGTTCATTTTGCAAAGATTTAATCTTGTTTGATTTTCTTTATTTTGTCAAACGATCGGACTTTCTCTGCGTATCGAAAGATCGACCTGATCGTTGTTCGTTTGACGTTCTGCTTTATTTTCTTTAGTGTTTCGTATAACTCATCGGACTTTCTCTGCGTGTACGGAAGTACCGACCTGATTGTTGTTGGGTTATACAATTTCAACTTGTTTTATTTTTCTTATTTTGTTAAATCTGAGGCCTTATCTGCGTATCGAAAGATCGACCTTAAGGTAGACGATTTAACGTTCTTATTTCTTTTTGCATGGAACACAGTTGACGATTTCATGAATATAGTATGCATTGTGAAAAATCACAAGTGCAGTCACACAAAAGGAAAAGGAAAGAAAAATAGAAAACGTCTGATTATATCTGATAGTGTGGGATACACTGGTCAAAGTAAATCTAATGAATATCTTAACATATCCAAATGTTATGAGTATGATTCTGCCTGAGTTTAAGTTGG
This sequence comes from Deinandra increscens subsp. villosa, assembly GCA_039602395.1. Taxonomy (NCBI): domain Eukaryota; kingdom Viridiplantae; phylum Streptophyta; class Magnoliopsida; order Asterales; family Asteraceae; genus Deinandra; species Deinandra increscens. The sequence goes on along the minus strand of JBCNJP010000010.1, from coordinate 76,397,131 downwards.
ACAAATTATACCAGCAATCAACATGACTTATGTGCTTCGATTAATCGGAATTGAAGTGCAGTTCAGTGCGTTATGTTCAATATGATCCTATATAGTGATCTTTCTCATACCAAAAATAGTGTTTGATTCTGTATTGTAATTTCATTTCGTTTCAGAAAAGAACAAAAAGATTTTCGGTGTGTTTTAGCATAAACTGTCAAAAAGTCAAAAAGATTTTGTTTCTGCTTTATTTTCGATCTGATGAACACGTGATGCAAATCATTTTCAATATCATATCTTGGAGTCTCGAAGAGACGTTTTGCGCCAAGATTATTTTAATGTTTGAGCAGGTTGCTATGTGCAAGTTATCACAACTTCAAATCTTCTGAAGTTTGTTGATAAAAGACCAGAGATACACTAAAATGTCATCAAGTATTCAAGATCAAGTTACGATCAAGTTGAGGAAGAGTTTGTTTGAAGTTTCATTTCATTGAACGAACGGATTCTACACTTGAGGGGGAGCTTGATTGAAGATACAGAGTTGATGATGTTGAAGGGATACTGCACACGACGAGGGGGAGTTTGTTGATACCTGAAATGTGCGTCGTGTGAAGTATCGAACGAAGACCAAGTTCAAGCCAATATAGGGTTGGCCGAACCTGGTCCGAACCTGAAGTTTGGACCGGCCGAACCTGGGTTCGGAGGACGTTCGGCCAGTCGGGTATATATAGTAGTTTGGTCTTTGTGTTTAGGTTCTGAGCGTGTGAGCGAATCTTAAGTGTGTGTTTCTGAGTGTGTAATCTCTGTGTCAATTCTCTGTGTTTACAGTGGTTGTAATTGTTCTTTTTGATCAATAAAACAATCGGTTAATTACGTTTCGATGTCCGGATAGCTAGATTGAGTAGACGATCCGATGCTCACGCATTTTCAAGAATCCCAGCAGTTTGCAACTTCTTGATGCGGGCTTTGCTTATGTGACCCAGCCTATGGTGCCATAACGAGGATTCGTTACTATCAGCTTTGCTTCTTTTAGAAACATGATAGAGCTGATCGTTTGTTTGAACATCTATCTCATATATACCATGTCGAGGTTTAGCCTCGAAATAAAAGATATCATTAAGGTAAGCAAAAATCATATTTCCATTAAATTTATACCAAAAACCTTGTTTAAACAATGAAGAGACAGAAATAATGTTTCTAGATAAACTAGGTGCATACAAACAGTTAACTAAAATAACTACAAGGCCAGAAGAGCATGAAAAAGAATATGTGCCGGTAGCAAGTACTGGGACCTTTTTCCCGTCACCAACGATGAGGTCCATGCAGTCTCGTTCTGTCTTCTACCACTTCTCAGGTTCCTGCAAAACATTAACGATGTGATGACCACATCCAGTATCAAATACCCATGAATTGGAGGAAATAGTGAAAAGTTCAATAAAATTTATTGACAAACCTGATGAGCAACCCTTATTAGGGTTCTTGGTCATCTTCATCTTTGCAAGATAAACAGGACAGTTCGACGCCAGTGTCCCATTTTGTTGCACTCATAGCACATGCGCTCCTTGGGAAGCTGCACCTGGGGTTTCTTGCCTTTTCCTTCTTTAACCTTCTTGGCTTTGGAGATCTTTGTCTTAGCAATTCTGAGCACGTCCGGCGTGGTCCTGATCTTCACGTTGGGTATCAACGGAATAACCTCCTCGATCGACTGAGCCGAACAATTAATTGCAAGAATACGATAATGTTCAGGAACAGATCTGAGTACTACATCAAGAGCCATCCCGTCAGAGATGGAGTAGCCAAGGTCGTTCAGCCTGTCGCAATACGCTTTCATCAGCATGACATGATCGTATGGTGAGGAGTCGCTAGCCATGGAGCAGTTCACGAATTGTGAAAGTGCATTGGCTCGGTCAGTCCTCTGACCTAACTCAAATAAATCCTTAAGTTTATGCATGATGTCATAGGCAGACATCCCTATGAAATTGTACCGATAATCCTGAGTCATGCTAGATAACATCAGGTCAGTGACGTCCTTATCATCGTCAGTGTGCTTTTGGAGCTCAGATCTCGAGTTCTCATTTAATAAGTAAGATGGAATACTCGCGATAGGTCGGTCAATGACATAGAGCTTCCCGAAGAGCCTTAAAAGGTTCATCAGGGTAGTCTACCATGCGAGAAAGCCAGTCCCGGTGAAGGGGTCGAGTTGTACTATTGAACTTAATGGTGGTGAGTTTTCATTAGCCTTATAAAATAAGAAAAGTAGACTTAATTAGTATTTTCGATGTTTTATATTTCTTTTAAAATAAGTCGGTAAAGTTTTTTTTTTTTTTTGAGAAATCAAGAATTCGTTTAGGCGACATTACTTGAGACCGCCAAATGAGCTTCAGGAGCAAGGCCGTGTAAACAAACTGACAACGGTTACCAATTGTGAGACTCAAGTCACAACTCTCAGTATGAGGCCGCTATATACATACAATTGTATTTTACGATACGTTTAGCCTCATCCGTGCCTACTTTAGCAATACACATCCGTGGCGCGGTGTTGAAATACTCCAACACCACGAACATATACGTCTAAAGCGATAGTAATCCTAAATGATCGAAGTGATAACACGGTGTTGAAATACTCCAATTTCCTCACCTTAGAAGGCACCCTCGGCACCAAGTGCGGCGTTGAAATACTCCAACACTGATGCTCCGGTAAATACGTTCCAAGTTCGACTTGAGATAGGATGGCACGAACTATCAGTTTTTAAGAATTACCATATAGGGATATTTATTACTTTTAATATTTAATTATCGTCAGACACGAACGATAAACCCTATCACCACTCGGGACTAGTAAATTAATTTAACCTAATTAAAATTACTAAGTTGTCGCGAATGGCTTATTGTGTGTTTAACGGCATTAGGTCTTGATCTCGCTCGAGCCATACAAGCGAGATCATGAGGGACATATTTAATTAAAATTAAATACAATAAACAGTGAACAACCAAGGAGGCAAATCTGTGCGTACTTGGATCCGATTCAGGTCCCACTTGCTTCGACATCCCTTCGGCGTATGTCCAGTCTTAAGAGTCTTGGTTTTTACAAAATTTACAATTACAAAATAGTAACCAAGCTCTAGATTTTGTACAACTTTGAAACCCTAAAACCGGGTCCAATAAACCAAAAATTCGAAATACATGAAAGGGCCAAAACATTTGGGCCAACCAGAGAAAAACAAACACGCCATGACATAAACAATTATGCATTTTAAAATAGGGGTCGGTCGTAATACACAATAATAAAATTTATATAGAATTAAAATAATTTAGTAAATTAATTCTAATTCGCAACTTGGATTTTAATTGAAATTGCGAACTACCGGTTACGAAAAGACCGTTTTTGGTTTGCGCGCGGTGATAATGGCTCTGATACCACTGTTTGGTTTTACATTGGATATCCAGGTTACCGATTTTAATTTTATCGGATTAAAACCGGTTTAATATAAATTTAATACTATATTAATTTGGCAGCGGAAACGATTTAAATAAAACACGCGAATATTACTACAACAGGATCAATCACCGTACGCGACAAACACAGAAAACATTTATTTGAAAATAAATTAGTTAATTAAATATCTAAACGAGTTAGATATACCTTAGCGGGATCCGAGTAACCGCTCGAGACACTCGGATTCAACGGGCTCGCACTAGGACGAACTGAGACTTCTGACTCGAACCTGCGAGACAGATCAGCGACGGTGGCAGTGGCAGTGGTGGTGGCGGTGGTAGGGTTACCACGGGCGGTGGTGACAAAACTTTCTCCACCGAGATCGCAACTGGAACAGTTCCTATGAAAATCTCGTCACTGGTGACAGGCGGTGACGCGGTGGCGATGGCCGGCGGGTAGAGCGACGTGGGCCACGACGAGAGGATGGGGCGCGGTGGCCTCGGCTGCGCCGGCAACGCGAGGACCACCGGCCGACGATCGACCAGCGGTGCGGCGGAGGAGGCAACAGCTGCGGCTCGGGTCGCGGCTTCAGCTTTGGCTCGGGCTGCGGCTTCGGTTCGGGGGGCTGCAGCTTCCTTTTCGATTCGCGAGCAAATACTGGCTAAACGGGGATCCATCGGAACAGCGAGGTACCACGGTGGTGGCGTCGTACGGTGGTCAGCGGCGGCTAGTGTGGCGCTGACTTGGAGATCGACGCAAGAGGGAGAGAGAGAGAGTGGAGATTAGGGTTTTTGATAACTTGTATGACAATTAACCTCTCTCTCCCTATTTAATTAAAAATCGCAGACCGGGGCACTGACAAACTGGGCCCGGTCGCGATTTCAATAAATCCACCATTCTGATCAGTCTGTTAAATCCAGTAACAACTGATCAGTCCGTTTGTTTATTTTACGAGCATTTTAGGCCGGATTAATTTTTTCTTTTTAATTAAATAAATAACCAAGTATTTATTTAATTTACCACATAGTTCGTTTTTTTACTAATTAACTCCGTTGACCCGGGTGTAACTCTTACGGGTCAATATCGGCCGGGTTCGTTAATTTGTCAGGTCAGGACACCCTACTTCCAACAGTACACACATAGATTTCTGTAATTTTCCATGAATTATGACAACTAAGATAGAATACAACAACCCGGTCCTTCAGAAATACCTCATCAAATCCAACAAATTCAAATCTAACCCTGATCAATCACCTACTTCAACCAACACCACAACATCACCATTAGAAGAAATGGCTGACCACAAGTCTTCCTCTCCTCCAAAACCACAAATCTCACCACATCAGGTTATTCCACCAAGCCCCCTACATACACCTCATGAGCCAACATTCTCAGCCCAACACTCCCAAGAAAACCAAAACTCTCTAAATCAGACCAAAAGCCAGCAGTCATCACCACAAACATCCTACCAAGAAGCCTTTCTCCAATTTCAAACCTGAATAACCAACTCACCCCACCTTGACATTCCCATCATAACCACACATCAAAATATCTTCTCTGACTCAGTCAGTGAAGATGGTGTAACAACAAGTGGAGACTCTAGAAGTCAAGGAAACTTGGAAATGAGTAACACTGATGTGTTCAGTTCCAGCTCACAGGAGACATCCTCAAAAAGACAAACAAAATATATGTCTCAGGATTCTCTAAAAACACAGGAGGTAAATCCAATTTTGGACCAACTAATGAATGTGGAAGACCTGTACACACTCAGCATAGCTGAGTTAACAGGCACTGGTGAAATTCTCAAAGAGAAATCAATTAGTCCAACAGAAAGACATATGTTATCTTCTGGTGTATTACCCCCTGAAGCTTCATCAAAATCTAACTTCGAGAAATTTTCTAATTCTCTCTCTGCTTTGCTCAATGACTTCATGAATGAACAAAAACAACAAAGTACAGAACTACATCATAATTTCTGCAGCAGTTCTGTACAAATAGAAGAATTGTCAAAACAGTCAGAAAACAACAGTCAGAAAATATCTGAGCTACAAGAAGAATTAAAAGCAATGAAGAAAAACAACAAGCATCAATTCAATCAGATCTCTGACCAGCTGAGAGCTTTGCAAGAAAAGGAGTGGCCACTAAGTCAAAATTCACCTTTGGCCACGGAAAAAAACCGTGACCAAAGGTGTTTGGTCACGTTTTTTTTCATCCCAATCGACACCAAAGGTCCCGTCACCTTATGTACCCTAGGGCCACGTTACAATATCAGTGGCTGAAGCCACCTAGAAGCGTGGCTAAAGGATACCAATATTTGTTTTTGTAATCAAACAATTCTTCCGAAAAGCGTGGCCAAAGGGTCCCAACGGCCACATGTGTTTGTTTAACGTGGCCTTTGGTATTATATGGTCACGTATATTTGTGTTTTAGCCACATATGTTATAAAAACGTGGCCAAATAGGTTGCTGAAATTATAATTTTTGTCCCAATACGCGTGGCCAAAGGGTGGCAACCGCCACGTTAAAATATGAATAGCGTGGCCTTTGGTATTATATGGTCACGTATATTTGTCGTTTAGTCACATATGATATGAAAAAACGTGGCCAAATGGGTTGCTGAAATCATACATTTTGTCCCAATACGCGTGGCCAAAGGGTGGCAATGGCCACATTAAAATATAAAAGCGTGGCCTTTGGTAATATATGGTCACGTATATTTGTGTTTTAGCCATATATATTTGAAAAAAAAAGTGGCCAAAGGGTAGTTGAAATCAGATACTTTGTCCTAATACGTGTGGCCAAAGGGTGGCAACCGCCATGTTAAAATATAAAAAGTGTGGCCTTTGGTATTATATGGTCACGTATATTTGTCTTTTAGCCACATATATTTGAAAAAAAAGTGGCCAAAGGGTAGTTGAAATCATATATTTTGTCACAATACGCGTGGTCAAAGGGTGGCAATGGCCACGATAAAATATAAAAAGTGTGGCATTTGGTATTATATGGTCACGTATATTTGTGTTTTAGCCACATATATTTGGGAAGAAGAAAAAGTAATCAAAAGGTTGTTGAAATCAGATGGGTCATTGCTATACGCGTGGCTAATTTAAAAGCTATTACAAATTATTAATTACAAATCAAATAAAATTCAATTACAAGTCAAATACAAATGAAATACAAATAAAAAATTAAAGAAAATTACACTGCATACAAGCATTATTCTCAATATAGTTTTCAATCCGGGAGACAACAACACTACCACGTGATCTTCATCTTCAACTGTCCAGATTTAAATTTAATTAGGACCATTTTTTCTTGTATTCCTTCCCATACCAAAATATATAATTGATAATTAGGTTATTGAAATTGATCATAATATATATAGCAATTTTGAAATACTTACCATCATGATAGATATGGACAGAGGAGTGCCATTTTATTGCAAGTAGTATGGGTCATCAGGTCCTATAATTCAATTGATTTTCAGATGAACATTAGATATCCAGATGAACTTAAAACATCCGAATGAACATCACATTAAGTTCCGGATCAACTTCAAAGTCAGTTGAACTTTGTTTGGTACACATCTCACCATTTGTTCCAACAATCCCTAGTTGGCCCAAGTGTTTGAGGTACCAAATAACATTTAAAATGGGACTACATGACATTACCAAACAGATTACTGTGAAACTATAGAACGGAATGAAACTTGACTGGCAAATATTTACCTTTTTTCTTTTCAACCGCTTCAGACGAGGTTGATCGACCACCGATTTCAAGCCCTACAGTTCAATTAATTACTTTACGTAAATGAGCAATCAAACTAATAATGAGTTTGACAAATACTAACCGTTGTGTGTATGTCAACATGATTAGTGCTGTGGCTAGATCCAACAAAAATCTCCTTAGAATTTACCTAGAACAATGTTTTTGAATTGGTAAAAAGTTAGAGCAGAATAATGACGCGGACCTATCATGAAAGTATTTATTCTGTTTTTTTAATCTAACATAAGTTGTTCCAGTTTTATTCATACAGATTATGTATATACTCTATTTTTTTTTTCATATTAACATACATTTTCAATGAATCATAGTAGGGCCCCATTTAACTCATAACGTTGTTCTTACATGAAGTATATATTCTTATGTACCAGGAACTTGCATCTATTTGTGTTCTTCAGGAACAAGAGTTCATCCGGATTGTGTTCTTCATGAATAAGAGTGTATGTTATTATAAGGTACTTGAGAATAGTATGATTAAGTTGTGATGTAAAGAATTCACCTCTGTAGATGCCGGAGCATTAAGTTGGTGTGGTAACGGTGGTCCAAGTGCAGATAGATGATCTATAAGTAGATCAAGTTTTTTCTCTGATTCTTCAAACTTCAAGAAGAGGGCCTTAACTTGTTCATTTGTTGCATCCCGAAGAAATCTTTCCTCTTTAAGTTCGAACTCAAGTTTTTCCAATTCACCATTAGTGTTGTTGGATCGATCCTTGAATTTTGTACAATTAACAGAATGTAGTTAGATGCTTTTTAACAAAGTACATAAATAGGAAAGCATGCAGACCCTATTGATTCATTATCTCTTAATTAGTTCTTAATTATTAATATATCACATAAAGACCCTATTGATTAATTATTTGATATGTTATACACAAATTTAACTACATCTAAAGGGAAGAGTGGAACACATCATGTCTTCAGTGGATATAAACAAACAGTTCACCATTTCTAGCAAAGTTGCAGATGCATGACAACAACATTCTTCTATTCTTCTACAGGGGATTTAAACTACAATTTCTTTATTTTGTACCCCTCTAACATGAACATACAAAAAATGTTGGAAACATTCCTATATATGTCCTCTAGGATCATTTCCTAGCTAGTAATGACCAGAGTAACATAAATTAGTTCTTAGTTATTAATATCTCACACAAAGACCCTATTGACTAATTATTTGATATGTTATACACAAATTAAAGACATCTAAAGGGAAGAGCGGAACACATCATGTCTTTAGTGGATATAAACAAACAGTTCACCATTTCTAGCAGTGTACATAAAAAAGAAAGGAGGTTCACCAGTAACATGAATCTACAAACATGTGCATATGCTTGACCTCAACATTCCTAGCATAAAAATAACTAATTTAGCATAAAATGAATGGGTTGAAATGAATGGAGAGGATTTCTGCAAAATATACCCCTTCCTAATTAATTCTGTATGAAACGAAATTTTATCGATCTGTAACTGTAACTGTGCACAAATACAGGGATCCCAAGTTAAACGTGTATCAATGATAAACAAAAGAAACAATTTTATGAAAACAGATTGTAATTAATGAAACGGAATAACTTGACAATTAACGTTTTCTGGACTGATTGGTCTCCCAAATCACATCCCACTTCTGAAGAATCGCTAGCTCTTTGTTAAAGCTATTCGTTGTTGAAGCTCCATGGAAGATGTGAATGATATGGATGAGAAAGAAGACCTGGTTATTCGCTGGAGGCGTTTAACTAGCTATAAATTTTATGATAAAGTGAGAGGGAAAAGTATATATATGATGAATCGATAATAAGTAAATTTAGTTCGAAATTTTGGGTGTAGTTTGAACTAATGGTGGGAAATTCAAATTTTTTGGTGAAAATTATTAATTAAAGGGGGGGGGGGGGAGGGGGGAATTGTTCAAACTGATAATAAAACCCAAAATTAATATAAAAAATATGTATATTAAACATAATAAACCTAAAATTAAACATAAACATAATAAATTAATTAATTGAATGTCTCCACGTGGCTCTTCCGGCGGGTTCTTCTTGAAGATGAACTTCATCATCCAGTTCGTAAAAGTCTTCAACTCACTCTTCTTGTGGGTTTGCAGGTGTAAGGACCAAGATTTGTGGCTTGTGTATTAAATCATCACTTGGCGGAGTATTCTGAAGGCCTATGTGTTAGATTAGGTGAAAATAAGCTGGGTTATGGGTATATTGGGTCATTGGGCCAATTTAAACATGTTTGGGCTCATTTAGAGAGAGTTTAGATGGAGTTTATTGGGCCTGAAATGTCAAATACGGGAATTTGAGTTATTTAGGGTATAGGAGATTAGCTTGGAAAACAAGCTAATCATCTCCTATAAATAGAACCTATTATTGATTAGAATAGGTTGCTGTTTTGGTGTTGATCTCAATTGGTGTTTTACGAAATTCTCTAAAGAGAATTTCGATCCGGGTGTAAGCAACAATCAGTGTGTAATCAAGTGGTTTCTTCTAATCGGTTTGTGTTTCATTATTCTTTATACTTTTCGATTTTATTGGTTATCTGTATTCTTGAATCACCTAGTTAAACCGGATTCCGCACGGTTTCACTAGTTCAGATATCGCGTGAGGGTTTATTTGATCCTTACAATTGGTATCAGAGCCAAGAAACGCAAGTTTCGAGGCTCTCGCGATATCAGATTCAAGGTTTTGAGTACTAACGATTTGAGTTTTCTGGTGATTTTCAGCTTTTAGCACTGTCGGAGGTGTTTTTGTGCAGGTTACAACACGTGACAGAAGGTTCGGAAGGCTGTGCGTGTGTTTCTGGAACTTCTCGACCCTTCAATGTACTTTTCGATCAGGTATTCTGGTCGAAAAGCCCTCCTCTGCCGCCTAAATCGACCGAGAAGCCCCCTCTGTGGCTTTTCGATCCATTGCTATTGCTCGAAAAGTCCCCTAAGTGACTTTTCGACCAGCCTGCCCAATCGAGAAGTCCCCTTTTGTGACTTCTCGATCAGTTTCACCGATCGAAAAGTCCCTTTAGAGACTTTTCGATCCGACCCTCTCAATCGAGAAGTCCCCTTGTGACTTCTCGATCAGCCTCCATTGATCGAAAAGTCCCCTGAGACTTTTCGATCCATTGTGCCTCTTGATCGAAAAGTCCCCTTTGAGACTTTTCGATCCAGCCCTTACTTTTCGATCGGATCAGACTTTTCGACCCGCATCATCCCGATCGAAAAGTACTTTTCGATCAGCTTGTTTCAGCCGTAAACCACTTTTCGATCAAGCGTTTTCGGCTGTAAACCCTTTTCGATTCTGAAGATATGGCCTACGACATGTCGAACCTGTCAAGTGTCACTCTGGAAATGGACTCTAAAATCGGAACATCTGCCAGACCGCCTCGTCTGATGTCTGGCAAGGACTTCATGAGCTGGAAGTATAGGTTCGTCAACTACGTCAACTACAATGACGCTAAGATCATGCGATCGATCGAAGTGGGAGACTTTGTTCCATCTACTCCAGGAGCACAGGGTCAACCACCTGTTCCTGAGGATAAGAAGGATTGGATTGATGATGACTGGGACAGAGTTGAACGAGATAGGAAGGCACTGGCTGCCCTGACCATGGCTTTATCCCCTGAAGTTGCTGAAGCTTTCAAAGAATATACCTCAGCTAAGACTCTGTGGGATGCCCTTATAGCAGCCTATGAGGGAAATGATGATATGAAAGAATCCCGCAAAGAGAATCTGAGGGAAATGTTCAATGAGTTTAACTATATCCCTGGTGAAAACATTGAGTCGCTGCTTCAACGTTTCATCAAGATAGTCACTGGGATGAAAGATGCTGGAGTGACGTACACTCAAGTTGAGGTCAACAGAAAGCTGGTTAACTCTCTTCCACCTAATTGGAACAGCACCATTGAACTGATTGAGAAGACCGTGCAAATGTCCACTTCGTCCCTAAATGAGCTCATGTCCACCATCAGGGCCTACGAGGAGAAGAAACAGAAGAGGGCAAGAAAAACTGGCAATGGAGCATTAGTGAATCAGCTAAACCAAGCATTCATTTCACAGCCAGCTGTCGCTCCAGTTGATCCACCATCAACCCCAATGGGATTCATTGCACAAGCCGCTGGGTCAAGTTCATCTGGAAATTCAAACAGTGTTTCTCTGGATATAAATACCTTGTCTAAAGATCCCAGCTTTGCCCTTGGGGTGGGAATTATGAGTTGCTATCAGGCACTCGTTGCAGGTTCCCTTCTTCCCACGGATCTGTCCCCAGATGATGTGAATCAAGTGAACCCCGATGATTTAGAGCGCATGGATATATCTTATCAGATGGGAATGTCTGCCCTACGAGCTAGGCAGTACATGGAAAAGAAGGGACAGAAGGACTGGAATGGCGGAAAGGGGATAAAGTTAAGCTTTAATAAGGCTAATCTGAGGTGTTACAACTGTAATGAGTATGGGCACTATGCCAGAGAGTGCACCAAACCAAAAGTGGATAGAGAAGGCAAGGCTGATAACAGGAGTGAGAACGTGAAGGCGGAGGCAAGAAAGAATGATAAGGCACTGGTGGTTCAACACACACCAGGATATGACTGGACACCTCAGGTGGAGGACCTCAGTCTTACACTTGACCATGTGGCCTTGTTAGCTGAAGAAGAAACACAGAAAGAAGCATCTGAGGAATTCTATCACGCGTTCATGGCAAACATAACTCCAGGATCCTCCGCAAGCAGCTCTGAGGTATGTCTTAACCCTAATTGTCAATCTATTTTAAATGAATCTAAAGAATGGCAAACTAAGTTTTTTAATGAGACCTTAAATCGTGAATTTGTTGATAAAGAATTGAGGGAATACAAAGGTAGAAGTAAAAACTTAAGTGAGAAACTCGAAGCTGCTAAAGTTGACATAAAAAATCTCCAACGGGACTTGAGTGACAAAAACACATATCTGAGAGTTGCTAATGAAGAAATTGCCACATTGAAAACTGAACTTGAACAACTTAAAGGGCAATTAGAAACATCGCAAACCAAAGTTGAGCGAAATGATAAGATTGTTTCAGAAATGATGAAGGCTAGCTCACTTTTCTACAACACAGACGCTCGTATGCGTCATGTAAAAGCCAACTCTGGTTTGGGACTCGGTACTGAAATGAAAGATGAAAAATCCACTCATACAGTACCGATGCCCCTGATGCATGAAATGATCTCAGATTATGAGTGTTCCAAGACCAACTTGGATGCTAAAGCTGAGATCGAAAAGAAATTGGCAGCTTGCCCTATTAAAATATCTGCTCCTGTTTCTAACCAGACTAACCTTTTTACTTCTTGTGCAGATAAAGGTAAACATGAAGCAGGGGTAATAAATTGCACGGAGTCCACTAAAAGTTCTTTGAAGTCCGAAGTTGATTTTTCTGTTAAAAATTCTGTTTTTGAGAAAACTGAAACTCTTGTCATGTCTGGGTCAAACACCTCTAAGTCTTCTGAGTCTAATGGTTGTGCTAAATTTTCTGATTGTGGTATGTTTAATGTTGGTAAATGTGATGTGAAACCTGTGAAACCCCTTAGAACTGTTAGAATTTTAAGAAGGGGTAAGGAATCACAAAATGATGGTTCCAAACTCACAGGTGAAGTGAAAAAATCTGAGGATAGTCTGAACTGCCCCATTCAAAATGTGCAGAAAGTACGGGACGCAAAACCACAGGCTTTTGTCCCGTACCCAGAGGTTAATTCTGCATATGACCAATTCAAACCGATACAACGGGAGTATCTACTGACCACTAAGCCCCATGGTAAAGCCCTCTGGATCCATAAAAACGCTTCAAAGCCAACTTGGATATCCACTGGGCGGAACCAACCTCAGGCTCCCGTGTATCCAAAGAAACAGTCCTGCCATGTGTGTGGCCAACCAGGACACATGGCAAGAAACTGTCTGCACCGACCTTATGAGCCCTACTACCCTAAGAAGGTCCAACAAAAGACTGTTCCTTTGGGCCAAACACACGTTGGCCCAACGCCCAAATTTGGACCTTCAAACCATAAGGTGCAGAAGTTCACATTCCCGCCATCACAGGCAGGAATTCATTCTAGACCAAAGGCTAAGTCTGCATCGTCAAACCAAAAGATGCAGCCAGGCCCAACACAGGTCCACAAACAGAGGCCAAAGCCTAAGTCACCCAACCAGACACCACAAACAGTGAAAAATAAGGTGAATAACAATGCAGCAAAGATGTTCACAAAACCTGCCAGGGCTTCTAAACCTACAAAACCTGTCTTTCGCCCTAAGCAGGACAATTTTCAAAAATCACCTGTTCCACCTCAACCTGTTGTTAGAAGGTCTTCTGAAACACCACTTTTCTCAATACCTCATTCAGTCAAAAAGAGAAAAGATGAAATGTGGAATGTTCCGAAGGTTGTTAATTTGTCTTTCAAGCCTAAAGGAGTGTACAAAAAACACTCAATGTCTTTTCAAGAGGTCAAAGAGTCTAAATTAAACCTAAAGAATCAAAAGGGGCTTGGGAAAGAAAATTACCACACTAATGTCCAAAATAAAGACATTCATAGTCCAATCAAGGACAGACCAGTCTCACCCAGACCAGTTAAGGCCTGGGTACCAAAATCTAACTGATTTTCTCTGAATGCAGGAACAGCCAAGGAGGCCTGTCAGCAACCTATGGTATGTTGACAGTGGTTGTTCCAGGCATATGACGGGCGACATATCTCTTCTACATGACTTGGAGAAATTTGATGGAGGTTATGTGTCGTTCGCCGGAGGAGTTGGTGGTTATATCAGTCAGAAGGGAACGGTTCGAAATGGTTGTCTCAGCTTCCACGATGTCAATTACGTCGAGCAATTGAAGCATAGTCTATTGAGTGTTTCACAGATATGTGATCGGGATTATCCAGTTTTATTCAACAACAAAGAATGTCTCATCCTTAAACCTGGATACTCCATTCCCGATGACTGGGTGTTGATGAGAACACCCCGATATGGTAACTCTTATGTGCTGAACATGCAGAAGCCCCCCACATCTGAGGTGGCCTGTCTCATATCTAAGACAGCTGAGAATCATGCACAGCTGTGGCACCGAAGATTGGGGCACATGAATTTGAAGAACCTGAATCGACTTGCCAGAGGAGGGCTTGTCAAAGATCTTCCAATTAATGAATTCATTCTGAAGGAGAAATGTGTGGCTTGTGCTAAGGGGAAGCAGCACAAACGCCCACATAAACCGAAGATCTACAGTAGAATATCCACACCGCTGGAGTTACTTCACATGGACCTGTTTGGTCCCGTCAGTATGTTAAGCCTTAACCGATGTGCATTCTGTTTGGTTATTACTGATGATTTTTCTCGTTTCACTTGGGTGTTTTTCTTGTCCAAGAAAAGTGATGTTGCAGGTATTCTTATCGCCTTCATCAAGCTTATTGAGAATAAATTGAAGCACAAAGTGAAGACCATTAGGAGTGATAATGGCACGGAGTTCAAGAATCAGACCATCGACAATTTTTGTGCTGATAAGGGGATTGAGCATCAATACAGTGCTCCTTATACACCCCAGCAGAATGGAGTCGCAGAAAGACGAAACAGAACTCTGATTGAAGCTGCTCGCACAATGTTGTGCGATTCAAAGTTACCGACCATGTTCTGGGCAGAAGCAGTGAACACTGCTTGTTATGTACAGAATCGGGTCCTCATCAATAAGCGGCAGCAGAAAACGCCATATGAGCTAATCTACAATGATAAGCCCAGAATTGGTCACCTTCGGGCTTTTGGGTGTTTATGCACAGTCTTAGTTAATACTGATGTTCCTAAATTTGCTGCTAAGGCTGATGAATGTTATTTTGTAGGTTACTCTGCCAGCTCTGCTTACAGGGTGTTCAACAAGACTACCGGGATTGTGATGGAGTCCACAAATGTGGACTGGCTAGAAGACAATCCATCTGATGGCGGAGTTGGTCCTCCTCAAGCGTTCGACTACAATCAATTCTTCCGCCCGTTGGGTTTAGACCCTGTTTTAGCTGAGGAATTTTATGAAGAAACAATTTCAGGACCATCTGTCTCACACTCCATCACGAAGGCTCCTGTCCCTACTCCTGTCCCTACTCCAGTACCTACCGTCCCTGCTCCTGTAACAGATCCTACACCTGCACAGGAGTCTGTAGATCCTGTGGAGACTCACTCACAAGAAACAGATGCAGAAGTTGACCCAGCTCCCGACTCTCCCCAGATACTCGGAGCTGATCCTGAAAATGAAGCTGATACACATGAAGAACCCGATCTCTCAAATCTGCCTCCTGAAATTCCAGTTCAAGCTACTGCAGAGACCAGAATTCAGAAATACCACCCCTTAGATAACATCATTGGTCCCTTAGCATCTGGGGTGGTCACAAGAAGCCAGTCAGGAGACATCAATCATTGCATGTTCTCCTGTTTCATCTCACAGATTGAGCCCCCCAACATTACTATGGCCTTGACCGATCCTAGTTGGGTGGAGGCTATGCATGAAGAACTCAATCAATTCTCTCGGCTTCAAGTTTGGAGGTTAGTAGAAAGGCCAGCTGACAAAAAGGTCATCACTACTCGGTGGCTGTATAAGAACAAAAAGGATGATAACGGTGTGATTGTCAGAAACAAGGCCAGATTGGTGGTTCAAGGCCACAAGCAAATTCAAGGTGTGGATTATGATGAAGTGTACGCACCGGTGGCCCGCTTAGAGGCAATAAGGGTATTCTTAGCATATGCTTCGTATATGAATTTCACTGTCTACCAGTTGGACGTGAAAACTGCTTTCCTATATGCTGAGATGGATGAAGAAGTTTACGTCACTCAACCTCCAGGGTTCATTGATGAGGAGCACCCGTATCATGTTTTCAAGCTTGACAAGGCTTTATATGGGTTGCATCAGGCTCCTCGGTCATGGTACAAGACTCTGACTGATCATCTTCTTGCTCATGGTTACACACGGGGCATTGTTGATCAGACACTTTTCAGAAAGGAGGTTGAGCATGACATTATCATGGTGCAAGTCTATGTTGATGACATCATCTTCGGATCGACAAATGACGACTTGTGCAAAGACTTTGAGAAAGTTATGCGCACAAAATTCGAGATGAGTCAAATGGGCGAGATGGAGTTTTTCCTCGCATTGCAAGTGAAGCAGAGTGACAGTGGGATCTTGATCCATCAAGCTAAATATGTTACTGAGATTTTGGAAAAGTACAAAATGGTGGATGCAAAGCCGGTTTCTACACCCATGGCAGCAAGACCTGCACTTACCAGGGATCCAGATGGGCAACCAGTGAGCGAGCATATGTACCGGTCCATGATTGGGTCCTTGATGTATTTGACCGCCAGCCGTCCAGACATCATGCTAGCTGTGTGCCAATGCGCACGCTACCAGGCTAATCCTAAACTCTCTCATCTTTCTGCGGTCAAACGTATTTTTAAATATTTGAAGGGTCGGCCTCGTCTAGGCCTCTGGTACCCTAAAGAGTCTGGATTTAACCTCTATGCTTTTTCTGACAGTGATTATGGTGGCAATGAGCTTGACAGGAAATCCACGTCTGCTGGAGCTCAATTTCTAGGCGACAGGCTGGTGTCTTGGCAGAGTAAGAAACAACACACGGTGTCCCAGTCGACAGCCGAGGCGGAGTATGTTGCTGCATCTGCCTGTTGTTCTCAGGTGGTTTGGTTGCAGCATCAGCTGGGAGATTACGGTTTGAATTTTTTCGATACTCCCATTTTTTGTGATAATAATGCTGCTTTGCAAATTGTGAAAAATCCCGTGCAGCACTCAAAAACCAAACACATAGACATCAAAACGCACTTCATTCGGGATTGCTATGACCGACGGCTCATTCATTTGGAGAGGGTGGCATCGGATGACAATGTGGCGGACATGTTCACAAAACCCCTTCCAAGTGCAAATTTTGAAATGTGTCTCAAGGGCCTTCGGATGATAGCCTTTGATGAGTAGTCTGGCAACTTTATCCTTTTCTGTATTTTTGTTTCTTTCATTTAATTAAAAAAAAAAAGGAAAAATAAAATACAAAAAATAGTGTCCTTTTGGTTATTTAAATAAATCTAAAAGCAAGGGGAAGATATAAGAAAATGTCAAGTATTTTCTCTAAAGTGTGTGCTTTTAAATTTTTTTGGTTTTGGATGACCAGGTGGGACGTGATATAAATTTCCAGGTGTTTGTTGACTGACACGTGTAAGGTGGAAGTGAAAAGCAGTGATTCATGGTCGATGTGCTTGGTAGGCTCTGCTGACGATCAATCAAAAGGTATGTTTTATCACAACACTTGAAGATAACGTATGATGCTTGAAAGGGAACACACACTTAGGTTAGTACAATTTCTATTTGACTGTGCATCAGGTATCCTGAGACACACGCCCGGTTCTAAGTATTGATGTCATGCTCAAAAATCCCATTCCCTCTGCTTTGCGTAAGCAATGACCTGGGAATGTTGTACGTGAGTCAGGACTCCTCTGTTCTGCGAAAGCGGAGACCTGGAACCACCCTGATCCACGTACGTTTTAAGATCACATTGTATATATGACAAACCAAAAGATGCCAAGTGCACAATCAAAAGAGACCCTCAAGCGTCCAAAACCCTCAGCCTTTGTCACTGATGAGAACGTTGTTAAAAATGTTTCAAAAATTCAGTTGACTTTGTATATTATCCAACAAAACCTCCGTGATCTATTCTTTTCTTTTCTCAACCCCTCTGGAGCATGACGTTGGGCTTAAGGAAAGGTGTCGTGAAAAATGTTGTACGGAAACCAGATGTGCTTGATAGAATGTACAACATATACCTAGGACTTATGTGTGTGAACTGGATAGATTTTCATAATTAATAAACCTTAAAAGATAAATAACGTGATGAAACTGCTTGAGTAAGCGAAAGCAGCATGAGTTTAAAGATTGGACCAAAATACCGGCAATCGCCTGAACACGCGAAGTAACCGAAGCTGAAAAGGGTTCCTCAGTCACAGACAATTTGGTATGATCCCTATCAACGCCTTTTCATTCAAAATCCAGGTCGTTAAGTTTTTTTGTGAATATGTTTTTATTTATTTTTTTCTCAACTTCTAATTTTGTGTGGTTTGTTTTAAGTTTAAGTAAAAGTTGCCAGATATTAAATCTCTCGGGCTTGATTTCAGGGGAAGTTTTTTTTAATAATCAAGTTGTTTTTTTTAAATTGGGTGTTGATGTGTTAAATTTTATAACTTTGTTGAATGTGAAAATAAATTGGTTTTGAAAATGAAGTTTGTTTAAAGGTTGGGCGTCTTTTGTTCTTTCTCAAGTTTGGGAGGGGGCAAAATGTAAATTTTTTAAACAAAAGGAAGGGGAGAGGCCGGCGGTCCTCACTCTCCCCTTCTCCCCCTTTCGACTCCAAACCCTAGCCGCCCACCTACCACTTCCGTTCACCATCACCACCTGCCGCCGTCCCCGTCGCAAGCCACCACCACCCTCGCCGTACCCCTGCGATCTAACCAGCCACCAGAATACACCCAATCACACATCGCCGTCGCCGCCACTGCCCTCTCCGATTCGCCGCCATCTGCCACCGACACCATCATCCGACACCTCTCTCCTGGTCGGAATCCACCTCTGAACTCGCCCCTGTGATTAGTTCTGTGTCATGGCACCTCGATTGAAGCGTGCGGCTCGACCCCCGCAAGATCGGCTTGAGTAAGTTGTTATTTTTTATGAAATTTGTGGTCGGGGATGAGGTATATGATGGTTTGGGAGATGCATTTAAGTGAAATCATGTTAAACTGAGTGTATTTGAGGCTTTTCGATTGAGTTGCAGGTTTGGACTAAAGAAGACAACACTTTTCGATCGGTTCAGGGGCTTCTCGATCAGCCCCTTGAGGCTTTTCGATCACCCCTGAGACTTCTCGATCGAAGCTAAGGCTTCTCGATCAAAGCTGATGCTTTTCGATCGCTGGTTGTCGATGACCAGGACTTCTCGATCGTAAGCTAAGGCTTTTCGATCGGAACATATACTTTTCGATCAAAGGTCATCGATGACCAGAGACTTTTCGATCAGAGATCTCGGTAACCATGGCACTTTCCGATCGGACGGATGCTTTCCGATCGAAAACCCTGTTTTTCGATCGGAAAGGTACCTGATGATATTTTTTCAATGGTTTTCATTCAATTTTAAGCCGTTATGCTGTCCGTTTTTCGAGAAATCCCTAAAACTAATGAGTTTTCGTGTGTTTTGGATGTTTATCTGTGTTTGTGAGCGCAGGGACTTGGAGTTTGTAAAGGATCACAATCAGGTGGCTTACTTACTGGATCCTCCGGCGGAATACAAAGAGAAGTATCTCTCAATGATAGCTGGTCTCAAGAAATGCTGTCTATATTTTGCACTCACAACCAATCCAGTGATTTGCAAGCGGATGATGCAAGAATTCTGGAAGACAGCTTATGTCTCTGATGATGAAAAGAAGATTCTGGCAAAGATTCAAGAAACTGAGATCATGCTGACTGAAGAAACCTTCAGACAAGCCCTCAGGTTGAAAGATACTGCTGCTGATACAACTTTGCTTGACAAAGAGATGGTGTCCCAGTGTTTAAGGGAAATGGGATACATCACAGTTTCTCCCCCAACTATGAAAGCTCTCATTCCACCGTATTGGAGAATGCTGGCACATTACTTGCAAAAATGTGTCATTGCAAAGAAGAGCTCTACAGATCAGCTGAACCAAGTGCACACCCATGCAATGGTGTCACTTATCAGAGGTGTTCGGTTCAACTGGTCACGGATGATTTTTGAAGATGTGAAGGCTGTTGTGTCAAGAGACAAGAAGTTTGCTGCTGTTCCCAGGTTTATCCAGTCTGTTCTGGATTCAAGATACCCGAACCTGAGGAAGACCAATAACACCCATGACACAAAGCCGATGGGTATTGAAGTGTTCCCAATGATCAATCCAAAGAAGAAATTGTCGGATCAGATGCCATTCGGTGATAAGTTTGGAGAGTTTGCTGAGATTGTGAGAGAGGAGGTCCCTGTTAACAGAAATGCAACTGTGGAAGAAGAACACAATATGCCTCCTCCTCCACAAAAAGTGGTTGATCTTCCTGATGATTCTGACTGGGAAGAATTTGATTTGAATGATGTGCGGATTGGAGCACTTAATTTTGAAGGAGACGAGTCAATAAACTATGATACATATCTGGATGATTTTGATCTTGAGGAAGTTGAGACTGAGACAACAGAGACTCCATTGGTTAGAAAACAGAAAGCTACAGAGGATCCTCCCCTCGGTGCTTCTGTTACATTTGATGAGACTGATAAGACTGATGAGACAACTGAGACTGAGTCAGCTGCTACACCACACTACACAGAAGGCCCTAGTGACCCAAGCAGAAGAAGATTGAATTCTTATGTGCCACCAGTCACAAGCTCAAGTGCTGGTCCGTCTTCTTCACAACCCACAGCTCAAGATAAGGGGAAGTCAGTAGAAACCGCTGAGTTCAGGTTGGAGAAGGAACTCAGAGCTGAAATAGCCGAATTGAAAGCCCAGAATGATACCCAGAGTGAAATTATTGGTGATCTAATAGATATTCAGAAAGTACATAATACTGAATTGGAGAATCAGAAGAAAATCAACAGAGAGTTTACAAGACAGTTTAGAGAACTTCACAAGCTGATCAGGCAGCTGAATTCAGAAAGATCAAGGAAAGGAGATAGAGTTGAAAGAGGATCAGGTGTAGGTGATTCCTCACAATCACCAGTATTTGACTTTGAAGATGATATTCCTGATGAAACTCAACCAAGTTTACCTGATGCCTCTAGTGATGATAAAGATACCAGAGATAGAGACTATATGACTGTTCCTGCTTCTGATTTTGATGGAGGGTGGGAGTCACAAACATTTGCCTATCCACCTGAGAGGTATCTAATTCAACTGGGAGAGCATTATCATGATAGACAAGGCATTACTGCACCAGTGAAGACGTGGATGTTTGATGGTGAAAAGAACATGTTCGTAGTAAGAAGAAGGGGTCAATATCCATTAGAGTATTACAAAAGCTGGACTCAATTCTACTCCTGGACGAACGTGGATTTGACTATGTTATATCAGGCTCCATTCTCCAACCCGTCAAACAATGATCAAGCCACATATTTCTATAAGAAATTGGAGAAAGCTGTGAGGAGCAAGTTCAGGAAGTTTGTTGGTTGTTCAAGTAAAGCTTCCAAAGACACCGTTCTCAAGTTTAGGGGAAGCTAATTGAAGAAAAGATGCAGAGCAGTCACAACAAGATCTACATTCAAGAATGCCAAAACAGAAGTTTCAAAATTTATCCTGTGCAGTCATCAGGAGGTCAAGACAGTTACTGATGATTCAGCAAGAACTCAACAGTTCTCAAGAAAGAGCAAGTATTTAAGAATCCTCCTCTCATTACTTGTTTGTCATTTGAAGTCCAAGCTGATGCTGATTGAGAGAAAACTCCCAGAACTCGACCGTTGCTGCCCAATGAAGATCGTTCAAGAAAAGAATCTTCACCAACCCATGTTCAAGCCAAGGAGAAGACTGAAGTCTGAAGATTGAAAGTAGAAGATATTTAATAGCACAAGCCAAGGGGAAGATTGTAAGGACCAAGATTTGTGGCTTGTGTATTAAATCATCACTTGGCGGAGTATTCTGAAGGCCTATGTGTTAGATTAGGTGAAAATAAGCTGGGTTATGGGTATATTGGGTCATTGGGCCAATTTAAACATGTTTGGGCTCATTTAGAGAGAGTTTAGATGGAGTTTATTGGGCCTGAAATGTCAAATACGGGAATTTGAGTTATTTAGGGTATAGGAGATTAGCTTGGAAAACAAGCTAATCATCTCCTATAAATAGAACCTATTATTGATTAGAATAGGTTGCTGTTTTGGTGTTGATCTCAATTGGTGTTTTACGAAATTCTCTAAAGAGAATTTCGATCCGGGTGTAAGCAACAATCAGTGTGTAATCAAGTGGTTTCTTCTAATCGGTTTGTGTTTCATTGTTCTTTATACTTTTCGATTATATTGGTTATCTGTATTCTTGAATCACCTAGTTAAACCGGATTCCGCACGGTTTCACTAGTTCAGATATCGCGTGAGGGTTTATTTGATCCTTACAGTAGGTTCCTCCATGAGCTTGAGCAGAAGCTTCATCCTCTTGAGGTGTTGAAATTGTACGAGTACATCAATTACGGTTGACAAAACTGTGATCCTTTAAGCAGATCTGGATGACGATCGAAGTTAAAAGCCCTAATTAACAAAATTATGTTTTAATATTAATTTTATTAATTTCTTTTAGATATAATAAAGAAGATTTTAATAACACGTGCCTTGTGGCCGTGATAACGCAACTATAAAAAACGGATACATTACTAAAACACAACTCAAAAATGAAAATGATAAATTACTATGCAATTCAGAACAAAAATACGAAAAGACCGCCATGTTGTGAATTTCTCATGTATAATAATTTTGTTTCTAAAAATATTAAACGACGTCCAATTAGGATGGTGTGGAGCAATTAGGAGCAATTAGGACCAACCAGACTCAATGAGGACTAAATACTGACAATTAGCGTCATTTAGGATACTTTAGTGAAGACCAGTTATGGTCAATTAATATGGTCAATGAATACGAATTAGGGCCAGTTCAATGAGAAGGTCGATTATGCTCATAGGACCGATAAGGACGGAGCATGAAGGAAGTGACTAATGAGGATCGATGATCAAGTATGACCAGTTAGGACTAATTGGGGCCAATTAGTTTGAATGAGGACCAATGATACCAATAAGGGTAAATTAGGGTTAATGATGGTCGATTAAGACCAATTAGGGTCAATTAGGGTCAATGAGGACCCATTAGGACCAATGATGGTCGAATATGCTCGATTAGGACCAATAAGGATGAATTATGACTTATTAGGGCCAGTTAGGACCGATGAGGGCCAATTAGACAGATGAAGTACCAATATGGCTCAATTCGGGTTAATGAGGAGCAATTTGCATAAATTGGACCAATAAGGACCAATTAGTGTCAGTTAGCCTCAATAAGACCTACTAGACTCACCGAGTACCATTTACTTTGAAGTACAACAAATTTGAGTCAATTAGGCCTAATTGACCCCAATTGATTATAATTGGTCCTAAATGAGCCTAATTGGTCGTAATTGATCGTAAGTGATCTTCATTGAACCTAACAAAGCCGAATAGACTATAATTGACCTTCATTGGCCCTAATTCATCCTAACTGAGTGTTCACTGGCCCTCATTGGTACTCATTTGTCATAAATGACCATGGTTGACCTTAATTCAGTCTACTGGTCCTTATTGAGCGTAATTGGCCCTCAATCGGACTAATAGACCCTAATTGGTCATATTTGGTCCTCATAAGGCGTCGACATTGAGTAAAATCAACCCTCGTTAGTTATAACTGGTCTTCATCATTGACCCTAATTGATCCTCATTGACTCAAATTGACCCCAATTTACCCTAATTGGGCCTCGTGGCTTCGTTGGTCCTAATGGGTCCTACTTTATCTTCATTTGTCCTCATCGGTCTTAATCGACCCTAATTGATGTGGATTTAATTAAAATAAATTAATAATATTTTTCTAAACCAAATTAAATTATAAAAATTTCCCCCCATCCCAATTTTAACTAAATGGGCAAACTCCAATAACTTCCCTTGTTTCAATTCTTAGGGTTCATTGTGATCCAGAAGAACTGCCGTTAGTATAAAACTGCATTTTTGAAAAACAGTTACCCTCTATTTTCTCTCCAGGTTTCTAATTGGTGATTTAAACCTAAACCTTACTCTCTAATTTCTCACAAATGGCACCCAAATTGAACCGAAAGGCTGCATCAAAGGCTACTCAACTGTTCTTCGCCGAACACAATGTTGTAGCGTACATCGAGAAGTTTGATAAGTCAAAGCTATTTGATGAAATGAACGATTTCCTCGAGAAATCCAACACTCATTTTGCTTTAACTGTGAATCCTGTAATATGCAAGCAGAGAATTGTTGAATTTTGGGACTCGGCCAAAAAATCTGTTGATAGCAACGGAGTTGGTAAAATTGACTCTAGAGTCAATGGAATGAGATTAGTTTGACCGAAGAAATGATCCGGAAGCATCTGAAATTCAATGATGCAGGAGGTGATCCTGATTACAAGTCTGAATTTTACTTGAAGACGTACGAAACAATTGGGTATGGGGGTGACTTAACTTGTGCGACCGTAAAAAAGGGACAACTACCCTATGTTTGGCGATATCTTGCTCATACCATTCTCCACTACCTATCTCACAAGAAAACTGCGTGGGATGAACTTGCTGCACCTCAATCATCCGCTTTTCATGGATTGGTAAATGGGCTCAACTTTAACTTTTCAAAAATGATATTTGATGGAATGCTGGAAAATCTAAAACCTAAAAGGATCTTTTACATGTACCCCAGATTCATCCAACACATTCTCAATTGTGAATTTCCAAATCTGCAAATCTCTGATCAACATCTTAAACTAAAATCTTTTACAAGTAAAACATTTTCTAACATGCAAGTGAACAAAACTGTTTTTCTTGGTAAAGACACATCACACCCTATGCCAAAGGCTTGGACTGCTCCTGAGCAAACTGCTCCTGGTGACAACATTGTTACACCAACAAGTGTTGAGCCCACACCAGACCAACCATCCTCTTCCACTGATATACAAATTCCCACCAAAAGGAAGAGGATGTCCATGATGTGCTCGGAACGTACCTAAAAATGTAATAAAAACCTAGACCTAAACCTAGACACACCTAATTTTACCGAAAACCCTAAAACTGAACCGAACCCTAAGGCAAGTGTACCTGTCGGATTATAGTAAAGCTAAGGAAGACCGGGAATATCGAACCCTAAGGACACTATGTACAAGACTCAACTAGGACTGAAAAATAGGAATTTTGAGAATTTGGTTTTAAAATAAATTAATTAAAGTAAATTAACTAACTAATTGACTAATCAACCAACAACCGAAACCAGAAAACTATAGACACCTACCAGATGAGAGAAGGGCACTACCTAGACCTAGAATCCTATTTAACACTCGCAATTTCACTCGGCTATGGATAACTATGATGGAATCAGGATCTTAATGACAACTCTAAGAAAACCCTAGTGGACCCCAGACCATTTACCGGGTGTGACGCAGTAGGAAATCCTAAGAATCGAAGACGCATACTGATTGGTTAGGTCACCTCCCGGCTTGTTCCTAACGGATATTCTAGTACTCGAACAGACAGGTCACCTTCCAGCTTGTTCCTATCCCAGACACCTAACGATGAAAGGAGTAACTACTAACTTACAGAATTAACATGGAATAGCAGGTAAAATTAGAATTACTAGGGGATCCCTCTCCCGAGGCAATTTGACCTAAAACCCTAACAACCCCGACTACCCAATAGGTCTATCACCTCCCGGCTTGTCTAAACCTAGCAGCACACAAGAATCAAGATTTTCACCAATAACCTAAACTATGATTAACTAATTTGCTAACCATATCAACTACCAACATAAAGTCATGCAATTGATTACCCAACCCAAACCGAAAGACATTCGCAGATTGAGCAGTTTAGATTATTATTTACAACCTTAATTCATGTATCCATACGCATTACCCAGTAAATTAATAGTCTTTTACTAAAACATCAATCCAACATATGAAATCCAATAAACCGAGTAAAATCACAAACGTCAAATATTCATCATACGGCCTAGGTAGCACTAGTTGCTTAGCCTAGGATCATTGTCCAGTCAAACATACAGAGTAAAACTGAATCTCTAACAGAAATCATGGTCTAAACAAAGTAACAAACACAAAACAAGAGTTTAGATGGAAAACCGACACGCAACCGGAGTCGAATGATTGATCCCCCTTCTTCTCTCTTGAATTCTGACCCTCTCTGGCTCTGGAAATCGCCTAAAATTCGTCTGGAACGGCAGCAGGTCGAAAAGTGACGAATACAAATCCTAACATCGAATTTATATCGATTAAGCAAAATTTGCGGGTTTTTAGGCGGTAAGCGTATCGCTTGCTAGTATATTCCCGCCAGGCGATACGCCTAGAGTCTGCTACGCGACAGAATAGTCGGTCAAACCGACTTAAACCTCCTGTTGACTTTCCTTTCCGCGCGTATCGCTTACTACACATCAAGTCCCAGGCGATACGCCTGGACCTTCTTGTTCAGCTCTTTTCCTTCTTTTCTTCTTAACTTCTATCGTGGCCTCGGAAATTCATCTAACACCTACAAAACTTGTAAAACCATAAATAAAAGACTCCAAGACACAACTTAACTAAAAACAATTAAAACAAACACAAACCGACTCAATTAGACTCAAATACGTAACAAAAGACTCAGGAAAACCGGATGTGTTTGCAACACATCAGTCCACATCAAAAACCACACCCAAAAATACCACACGCACTCCACAATCACCCAAAAGGAAGAGGACTAGGTCTCCTTTACCTAGACCCTCCACAGGACTACCTCAG
Source organism: Deinandra increscens subsp. villosa (assembly GCA_039602395.1). Taxonomy (NCBI): domain Eukaryota; kingdom Viridiplantae; phylum Streptophyta; class Magnoliopsida; order Asterales; family Asteraceae; genus Deinandra; species Deinandra increscens. The sequence continues at coordinate 76,370,413 of JBCNJP010000010.1, read as the reverse complement.
AATGAGGGTGGTATATCACCTAGGCCACATGAAGTAGATTCCCCAACCCTTATTGCAGGGAATATACTGTTGGACTTGGTTCAATCACCCAACCGACATTCTGGTGATAAGGTGACTTGCAGTAGTGATGAAGCAAGTCAGGTGGAAAGGGCTCACACTACTCATAAAGTCCCACTGGACCCTGAGGACAGTGCCAACATCATTGAGACCCAATCCACGGCAACTGTTTCTGTCAGGGAACCTATTCAGGAACCTTTGATTGACAACAGGAATCCCAGGTGACAAGAAACCATGGGTGCTGAGCATGAACAAGGTCGGCTTGTTTGCTCTTCTTTGCTCAAAGATACTGGGAACACACCAGTTGAGAGCAGCATGACACATACTGAATTGACGGTTCGATGTACAAAACTTAAAAATGAATTGGCAGCTCTCCGTGCAATTGTGAGAGCTCAAGGAGAAGAAATTGAACGGTTGAAGGCAGGACAATCTGTGAAAGTCACTGATAGGTAAGGTTGTCAACCATACGTTGAAATGAAATTCACATGTCAAACTAGATTTAATTCAAAATAGGATCTTGCACAGGGTGTCTTCCTCAGATGTTGATAAAGTTGAACAAGTTGATCCGGTTGAACAACTTCATCCGGAGGAAGAAGGCCATGTTGATCCGGTTGAACTAGTTGATCCGGTTGAACAACTTCATCAGGTGCAAGTGACTGCTGATAATCAGATTATCACAAGCGTGATGAGTGATCTACAAATCACATATGTGGATATAGCTCCTGAAGCTCTATCTTTCATGAGAAAAATGATGATTAGGAATACTCTTAACTGCACTGGGTTAAGGAGTGCTCCATCTCTGCCCATCATTACTTCGGAAGTTGCTCCTGAGCAATTGCCTAAGACTATTTCGGAATAAGTTGCTCCGGAAGATAGTCCCAAGGTAGTTACTCCAGAAGTTAGCACTAAGACTATTCCTGAGCAAGTTATCTCAGAGAATGATGATCAGAGCACAGGAGGCCAGAAAGAAGACATGGATCCTGCAACAAAGGCTCTGATTGATCAATTAGAAAAGGAGAATGCTGAGATACAAAAGAAATTTCAAGAACAGAAGGAAAGTGCAGAGTTTGAAGAATAGAAACGACTACTCATAGAAGGAGGTATTTATGAGTATATCATTAACAATGCAGACTTGATGTTCTTTATCAATGCAGCAAGGAGAAGATCTGATCTTTACATAGAAGAAAGAATTGCCAAAGCTGGAGAGCAAGGTCTTTCAGACAAAGTTGACAAGTACAGAAGGGTCTTGGGAAATGAGTATAGGAAAATTCATATGAAGAAGAATGAAGATAACAGGGTTTTCCTAGCTCAGTTCAGTGTGATTCTCAGAGGCAATGAGTGTTTCACTGATGCATGGGTTGATGAAATGAAGGGTGATGACTTGATCAAGTGGATGTACATGATCCTAGTCATCAGAGCTGATCAAGCCAAAAAGATGAATGTAAAGAGATTTGTTGATAGCTCTTTAGAACAGGATCAACAAGAGAAGCAAGGTACTAGATATCAAACTCTATCTGAGGAAGATGACTTGCTGATTCATAAATGGTACTTCAAGGAAATCATGATGGAGGACCCCAAAAAAATCAACTCTTGCAAATTGCCAAGGCTCAGAAACGACTATGATGCTATCAGGAAGAGCCAAATCGAAAAGGAAAGAGTTACTGGTGTGAAAAGGCCACCAGGTATGCATGCTCTATTTGACTCCTTACATTCTGAAGGTCTCAGCTACCTCAAAGAAAAGAAGAGTAAAGCTCCTATGAAAACTACTCAGCAAAAGAAGCCAAGGATCAACATTATCAAGGAAATGTTTGACACTGTCTCTGATCCTCATCTCTCATCATCTCAACCCACCACCACAGCCTCACAACCCACTGCTCCCTCATTACCAGGTGCATTTTCTGATCTGAACAGAACTCTAGCCTCACAGTAACCCAGAAGAAACCCTGAACGGAAAAAAATCCTAAACCTGTAACATTAAAGCCTCTTCCACCAAAGTTTAGAACAGACAACTTCACACCCTTTGTACTACAACCTAGAATTGAACATACTCTTCCATCTCCATATCCTCACCTAAACAAACCATGAAAACCCTCATCTCCACCCAAATCACCAGAAAAACCACCCACCAAGAGAATGAATTCAGTGGCTAGGAAGGGAAAAGGAAAAGTGATCAATGAGGAGGATGAATACAGAGATGTCCATGCTGAAAGGAGAAGAATCATCTCCTCGAGGTATGATGATCAAGCCAAAGTATATCTGTTCACAACCAGCTGTTCAGATGAGGTACTAAAGTTTACTGCTGAAAAAGCTATGTACAACCTCACTGACCATGAGTTGGGTGATGTTAGACAGTTACGTGGTGATATGAAGGGTGCGTGCTCATAAGAGGATCCTTAATGGTGAGGATAAAGATGTATTTGGATGACTTATACATGGAAGTAGATGAAGCCACACAAAGTAGCATTGACAATCCTGTTTCGACGCTTGAAGTTGATAAGGATGGAAAGTTGGTAGTCTATAGAGCTGATGGGTCATTCACAAGGCATAGTACAGTTCCAGATCCAGAATGGAGCCAGGCTGACAAAGACCGAATCCATCTAATAACATTCTTCATGTGGTAATTATAAGAAAACAGGTGACCAACTAGGAGTATAAGAAAGAAACAGACATGTATCACATTTTCACTAGTGAACATGGCGAGACAATTAGAAGCTTAGAAGATGCTCTAAATGGGCTTTCTGAAGATGAGATACGAGATATTGTCAGGATTGGTGATACTGAGAGCAGAATAATGACCCGAACCTATCATGAAAGTCTCCTATTTCACAGGGCCAAATTTCGGTTACAAGCTATTGAAGAGGAGAACAAGATGGGAACCAGATGAACTTGGTTGGAAGATCGAGTTGATCCCTGTATTTGTGTACAATTACATAATTTGTTCCAGTTTGTATGTTAACATAAGTTGTTACAGTTAATTTAATCATACACTTTTCATCTATAATAACATACACATTTTCAATGAATCATAGCAGACCTCCATTTCACTCATAACTGTGATCTTACATGAAGTATATATTCATATATATGCTATGTTAGTCTATATGTTGGCATTTTGATATGGTGGGATGAGATGATTTATAAACAGGATAAATTTTACTTCTTCAGTAAATTGGAAGAAGAGAAAACCGGATGAACTACAATTCCTCAGGAAGAAGAGTTCATGAGGATTGAGAGAAGATGAACTAGAGTTCTTCAGGATGAACCGGATAAACTAGAGTTCTAAAGCTCTTCAGGATGGTTAACCAGTTTTCTTCTATTATAATAACATACACATTTTCAGTGAATCATAGCAGACTCCATTTTACTTATAACTGTGATCTTACATGAAGTATATATTCATATGTTATGTTAGTATATGTTGGCATTTTGATATGGTGGGATGAGATGATTTATAAACAGGATAAATTTTACTTCTAAATTGGAAGAAGAACAAAACCGAATGAACTACAATTCCTCAGGAAGAAGAGTTCATGAGTATTGAAAGAAGATGCACTAGAGTTCTTCAGGATGAACCGGGTAAAATAGAGTTCTAAAGTTCTCCAGGATGGTTAACCAGTTCACAATAAAATAAAAATTACATCAGTTCACAATAAAATCTATTTGCAACAATCAAATTTAGAATAAAATCAACTTTAATGATTGAGATAAAATCTATCTATATAATTAATGGGGTTAACCAAAACAAAACATGAGGAAGAGTTAACAAAAACTTTAATATATATATATATATATATATATATATATATATATATATAGGGAAAAGATAAATTGGAACCCACCTTGAGTTGGAGAATCTTTGGAACCCGACGTTAAAAAAATATTTTTTTTTCTTAATTTTTTTATGGTGGTTCTTTAGGTTATAAACTACTCTTAAATGAAAAAAAAAAACCCGCCTAGTAGATTTTTTTTAAAAAAATATCAAAAAAAAAAGTTACATATGTAACTTTTATGCATATTTTACAGTTACGCAAAAAGTTATATGTTTTTTTTTTAAAAAAAATCTAGTAGGCGGTTTTTTGATTTTTTTTCATTTAAGAGTAGTTTATAACCTAAAGAACCACCATAAAAAATTAAGAAAAAAAAAACATTTTTTTAACGTCGGGTTCCAAAGATTCTCTAACTTAAAGTGGGTTCTAAAATACCCCAACCCTATATATATATATATATATATACATACATATATATATATATATAGTGATCTTTATACAAAGATTTTCATCAGATCCTATACAAAAATCTATCTAACTAGCTAAGACCTAGCATCCGACATATATAGTCTTCATCATCAAAGAAGCTGCTGCTGTTGTTGCTGCTGCTGCTGCTGTCATCAAGAAACAGCTTTTGACCAGGCGGAAATTTCGGTCCCAACTCGGAGGTGTAGGTGGAATCCCTGTTCCGGATTAAATACACATCCAGCCCTCTCTACCCCTCTAGTCCCTGGATATGAAGTTTCATATCCCCTACAACTTTGGCAGTGATGAAATCAGCGTACTCAAGCTCGTATTTGATGGACAGAGGTGGGATCCTCCAGTAAATGAGGAAATAGCCAATCGATGTGTGGTTTAGGTATTGCACCATTTGATTCAGATCATGACAATCAAATATGCGAATATCGACATAGTCGACATAATCTACCTTTCCCTTCCACACATCCTGGTCGGCGGCATTCCCGTGGAAATCGCCACAGTGATGGACCTTGAGGGTGAACCTCCGACCACCTGTAAAAAACCCAAATGCAGAGTAGAGAGTAAGTAACTAAAAATCATAAAACCCTAAAAATAAAAACGTACAGCCATTGTTGAGTGAAAATACACTTACCGGGAGTCTTTCCGTAGTAGGGTGCTGGTTCATTAACACCCCTAATCCTCCATTGTTTACCAAAGGCAGCCATTGATCGATCGAAGTTTTTTTCTTGATGAACAAGAAATACGTTCGTACAGAAGATTTTGGTGGCGAAAAAGTGGAAATTTAAATGCAAACAAGGCACGCTACCAACTATGGTGGGAAGAAGTGGAAAGGTCAGGCCAAGATAACCGTGTATATTTTGTTACCTTTACCACACAAATCCTGTTTTTACCGTGTCTATTTATTACCTTTGGCAACAAAAATTTTGTTTATCAATTATTTCTTATGTGATGCGAGTAATTAAATAAGTTCTGGTTAAAATATAACTAATTAACACTTTTGTCTCAATGGTTCTTCTTAATCTTGTAGTTTGTTCCTTTCTTTTGGCTGACCCAGGTTCAAGCCTTGTTTTTTGACTGACCCAGGTTCAAGCCTTGTTTGCTACAATTTATAATTTTTTGATTGTCTAATAGTGAATGACAGGATTTATAAACTGGATAGATTTTAATTCTTCAGTAAATTGGAACAGGAACAAAATCGTATGAACTAACAAGAACAAAACCATATGAACTAGAATTCCTCAAAAAGAAGAGTTCATCTGGAATGAGAGCAGATGAACAGAACCGGATGACATTTTTAGACAACTGTTTCACTGCCTTGGCGGACTGAGATGATTTATAATTAAACATGATCAATTTTAGTTATTCATTAGAGAAGAAGAAGAATAGAACCGGATGAACTAGAGTTCTTCAGGATCAAGACTAATTGTTGATGCATGAACCTTGTGTGGCCGTTACTGTTCGAATTGTCAAACAGACTGATTTGTCGAAGACATGAACTGAGGTCCGAAACCCAGCCGAACTCTAGGTTCGGAGTTGACCGAACCTTGATGGCCGAACTCCAGGTTCGGAGGGAGTTCGGACAGAGTTCGGAGGTGCCGAGTTCGGACCTTATGAAGAAGTATAAATAGTTTCGTCTTTGTATTTCTTTGCAAGTTTCTGTCTTGTGTCTGTGTGTTGAGAGGGGAGGTTCTGTCCGACCTCCCCCAGAGCTTAATTGTTTGTATACTCCTTCGTTATGTAATCATTAAACATGATTCAATGACAAAACTTCCGTCTCATCCATAGAAACGATCCTTAAACGGTTTTTCAGTTGGTATCAGAGCAAATCCAGGAGTGATTCTACACTGTTTTTGAACAAAAATCTGATTGAATTTGCTTAAATTGTTTGTGTTTGACTTTTACAAAGTCAAACTGTGGAGTTTGATTCTGAAATTGAGCCTCAATTCAAGTTTGTTTGTGCTACTTCTTGATTCCAGTGAGTTTATTATATCAACACGAACCTATAGCAAGTCTCAGATCTCATTTTCATTGAGATTTGGTCGAATGCAAGTTTTCAAAGGAAGTTTATGTGTTCTTCATGGTTCAACAATGGTGGATTCGTTATTTCTCCATCATTTGGGATGAAATAAATTGCTAGAAGTTTGTTTTGATCATATGAAGCAAATTCAACAATCCGTTTTCGATTTGGTGAAGTTTTGATAAGATTTCAATTTCATCATCTTCTTCATTTGCCGGAGGTCGTTTGTTCGGGGCTTAAACCAAATCAAAACCTAGCAACAATGGTGCTAGTTTGAATCCCCTCGATCTCACGAATCCAACGCAACTTTCGGAACCGATTTTCGTCAAGAATTGCAAAAGTTATGGTCGTTTGAAGTTTGTGGTTGTATTGGGTTTTTAACTCGCCGGAAAAACGTTTTGGTGGCCGGAAAAGTCAGTTTGAGTCGCCGGAAATAGTGGAGAGGAGGCTTTAATCGACTATTTTGTCTTATATGACAAAATTTTCAATTTAAACCTTCTAGTTTTGTCAAATACAAAAGATTACACAAGTTTTTTTTTCTTTTCTTTTAAAAAAACAACTAAACAAAACACTAAAAAAATTTTTCTCCATAAAAAAAATTCTTAAAAAAAAATTCTTTTAAATAAAAAAAAAACTACATTTTTTTAAAGGAATTTTTCTAAAACAACTCAAATTTTCATTTAAATTTTTTTTTTAAAAAAAAATTACACTAGTTTTGTGTTTGTTGAATTGATTCGTAAACGCAAAATTTATTTGGTGTTTGTCGAGTCGGTTAACTCAAATAAACTCGTTTGTTTTTGTTTTTACTAGTATATTTTTCGTTGCTATTTCTTTTTCTTAAATCAAACAAAATAAAATCTATAAACATTTTGTTTTTCTAGTTTTTCATTAAAAAAATGTATAAATAAAAATTTTACAAATTTTTAAAAATTTTAATTTTTTTTTTGAGAATTTGGCTTCGGGATTTCAATTCGGTGATTTTACAAAATTCAAAGTTCAAGATTCAAGGTTCAACGATTGGATTTTTCTGGTGAAATTACAATGAGTAAATTTCAATCAAGTTCGGTGGTTCCCAAGTTATCAAAATGTGAAGCTTATCAAGAATGGAAAAAAGATTTTGAGGTTTTTATCAACGTTAACTTTGAAGAATTTTGGAAGGCGATTGATAAAAAGTATTCATATCCGACTGATTGGCATGGTGTTCCTAAATTTCAAAGAAATCTTTCATTTGAGGAAAGAGAATGTTATGAAAGAGAATTAAAAGCTTATGATATTCTCACAATGGCATTATCAAAAGAATTACTGCTTCAATTCAAGACTTGCAAGAATTCTAAAGTGTTATGGGATGCTCTTGCTCAGAAATATGCTGAAATGCATGAATCCGGAAAGAAGATTGACATTCAGAAATCTAAACCCTGTGAAAATTGTGAGATTCTGACAAAAATGTGTACTGAATATACTACCAAACTTGACAGTCATCAAGAGCAAAATATAAAGTTGCTTGCTGATTTGAATAATATGAGTTCAGAATACAAAAAGTTGTTGGAGGATGAAAAATTCTACAAAGAGAAAATTGATGTCTTGACAAAAGAAGTGTCAGAATTGAAAGTCAAGCTTGAGGTCAAGAACGAGAAGATAAAAGGTGTCATTTTAGAAGAAACAACGATGTTTCCAACTCAAAAGTCATATTCTGACATATCATTGACATTATCTGAAAGGATTGCATTGAAAGAGAACAAAATTCTTCAGAAAATAGATAGAATTGTCAATGGTATTCAAAATGACAAGGAAAAGATCGAGATAGAAAAAGTGTTTGAGGATGTCCAGGTTCACAAAAACAAAGACGTTCCAATTGAAGAAGTTCAAAAAGATGGTTTTTCAAAATGTGAAGCTGCTGAGAAAGAATTGAAGCTTAAGTATGAGAATGCGGAGTTGATTGCAAAAGTTTCAAAGCTGACTGAAACAAATGATGATTTGATAAAGGAAGTTGAGAAATGGAAGAAAGAAGCAAATGATATGGCTGCAGTTTTTGATGATTTGTTTGCAAAATCAAAGATCAAACTTGAAGGTCTAGAAAAGGAACTTGCTGATCTTATTGCTAAAGAATTAGGTCATCAAGAGGATAACACGAAGCTGTTAGATGCTAAAGCTGAATTGCTTCGTGAAAACAAGCTTTTGAAGCAGAATGTTGAGATTTATAAACAAAGATGGGAAAAGGTTGTTCAAGAAACATATGATGCTCATGATCAGTTGAGGAGAGAAAAGTTTACTCTGAATAGAACAACAGAAGACCTTATTGCAACACAAAAAGATTTGGCTGAAGCGCAAAAGATAATTGCAGATATGAAGATTGAGGTGTGTGATTTCAAAAGACAGCTGCATAATCTCAATAATTCATCGTCTTTCACAAATTTTTTATGCAAAAAGGAGAATTTTCAACAGATTTTTGGCGATGCTATTCTGAAAAATGTTCCACCTCCTGTGGTTATTGAAAATTCTATCAATACTTTGAAAGCAACGGTAGAAGTTCATGATTATTCAAAGTTTGCTGATAATTCTTCTGAGAAAAAGAAGTCAAAGTCGCAGAAGAAAAATGAAGAGAATTTTGATGCTAACAAGAGAACTAAATTTGTTTCAGGTTCCATATTGCTTGATAAGGAAAAGGTTTTTGACGGTAATCCAGGAAAAGTGAAAGTCAACAAATTTTCGGAGATTGTGATTGATGAATCTTTGCTTTCCAATAAAAATGATTTAAATGCCATCAAGGATGAGTTTTCTCGACTTGCTTCACAAGGTCATGAGAAGCCTAAGTCGGTACCAGATAAATCTAAAAAGAATGGTGGTCTGGGATATGAAAGCAAAGACGAGAATATGAATGTTGGAAATGATCTCCAAGATGTGCTTGAGATAGAAGAAATTGTGGAGGATATCAAGGTTCACAAAGAAAAGGAGATTCCACTTGAGAATCATATCTTGTGTGAACCTGATGCTGATTTTCTGTCAACGAATTCTAAGTTAGAGAGTCTAGAGAGTGATTCTTCTCAACATTCTACAATGTCAACAGAATCCATGTCATCTCCTAAGTCGGTTGATAGGAGAGCTTGCTTTTACTGCAACAAGACGGGACATGTGATTCGTGATTGTGCTACTCGGAAAAGGTTTTCATGTGGTTCATATCGATCACCATCCTCCGATTCGATGATTCTCAATGAGGTACCTCTTAGACAAATTCAGCAAAACCAACGAAAACCAGCTCATAAGAAGTCGGTTGTTGGTAAAACCTCAAATTATGATGATTGGTCACCACAGTTTTCAAAACCAAAACAATTTTTCCAAAATGAGTTTAAAATGCCTTACTCAAATTAATCTTTCTTACTATGGGCCTAGACAACATCACCAACGTCATCCAAAATCTGAGAAAATGTTAGTTGGTGAGTTGTTAAATATTGTTTCCAACTTGTCACGGCATGTCAACGGTTCCGATTCGCATCGGGCGAAATCGTCTAAACCATTTCGTTCTTGGAAACAGAAAATGGCAACCTCGGCGGGAAATGATTTTGTTGAAGATACGGGACGACCCAAGCCGGTTTGGGTTCCCGTATTTAACTAAAAGTTGTTTGAGGTTGTGTGCAGGATGCTTCAAGAAGGCCTATTAGTGATTGTAAAGTTGCTGACAGTGGAGTATTTTGCTTAAGTTAGCGCTTCACAGAGTTGATATTTCATAAACATTTTTGAGAAAAATGATTTTTCAAAATCTAAAAATCCAAGGTATCCGTGTTGGTCGATCACTTTTTTTTTCTTTTCTTTTACTTTCTTTCATATCTTTAGGGGTAAAAATTTTGGAAAATTCAAAAATAGCGTTTGTTGAATTTTAGGGGGAGAATATTTGAAAAACACAAAAATAGTGTGATGTTTGTTTCCTTTATGAAAAATACTAAAAAAATGAAAAATCTCAAAAAGAGAAATTGATCCAACCATGTGAGAAATGATGGTACATTAGCATACGTTATCTGCCATGAATAAAGTAGAAAGAAAGGCTGTAGGTACTTGCTTGACTTGATTGAATGTGCTGAGTAGTCTGATATATGCGAGTATGATATAAAGATAACGCTTGCTTGTTAACTGTGGTTACAAATCATGATGGGTACTGTGCATATCTGGCAAATTAAAATGAGAAAATACCAAAAACATAATAAAGAGATGTTCTGGTGTATGCTTGCTTTATTTTGAAAGATTTCAACTTGTTTGATTTTCTTTATTTTGTCAAACGATCGGACTTTCTCTGCGTATCGAAAGATCGACCTGATTGTTGTTCGTTTGACGTTCTGCTTTATTTTCTTTGGTGTTTCGTATAATCCATCGGACTTTCTCTGCGTGTACGTAAGTACCGACCTGATTGTTGTTGGATTATACAACTTCTGCTTTATTTTACATTTCTTATTTTCCTAAACAATCGGACTTTCTCTGCGTGCCTACCAGCCGACCTGATTGTTGTTTGTTTAGGGTTCTGCTTTCTTTTTGCAAGAAACACCATGAACTTGATATCTCTGTGGCATTTGATTCTCTATAAGCAAGTTTACAATATCAGTATGAGAAATCTGCTACAAGTAACTTGGCTTGAATAAATGAAAAATTCAAAAATATGAAATAAGCGGATTGCCAGTATTCCTGATTGTGTGGGTACCATGTTATCTATGCTCGATAAATACACTAAATTTCATATCAGAAAGTTATAGACAATGACCTGCTTTAGCTGAAATAAACCAAATGGTTGTATTCTCAGTCAGCTTGGCTTGCATGCTTAGTATTTTGAAATTGCAGTGTGTACGATGCGTTATGTCTGATATGATCTCATGTTGTGATCTTTCTTATCAAAAACAAAAATAGAGCTTAATTCTATATTGCATTTATGTTTCAGTTTATGAAAAATCAAAAAGATTTTCAGTGTGTTTTGATATAAACTTTGTAAAATCCAAAAAGATTTTCTTTCTTCTTTGTTTTTAATCTGATCGACACGTGATACAACAAATTTTCAAAACTAAATATCTTGGTTTATCAAAAGGAGGAGTTTTGTTTCCAAGATTAAAGTTATGTTTGGAAAAGAGAAATTGCACTTTTGTCTTCTGAAGGTTGCAGGTTGAAGTCATCAAAGTCTTTCAGATAAAGATCTCAGAATGGATCTCATGCATGATTGCAAAGCTTTCAAAGAGTTTATCACTTTCAGAAATGGTTCAGTTGACTTAGTCCTGTTCCAGCCATGCATACCCTACATCAACTAACAACAGATTCAAAGAGTTTGAATATCTGATACAACACACGTCAAGGGGGAGTTTGTTGGTGCAAAATATGTGTGTCGTGTGTGTATCAGTTAGTCATGTTAGTTTTGTTAGTGATGTTGAGTTAGAATAGTTAAATTTTGTATAGGGTAGAAAGTGTCAAGTTGAAAGATTTGAGGGACTTGAATGACAAATAAATATTTGTCATATAAGAATAGGAAATCTTGGACAGAAATCACAATTTGAAGGGATCCGAACTGGAGGTTCGGTTATCGCCGAACTGGATCCGAATGGGAGCCAAACTAGTGTGCATATATATATGGGTTATGGAGTTCGGAGGGGGAGAACTCTCGCCATAACCGTTTCTTTGAGTTTGATTTGTAAGGGAGCTGAAAAACCATATATGGAACGTTTCTATGGATGAGACGGAAGTTTTGTCATTGATTCGTGTCGAATGATTACAAGACCGAAGGAGTATACAAACGTTTAAGCACTGGGGGAGGTCGGACAGAACCTCCCCTCTCAACCACACAGACACTGGACAAAAACTTACAATGAAATACAAAGACTTCACTATTTATACTATTTCGTTCTGGGCCGAACCTGGGACCTCCGAACCTGGTCCGAACTCCCTCCGAACCTGGAGTTCGGCCAAGGTTTGGAGCCACCGAACCTTGAGTTCGGCCGGGGTTCGGACCCCAGACTTTGTCCACTCTCAAATCAGTCTGTTCGTCAATTCGAACAGTAACGGCCACACAAGGTTCATGCACTAACAAATTCCCCCTTGGACGTTACTGTCGAATCCAGACATTGATCTTCTAGCAATCTTCAGTCAGCTTGCTGCAGACGCCTCTGTCTTTAGCAAACTCCCCTTGACCGAACCTTCAGGTATGCAGGAAACAATTCGAATCTTGTACAATCTCCACAACCAATAAAGTTCCCCCTAGCTTCAAGCACTTCCACATCAGGCATTATGATAACGGTTCACTTCATAAGTTGTATCTGGAAATTATAAAGACACACGAACATCACTGCATCTTGACAGAAATCTTTAACCTTCACAAACTTGTAATATATTCTGATCTTTATGAAAACAGACACAATCAACATCTTCAATCACAGAAATTCCCCCTCAGCATCAAATCCATCCCAATATATTACTCCGGTAAACGTATATCTCGTTGCAGACTGGAATCTGACCAAGTCTTTCGACAACTCAAGAAAGTATCGGGCATATGACAGAGAGTTCCAAACCTTAACCGAAAACTTTGACGTATCAGTTCGCACGAACATCAGAATATACCACCTTTCCATGAAGATCAAAAATCACTATCAACCCTGAATTGATTGCTTTTGAATATTCACTTTTTCAATTATGAAACTTTGAAAGTTTTTAGGATCCCCGATTTCCCCCTAAACAAGTGACATATTCAAATCTTCAATTTCTTATGATTCCAACCCCGCATTCTTGTAGTGGAATGATAAACTCAAATGGCCCGCAACGGAATCTTTAATCTCATTTAATCTTCAGTTTGTGTAGAATGATAATCTCCGACAAACGTTCCAAATAAACATAACCATGTTTCAGAATCTCTGTCCATCATCAGAAACACGCGTTCTTGAATCTCTGTCCATCATCAAGAACAATGACTACTCACAAACACATTTCTTGAAATTCGATCACTAACTCGTAACAAGTATCGGAATCTGGATTTTCTTCAAACATAACACCCCACAGCTACCAAATCAAGGGTAAACTCGATAACTGATCCGCTTCTGTAAAATTCCCACCTAACGGGGGTTCGGGGGCAGCGCCCCTGAGAAGCGGGGTCCAAGGGGCGGCAGCCCCTGGCGGGTTCCAAGGGGCAGAGCCCCTGGCTGGGGCCGTGCTGACAGGTCAGCGCGAATTTTTTTTTTCTTGAACAAAATTGCTTCATCAAAAATGCATCCGAGCTCGTCCGAACCTTGTCCGATCTACCTCCGAACCCGATCCTCCGAACCCTCTCCGAAACTGACCTTCGGACCTAGTCCGAACCTGACCTTCGGACCGGCCGAACCTGGAGTTCGGAGCGGTTATGCCGAGCGTACTCCGAACCTGGAGTTCGGAGCGGTTGTGCATGAACCTTGTGTGGCCGTTACTGTTCGAATTGACGAACAAACTGATTTGAGAGTGGACAAAGTCTGGGGTCCGAACCCCGGCCGAACTCAAGGTTCGGTGGCTCCAAACCTTGGCCGAACTCCAGGTTCGGAGGGAGTTCGGACCAGGTTCGGAGGTCCCAGGTTCGGCCCAGAACGAAATAGTATAAATAGTGAAGTCTTTGTATTTCATTGTAAGTTTTTGTCCAGTGTCTGTGTGGTTGAGAGGGGAGGTTCTGTCCGACCTCCCCCAGTGCTTAAACGTTTGTATACTCCTTCGGTCTTGTAATCATTCGACACGAATCAATGACAAAAATTCCGTCTCATCCATAGAAACGATCCGTATACGGTTTTTCACTAATTATTCAGTAATAGAACAGGATGAACTAGAGTTCTTCAGGATGAACTAGAGTTCTTCAGGATGAACTATATATACTATAAATAACCAAAGTTGTTATTTCTGTTCGTAGTCTATAGGATATTCCCATGTATTTAAACCCATTATCTAGTGAATTAAAATCATTGTGGTTGAATACAATTCCTTATAATACACTAATATTTAGTCACACAACCTAATATATGTAGAAGACAACCGGATGATCTAGAATTCTTCAGGAAGAAGAGTCAAAATACACATCGGATGCATAACACATAAACAATTAATTACATATATAATCCAAAAGATATGATATCAGTTAATTAGTTACAAATATATATATAATAAAAAAACAACATAAACTTAAAACATGCTCCCACTTGAGAAATTGTCTGAATCGTCATATCGGCCTGTTCTCCATGGGTAGCTACCTTCAGAGGGGAGGAGGAGGAGGAGGCGGAAGACACCTCCACATCTCCATCGAGGTAGATGGATATGACCTCCTCGTCCATGACGTGTAGGGCCAAGGCCCTAACTTCCCTCGGATCATCAGTGAATGGAACCAGTCCAAAATCCAGAGACAACCATGGGATCCTCAGGTAGGGGTCGAAATCGTTCAAGTCATAACCTAGGTCAGACACCATTTGACCTAGGTCATCAAACGAGAAGGAGTTAATGTCCACCTCGTCGAAGTAGCAAACCCTCCCATCGATGTATTGTATCCGACCATTGAGGCTCGCAAAATACCCTAGGTGATAGATCACCAAAGTAAACATACTAAAATCTTCTTCCCCTGTTTAAGAAAAATAACCAAATCAGAGACGCGAATTCCATATTAAAGCATTTGAATTTCGGTCATTTAGATGATTACTCACCGTATTCGGGGCTATCTTTCACATTCAGAGGACGCAAATGCCACATTTTCAGAGAGTAGCATGATAAACCAAAAAACAGAGAGCTGAGAGAGCTAACGTGTGACAACTGCAACTTCCTAAGTTAACTCCGTTAAGTTTTTCCGTTAGTTCCGTTAGTCCCGTTAGCGAAACCGAGACCCGTTATTTGAATGATTTCGTATTTATTTATGTTTACTTGCTAATTGACTTTAGTAACTTGTTTCGTGAACTTATTTCGTGACCTTATGTGTTAGTTGTGAAAATTTGCATTTTTATGCGAAACCGGGCTTTGTGTGTAAATTTAAAATTTTATGTCTAAATGTTAAATTTATGTATCCCGACTAAACATTGCATGTTAAACAAGTTAAAAACACTTAGAAAACATTTTTAAGGTTTTACCTTTCAAGTTTTTAGTAAAAACCCACTTAAAAGTGAGTTTTATACCCTTATGCTTAAAATGGAATTAGAGGGGCCAAATGTGTAATTTTACAAACTTAAAAATCTTCCCTAAGACTCCCCTCCCCCTCCCTTTCACGTTCATTTTTCCCCTCCCCATCCTCTTCTTACGGTTCTTCATCCACACACACACACCCCCTTCAAATTTTTGGGTTTCACCTCAAATCAAGCAAGAAGTTGGGTTTGTGAGCTCAAGTAAACTTCAAGGAAGCTAGGGGAAGCTCCATTTCTGCATCACCATCATCATCCGCCATTTTTTCCCCATCTCTTGTAAGCCCTAAAATCTCTAACATGAAATTGGTTAATTCCATGTGTTAATCTTGTGTTTATGTGTTATTTGGTGTGTGAAATCACTCTTGAATCATGTTTTATGTGAAGGAAAGTAAGTTTATGAGTTTGGACAGATTTGAGATGCTATCATGGCTGTGATTTTCATGTGGTTAGATGATTAGATGTGTTCTTGAAGAATTTGGGTATATGGGTACTTGAAATGGAAGAATACATGCTTGTATGCTAGTCACATGTTCACATTTTGCTATGATTTTGATATGAACTTGTTTAGGACAGAAATTACATGTTAACATGATTACAAACTTGTTAGTAGGTGTTAAATGATCAATTGAAAGCTAAAACTCAAAAACCATAACTTTTGCAAACTTGAAATTTCTAACAGCTTTGACCAGAATTTTGGGTCAACTTGTAGCAGCCATAACTTACTCAATTTTGCTCGAAACTGATTGATTCTTTTCCCTATTAAAGTAGGATGTCTTAGCTTTACAACGGATACTCGCACACTTTCCAAAACCTTCGTTTGGTCATCCAAGACACTGCTGCAAGTTAGGTGTGCAGTGCTGTATTTTTCTGTGAAAAGTAGACTTTGCTTTTTGGTTGAGCATGATAACCTTGTTTTAATGAGGGGTTTGTTAAATGAAAATGAGTTTTATATAATAAAAGTAAGATCTGGAAGGTTTCATGTTCAAACTCTAAGTTTTGAATGAGTTATGCAAATTTTAAACCTACTTTGACTATTTTGCAAAAAGCTAAAATTTCCAACTTCCGACGCGCATAACTTTCTCAATACTTATCCGATTGAGTTGATTCTTTTTGCAACATTCCCTAAATGTCGAGTAGTTAGTGCCTGCCAAATTTTACGAGTTAACTCCAAGAAATGAGCAATTTAGCTATGTCATCAAATGGTGTGTTAATGTTTGACAAAAGTGATTTTTAGCCAACTTCGTACGCGCATAACTTCCCCAATTCTTAACCTTTTTAGCTGATTCTTTTTGCAACATGTTCTAAATATTGGGAAGTATATGTCGATAAAATTTTAGAACCTAACTCCAAATATGGAGCAAATTAGGCATATTCCCAAACGGTGTGTTAGTGACAATAATGTTGATTTTTGCAAACTTACGACGTGCATAACTTTCTCATTTCTTAACCTTTTGACTTGATTCTTTTTGCAAAAAGTCCTAATTGATATGTAGTATATGCCTGTAAAATTTAAAGACTTAATTCCAATTATTGTGGATTTTAGCTATGTCACTTGTTAAATGCTTGAAGTTTGACTTTCTAGGTCCACTTTGACTTAAGTTGTAATTTCTTGATTTCCTCCCAATTGGGACTCGTATGTGCATTATGTGACCTGTATGATTGTATGAAACATGTTTAGGTGCTTATATGTTACCTTTCGACCTAGTGACACCTTCTAATTTGACTAGGCCATATTTACCGGAATAGGTTGACTTTGACCAACCGGTTGAACCAAGTGCTGAGCACCAGTGCACTCTAAGGTGAGTTCACTTACTATTATTGTTATATCCGGTTTTAGGATGATAACGCACAGATAGTTGCATCCGGTAAAGGATGGCAACCCAACGGTAAAGGTATTTCTTTACTTGAGTAACTTTCCGACAAAATATCATATGTTGCACTGAATTGCTTTTATTAAAAAGTCCTTACATTCGAGCCGTTAATATACAGTAGCGAGGTAATGTTGAGTAGTACTACTGGGGATTGACACCCCCGCTCAGCGGTGCACAGGATGCACCCTCCCGATTGGCGGTCGGACTGAGATCAATGTTAGCCTAACCACCGTGATCCGGATAGACACGGGAAGGCAAGATTCATAGGTACCCCCTACAAACGTTGTCAGCTTCGGTTACGAACAATTCAGGTGGACATAACTATAGGCTAGCTACCTACGATATGGAATTTTACTGGTCCTATGATTAATGATTGTGTTTTACCTTTCTTTATTCATACATTGGGTCTACATGTGACGTGTAGACCGCTTTAGTGAACTCACCAGCCTTGGCTGACACTTGATTGTTGAATGCTTTTCAGGTTGCTTGGAGGATCATGGATGACACGGGCGTTGGCAATACTTACCTTTTGTAAAACCCTTTTGGAGATTGTAATTCAGATACTTTAGTAATCACTTTTACTAAACAACAACCTTGTAAACTTTTAATGCTTCCGCTGACTTTGTGAAATGTAAACTCTGATTTATTAAATGAAATACATGACTGGTTTACCCCTTTAACTATGGCTTGGTTGTAACTAAAGACTTGGATCCTGGTCTGGATCACACCCCACACGGTTATACTCCGTTAGTGGAAATTAGGGGTGTGACATAACGGCGTATATGGTGATGATCGACAATTAATTAATTAATGATATGATTTATATCCGAAACTCGAGGTGGTAGATAAAGATTTGACCTCTAGTAATGATGTATATCCGCCGTCGCCACAGATAATTAACTAATTAAAATTGGCTATTATTTAGTCACGGTTAATATATGTGGCCATATGTAATAGATTTTTGTCACTCACAACCTACTATTTAGTCACACAACCTTATAACAGTGACCATATGTACTAGTTTTTAGCCACATAACTAAGTAAAAAGCGTGGCCATTGCTCACATTTAGCCACGCATAATATATAATTAATAGTTTTGTTTTTTTAATTTACTAAGTATAAAATCTACTCTTCTGTCACACACCATTATTTAAACGTGGCCATACATTCCTTTTTGGTCACACATATTAAAAATCATAAACATTCCGTGGCCGTTTGGTGCATTTCGCCACTCTTTATTAAGCGTGACAAATAAGGGCCACATGTTTTTGTAAAACAGTGACTAAAGCCACTGCACCTGATTGTTGTTGTCACACAAACAAAAAAATACGTGGCTAAAAGGGTCCAAAGGCTATATATTTGGCCACGGGTATAAAATATGTGTGGCTAAAAATAGTATTTCTTACCTTTGGCCACGTTTTTTACAAAACAGTGGCTATGCGTTAAAAAAACTGTGGCCAAAGCCACTTTTTGACGTAGTGGGCAACTAAAAGGAGGAAAACAAGAATCACTACAAAATCAGATCAAGGAATTGAATAAAATGGCTCAAAAGGCATTACAATTCTATGAAGCCCAAGAAGAAGAGTTGCTGAATAAGATCAAAGGAGAATTCAGTCATTTACACAAGGAAATACAAGAAGAAAACTCAAATCTGATAAAGATAAATTCAGATCAGATACTCCTAGAGAAAAGAATGAAAAATCTATCCAAACAAGTAACAGAAGCCAATCCACTTAAGAAGCCTTCAGAAAGGGAAACCACAACTCCTCCGGTCATCAATCTTTATGATTCCCCTCCCAGATCAAAGCGAAAGACAGCTCCTGATGAACTCGAGTCCTCTCCCAAAAGAAAGAAACACGATCAATGTAAGCTCAGTCTAGCTGCTGATCACTCGATGCCACCACCACCACCGACACAACCTGCACAGAATTCCAATCTTCCTCTAGTTCCACCCTCATCAGGTACCACTATCAAAACTCAAACTGCAGGTACCTCAAAATCCACTAAGGAATCTGAAAAAGGCAAGGAGAAAGCCACAAATCTAGGGGAGACCTTAATGATCCTGAGGTCTCAATAGTTTCTCAATCTTTATCTGAAGATAACTACAAAAAAGAAAAAAATATTAAGGAGGAACTATGTGTTGATACATGATATGTGCGTCGTGTGAAGTATCGAGTTACATCAAGTCAAAGAACAAGTTCAAGACAAAGGTTGACAGGCCGAACCTGGTCCGAACCTGAGGTTTGGACCTGTCGAACTAAGATTTCGGATGGAGTTCGGCCAGTGGCTTTATATAGTGTGTTTGTTCTTTGTATTCAGTAGTTCTGAGCGTGAGACATTCTGTTAAGTGTGTGTTTCTAAGGTGTTTCTCTGTGTCTGTATTCTGAGTGCATACTGGTTGTAATTGTTCATTCTTGATCAGTAAAACAACCGGTTAATTATGTTTTGATCTCCGAATAGCTAGATTGAGTAGACGATCCAATGTTCTTTCATTTTCAAGTGGTATTAGAGCTTTCTGGTTCACTCTACTGATCTGTGGTTGCTATTTCTAGAGTTTTTGAAACGTTTTGGTGTTTCTCGAGTTTGTTTGCATGTTTTCAATCAAATCTATCGAGTTTTATGCCAAACTTGCTTCTAAATCATTCTTTATCATTTTTCTTGTCTGACTGCTGCAAATGTCATTAAATTCTGTTCAAGTTTTATGCCGAACTTGGACTTCGGACTGTTCAGGTCAGGTTCGGAGTAACCGCTCCGAAGTCTAAGTTTGGAGCGTGTTCGGTCTGTGTTCGGTCGAAGTTCGGACATACATCTGTTTCGGACGAAGTTCGGTCCAAGTTTGGTCAGCGTTCGGAAGATTTGCTTGTTCAGGTTTGGTTCGGACAGAGTTCGGAGTAGTTCGAAAAGGTTCAGACAGAGTTCGGTTAGAGTTCGGCATAGTTCCGTTTCTTTGAAGTTCTGAGCGAGTTCGGATGAGGTTCAGACAAAGTGACTAAGCTCGGATAGAGTTTGGAAAAACAGAATTAACATTTTTTCAACGATGTCGGAATTTCAAGCTTTTGCCGCTATGCAGAGCGCAATGCAAACCATGATGAACTTTGATAACGAAATTGGAACAAGTCAGAAAGTTCCCAAGTTATTGAAGCTGGAGGATTATCAAAATTGGAAGCAAAGATTTTCGGCTTATATAAGTACGAATGATATCGATTTGTGGATTCCAATCAAGAAGCTTTATCAACATCCGACTGATGCCGGAGATTTCAAGGAAGTTCATACCTTTGACATTGCTGAAAGGAAATCATGCGAGCTTGAACCAAAAGCTTTTAGTTATCTTACAATGGCATTACCCATTGAGTTGCTTCATCAATTTAGTACTTGCAAGAAGTCTAAGCAATTGTGGGATGCTCTATCAGCAAGATGTGAAGGAAATGATGATTACAAGAAGAGTCGGAAGAAAGTGTTGAATAAAGAATTTGATAATTTTCAATATTATGACAATGAGAATATTACTGCGCTTGTTTCAATATTTTCACATTTGATTAGTGAATTGAAGGTTGTTAGAATTGAGAAAACTGGTGCTAATTTGAAGGAGAAGATTATGGAAGCGTTGCCTGAAAAGTGGGAGAACTATGTTTTGCTGCTCACTCATGATAAAGAATAATCTACATTGACATTTCACGAGCTTACTGAAAAACTTCATGCTTGGGAAATGGAAATGTTAAACTCAAAGAAGTCAACTGCTACTTCATAAAATCCGGAGTTGTATCATGGTGAGAATTCTGCAAGCATGAATGCTAAAGCAAAGCCAAATTTGAGTTCTGCACGAAGTATTGCTTTCATGGCTGGAGTTTCTAGAAATTCTTATTACAATTCCTCACGAGGGTGTAGCTTTACAATTCCAAATTCATCAAGTCAGAATCCCTTTTCTGCTGAATCATTGGATGATTATGCCAAAATGATTGCTGCTTTAATTTCATCATCATTTGGTTTGGTTATCAAAAATGTTGCTGATGCAAAATTAACAAGGGATGATCTTGATGCTCTTGATGATGATCAGTTGACTGAATTGGACATTTCTTGGCAATATGCTATGTTGAGTCAAAGATCAAAGAGATTTTTCAAGAAGCATGGAAAAACTACTTCTGATTTGAATGAGAAATTAGGTTTTGACAAGTCAAAGTTAAAATGTTACAAATGTTCAAAGCTTGGACATTTTACCAAAGAATGTCAACAAGCACAAAGTAGCAAACCTGGTTTTTCTCAACCATCTTCCAGTAACACAAGCAAGACAACTACTTTAACAGTTCAACATGATGCTGTTTATGATTGGGGTAAACAGTTTGGGTATGATTCATCAGCTTTAATTGTCACCCATGATCATCAAGAAGATTATAGTTACGAGTTCTGATACAAGTTCAACACCAAGTTCTTATGAATCTGTTGAAAACTTGGAGAGTTTATTGAAAGAGAATGCTTCATTAGTGAATAAAACTCAAAAGCTTTTTGAGGAATTCAAATTGGTTTCTTCGGACTTGGAAGTGTCTAAGAAACATGAGAAGGAAATGGGTGTGAAGAATGAATGTTTGATTAAAGAGATGCAGTTATTGAATGAAGTTACAGAAATTTCAAAACAAGATAGAAAGATTGTTGAAGTTGCAAATGAAAATTTCTGATCTCAAGATTCAAGTTATTGATGCTAATCGATTGCTAAACAATGTTTCAAATTCTCAAGTGTTTACAAGCTTTTTAGCTAATGATGCTAATTTTGAGAAGATGTTTGATAAAATTGCATCACCCCCTGCTCAAATCAAGGAAGCTTTCAAAGATGTGAAAGAAAAGGTTGAAGAGGTTGATTAATCCAAGTTCTCATCATCCAATTCTGAAGAAGAAAAGGTTGTGAAGAAGAAGAAAAATAAGAAGCCTAAGAAGAAGAAAGGCAAGAAATCTGAGATTCCTCCTGCTCCAAAGTTTGTTTCTGGTTCGTCGTCTGCTGACAATGAGAAATCTGCAACTTCAAGTGACAAGATTCGTTCTCAACCTGAATTTAATGAGACGATCTTCTTTGAAAAGACAAATCTTAAAGATATCAAAGCTGAATTTTCTAAGTTGGCAAAAGACAGACACCCGAATTTACATTTTGAGGAAAAAGTTGTTGGCAAGCATGTTGGTCTGGGTTTTAAGGAAAAAAATGTGAAAGTTGAGGAGGTTCCAGCATCATCACCCCAAGATTTGAAGAAAGTTAAAGATGAAACAAGTGAAGAAGGAAGTTTTTAAAGCTAAAAGGTTTCTACCAGGTTTTCTCCGACAAAGAGTTTCCTCTTCATTGTGTCGATGCTCGGAAGATTTCTGAAGTTTTTGTGAAGAAAGCTGATTCCAGAACCTTGAAGAATCAAACCGCAAGATGTTCTTCTGATGGTTCTTATTCTCGAAGCCCAACATCTAAATGGGTGCATGATCATCGCCGATAGGTATATGATTCTATCTCTGATCATGCTCGAGATATTCATGTTTGTTGTTCTTCGCAGGTACATCAAAAGTGGGACAAAACAAAACGAATATGTTATATTTGCCACCGAACAGGGCATATGGCAAAGATTGTCCACTGCCTGCTGATTCACCTCAGCGGTTTCACAAGAAACCAGTTTTTGGTAAACCTGCCAAACCAATGTTATTTGATAAACAAGGCAGAGTTTTTAATGAAGTTGAGCCTACATTTTTCTTAAAACAAAAATGTTTGACTCAAAATGTAGGTTCATCATCACAGTCACCTGTGATAACTTCATCAAAAACAAAATTACCAAAACCACAACAATGGAAACCAAAGGTAGTTTTTAAGCAAAATAAGGATACTGGTCGACCGGAAGTAATTCGCTTCGGGTCATTTATGAACTAATCGGTTTGACCAGTGTGTAGGTACTTCTAGAAGACCTATCGACGATTGAAAAGTTGTTGATGGAGGAGTATTCTGCTTAATTTAACTTTCATGATATATCTTTATAACCTACAACTTTTCCTGACAAATATAAAACTAAAAGATATCCGTGTTGATTGATCAATTTTACTTTCGTTATGCATTTTCCTTTGATAAAAACCAAAGTAGCGTCTTGTTTTTGTAAAATGAAAATCCAAAAATAGAGTTTTCATTTTAAGGGGGAGAAATGCATGTAAGGGGGAGAAATTGTGAAAATGCATGTTATGGGAAGAAGGTGAATACATGTCAAATATATAAAGAAGGTGAATACATGCACAAGATAAAATTGTGAGAAATTGATCATTGGGAAACGATGGTACATTGGCTTACGTGTCTGACTCATGAATAGAGTAGATGAAAGGGCCATAAGATCATTGTTTGATATGTTTGGTAGGCTCGGAAAATCAGAAAGTATTCAGATGTGATATACACTAAATACTAATGCTTGACCATGTGGATAACTTCTTGATGCGTATTTCATGACAAAAAGAAAAAAATGTGAAAAAAAATGAGAAGTCACTGTGTATACATGTGTTCATTTTGCAAAGATTTAAACTTGTTTTGATTTTCTTTATTTTGTCAAACGATCGGACTTTCTCTGCGTGTCCATAGACCGACCTGATCGTTGTTAGTTTGACATTCTGCTTTATTTTCTTTGGTGTTTCATATAACTCATCAGACTTTCTCTGCGTGTACGGGAGTACCGACTTGATTGTTGTTGGGTTATACAATTTCAATTTGTTTTATTTTCTTTATTTTGTTAAATCCGAGGCCTTATCTACGTATTGAAAGATCGACCTTAAGGTAGACGATTTAACGTTCTTATTTCTTTTTGCATGTAACACAGTTGACGATATCATGAAAATATTATACTTTGTGACAATTCATAAGTGTAATCACACAAAAAAGAAAAAGGAGAAAGAAAATGTCTGAATATGTCTGATAGTGTGGGATACACTGGTCAAAGCAAATCTAATCAATACCTTAACATATTCATATGTTATGAGTATGATTTTGCCTGAGTTTAGGATGGACCAATTATACTGGCAATCAGCATGAGTTATGTTCTTCGATTAATCAAAATTTAAGTGTAGTTCAGTGCGTTATTTCCAATATGATCCCGTATAGTGATTTTTCTCATACCAAAAATAAAGTTTGATTCTGTATTGTATTTCATTTCATTTCAAGAAAAGTACAAAAAGATTTTTGGTGTGTTTTAGCATAAGTTTGAAAAATCAAAAAGGTTTTAGGTTTGTTTTGACATAAACTTTCTAAAAGCCAAAAATATTTTGTTTCTGCTTTATTTTCGATCTGATCAACACGTGATACAAAATCAAATTTTCAATATCATATCTTCGAGTCTCGAAGAGACGTTTTGTGCCAAGATTATTTAAATGATTGTGCAGGTTGCTAAAGTGAAGATATCACAACTTCAAGTCTTCTGAAGTTGTTGATAAAGACCAGAGATACACTAAACATCGTCAAGTATTCAAGATCAAGCTACGATTCAGTTGAGGGAGAGTGTAGGTCCGAGATCAAACCGTCAACACGATATCTAATCACAAATGAGTGCGGAAACCTCAAATGCAATCGATTCAAGAAACAAGTAGAAGAAATAGATTCAATCTATAAGAAAGATGAATCTTGAATGAGAAACCCTATCTTGTTGAAGCTGATCGTAAATAAGGATGCACAGAAATCGTAAACCCTTAAGATTGTATTGAAAAGCTTGCTTGAATCATAAACAAGTGAGGTTTATATACTACCTCATTACAAGCGAATCGTAAACCTGGAAGCCCACATGGCCCAATCATAAACATAAAATAAGCCCACTAACTAGTAAATAACAAGCCCAAAACAAAGTGAAACAAAGCCCAATACTAATGTTCATGCCTTAAATAAATCTAGCCCAACAATCTTCCCCTAGGCATGAAACATTAGTCCACTTACGGCAGCAGCAGATCGAATCTGAATGTGCTTTGAACGTTGTTCGACCACCATCTGTTCGCCACAATCCGGTTTGCCGTTCCATGGAAGATTCCCACCCTCACAGCGTTTTCCAAGTCATTTTCATCTCCAAGAATAGGCTGTGAGGCGAGCAGCTTGATATCCTTTTCTCCAAACCTTAGCAAATCCACCGGATCGTAAAAGCGAAACTGCCTCAGGGCCTTGCAGAGAACCACCACCTCGTGTGTCGTTGGATCATAACACCAGCAGTCAAAGTTTTTGACCAAGGTACCATCTTCAATTTCGTCCAACATATTGATAACTCTTGTACGTTTGGTGGGTGGTCTCCTTGCTTCACCAAAGGTTCTCCAGTCACTGGGTCACTTTCAGTCTGGACCCACCTTACTTGCTTCAGATCAAAATTTGCAAAGTTATTTTCTAAATGGTTCAGCAAATTGTTTCTAATAAGGTCTCCGTCAGGGCTGTTCCATCTGTTTATGTAGGGGGCTCGAAGCAGATTTCTGATCTCAGGTTCAGTCCAAGAATGGAATTGTGTACGAGTTCTATAATACTCAACTGGACTATAGCCATCACGGATCACAACAAATAATTTCTTCTCAGCGTCGTAATGCCAGCACAAGATGGGTTCACAACTCCCCTTTTTGTCTAAAGAGCTACTTCCAAGATCAAGAGCATACTGAGTGGGGGCTGGTCCTTGAAAGAATTCTCGGAACCAGTTGTCGTGACCTTCAGGAGCTTTGGAGATCACTCTACCTCCTTTGGCATATTCAGACATCTCAATATTTTAATCTCCATCGTCTTCATTCATTGCATCAGCACCATGCACACCCTGTGATGAACTTTGACCTGGGGCACCTGAGGAGTTGGATCCCACAACATCCTTCAATTCATTATACTTCTTCCTCAGGTCCACCAGCATGCTGTACAGATATTTCATTCTATCTTTGTCCGCCACCTCCTTCTCTCTCATATATTTGTTTTCAGCTTGAAGAGCCTTGATCTCATTTTCTCTAATTCTGTTTTGAGAGATCAGGAAATTGATCTGAGGATCAGCACTTATCCTCATATTTACTGGAAGCTCCGCTGCTTGAAATGGCCTGAAGCTAGGAGTAGCTGAAGGCTGAGTTAAGACAGGTGCATCGCTTATTCTCACAGGGCTTGGAGCAGCGAAAGTGTGATCAACCTCTATGAATTGACTTTCTTCCCGAACTGGGCTATGTTCGGTTAGAAGTGATGAATCAATCTGAGCAGGAACAGGTTGATCTTGAATAGTTTCAGTAGCTGCTTCTTCTTGAGTACTGGGATCCTCAGAACTGGGCCCAGCTGGATGTACTAATAAGATGCTTGAGCTGGTCTTTGATAGCTTGAATCTGATGCTTCTTGGATCTGACCTCTTTCTTGGTGAAGGTTCACGTGCTGGAACAGGTTCTTTAAGAACATCTTCAGCATCCAGATTCAGCTCAGGAGGGGTTGTGTCACTGCCTGACGATCCGATCATGTCATCCCTTGACCTTTTAAGGTTAAGGGGCCCCAGATTCCCATAAATATCATCATCAGTAATCTCCTGGCCAGCGAGAATATCATCCATTACATTCTCTTCATCGGAGGGTATCACTGCATCTTCTTCTTGAACATTAACAGCCGGAGTTGCTGTTAAGTCTTGGTCTTCTGCAACGGATGCACTGACATTTGGCACTGCAGCTTCAGGTTCATCTTCATCAAATTCTTGTTCCCTTGCCACCTCTGGGAACGCACCTCTCTTAACCCATTCAAGTCTTCCTTGAAAGCTGGTTTTGCCCTTTCTATCTTGGGTTTGAAGACCAAAAACCCCACAATCCATTATTTTGATGTCCAACTTCTCGATCCTTTCTTCAATCATCGGGTATTTCTTCATGACCACCATTTGCACAAACCTTGGTGTCATAAAAAATTGCTCTCTAGCACTCAAATCAGCATTGCCTACCCAGTCCATCAACATCATCTTTGAGAAGTTGAAATCCCAATCTAAAGCCAAAGAGATGAAAGCAGTTCCATGTAGTTGATTCAGCTGATCAAAACTGGTTCTCTTGCCAATAAATGACTTTTGCATATAATGTGCTAGGCACCTCCAGTAGTGCGGCAGAAGCTTCTTAAAGATTGGCGGAAACTTCCCCTCATACCCCATAGATTGAGCACCAGCCAGAACAACATCCTTTGGATACTTGATTGGATCAGTGGCTTTATCCAGGATGTTCAACACCTTTTTGATATCATCTTCCTCAATCACCACTTGTCTGTTCTGAACAGTTGCAGAAATACTTGTCTTGTCAGCATTCGCTCTTGTAGTACCCCAGAACTCTCTTACTAGCATCTCATCAATAAGCACATTCGTCCTCAGGGCATGGTTTATTTTGCAAGTATTCATCCCAGCCACCAGAGAATAAAATAGTTCCATATGCTTCTCTGGCGGGTCTTCAAGATACGCTGGGATGCAGTGATCCTGTTCAAACTTTATCTCCTCGTCTAGCATCTCTTCTGCCATCTGAGAAAGACAAGACATATGTATCAGACATATTCATCAACCCTTAATTATGTTTGTCAATAACTTGAAGTTCAATTGATTATCACGTTTAACTTGTTAAGTTCTGAGAATTTCAATTTAAACGTTCAAGAGAAATATTTGATTTTGTAACACAATTTGACAAACATATTAATTTTAACTTAAAACCAATTAAGTTTGATGAGATTTAATCAAAAGATTTAGGTGTTTATGATTCTCATTAAAAATTTAAGTCTGTTTATGATCCTTAAAACATGTTTGCGATCCGATAGTTGGGTTTACGATTTAAAAATGAGTTCACGATCAGGTTCAAACTTGGTTCAATCGGAAACACTTAGCCCAATCGTAATCTCTACAAAACCCTTAGCCCGATCGTAAACGGCATCGAAATCACGAGATCGTAAACTCAGATCATAATCGTCATCAGACACGTGGATCGTAATCGTCGATCGTAAACGACGATCGTAAACACCAAGAGTCGTCTCCTCCAATGCTACGATCGTAAACTCCGATTCCGCCATTAGAGAACTTGCAACTAACTCGGAAACTCGTTAATGCACCACAATCATGTAAATAAACCATCAACAATTACCTTTCAACAATTGTAAGCATAAAACCGACTTCTAAACACGAAAAATCGACTCGAAATGAGTCAAAGCAGACGATGTTCTTGAGTTAGGGTTCGAGACTGAGAAATCGGGAATAGACGGACAAGTCTTTGAGTGAACGGTCGATAGACGGGGGTTTCTTGCTCGGAAAAGGATTCCGATGGTGATGGTAAGCTCGGATTTCACAATGGAGGTTGGAGGTGGTCGGAAACAGTTTTTCCGGTGAGGGGACGGCGGATAGGGTTTCTAGAGCAGGAATCGTAAACGAGAGAGGAATGGGTGGATCGTAAATGAAGAAAAGGAATCGGAAATAGGGTTTTGTTTAAAAAAATGTTACACTAAGGCCCCTCATGTTCCAAAATTATTTTATAAACACCCCAATCCTCTTAAAAATAATGTTAATTCTCTAAAAAATTAATCTTTGAAGAATTTGAGAATTTTACGAAGCTTCCCCTAAGACTCAAACCCCGAGTATCTGATCATGATCAAGATAAAAATTAAGAATTAAAAATAATTTTTTTTAAACATTTTAAGGATAAAACATAAAACAATTAAAACCTAATTATAGAAATTAAATACACACTTGCCTCGAAGCTGATGTAAATTTATGGATCAAACCAGACAACTCTTTGACTGAGGAACCCTTTTCAGCTTCCGTTACTTGACGCTCTAAACGATTGCTCAAAATTTTTGAAATCATATAAACTCACATCCAGTTAAAAGTTTTAAGTGCTTAAATTGTGGTACATAATTACCGTCATGTTTAACCGTCCCCACACCCAATTTTTCATAGCAAAACCTACCCAACCTCAGAGTTTATTGAGGATTCACAAACCCCCAACTTGAGGAACCATGCAACACTGCTTTGACAACCACTTATCTCTTATTTTCATGAATTATCGGTTGGTGATCAGGTCGGCCGTATAAGCACGCAAAGAAGACCAAAAGAATAAAATTCTTTTCTGTTTCATTTTCCTTTTCTTTTTCACAATTTATTTATTTATTTATTTATTTATTTTTTTAAATTCTTTTTCTTTTTCTTTTTCTGTGGTGTTGTCATTTACAGTATAAACATGGCGTGTGAGAGAGTGAATACTAGGTGATACCACTCTCAACCCGTTTTTGCTGGGACTCAGTCTTTTAAACTATGTAAACTAGGATGGAAAACTAAACACATATAGAGTTTAAGATTACTGCACTTACATGGATGATCATGGTTTTTGATTTAGCTTACCGAACATCATCTTTGAGACGTCTTTCACTTCAGCCTTACACGTGTCAGTCTCCGAATGTCTTGGAAATTTATATCACTTCCTACCAACTCAAGGCAAACAAAAGACATCATAAAAACCTCAAACAGATATTTTTTGTATTTTCTGAGACAATTATATTTCTTCCCCTGTTTTTATGAGGCTTTTGAAAACCAAACACTATTTTTTTTTAAGTTTTTTTTTTCTTTTTTGTTTTTTTTTTTTAAAAAACAAATATTGACAAATAAAAGTTGATCAGATCATTCCTCGAAGGCAATCATCCGAAGGCCTTCGACACACATTTCATAATCTGGTCGCGGGAGGGGTTTTGTGAAAATGTCCGACACATTCTGATCGGAGCTTACCTTTTGAAGCTGAATTAGCTCCCGATCATAGCAATCTCGAATGAAATGTACCTTAATGTCTATATGCTTGGTTTTAGAATGTTGGACAGGGTTTTTCACAATTTCCAAAGCAGCAGCATTGTCGTAAAAGATAGGAGTGTTAACGAATTCCATACCGTAGTCTGTGAGCTGGTTTTGGATCCATACTACCTGTGAAGTACCGGCAGATGCTGCCACGTACTCTGCTTTGGCAGTTGATTTAGATATGGTATGCTTCTTCTTGCTTTGCCAGGAAATTAGTCGATCGCCCAAATATTGACATCCTCCAGTGGTTGACTTTCGATCCAAGTCACTGCCTCCATAGTCACTGTCAGTATATGCATACAATTGAAAGTCAGTGTTCTTTGGGTACCAAAGACCAAGCCTAGGCCTGCCCTTCAGATACCTAAAAATACGTTTAACAGCATTTAAATGAGAAAGTTTAGGGTTAGCCTGATAGCGAGCACACAAGCAAACTGCATACATAATATCTGGCCGACTTGCTGTTAAGTACATCAGTGAACCAATCATTGATCGGTACGTGAATTCGCTCACTGACTCCCCGTCTGCATCTGCTGACAAGAGAGGTCGGGATGCCATTGGAGTTGAAATTGGCTTTGAGTCTTGCATCTTGAATTTTTCTAGAATCTCATTCACATATTTGGTTTGGTGAATGAGAATCCCAGATTCATCTTGCTTTACTTGCAAGGCTAGGAAGAAACTCATCTCCCCCTGATCGCTCATTTCAAACTTTTTCTTCAAGATTTCCTCAAATTCGGTGCATAATTCCCCGTTCGTTGAACCGTAGATAATGTCATCTACATACACCTGCACCGTGATTATATCCTCATCCACCCTCTTTCTAAACAAAGTTTGATCAACAATTCCTGTAGGATCGAAAATAGTTATGAATTAACTAAAACTAAGCCTTTTACTTGCAAATATAACCCTGCGGAATTAAAGTTATATTTCACTTTACTTAAGCGATATTAAGTTCTTGTATAATGTAAATGCTTGATTTGCAGAATAGTAAAACAACGATATATCGAATATTCGGCACTATTTGCATTAACTCAAAGCTACACTATTACAAGTAATGAACCTTTTGTAAACTAAGAGATTACATGCTATATATAGTGCTGATGAGATCAATGACAGCCATTGATCTCATGCGATCTAATCTAGACCGTAAACATAAAAGTCAAATACAAACTACCAAAAGAATAAACATCGACAATCGGAATGACTTGCGTGTTGGCAGCAACAATCTACTTTAGGAGAGCGGCTTGAATCAGATTTAGAAGCATACGAGAAGCTTTTGCAGGATTGGACTTCTGAAAAGACTTCTCAGGAAAAGTCAGGTTGAACTCTTTATCTTGTGGATAAACGAGTTCACCCGGTATATTCGCTGAAAGACAAAACTGCTTCTTTCCGCTTGAACTGCCTGTTCCGCTTGAAGTATGAATTCCGCTTCAACTTCAACTTCAGCCGGAACTAGTAAAATTGGCATTTCAGCCGGAAATCTTCCAAGCTCTATTTTTCCTTACAATCTCCCCCTAAGCTGATGCTGTCAAATTATTTATTGTCTTCAATGTTTATCTTCAAAATTGACTTGTACCAGAAAATTTTCTTCTCCACAACCTACTTGTTAGAATATCCGATGCTGGCATCAAGGTTTTGAGAGAGCTCTTTGATGTTTGTTTTGGTCACCTTTACATGTTTGATTGAATCCCAATCCATTTCGTTCCATTCTTCTTGAACAGAAATAGACTCATGGATTGTAAAGGTGCCATCAGCTCTATGAACATAGAAGAGCTTCTCTTCTTCTTCCCAGATAATAAATTTGATCTCACTGGTAGGCACTTCTTCTTCTTCTCCTGCTGAATCATCATCTAAATTACTTCGATAGAGCATTCCACAGTCCAGCACAGTTGGTTCAATGATAAGCCTTAACATGTGCTCTGCCCTTGAAGGATTCATAATTTCTCTAAGTTTTAGGATGATGTCAGTCATTTGCATTGCACTGAGAAATTTAGTGGCCTTGTGAGCATTTATCACTTGAGTTGTACCATTTGCCAGTTTGAAGGAAAAGTCAAAATTATCTTCATTTACTGTCCACCCGACAATCTTATTCTTTCTGGGTGGGCCTTTCCTTCTTTTGTTTTGATCTCTTTTGTTTCTGGCATGCATCATCTTCCTCTTTCTCATCTTCCTCTCTTCATCAGAATCATCAGCAGATTCTTGCACAATAGGCTTTTTGCCTTTGGCAGAAGATGAAGAGGGACCTGGTTGAGTTTCAGTAGGTTTGATGGTGGAGGAAGGAGGTTCTCTTATGGTGAGTGGAGGCAGGGTAGTTTTTGGAGGTGGTTCATTGGTTTCAGGAGTTGGGCTTGATGGTGGAGTAGGTGGAAAGATGTCAGAGAAGTCCATAGTAGGTGGAGGCTTCTTCTTAAAGGGAGTGATGGGTGTGAAGTTGTCTGATCTAAACTTAGGATTGGCAAGTTTAGCAGCAAGCTTTTTGGGGATGTGTGGAGGTTTGTAAGGTATGATTGGAAGTGATTGTAGAATGGATGAAGTTGTTGTAGGCATTGGGTTTGGATCATAAATAAATGAAGGTGGAGGTGGTATATCTGCAATATCATCAATTTCAGGTTTAACATTAGCAGTTATAGTACCTGAGACCAGCTCTGATGGTGAAGGCATCACCAGGTTAGGATTGACAGCAGCACTTTCTCCTTTTAGCTCATGAAATATTTTGTCAATCAAGCTGCAAAGTCCCTTAACCTGCATCTGAGCTAGCTCTTCCTCTTTCTTCAAATTTCTAATCACAAGAGCCCTCTGAATCTTCTTCAACAGATGGTAATTTTCATCATTCTTTACCAGCTTGGTAGGCAATTGAGAGGCAATAGCAATTAACCTCTGCCTATTAGCTTCAGACATTATTTCCAAATCATAATCCTTTAACCTCCAGTTGAAAGACCTGGTCTTTGCTTCTTCAAGAAGGTTTTCAAACACATCGTTTTGCATGTATAGATCGAATTCTTCTTGGAGCTCTCTGGCTATTCTCTCATCCTTAGCAACCCTTCTGGCATCTTCAACCATTTTCACTATAGCCTCAGCTTCAGGAGTTTGAGTTACCTGTTGAATGGTTTTAGCTCTATCAGCTTGAACAGGTTCCTCAGTTTGAACTGTTTCTGAACTCCTTAATGCTATCAGTGATCTAGCCACATCCTCAGCTTCCTCATTTCTTTGCTCTTCCGGTTGAACTACAGGTGTTTCAACAGTCCCAAAGATTGAGGAGCTGGGACCTTGAACATCCACCTGGGTTGGTATATGATGTTCCGGTTGAACATTCAGATTTCCTTCTCCTGGAACTACCGGTTGAACTTCCGGTTGAAGTTCCGCTTGAACCAATAATTGACCATCAGTCACCACCTGAGGTTGGGTGACTTCAGGTTCTTTGTCAGTAATCTCCAGTACCTCGGTTCCTTCATCTTCACCGATCAAACTTTCTCCTTCTCCTTCAGTCAAAGTACCAACTACTGCAGTTGCAGTACTTTCTTCCATATCAGCTGCTGCCTTGCTGGTGGAGGCAATGTTGCCTAAAACATGATCACTGGCTCTTTCAACCGGAAAAATAACATCTTTTAAAAGTGTTGTGATCATGTTGATATGCTCAGGGAGAGCACCAGCAATCAGCATGGACGACTGAACCAGCTCAGTGAGGTTGGGGTCCTCAAAAGGAGAAATGGCAATCAGTTGACTGCACTTCATATTTACCCAGCTCTCTTCAACAGAAAAAGGGTTAATGCCAATCTTTTGGCAAGCTGTGGCTCTTACTTCAGCCGGTATCCTTTCTACTTCTTCAATTTCAGTAATGACAGGTTTTGACAGTAACTTCTCCCCCAATTTGACAGTATCAGCTTCATCAGTTACAAGAACTTCTTCAGCATCTCTGGTAGGGTTTGAAGGTCTTGCTTCAGTTGGAGTAGGGTCAGCTTGAACCAGTTTGGCAACAGTTGAGTTTAGAGCTTCAACCTGTGCTTGCAGAGAAAGGTACAATTTCGTCAATTCAGGTAGTGTCAGACTATCCTCAACTGGCTTTTTGCCAGTATCCTTGGAAATAACCAAGCTATTAATCCTAGATTGATCAGCATTGGTACCCATGGCTTCTTGGCACCTGGGATTCTCTTCTGTCGTTTCAACAACCCTTGGTTCCAATGAAGGACTTCCGGGTGCTGATTCAGAGAAGATTGCCGCAGATTGGGTCTTATTTATGTTACTGCTGACACCAAGCTCCAGTTGGGATACTTGGGCAACAGCAGCCCTTTCTGCATGAATCTCTTCAGAACCACTGAGATTCACCTCCGGTGAGGAGTGGGGTTGCAGTGCTACAGGGTCCTGGCTTATCAGGATGTTCTCATGTAATATGGTGGGTGAGTTAATAACACCTTCATTTAAGCCGGGATTGAAAGCACTGTCACTCCTGAGTGACAGGGGTTGCAGGGGTGAAAAATGTTCAGATGGGGAAGCTACATCTGCTTCTAATGACTCCCCCTCAACAGAAGGTTCATCCCTAAGAGATAATCCCAAATTTACCAGTTTCCGTTTAGGCTTTTTGCCTTGAACGGGGTTTGAAGCTTCAGGTTGGTTGGTGGTGCTAGGTGGAGGAGACCTAGTGACCACTTTTCTCTGTCTTTTGAAAATGACAGGAGGTGAGTTTGATGAGGAGGTGGCAGTGGAAGTGATTGTGGTAGCTTTCCTCTTTTTGGATTGAAAGACTATTAGTGAAGAGGAAGCTGAGACAGATGTGGGATCAGAAACTGTTAGGTCTACAGCTCTGTCATCTTGAGCAGGGAGCTCAGTTACTCCTACAATTTCCGGTTGAACCTCTACAGTAGCAGGTTCATCAGGAAATTGCCTTGGAATTGGTAAGGGGTGGTCAGTATCCCTTCCAAGAAATGGAGATTTATTTAAAGCAAGGTTTGAAAAAGTTTTCTCATTCAGAAGTTTTTGGTGCAAAATTGTACCAAGCCATACTATATGGGGGTACTCTTCTTTGAGAATGTATGTTAAAAATCTGGGATACAAGTATACATATTCAGAATGAACATTGGATTTTAGGGCTTGAAAAATTTGTTTGGAAAAATTGAAGTTCTCACCCTTGACCACAGCGTAGAAGGCAGAGGCTTGCTCACCGGAGAGCTCATCAAAACCTCCCTTCTTTGGAGATAAACACACCAGAAGTGTGTGTGCAAGAAATCTCCACTTGTATGGTAACTGCCCCTTCTTGATAGTTTTGCTGTTCAGGGAGCCACCATAACCAATGTTTCTGAATAGACGGAGATATTTCTTCTGATCTAATTCTCCGTATCCACTTTCATCCCTCAGTTTCAACAGTCTTCGAACCTTCGCTTCATCAATTTCAACTTCCTTCCCTTGGACAGTTGACACAATTTTATCACTTCCGCTAGCCTCGTCGGTAACCCTAGCGTGAACCCAAAAGTCTTCCATCACCTCTTCAAAAATTTCGGCTTCTACAGTAAGCGCATGATGTAGGTGAGAGCTTTTGATGAACTCGATCATTTCATTGTAGATTGCAGTCTTGGATGGTGGTTCCAGGTATGCCATCAAGTTGTGTTCTACCGGAAATTTTGAGTCACCAACTGGCTTTTTGCCACTGGACTTTCCTCTCGGAGCCATTGTTGACGGAGTTTGAGAATGTCGACGGTTTTGTGGGAGTTAATCAGAGATGGTTTGAGAGGGTTTGGGGAGTAAAATCTGAGATGTGTTGCGAGAAATGGGGAAATGACGGTAATTTAGGGCTTTTTACATTTTCGGAGATGACGTGGAGGAGAGAGGTTGTAAATCGACGGTTCATTGACGGATGGGACAGGTGCTTTAGGGGTTATACAGTACAACTGGTTAAAGCATGCCCTTATCCACAAGTTAATTTACTGAAACCTCGGAATTGAACAGTTAAAAATTCAATGGATAAAATAAATGACTATCCCCTTAGTAAATTGTGCATTCCGGGTAATTAAATGACTCATTGACTTTGTTGACCCGGAAGTTCAAGCGGAACTCATTTTCTCCTTTATTTTAAAAACCAAATTTCTTCCGTTTGAACTTCAAGCGGATAGGTTTTCCGCTTGGAAGAATTGTTTTCAAAAATAAGTTTTCACGTCAAATTTAAAGCATTTTTCCGGTTGAAGTTCACCCGGTGAATTTCAAAAGTTATTCTTTCAGGTTGAACCTGAACTTGAACGGGAAAATCCAAAACACATAAATTTTGAAAATTTGTGTCAATTTTTCATAGTTTTAACAGCAGTTATTGACTATGAACTGAAGCATTCTTCAATTTACACAAGAGATTTTCTTTTTCTTTTTCTTTTTGTATCAAGAGACGGAGTCTTTGAGCACATCTCTTTCTTTTTATTAAAGTTGTGAAAAATTCTATTCAAAGTTCATCATCCCAATGGCTGTAATGAGGTAGAAAAATCTTGCATCATCGAAAGCTTTTGTAAACAAGTCTGCCAATTGATGATCAGTGTGAACTTTAAATAATTTGATTAAATTCTTTTCAGCACAATCTCTAATAAAGTGATACCTTATGTCGATGTGTTTGGTCTTGGAGTGCTTCACTGGATTGTTGACGATGGAAATGGCACTGTTGTTGTCTGCAAGAATAGGAGTCTCCATGAATGTGATTCCATAATCAAGCATCTGATTTTGGATCCAAAGGACTTGGCTGCAACAACTTGAGGCAGCAATGTACTCAGCCTCTGCAGTTGAAGTAGAAACACATGTTTGCTTCTTGCATTGCCAAGAGACAAGCCTTTCTCCTAGAAATTGACATCCTCCTGATGTTGATTTCTTGTCTATATCACATCCTCCATAATCACTGTCTGTATATGCTTTGAAAGAGAAGTCAGAGTTCTTGGGATACCAGAAACCCAGTTTGGGTTGCCCCTTTAGATACTTGAAAATTCTCTTAACAGCGAGCATGTGTGACTCTTTTGGAGAGGATTGATATCTAGCACATAAGCAAACACTGAACATGATGTCAGGTCTACTAGCTGTGAGATACATCAGAGAGCCGATCATTGCTCTATACATGTGCACGTCTACAGGCTTTCCACTTAAGTCATTAGTTAACTTGTGGGAAGTGGAGATTGGAGTCTTGGCACTTGAGCATGATAGCATGTCGAATCTCTTCAGCATGTCTTGAATGTACTTTGATTGATTCAGAAAGATTCCGTCTGCAGTTTGCTTCACTTGAAGCCCTAGGAAGAAGGTTAGTTCTCCCATGGAGCTCATTTCAAATTTTGACTGCATCAAAGTTTCAAACTCCTTGCACAACAAAGTGTTAGATGAACCAAAAATAATATCATCAACATAAATTTGTACCATTAACATGTCATTACCAACCGTTTTAACAAAAAGAGTTTTGTCAATTGCTCCTCTCTTGTAGCCATTCACTAGAAGGTAGTTAGAAAGAGTTTCATACCAGGTTCTAGGGGCTTGTTTGAGACCATACAAAGCTTTGATTAGCTTGCATACCTTGTTCGGATGGTGAGGGTCTTTAAAACCAGGAGGTTGATTGACATAAACTTCTTGTTCCAGGAGGCCATACAGGAAAGCACTTTTCACATCCATTTGATATACTTGGAAGTCTTTAAATGCAACATAGGCTAGGAAGATTCTGATTGCTTCCAACCTGGCTACTGGTGCAAAGACTTCATCGTAATCAATGCCTTCTTCCTGTACATAGCCTTGCACAACCAATCTTGCTTTATTTTTGATAACAATTCCCCTGTCATCTTTCTTGTTTCTGAACACCCATTTTGTTCCAATTGGTTCTGCTCCATCAGGCAGATCTACCAATTCCCAAACCTTTTGCTTGTTTATCTGAAATAGTTCTTCTTACATTGCCTCCACCCAACTGTTGTCTTCTAAGGCATCTGCTACCTTCTTGGGTACTTCTTGAGACAAAAATGCAGCATGCAAACAGATATTTGCATTTGCAGATCTACTTCTTGTCAGCACTGGAGCTGAAGCTTCTCCAATTATGTTTCCCGCTGGGTGATCTCTGTTGATTCTTCTATCAATGAACATAGGAAATTCATGGCTTCTACCATTTGAGGGAATGTTGAGCTGAGGAAGTCTGTGATCAAGCTCAACATTTTCAAGTTGTGATATAGAATCTGAAACTCCAACTGATTCAAGAGAATTGGTATCTGAATTGTAGATCAGATGATCTAAATTGAGCTCATTTGATGTGCGTTCATGTGAGTTTCCAGCTTCATGAGACTCTGATTCAGTATTCTCTTCAGTTTCTGAAATTTGATTTTCCGGTTGAACTTGAACCGGAGAAATATGTTCAGCTTGAACTTCAAGCGGAACGATTTCTTCTTCAATTTGAATTATTTCAGTCAGTTTCTTGTCATTTCTTGGGAAAACAGGTTCAGAACTCATTGAAGAAAAGAAGATTGACTTCTCATTAACAGTTTGGTTTTTCTTCCAATGCTCATCAGCAGACCTGTTAAAGTTTTGTTCCTGCACTGGAGAGCTTACAAGCTTATCAACAGTTATGTTGAAAGCAGTGGTTAGTGCATCAATATCAAATAACCAGCTTGGCTGAGACTTAAAATTGTTGGCAGATTTCTCATTGAAAGATACATTTATGGTTTCCTCAACAATTTTAGTTCTCTTGTTGTATACTCTAAATGCCTTTGATACACCAGAGTAGCCAACAAAATAACCTTCATCTGCCTTTTCAGCAAATTTAGGCAAAGATTCACTGGTTATTAAAATAGTGACAGGACAACCAAATGGCTTAAAGAAATAAATGTTTGGCTTCCTTTTTCTCCAAAGCTCATAAGGTGTTTTATTCTTTCCCTTGACAATCAAGATCCTATTTTGGACATAACAAGCGGTGTTAACTGCTTCAGCCCAAAATATCACAGGGAGCTTAGAGTCTGCCAACAATGACCTGGCAGCTTCAATTAATGTCCTATTTCTCCTTTCAGCAACACCGTTTTGCTGTGGAGTTCTAGGAGCACTAAATTGCCTCAAAATTCCCTTTTCCTCACAAAATGAATTCAGAACATGATTTTTGAATTCTGTGCCATTGTCACATCTGATTGTTTTGACTTTAAG
The DNA here is from genome assembly GCA_039602395.1 of Deinandra increscens subsp. villosa. NCBI lineage: Eukaryota > Viridiplantae > Streptophyta > Magnoliopsida > Asterales > Asteraceae > Deinandra > Deinandra increscens. The sequence continues at coordinate 76,331,212 of JBCNJP010000010.1, read as the reverse complement.
ATTGGATTGATTTTCTAAATTAATGACAAGAGTTTTCAACAATTCAGCAGTTTCATCTTTTGTTTTGAGAAAGAAAACCCAAGTATATCTAGAAAAATCATCAATTATAACAAAACAGTATGACCTTTTTCCTAGACTCATTACTCTAGTTGGACCAAATAAGTCCATGTGCAAAAGCTCTAGAGGTTTTGAGATTGAAGATTCAACTTTTGGCATGAAAGAGGTTCTGTGTTGCTTGCCCTTGAGACATGGCACACAGTTTTCAGAACAAATAAAGTGCTTGTTAGGAAGACCCTTAACCAAGCCTAAATTTACAATTCTGTTCATGTTTTTGTAGTTCACATGACCTAACCTCCTATGCCAAAGATCAGATTCGTCAACTGAGGCCTTGGATACAAAGCAAGCAGTGCCACATGAAGGTGTAGCTACTGACATATCCAGAATGTATAGTCCATCTCTCCTAGGTGCCTTAAGCATTATCAATTCATCAGAAATTTTAACACCAGGTTTGAGAACTATTGCCTCTTTCTCATTAAACATTAAATTTAAATTCCTGTCACACATTTGTGAGACACTAAGCAAATTAAAATTCAATGTATCAACAAAATTGACTTTATCAAATTTTACCAGTCCATTTGTCACATCACCTTGTGCTGTGATATGGTCTTTTGTGCTTCCAAAGGCAACTGGTCCTCCATTGATTCTTTTTGTATTTTCCAGAATGTGCTTATTTCCTGTCATGTGGCAAGTGCAACCACTGTCAACTACCCATAGGCTATTCTGGCCTTTATTTTGCACCTGCACATATCAGAAATGATTAATTCCTATGGGGGACCCAAGCTTGAGTGGTCTTGGGTCTGCCATAAGCATCATTATACCTGTACTCTTTAAGTACTAGAGTATTAACAACAGGAGCTTCATTTAACAGATCATCATTGAGTGAACGGTCGATAGACGGGGGTTTCTTGCTAGGAAAAGGATTCCGATGGTGATGGTAAGCTCGGATTTCACAATGGAGGTTGGAGGTGGTCGGAAACAGTTTTTCCGGTGAGGGGACGGCGGATAGGGTTTCTAGAGCAGGAATCGTAAACGAGAGAGGAATGGGTGGATCGTAAATGAAGAAAAGGAATCTGAAATAGGGTTTTGTTTAAAAAAAATGTTACACTAAGGCCCCTCATGTTCCAAAATTATTTTATAAACACCCCAATCCTCTTAAAAATAATGTTAATTCTCTAAAAAATTAATCTTTGAAGAATTTGAGAATTTTACGAAGCTTCCCCTAAGACTCAAACCCCGAGTATCTGATCATGATCAAGATAAAAATTAAGAATTAAAAATAAATTTTTTTAAACATTTTAAGGATAAAACATAAAACAATTAAAACCTAATTATAGAAATTAAATACACACTTGCCTCGAAGCTGATGTAAATTTATGGATCAAACCAGACAACTCTTTGACTGAGGAACCCTTTTCAGCTTCCGTTACTTGACGCTCTAAACGATTGCTCAAAATTTTTGAAATCATATAAACTCACATCCAGTTAAAAGTTTTAAGTGCTTAAATTGTGGTACATAATTACCGTCATGTTTAACCGTCCCCACACCCAATTTTTCATAGCAAAACCTACCCAACCTCAGAGTTTATTGAGGATTCACAAACCCCCAACTTGAGGAACCATGCAACACTGCTTTGACAACCACTTATCTCTTATTTTCATGAATTATCGGTTGGTGATCAGGTCGGCCGTATAAGCACGCAAAGAAGACCAAAAGAATAAAATTCTTTTCTGTTTCATTTTCCTTTTCTTTTTCACAATTTATTTATTTATTTATTTATTTATTTATTTTTTTAAAGTCTTTTTCTTTTTCTTTTTCTGTGGTGTTGTCATTTACAGTATAAACATGGCGTGTGAGAGAGTGAATACTAGGTGATACCACTCTCAACCCGTTTTTGCTGGGACTCAGTCTTTTAAACTATGTAAACTAGGATGGAAAACTAAACACATATAGAGTTTAAGATTACTGCACTTACATGGATGATCATGGTTTTTGATTTAGCTTACCGAACATCATCTTTGAGACGTCTTTCACTTCAGCCTTACACGTGTCAGTCTCCGAATGTCTTGGAAATTTATATCACTTCCTACCAACTCAAGGCAAACAAAAGACATCATAAAAACCTCAAACAGATATTTTTTGTATTTTCTGAGACAATTATATTTCTTCCCCTGTTTTTATGAGGCTTTTGAAAACCAAACACTATTTTTTTTTAAGTTTTTTTTTTTTTCTTTTTTGTTTTTTTTTTTTAAAAACAAATATTGACAAATAAAAGTTGATCAGATCATTCCTCGAAGGCAATCATCCGAAGGCCTTCGACACACATTTCATAATCTGGTCGCGGGAGGGGTTTTGTGAAAATGTCCGACACATTCTGATCGGAGCTTACCTTTTGAAGCTGAATTAGCTCCCGATCATAGCAATCTCGAATGAAATGTACCTTAATGTCTATATGCTTGGTTTTAGAATGTTGGACAGGGATTTTCACAATTTCCAGAGCAGCAGCATTGTCGTAAAAGATAGGAGTGTTAACGAATTCCATACCGTAGTCTGTGAGCTGGTTTTGGATCCATACTACCTGTGAAGTACCGGCAGATGCTGCCACGTACTCTGCTTCGGCAGTTGATTTAGATATGGTATGCTGCTTCTTGCTCTGCCAGGAAATGAGTCGATCGCCCAAATATTGACATCCTCCAGTGGTTGACTTTCGATCCAAGTCACTGCCTCCATAGTCACTGTCAGTATATGCATACAATTGAAAGTCAGTGTTCTTTGGGTACCAAAGACCAAGCCTAGGCCTGCCCTTCAGATACCTAAAAATACGTTTAACAGCATTTAAATGAGAAAGTTTAGGGTTAGCCTGATAGCGAGCACACAAGCAAACTGCATGCATAATATCTGGCCGACTTGCTGTTAAGTACATCAGTGAACCAATCATTGATCGGTACGTGAATTCGCTCACTGACTCCCCGTCTGCATCTGCTGACAAGAGAGGTCGGGATGCCATTGGAGTTGAAATTGGCTTTGAGTCTTGCATCTTGAATTTTTCTAGAATCTCATTCACATATTTGGTTTGGTGAATGAGAATCCCAGATTCATCTTGCTTTACTTGCAAGGCTAGGAAGAAACTCATCTCCCCCTGATCGCTCATTTCAAACTTTTTCTTCATGATTTCCTCAAATTCGGTGCATAATTCCTCGTTCGTTGAACCGTAGATAATGTCATCTACATACACCTGCACCATGATTATATCCTCATCCACCCTCTTTCTAAACAAAGTTTGATCAACAATTCCTCTTGTATATCCATTCTCCACAAGGTGATTGGACAACGTTTCATACCAGGTACGAGGAGCTTGATGCAAACCGTACAAGGCCTTATCCAGTAGATAAACATGATCTGGATTTTCTTCATCTATGAACCCTGGTGGTTGGGTTACATAAACTTCTTCGTTCATCTCTGCATACAGGAAGGCAGTCTTCACATCCATCTGATGAACTGTAAAATTGAGATACGATGCCACAGTCAGAAAGATCCGAATTGCTTCCAATCTCGCCACCGGAGCATATACCTCGTCATAATCAATCCGGTGAACTGTTCTGTGACCTTGTACTATTAACCTCGCTTTGTTTCTTACAATGATTCCCGAGTCATCCTTCTTGTTCTTATAAAGCCATCTCGTGGGAATCACCTTCTTGTCATCTGGACGCTTCACAAGTCGCCACACTCCCAGCTTTGAGAACTGATTAAGCTCATTGTGCATGGCCTCTATCCAATTCGGATCTCTGAGAGCAACCATCACATTCGAAGGCTCACTCTGGGAGATAAAACATGAGTACATGTACAAATTGATATCCCCTGTGCGGCTTCTAGTTGAAACTCCTGCAGACACTGGTCCAAGTATGTTGCTGACTGGATGATCCTTGTTGATCCTAGATACCTGAACTTCTGGCACAGACACAGAAACAGGTAGATTAGAACTAACAATATTATCATTTATATCATTCATACCTGAGCCTTGAGGAATTTCTGAATCATTATCACAAGTTCCTGATGTTCCCGGAGCATCTGCGTTGTCATTTGTAGGAACAGGAACTGGTGCCTTCTCATAGACTCTTTCAGTGTGAGGTCTTGATTCAGACGGCTGAGTGATAATCTCTTCTTCTTCCCCTAAGTTGTGAAGCTCATTCGAAAACTTGAATCCTTCAAACAGAGACCCATAATTAAAAATCCAATCCGGTCCGGTCCCTGCATCCGACGGATTGTCTTCAAGCCAGTCCACGTTGAACGCTTCAATGATCAAACCGGTGGTCTTGTTATAGACACGATAAGCACTATTTCCCTAATAACCAACGGAATAACACTCATCAGCTTTCGCCTCGAATTTCCCTACGTCGGACTGTATCAGTACCGTGCACGGACATCCAAATGTCTTAAAATATCCCACCGTTGGCTTTTCTTTATAGACAATCTGATACGGTGTTTTCTCATGACGCTTGTTCAACAAAACGCGATTCTGCACGTAGCACGCCGTATTGACCGCTTCAGCCCAGAAGAAGATTGGTAGTTTAGCTTCACACATCATTGTCCTTGCCGCTTCAATGAGTGTCCTATTTCTTCTCTCAGCTACTCCATTTTGTTGTGGGGTGTACGGCGCACTAAACTGTCTATCTATTCCCTTAGCCCCACAAAACATATTCAACTCAGCGTTCTTGAATTCCGTTCCGTTATCCGATCTGATAGCTTTGACCTTCTTGTTCAGCTGATTCTCTATGAGTGTGACAAACTGTTTCACTAGGGCTGGAGTTTCATACTTGTTTGACAAGAAATAGACCCAAGTAAAACGTGAATAGTCGTCCACAATCACTAGACAATAGGAGAACTTGCTGATGCTTTGAACTTGCATAGGCCCAAATAGATCCATGTGTAGAAGTTGTAGAACTGATGACACAGAGTTTGCTATCTTCGGACGATGTGGCAACTTGTGCTGCTTCCCCTTCGCACATGCCACACATGTTTCCACAGTTGAGAAGTCTTTGATGGGTAGCTTTCTGACATGCTCTCCCTTTGCGAGCTTGGTCAGGTTCTTCATATTTGCATGCCCCAGACACGATGCCACAACATAGCCAAATTTTCGTTTTGTTTTGAGATCAGGCATGCTTCTTCTGACGTTGGAGGATTGCCCATGTTGAGAAGATATGAGTTTGAACGTCTTGGAGTACGCATCAGTATGCACTCCTCGGGAATCTTCACACCGGGCTTCAAAATAATGCATTCCTTCCGATTGAACATTACAGAAAAGTCTTTGTCACAGATCTGAGAAACACTCAGCAAACTGTGAGACAGTTCCTCCACATAATGTACGTCAGAAAAAGACAGATTTCCACTTCTCACAACACCTTTCTTGCTAATTCTACCACCCACACCACCTGCAAATGAAACTCCTCCACCATCGAAGTCCTCTACATCTTCCAAAAGGGACAGATCTCCGGTCATGTGTCGGGAGCAACCACTATCAACATACCAGAGATTGTTGATAGATCTTCTTGGTTGTCCCTACAAGAATCAGAAATTAATGAGATCCAGGTACCCAGGCCATAACAGATCTGGGCACACCTTTTGCATCAATGTAGTTAACTAATTGAAGAATCATTTCAGACTTTGATCCAGACACATTCTCATTTTGAGAGTTGACTTTTGGTTTCCATGTGGTGGTTTTCTCTGGTTTCAACACAGTTGTTGAATTGTTCACAATCACAGGTTTCTTATGTGGTGAAATGACCTTTTTACCAGTTGGCTTTTTAACCGGTGTCCACTCAAGTTTCAGTTTAGTATACACAAGTTGTTTTGTTTGAGTGACACCTTTTTGTTTCAAAACCTGTTGCTCGGCTTTCGCTTTGCCATTAGGTTGATTAGCTCTCTTTACTTTAGCCACTTGTTTTTCAACAAATTCTGGTTTTATCTTGTGGTAAACTCCTTTAGTTACATAAGTTTGTTTTGGAGTTCTGGTCACATTCCACTTATCAACAACAGGCTTTGTCACATGTGCCTTTGCGTTCGTAACCTTAGACTGTTCAGTCTTCATTGGTTCAAAACACTGCTTCCCCTGAGACACAGCTTGTTGTTTCTGCTTTTATTTTTGCTTTTCTCCGGTCATCATTTTCTCCAACATACTAGTCCGTGGGTTTTGCGGATAGTATGGTTGGTAAGGTCTATTCACACAGTTAGCTGCAAAATGTCCTGGCTTTCCACATTGAAAGCAATTCATGAGTCTAGGCCCATTGACATGACTACAGAGGTACGAACGTCTTGGGTAAGACGACTTCCACTCTGGCTTATCATCCCATTTGTGTATAACACGTTGTTTATCCTTATCAGATTGTGTAATTAAATAAAATTGTTCTGATTTAGATTTGTTTGTTCTATTAAAAGCTGACACAACCTGGGGATAAGCAACAAAGTCTTTGTGTTAGAGCATTTTATGTTGTCTAGTGCTAGGTCTTGATAGTTTGAATATGTAAAGTTATATGTTTGTGTTTTATAGATCCAGCGGATCAGTGGCGGATCAGGTGGTACGCCGGACCACCTGATACGCTAGTAAGTTGGTCCGCCGGATCAGTCTCTATATATAGGTTTCAGTTTGATTCAGAGAGTGTGAGTGAGGTCTGAGCTTTCTTAAGTGTGTGTTTTACATGGTGTAACCTGAATACTCAGTGTTCTCTCTGTTTACAAGCTGTGATCAATATAAAGAAGATTATTTACCTTGTGTGTTCGAATCCGAATGTAATAATGCACTAGCAAGATCGATTACGTGTTTTACAAGTGGTATCATATGCTGACCGTTGTGGTGTTGATGACTATGGATTTTATAATGAACATGGATATATTGGTCCTCTGTTTAAACCTTTGCCAAATTCCAAAGGGAGAAGGTTTAAAACCAATGTTTCTAAACAAGGTGAGGGTGGTGTTTTTCAGGGTGTTGTTGATCCCAGAAGGTGTTATTGTTGTTTTGAAATAGGACATATTCGTAGTCGGTGTCCTGTTTTAGCTAGAAAAAGGGCTTCAGCGTATATGCAATCAAATTCAGATTCGAATTCTGATACAAAGACCAAGATGGGTGATGAAAAGATTGTTACCAAACAACATTTTAAAAGGAGAAACTTTTTCAATAAATCTTACAAAGTTTTTGGTAATAATTCTACTTCAGAATCAACTGCTGATTCATCTATTCCATCTGTTAGGCAAAAGTGGCTGCCTAAAATGACTTCAAAAGCCACTGAGGATTTTTCAGAAGATACCGGTCGACCCAAAGCTGAATGCTTGGGTCCAGATACTCACTAATTGCTTGCTACTATGTGCAGGGTGCTCGAAAGCCAGCTGTTAACAACTTTTGGGTCGTTGATAGTGGAGCATCCAGGCACATGACGGGTAATATTTCCTTGCTGTCTGAAGTCAAACCAATTCAAGGAGGAAATGTTACTTTTGCTGGCAATAAAGGTGGGAAGATAACCGGTGAAGGAAAGTTGGGTAACGAGAAGATTACTTTTGAAAAAGTCCAATTTGTGCAAGAGTTGCAGCACAACTTGTTAAGCGTATCTCAAATTTGTGATAAGCAGTACACGGCTGCTTTTACAAGTTCAGAATGCTTGATTTTGAAACCTGGCATTCGAATTCCTGAAGACTGGATTGTGATGCGAGCTCTCAGATTTCGGGACTTATATGTGTTAAATATGAATCAGACTTCATCTGCTGTATCTGCTACATGTTTTATCTCCAAAGCTACTGAAAAGGAATCAATCATTCGTTGGTAGAAGGCGTTTCCAAGAATAGATTTTCTATAAATGATGTGTGTGTCTCATGTAAGAAAGGTAAACAGAAAAATAAGTCTCATCCTTCTAAGCGTTTGAATTCCATTGTCACTCCCTTGGAACTGCTTCATATGGATCTGTTTGGTCCTATGAATGTTCGTAGTATTGAGGGTAGTTACTATTGCTTAGTGATTACGGATGATTTCTCAAGATTTTCATGGGTGGCTTCTTTGGCGTCCAAGGCTGATACTCCAGATTCCATTCGGAACATGTTGTCTAAGTTTGAATCGTTGTACAAGCATAAAGTTTGTCGAATTCGTACTGACAATGGTTCTGAATTCAACAAGGCCAAAATGAAGGATTTTTGTGGTTCATTAGGAATTTATCATGAATTCAGTGCGGCGTATACTCCACAACAAAATGGGGTTGCTGAGCGAAAGAATCGAACATTGATTGAAACTGCTCGAACGATGCTAGCGGATGCACAGTTACCAATTACGTTTTGGTCTGAAGCTGTTCATACTACATGTTATGTACTCAATCGTGTTCTGATTGTTAAAAGATTTAACAAGACGAGTTATGAATTGCTCCGAGGTCGAAAGCCGAATTTGAATTTCTTAGAACCATTTGGGTGTTCATGCACGGTTCTCAAGGCAGGTGGAAAGTTTGATGCTAAAGCTGTTGAAGGCATTTTTGTTGGATATCATCATCCAATGAAAAGAGTTTATTTTTCATCTTCCAAGACCATTGAGAATCATATGAATGTGGATTGTCATCGACATACCTTTCTACAACCTAAATCGGTTGATTCTCGAGCTTTTGATTATAACTCGTTTGTTAATTCGTTCTCGGTTACACAAAAGAGTTCTGCTAAAGAAGATGATTCTGAAATCTTATCTGCTGCTATCATGTATACATTGTCTACTCCTGGTTCCGGGTCATGGATTCCTAAGCTTCCTAATTCATCTGTTACTACTTCGTCTAGTCAGGATGCTTCTAGTTTTGAAACGATGAGTTCGTCTGACGATGATGATGAAAGTTCGTATCATGAAGCTGAGTCAACACCTGTTGATGATCCAATATTGTTACCAAGTACAAGTTCTTCGGTACCAGTTTCTTTACCGTTAGATGATCTTTCAGGAACAGAAGAAGCAGATGCAAGTTTACCTAATAATTTGGCAAATGATATTCCTGTTGCTGATTCAACTACTTTGAGGATACACACCATTCATCCTCAAGAGAATATCATTGGTGATCCGAGTTCTGGAGTTCGCACACGTAATCAACTAGCAGATTCCGTTGATGCTTTGATTGCTGAAATCAGGGATTCAGGAGTTCAGAATGACGTGTTTCATTCTTGTTTTCTGTCTCAAGTTGAACCAACCAATGTCGATCAGGCGTTGGCAGATGCTTCTTGGGTTGAGGCTATGCAAGACGAGTTGCAACAATTTCAGAAATTGGGTGTATGGCATCTCGTGGATTTACCCGCTAACTCCAAAGAACCATGTGGTACTAAATGGGTATTTAAATGTAAGAAAGATGATAGAGGCATAATTGTTCGAAACAAGGCTCGATTGGTGGTTCAGGGTTTCTCACAGATTGAAGGTGTTGATTTCAATGAAGTTTATGCTCCTGTTGCAAGGATCGAGGCTATCAGAATTTTTTTAGCTTTCGCGGCATATCATGGATTCAAAGTGTATCAAATGGATGTCAAGAGTGCATTTCTTAATGGGTTGATTCGTGAGGAAGTGTATGTGAAGCAGCCGCCTGGTTTTTATGATCCCGATTATCCAAACAAAGTGTACAAGTTAGACAAGGCGTTATATGGATTGCATCAAGCCCCGAGAGCTTGGTATGAAACTTTATCTACGCACCTGCTGGAAAACGGTTTTCGGCGTGGAAAGGTGGATTGTACATTGTTTTCGAAGAAGTTTGGAAAGGATCTGTTGCTTGTCCAAGTCTATGTGGATGATATCATTTTTGGAAGCACAAATGATGAGCTATGTAAGGATTTTGAACGTGTGATGCAAACCAAGTTTGAAATGAGTTCTATGGGCGAGATGGGGTTTTTTCTAGGTCTTCAAGTTCATCAATCGGCCAAAGGAATATTTTTACACCAAACCAAATATGTGTCTGATATTTTGGCAAGGTTCAAGATTGGCGATGTTCGGGTTCCTAGTACACCAATCCAGGTTTCACATGGTTTAGCACCAGATGAGACTGGTGAATCTATTGATCCCACATTGTTTAGGGCTATGATTGGTTCGCTTATGTACTTAACTGCATCTCGTCCTGATATAATGTTTGCTGTGTGCATGTGTGCTAGGTATCAGGCCGCTCCAAAGGCTTCTCATTTGATGGCGGTAAAGAGGATTTTTGCTTATTTGAAAGGTAATCCGGGTCTGGGGATCTGGTATCCTAATGATAATAAGTTCGAGTTATCAGCATATTCTGACTCCGACTATGGTGGCTGTAAAATCAATTTCAAATCTACAACCGCAGGATGTCAGTTTTTGGGAGAACGACTGGTGTCGTGGCAATGCAAAAAGCAAACTTCAGTTGCAATGTCTACAGCAGAGGCGGAATATGTGGCTGCTTCTAGTTGCTGTTCACAAGTCTTGTGGATACAACAGCAGTTACGCGACTATGGTTTAAATTTTCTTACTACTCCGATCTTTATTGATAACTCGGCTGCCATATCCATTACTAAAAACCCAGTTCAGCATTCTAAAACTAAACACATTGAGATTCGATATCACTTTATCCGTGATTGCTTTGAAAAGAAACTAATTGATTTGCAGAAAATTCACACGGATTTTCAGCGAGCTGATTTGTTTACAAAAGCTTTTGATAAAACTCGATTCCAATTTTTGTTGAAAATCAATGGAATTACTAAGTTAAATGTCACATGATTCGGTTCAGTTGATCGTTTTTGCTTTTCGTTTTATTTTTCTGCTATTGTTTTCTGCTTTTTAGGGGGAGTTATATGAAAAATACAAAAATAGTGTGCTGTTTTGTGTTCTAGAAATGAAAAACATAAAAAAAAAAATTGAAAAATACAGAAGTATAAAAAAAAAATTGGAAAATTAAAAATTTGAGAAATGTGATCCAACCTCGTGAGAAATGATAGTACATCAGTGAATGTTACTGACCATGGATAGACTAGATTGAAAGGCTGTAGATACTTGTTTGTTTCATTGAATGTGTCATTCATATCTGATACATGTTAGTATGATATAAAGATAATACATGTCTGAAATCTGTGGCGAACCATGATTCTTGTTTTTGTTTAATGCTGGGCTTATGTGAAAAATCCAAAAAGAGAATAAGAGATGGTCTTAGTGTATGCATGCTTTATTTTGCAAAGATTTAAACTTGTTTTATATTCTTTATTTTGTCAAACGATCGGACTTTCTCTGCGTATCGAAAGATCGACCTGATTGTTGTTCGTTTGACGTTTTGCTTTATTTTCTTGGTGTTTAGTATAATCCATCGGACTTTCTCTGCGTATCGAAAGATCGACCTGATTGTTGTTGGATTATACGCTTTCTGCTTTATTTTCTATTTCTTATTTTCCTAAACAATCGGACTTTCTCTGCGTGCCTGCCAGCCGACCTGATTGTTGTTTGTTTAGGGTTTTGCTTTCTTTTTGCATGAAACACTATGAACCGATTGTCTCTGTAAATAGATTCTGTGTTGAATCAGTGAAAAATCAAAAAATAGAATAAATCAGATTATCAATTACTTGAGTTTGTGGGTGCCATGATTTCTGTACTTGATAAACATACCTAATGCATATCAGAAAACTGTAAAAATTGATTTGAATTGGCTGAAATAAACATTATGTGTTGTATTCGTGGACAACTTGATTTGCATGCTTATTAGGTCGAAATTGAAGTGTGTTAAGTGCATCTCACTGATATGATCTCATGTTGCGATCTTTCTCACAAAAATATAAATTATGATAGTTAGTTGTTTGATTTCTGTTATTTTGTTCTTCAGAAAATATCAAAAAGATTTTAGGTGTGTTTTAGCATAAGTTTGAAAAATCAAAAAGATTTTAGTGTGTTTTGATATAATTTTGTCAAAAATCAAAAAGATTTTCATTCTGCTTTATTTTAGATCAACTGAATTACAGAATCAACAATCTGTTGTTTGATGAAACCATAATCAATGCTAAATCAAATTTTCTTGTTTGAAATTGAAGAAATTGCACGTTTTTAATGAAAAATGAGAAATCTAATGATAAAGGGAAATGTGGTCATTTTTCTGATCCGGCGGACCAGATGATCCGCCGGCGGATCAGAATGGGTATAAAGGGCTAATCTGATCCGCGAGAGCTCATAACTCGTGGATCACTTTCTTTTCTCACAGAAACCCTCAAAAACCCTTGCAGTCATATTTTGCTTGATTTCTCAGTCGATAACGAAGCTCTGCCCGAAATTTTTGTTGCTACAGGTAGGTGGATTGATTGCGCACAGGTTGATGGTTGTAATTTCTAAAATGGTTGTCTGAGTAGGTTTAAAATTGAGAATTAAAGTCTCGGTTTTTGAGAAAACCGACTGAATTTTTGTTTAATCGATTTTAAGCAATGTTTATGTGGATAAAACACATTGTGTGGGTCGAAATATACTCTAGATTGAACTCTTGTTCTTGGATTTCAAAACAAACACTTCAAAAGTGCATTAAAATCGAAGTGACTGTTCGGTAAACTGATCGTTCGCCGGATCAACTGATCCGCCAGACCAGATTTTCAAACTGATCCGGTTGACTAATCTGATCTGCAGTCAACGAATTTGATCCGCCGGATCAAGTGATCCGCCGGATCAGGTAATATGCTGAATAATGTGATCCGCAACTGGTCCGCCGGACCAGGTGATCCGGATGCACAAATCTGATCCGGGGTTGATCCGCTCATCAAATTTTTCAAAAGTTATTCGTTTGAGCGATTTACTTAATATCAGTGATTGTCATTGGAAATTTTGATTATATTAACTGATTTTAATGACAGTTTGTTTTGTTGATGTGAACAGATATGGCAGATTTTAAATCAATTGGAGAACAAAACGTGTGTGCTTTTCTTGATGTTGCAGAAAAATGGAGGCCACATTTTCTAAACATATTTGAGTTCATCCGACGATCAAGGATATTCTTTGCTGCTACTCATGAATGTCCACCGTATAAAGACTTGTTAGTCATGTTCTTGAATTCAGCACAAGTAGATTGTTCAGTGACTCCATCTGTAATACGTGCAAAGATACTTGACACTGATGTCGTTATTTCTGAAGATGATGTGCGGAGAGTTCTTCGGTTAAATGATCAAGCTACTTATCCAGTTGAATTTCCTGAAGAGGATTTGGTAGCTTTGTTAAAAAGAATTAAGTATGATGGACAATTGTATGTTCCATGGTATCTTAAAGCAAATTTGAGTCCCCCGTATAAATACTTGATGCACGTGATTATTAAGTGTTTTGGAAACAGAACAAGAGGTCAAGAAGAATTTGATTTGAAGGTGCTTTCGTTCTTTTGTGCTTTGGTGCTGAACAGAGAATTCAACTTTTCTGGTTGGATTTTTAACTACATGAGAGAGAATATTCTGGTAAAGCAAGTACGGAGCATCATGTATCCAAGATTTATACAGATGATCTTGAATGATATGCATCCGAACCTTCCAAAGAATGCTGCTGCTATTATTGATATGAAGCACATGAATAGAGTAGCTGTTGGAAAGATTCCAGTATACTACAAGCGAAAGGGAAATGCTGTTGCTCCACCAACTAAAAGGCTGATTGGTCATCTTGCTAATCCTGATTATAGAGCTCCTGAGAATGGTGCTGCTAAACATGATGACAGTTCTGATGATGAACTACACTATGATGATAATGGCTTTCCAACTGTGATTATTGAAGATGAAATTGAGCAACCGGCTAATCAACAACCTGTTGTGCAAGAACCTGTTCAACAACAACAAAATCAAGAGCAAGTTACTTCTGCAGCTGTCCATGAGACTGAACGGGTGATTGTTCCAGATGATGTTATTGGTAGTTCGTCAGAAACTGAATCAGACTCTGGTGAATATGTTACCATCTTGCACAATACAAGAGAAGTTCCTGTAAGGAGAGGTTCTAAGGCTCATATTGCTTATCTAAAATCTCACAATCAAGATACATCTGTCTTTGAGTCTAGAACTAAACAGGCTGATGATACTGAAAATGATCCATCTTATACTCCTAGTATGGAGGAGCCTATTTCAAAGTCAAAGTCTGTGGATAAAGGCAAGGCTACTGGCAAACGTTTTAAGTCTGTGGCTGTTGGGTATAAAGGGGTGAAACCTGGTTCATTTCTTGCTGATGCGAGAAAATCTGGGCAAAGTCCTCCCAGCAAGAAGCAAAAGGTGACTACGTCGTCTTCTATCCCAATCCAACCAACCACCAAAACAGCTGATGTTCAAAGTTCACAACAACCTCCAATCAGAAAGTTAACTATCAAAAGACCGTCAACTACTGGTTCTGCTTCCACGTCTTCAACTACTTCCACAATTTCTTCTGTTGATTTGAAGCTTGCATTGTTTCAAGCTCGATTTGAGAGAGTAGAACATACAAACAAGGTGCAAGCTGAAGAGATTTCTGGGCTGAAAAATTTGTGTAAAGAATTGGTTGCCAGAGATCAATCTCATACAAAGGAACTTTCTCGATTAAAAGCTCAGGATGAGGCAAAAGATCGGGAAATTGCTCAGTTAAAGCTATTGTCTCTGTCTATGGGTGAGCAGCTTAAGCAAGTGCTTACAGCTTTAGCTGCTCAGGGGGAGAAAAGGCCAAATCCTGAAGAAACGTGCAGAGAAGAAGAGGATGTGATGAAGTTTTTAAACGATGATCCTGATAATCCTGAAGGTGGTGCTGGTGGTTCTGGTACTGGTACTGATGCGGCAGCCACATCATCTGCTGCTGCTGGTACAGCCACGACATCTCAGGGGGAGTCTACTGACAAAGAGATATATGATGTGACTCCTATATCAAGGGTTGAGATGAAAGAGGGAGAGTTGGTTAATCTTTTTTCTAAAGAGCAGCTGGCAGCAATATTTGCTCTGAATGTGGATGATGTTGAGAATGTGCCAGTTGCTGAGCCATATCAGGAAGATGATTCAGAAGAAGAGGTGGTATTTGAAGATGATCGTGTGGAAGTGGAAGATATGACGGCAGAAGAATATCCCAATGATCCAACGATGTATGGGAATTTTTCTGATAACGACTATTCTGAAGGTTTTAATTTCTTTGGGAAAGACAGTGAGGATAAGGTTGAAACAGAGAAATCATCAGATCAACCTGAAGCATCTGAATCTGTTAATATGTCTGAAGAAGTAGAAAAGAAGCTGTTATTTGAAGCTTGGTTAAAAGACCAAAGGGCTAAGAAACTTCCAGTTCCAGTCCAAGTTGAAAAGTCTTCAAAACCTGTTGATCAGAAAAGGTTTTTTGATAGAAAAGGAAGACAAGCTTCTGGAAAGATTATCAGCTGGATGTATGATTCTGAACTCAAATGCTATGCTATCAAGAGGGAGTTCGGGATTGTATATCTGAAGAATGCTACAAGGTTCAACACATTACCTGTTTGTGATGTGAGAGACTTGGCTAGAAGTCCATTTTTGAATCCTGGAGGAAATATGTTGGCTGCTGTGTTTAAGGAGAAGTTAATTGAAGAATGTCAAGGAAGATTCAGGTTTTTGACTCCTCAAAGACCAACTTACTCTGAGCATCCAACAGATATCCATCATATCACAGGCAGACCAGTAGTGATTCTGAAATATAAGAAGCCGATTCAGCTCAAGAAAATACCTCTCAAAAGACTTGAACAAGATTTCATCAAGACTTTGAGGTGGTGGTATTATGATGAGGTGTCTGGTGAAGCTGTTATTGTGATCCAAGAAGACAACAAGGTTGTAAGAATCTATGACCCGATGTCATTGATAAACTTGTCAAAGAATGATATTGAAAAGCTACATTCTAGCAAGATTCTCTACAAACCTGAATGTTGTGATCAAGCAATGCAATTTCAGAAAGTGATAAATGTTTGTTTTGGTGGTGGGATTCATGCTGGAAATAACAGAAGACGTGATTGGAAGAAGACAGAATCAAAAGCTTCTGAAGACTAGCACAAGACAAGGGGGAGTTTGTTAGAGCATTTTATGTTGTCTAGTGCTAGGTCTTGATAGTTTGAATATGTAAAGTTATATGTTTGTGTTTTATAGATCCAGCGGATCAGTGGCGGATCAGGTGGTACGCCGGACCACCTGATACGCTAGTAAGTTGGTCCGCCGGATCAGTCTCTATATATAGGTTTCAGTTTGATTCAGAGAGTGTGAGTGAGGTCTGAGCTTTCTTAAGTGTGTGTTTTACATGGTGTAACCTGAATACTCAGTGTTCTCTCTGTTTACAAGCTGTGATCAATATAAAGAAGATTATTTACCTTGTGTGTCCGAATGCGAATGTAATAATGCACTAGCAAGATCGATTACGTGTTTTACACTTTGGGCTTAGTCTCACGACCTATTTTTGTGTTAGGCACACGAATTTTAAAACCAGACACTTTTTCATTCGATTCTGAAACATTTTTTAACAACGATACAGCTACTTGTTTTGACTTGGATGTTTCTAGTTCTGACACAAGTGCCCTTACATCATCCTTAGGTAAACACAAACTAGAACTACTAGAACTACTAGACTCATGACTCTCTGCCACTCTCTGACACTCTGCATCCTCCTCAGAAATGTCTTTGATTTCTACTTCATCTGCACAATAAATAGATACATCAGAAGTGCTCACACAGTTATTCAGAGAAGTATTTGATGGACCTGCTTCACACGCATCTGTCTTCACACTATCCTTATTACCCAAGCCATAAGTCATGTGCTTTTCATTTTCAATTTCCTCTACTATCATAGGCTTCACTCCAACCAAGACACTATCTAAAGGAGGTCCTTCTTCATGCATTTCTGATGCAGATCTATCTATCTGATCCTCCTCTAAGATCATTCCTATCACATCTCTAGTTTTATCTTGAGGAACAACGTTCTTGTTTGCAAAGATAATTCCTATTCCACCTTTATCCTTACCCATTCTAACCTCAGTTATGCAAGTATCTAGAGATTTACTAGCCTGTAACATTCTTTTGCTTCTCATAAGGTTCATGTCAAGCTTAACCTGCAACTCATTGTTCTTATGCTTAAGGTCATCTATCTGCTTACTCAGCTATTTCTAACTTAGCGTTGTCATACAAATATGCATTCTCAGTTGCAAGTTTCTTATATTTCACTATATCTAATTTCTGGGCTTTAACTTTTTCTTCGTTCTTTTGCCATCTACCCTTAAATGAGCTTCTTTCACATTTTGTCTCAAACAATTCTAATTCAAAGTTTTTGCAAAATTGTCTAAGACCAGTAATTATACGATGACAAACAGGGTTAGAACATACCTTGGTGTGGTCAGCTGCCATAGCTTCATTCTCCTCAGGTTCATCTTCAGTCACGACAAATGCATGCTCTTCCTCATCATCATTATCCATAGCAGTCATCATAGCATGTGTCAGGCTCAGATCCTTCATTTGGGAGGTCCAGTCATATCCTCCACCTTCCTGCACCATTAAAACACTTGTCTCGGCCTTTGCCTTCCCATCAGCCGGCTTCTTCATCTCTGCTTTCTCCTTCCTTGGCTTGCTACACTCTCTAGAAAAATGCCCATATTCATCACAATTGTAGCACCTAAGCTTCGTCTTATCAAACCCCATTCTGATCTTGTCTTGATCCTTCCAAACATTTCGCCCTGTAGTAGCCATCACTACAACAAAAGTAGCTTGATAGGACACCCAAAAAGGTCCAAAAATGTTATTTTATAGGACGCTTAAGATAATAGGACCACTAATAAAAGTGTCCTTTCTAAAGGGGTCCTATAAACTTAGAGCGTCCCAATAAACTACAAAATAGGACACGTTAGAGCGTCCTAATAAACCACAAAATAGGACACGTTATAGCGTCCTAATAAACCACAAAATATGACACTTTATAAGGTTTTAAGATACATACATTTTATGACACATATTAGCGTCCTAAAAAGTGGATAGATCAAATAGTAAATCATCCTTATATTGGTACCACAAAAAGGGTCTTAAAATCTCAATTAAATGGCAATTTTCACATTAAATGACAATTAACCTCGTAATACAAAATAAAATACACACTTAGAAAAATAATGCATTATATATATTATATATAACAACATTACAAAATTAAAAAAATGATGTTTACAAATGGATCCGGTATACTATCAACATTTATGTCCCTATGTAAAACAAAGTCGAAATATTGCACCATCTACCAACAAGTGAGAGCATCCACAATCCAGCAACAACCTGCCAATATCAATCCATGTCAAATATCATATAGCATTTGAAGGAAATGAACGATAAAAGAACTGCAGAATGTATATTTATCTCAACAGGTTAAATATATATCAAATCTAAAAATTGCCTACAAATGAAACTAGTACAAATGGGTTGATAATAGCTCAAGATGTTATTAAAATGATTTTAACTTAAGCATTAAGGTTAACTAGTTGGAAGCCATCACGGGTGTTGCGCCATGCGCATCCACCATAACAAAACAAATTAATAATCGAAGCTTACAAAAATTGTAAGAACTTTGATCCCATTAGCATTTTCAAGAAGTACATCTACTTTAGAACTTTGATCCTGCATGAAATAAAAAAAAATCATGTTGTGACTTGTGAGAAACAGGTAAATGCAAAGCCGGTATTTATACAACAGACAAGTTAATTTGTATATAAACCGCCCTAGAAATTATCCTAGTAGATGGTAGCTTTTTTTCTAGATGTTTGTAGATATGAAAAGATTGTAAAGATCTTATGCAAAATTAAGCGTTGGTTTTTTTCCAAAAGTGGTTACCTTAATGAGTAGCAAACCTTGAGTAGCAAACCTCCTATTGAATGATAATAATCTATAAGAGATATTGCACCTTTGACAACATCTTTAAGTCTTAATGTAATCCCCTAAAGAAGTATAGATTAGTATGAGCATTTAAGCCTATAAAAGATAAGTGTGGGTACAACATGGTGCCGGATTAATCATACCGTTAAAGTTTCCTTACTGGTCTTGCATTTTAATAGCCCATTAACTAGTAATGCATGATACAAGTACCTTGAGTTTGAAGACTTCGAAGAAAGAGTATCCACCACAGAATTACAAGTTTGGTCCTTTATATCAGGTTTCTGTTCTATTCCAAGGACCTCGAATATCCTTAATGCTTCATAAGCCTCTTCTAAGCTGAAATGGACAGCGCACTCAATCAGATGTATTAATAATATTTCAACAAATAAAATTTCATTCCTTCAGCCCTTTGATACACATCTAGTTTCCAGATTAAAGAGAGAAAACATATTGGAAATAACATATGAGATTGATAGTTCAAAAAAGTGACAGCCGGTTCATGATAGAAACACAAACATAGCCTGATCTGAAAAAAATAACAATCGAAGCTTACACAAATTTTCCACAGCCCGCACATTCGCTAATCTGTCTTTTGGTACTACCATTCTTCTTAATTTTCCACATCCCGCACATTCGCTCATTTAATGTAACAACCAAACAAATCATCTAGTATTTTTGATCCTATGAATTGGTCCAAGTATGAAATCATGTTGCAACCTCTAAACAATATCAAGGGATGAGACCATTAGTTGAGAGGAATAACTAAGCAACTAATATATAGGCAATCAACAGAAACACATTAATCTAACATATGAGAGCCAAATTACCATTAATCAACTAATAGTATATAATATAGCTTTAAAAGATATCTGACAACCACAAAGAGAATAAGTCAAAAAGAAATTACCATAAATGCAGAAAAGGAGACAAACCTGCTATCACTACAAATTTTTAAAAAATTGACTGATTTAGAAAACAACAATATACATCTAACACAAAAAAGATAACAACCTAACTCTTTTATCAATTAAGAATAGCAATCTACCATCCAGAAAGAACGAAGAACCATCTACTAAACACAATAATAAGCATATGCTATTCTTAATTGATAAAATAAGCATATGCTACCATCCAAAAAGATACAGCAACCATGCCCCCTCGCACAACTTGTTTTGACATGAAACAATTTACCCCCAAACTTGTTTTTGACCTGAACCAGTTTAACCCGTTATCTAAACTGAAATTTTGTTTCAACCCCGTTACACAACCCAAATGTTGCTTGCTTTGCATAATTATAGTCTTTAAATGTAACCAGAAACTTCTAATTCCATTTTGAGACTTTCAAACAACCATAATCATAAAATGCCAAAGGCCAAACAAGCTGAGGTTAATGTTGAGATTAACAGCAAAATCTGAAATGCTAATCTCTTCAATGCTTAACATCTTGTTAATAAGCTGTAAAGATTTGCTTGTAGGTAATAGAAAAATATTAATAATTTAGTATAAGACCATAATTTGAAGCTTCAAAAACAGCAAACCATATTTTTAACTATAAACCTGGCTGACTGATAAAATGCTATTTTACAACCAGACCAGTTGATGTTATGTTGTATCTATGGAGTCTAGTGCTAGTGAGTAACATGAAAAATAGTTTACTCTAAAAAAACAGATTATTACTTCAATAGTATGGTTTTTGCAACCATATTAACTAATTAGTTACAAGTTTTTTTGAACTAACAGTTTTCCTATCGACCCATTTCGAGATATACCAAAAAATATTAGTTTTGACCCGTTACCCGACGCGACCAATCTTTCCCATATACAAACTCTGGTCTGAATAAAAGTGACGCAAATCAGGTCCATTGTGGGTTACCTCCTCATCATCAGCATCCTATAATCAAGAATACTTTCATTCATCATGGATGAATCTACATAATAGGTGAAACTTAAAAAGAAAAAAAAATTATTAGATTGTTAAAATAAGTAAGATGATTAACCCATAAATCCTCTTTGATCATTTCAGCAACCTGCAAATTACATCATTAGAACATTGGGAAGATCAAGAAAGGTTCGATTTCAAAAGATAATTTTAAGTGTTGGCACCTTGAATGTTTTCGAGTAATTAAAGATAATGTGAACATACTCCATCAGGACATTGTGAGGCGCTACGTTTGGGACGAAGGAGAGAAAAAACTTGGCTTTGTAGAGGACGAATCGGACCAAGGCAGATGGTTGAAGACTACAGTTGGTCAAGTTAGGTAAAAAAAAGAAATTGTAGTTTAGTACGTTTGATACAGATAAATTCATCACAGATGGATGATAGTAAATAAACTTGCAAGATTCATTTGAATATATTCATGAAATGTTTTCATCCTCTAATGAAAGAGGAACAAAGAAAGCAAACCAACAGGGGTAATACTATAAATTTTAGTCTCAATTTCAAGACTAAACAAGTCAACATTTGAAAACTGAAACATATAATATATAGAAAAGATCAGGCTGAGGGAAAACAAAAGGGATCAAAAGCATACCTTTTTCAATAAATTTTTTTTCTGGACTCTTAAGACTGAGGCATATACCCAAGTAAAACCCTAAAAACATAATTTAATGTAATGGCTTAGATCTATGCTAATTAGCAAACATTATTAGTAATAAACTAGTTGATGATGAATCTAGAAAAAGATTTGTTGTAGGTTACCAAATGCTAACAAGAAGCTTTTCCTACATAAAAAATAAAGTAAATCAGCTTCAAGTTTAAGCGGTTTATCTTATCATCTAACAACCATGCTAAGCTAAAATGACTGCCATATATCTAATATGAATTTCAAGAAGGAAAAAACCAAAGACAATCCAAGCTCACATGTACACAGATAAAGTTACAATAAAGACGATACATAATAATCCAACAAGAACTAAAGTGCATGTACTAACAAAATTGAAGACATATAATAGCAAATTAGATTTTTCAAGATTTAAGCCTCGCCATCATGATCAATAACCTCCTTCACATGACATAAATTAAATGTAATATGAAAGAATCAAGCTTCAATCGTACATAACAAATTTAAATAAACATTGTATCAAATGACAAACCTAGCCTTAGTTTGATTTCAATGAGCGCAACATTCAGAACTGGCAATGGTGGATACCTATTCAAATAATCACATGGAAAAACCAAACAATAAAAAAAATTACATACATGATTAAGTTATTATCTTCTTAACTGTTTCATAGAATAATTACCCTCTATCAATATTTTACCGTCTTATCGACTATCGCTGCTTCAATTTCCCGTAATTAGGTTTTAGCGCTGGTACTACAAGAATCACACGGGTCATACCAAGATCGATGTAGGATAGACCGACTACTAACAAAAAATGGTGCTTATCTTCAAACTTTTAAGCAATGCTTCAATTTTAAGAACTTCTTAAACCGTTTTTGCCCTAAATCAGGACGCCAGGATGAGATCATTACCAATATGTAGACATCTCAAAGAAAAACATGATAACGATTTCTTGATTCAGATAATTTAGACAGAGTAATAAAAACTTGATGACGATTTCTTGATTCAGATAATTAAGACAGAGTACCGATTACAAATTTTTGAATGGTTTAGTGATGAAGGCGGAAGGAGGAATACGAAGTTTCTTTTATCTGATTGGGATTAAGATTGGGGGGAATAGAAATTAAGAGGGAAATTTTAATTTTTTTTAGTAAAACAGTTAGTGGGAACAAGTATTTAAAGAAAATTTTATACAAGTAAAATTTAGGAGAATTTGTAACAAAATTTATAAATTTAAATAATATATAACCTTTAATGAAAAAAGGTTGTGCTTTTATTAAATTTTACAACTCTTAAATAAAAAGGTTGCAAGTTTAATATATTTTTGTAATTGTTTTTATGAAAAATATTGCATTAAATCTTCTAATGCAACTTTTATTTACAACAAAGTTATATTAGAGTTAAATACAACTCATTTTAATTAGTTGCATCTAAAATGTTGCATTAGCATTATTGTCTAGTAGTGTAAATATCAAGTGTCCTATTAAGTTATGTTACCATACGACTCCGACAAATAAGGGTCCTATTACACTGATCTTTTATGACTGAAATTCCAAGTGTCCTATAAGGTTATGCTATAATAGGACCCTCAATGATCAAGTGTCATATTACATTACCACATAATAAGACATCAACTACTACACGTCCCATAATGTACTTTATTAGGACCCCAAATACCAAGTGTCCTATTAAGTTATATGATAATAGGACCCTAAATATTCATCAGTCCTATTACATAGTTTTTTAGGACACCGGATTAACTGCATATAGTATAATAGGACCCTGAACACTCATTTGTCCTATTAGATAGTTTTTTAAGACACTATTTTAACAGCGTCCCACACAAAAAGTCCTAAAAACCCCCTTTTGTTGTAGTGCATGAACTTCTTAGCCCTGAACACCGCCATAGCCATTTGCCAAGAGACATCCAACATCTCCACATCCTCTGGATTAATCTGATTAAGCTCCCCCGATAGGATCTCAGAAGGAATTAGTGTTCCGGCCATTAAAGCATGGTAATTGTTCATGAATCCCATACCCAGTGCAAAATTGGGATCGTTGGCAGCCTCAGAATTGATACCTCCACTCGAACTAGATTGAGGTTGTGCTACAAAAGCATTCGCTTTAGTCACAGAACATGATCCACCTCCAGCAGACTTTCCTTTCTGCTTCACATCTACTTCTTCCGACAACAAAGCTTGATTCAGTTTCCCAGCTAAACTAAGAGAGCTTATGTGATTCAACTCTCGTTGCTTGTCATCAATAAGCTTGGACTTCAACTTGTTGATCATTTCATCAAGAGACAGCTCACTCAAATTGTTGTTGTCCTTAATGATTGAGATATTAGTGTTCCATGACTTTGGTAAACTGTTCAGCAGCTTCAAATTCTTGTCTTCCAAATCCGGCTCCACACCATAACTTGACATTTCTGCCATCAGAGATACAAACTTTTGCACTTGCGCTTCAAACGATTCACCTTGGATATGGTTGAACAAATTGAATTTTTTCTTCAACATTTGCTTTCGACTTACCTTAATGTCCGGATTTCCCTCATAGGCAACAATCAATGCATTCCAGAGTTCCTTTGCCGTCTTGCAATGCTTAAACCCTTGAGCAATGTCAGGTGTTAGTGCCATGGTCATAATTGCAAACGCCCTCTCAGCCTTGTTACACCTTTCCCAGTCCTCATCTTCAAACTCTTCTTCAGTCTTAGCTTTTCCTGACTTAGCTCCTTCTCAATGAGTAGGCACATGTGGTCCATTCAGCACTGCTCTCCACAATCTCAAGTCAACACTCTTCAAGTGGTTTTCGAACCTATACTTCCATTCCAAAAAGTTATCTGCCGAAGTAAGTCTAGGTGGACGAGTAATAGACCCAATCTCGAAGTCCAATTTCTGATACATACTTGGTTCAAAATCCATTTCGTAAGCTTAGGAAACCTAAAACTAAAGTCCAAACGTCCAAACAATGAGATTACGATTGAGAAACCTTGATTACGATCGCAAACCCTTGTTTACGATCGGGAACACTTGATTACGATCCAAAGCTAATCGCAAACACCAATTCCGATTACAACAGTCGTAAACACCGATTACGATATCCGATTACGATTCCGATAATCGTAAACACACGATTCCGATTGAAGAGGATCGTAAACACCAATTACGATCAGATGTGATCGTAAACTCGATTACGACTCCGTGTTTCCGATAAGGCCAAATCGTAAACACCGAATACGATCAAGTAAAATCATAAACTCGCACTGTACGAATCGTAAACACTTAAAGGTGTGATCTTGAAGTCGTAATCGCCTAAAAAACGCAAACTTGATGTCGTAAACACCCAAACTCAGCAGATCTTCAAAACACCCTGTCGTAAACACTAAAACACGAAGAACACAGCAGCAGCAGCAGTCGTAAACACCAGAAAACCCTTGAATCTTCAACAAAAACTCAAACAAAACCCAGAAAACTCTTGAATCAATATCGTGAGAGCCTCGAATCTAAGATTATTGGCTCTGATACCAATTGTAGGTCCGAGATCAAACCGTCAACACGATATCTAATCACAAATGAGTGCGGAAACCTCAAATGCAATCGATTCAAGAAACAAGTAGAAGAAATAGATTCAATCTATAAGAAAGATTGAATCTTGAATGAGAAACCCTATCTTGTTGAAGCTGATCGTAAATAAGGATGCACAGAAATCGTAAACCCTTAAGATTGTATTGAAAAGCTTGCTTGAATCATAAACAAGTGAGGTTTATATACTACCTCATTACAAGCAAATCGTAAACCTGGAAGCCCACATGGCCCAATCATAAACATAAAATAAGCCCACTAACTAGTAAATAACAAGCCCAAAACAAAGTGAAACAAAGCCCAATACTAATGTTCATGCCTTAAATAAATCTAGCCCAACAGAGAGTTTGTTTGAAGATTCATTTCATTGGATGAACAGATTCTACACTTGAGAGGGAGCTTGATTGAAGATACAAATTTGAAGATGTTAAAGTGATACTGCACACGACGAGAGGGAGTTTGTTGATACATGATATGTGCGTCGTGTGAAGTATCGAGTTACATCAAGTCAAAGAACATGTTCAAGACAAAGGTTGACAGGCCGATCCTGGTCCGAACCTGAGGTTCAGACCTACCGAAATCAGAGTTCGGATGGAGTTCGGACAGTGGCTTTATATAGTGTGTTTGTTCTTTGTATTCAGTAGTTCTGAGCATGAGAGATTCTGTTAAGTGTGTGTTTCTAAGGTGTTTCTCTGTGTCTGTATGCTGAGTGCATACTGGTTGTAATTGTTCATTCTTGATCAATAAAACATTCGGTTAATTACGTTTTGATCTCCGAATAGCTAGATTGAGTAGACGATCCAATGTTCTTGCATTTTCACTATGGCATGAAAAGAGAAGGTGTGAAGACATATTCCTTCAAGAAACAGAACAACCTCCTCAATTGAGCCCATTAAAAAAAAGCTGGATGTACTCAGATGCCACCATCATCTAGATTGATGAGGTCAAATAAAGACAACAAAAGGGAAATCCTTTCACTCAATACTTCAACTCCTACAAAATCACTACCACTGCAAACAGTCATCAACCATATACATTCACTGATGCAGATCTTGATCAACTTAGTGAAATGCACATCCTGTCCCTCATCAAAAGTTGTATGACAAATGGTTCAACAAGCCTCAAGAACAGAAGAGCAATACATCGACTCAGAGAGGCAGGAAAGAAGAAATACAACAGGTTTGCTCTGATTGACTATGAGCTGGCTATACAAACTGGTCTGAAGAAACTTGCCATTCAGACTTCAAAAGAAGACCTTCCTTATGGATTAAAGTGGAAAGGATCCAAACTAATTCCAAGCACCGGTGAAATAGGGATCTGCTTCAGAAATCACAATAAAGAGAGAAGGTTCTTTAGAATCAACCAGTGTCATGCCTACTCCGATGAATCTCTAAGATTCATCTCCTTCCTACTAAACGAAAATAGAGAAACTGAACCTGAGACTGCAAGAAGAAGGGAACTTATGATCAAAACAATAGAAGATCTCAAACAACACAGAATGCTTCAAAAGGAACTGCACAGAGCCTGCTGGAGTCCTCTTCCCAAGAAATTATTTGTAAAAGAAGACTCTATAACCGGAATTCTATCCTAAGAAAAATGTAATCATAGCTCCATGCATACAGTTGATCTTCCAAGAATTTGCATTTTATGTTACTTTCTCATTTTGGTTATATTCTTTAAATACTTAGGGGAGATTGTTAGAACACAATGTAAATGTAACATAAAACAGTCAAGTATTAGAAGAAAAGATAACATATATCCTTAAAAGAGATAGGATATGAAAGTCTGTATGAATTACAGATTTCTGCATGATTTTTGTACTCATACAGAACTACTCCGAAAATTCCGAAGTATTTCTGTACAGACTAAATTCTACAGAAATCCTCATTTCTGTAGAAGGCTTCTAATGGGAAGCATCAAAAGTCTTCAAAGAAGAATCCTGAAGGAGTTCTGGACTATCAGAAGATAAAGATTACGAGAAGAACAAATCCTGCCTTTGTATGAAGAACAAGCAAATTGAATACCAACTTGACATTAATCACGAAAGTAGTTGAAGACAGTTGAAAATGAGATCAATTGAATACCTTCAATTTATCTCTATATACTCTTACACACTTCAAAATCAACCTTCCTCAACCACCTTTTCCAAAGCAACTTGCTACATCTTCCTATAAATAGCAAGCTGACTTAACCAAGTAAAGGAAGACATCAAGCATACAATTCAATATCTTCTCAAAGTAATTACAATATCACTCCCATAGAAAAGTTATTTCTGTTGATACATAGTTATACTTAAAACTCATGTAAACCAATATTTACATTTGAGATATACAGAATAACCCTTTTATGAATTGTTGTCTTCTAATTTGATTTACTCTCCGCAACTTGTTTATCTTGTTTAAGTCAAATTGTGCCAACATTGTTAAAAAGCCCCTCACGGGACCCAACATTTTTCCATATTTTCAGTCGCAACACCTTTATTTTTCCGTGGTGGCTCTGGACATGTAGTTGAGTAATGGCCATATCCGAGACAATTCTGACATTGTTTTGTTTCCTACCAGCTTTGACTATATCCTCTTCTTGCTTCGATTTCATGCGCTTATGCGAACCAGAACCTCTAGTCTTGTAACCAAGAGGGACCCTAATACGTAACCTATCATTTTGAGAAGTACCATTTAACTCCCCAAACATGTGTTTCATATAAAAAACTCCATAAAAACATACCGTATTAAAAAAACAACATAGAGGACATGTTTGAAAAAAAAACACCACATAGATGATATACCTGTCTCTTTTGCCTGGGGGAGGAGGAACAAAATCCACGTTTTCAGCCTTTTGCATATAGCTTTGAATATGATCCTTATACAAAGACAACTCTGCCATATTATCATACAACTTATTTAAAATCTATTCACGCAACACAGCACGACCACCATCATCAAGATCGGTAATAGCAGTAGTATCATTATCACGATTTGAAAGTGCGTAAGCGTATGGATCTTCTACTTAGTCGTGATGAAATCAATGAAATACGAGATGAAACACAGAGAGTAAATACAAATGACTTGTATTAACCACAGAGATAACCACAGAGTACACTTAGAGAATATGACACGGAAGCTACTCAATTCTATACAAGATGAACTATTTATACAAGCTGAAAAACGACTGGCCGAACCTCAGGTTCGGCCACACGTTCGGCCATGTCCGAACTCCAGGTTCGGCCTGAGTTCGGACCTCAGCATCCTTGTGTGATCCATCTTGTATTCGATACTTCACATGACGATTAGGACTATGTATAAACAAACTCCCCCTCGGCATGTGCAGTATCATCTTCTCTATTCAAACTTGTATCTTGTATCGTCAATCAAACTCTTCCTCGATCTTGACGATGAGTTTAATCATGAATACTTGATATTGCATCGTGTGTAATCTCTTTATCAACAACCTTCAGAAGACTTGAAATTGTGATGTTCTCTTCCCACTTAGAAACCCGTCAACATAAATAATCTTGGTGCAAAATGTCTCTTCGAGACTCCAAGATAGTTTGATTTTGAAAATTGATATTGTATTCCGTGTTGATCAAACGAAAACAAATCAGAAATAAAATCTTTTTGACTTTTAGAAATTTTATATCAAAACACACCCAAAATCTTTTTGGTATTTTCTGATAACAGAAGTAAAACAATACCGAATTAGACACTATTTTTGTCTTTTGTGAGAAAGATCACAACTTGGGATCATATTGGTCATAACAAGCTGAACTACATTTCAATTTCGATTATTACAGCACATAAGCCATACCGATTGCAGATATAATTTGTCCAACTTTAAACTCTGGCACAATCATACTCATAACACCTGGATATGTTAAGGTATTTATTAGATTTTGCATTGACCAGTGTACCCCACACTATCAGACATACTCAGATATGCTTTGCTTATCACATTTTGTGATCTCATTTGTGATTTTAATCACAAAATGATTGTAACCATGATATAGTCAACTGTGTTCCATGCAAAAAGAAATAAGAACGTTAAATCATCTACCTTAAGGTCGATCTTTCGATACGTAGATAAGGCCTCGGATTTAACAAAATAAGAAAAGAAAACAAGTTGAAGTTGTATAACTCAACAACAATCAGGTCGGTACTCCCGTACACGCAGAGAAAGTCCGATGAGTTATACCAAACACCAAAGAAAATAAAGCAGAACGTAAAACGAACAACGATCAGGTCGGTCTTTGAAATTGCCTGAGCGTGTGGATCTTCTACTTAGTCGTATAGAAATCAATGTAAACGAGTAAAACGCAGAGAGTAAATACAAATGAGACTTGTATTAACCACAGAGACCATAGAGTACACTTAGAGAAAGTTATCACACGGAAGCTCTAAATTCTATACAAGACGAACATATTTATAGGCTGAAAACACGAATGGCCGAAGCTCAGGTTCGGCCAAGCTTCGGTGGCTCCGAACCTCGAGTTCGGCCAAGGTTCGGCCAGACCTAAACTTGCACGTTCCGTCTTGTTCTCGATACTTCACATGACGATCGTGAACCATGTATCAACAAACTCCCCCTCGGCATATGCAGTATCAACTTCTATTAACAAAACTTGTATCTTGTATCTTCAATCAAACTCCTCCTCGATCTAGACGATGAGATCAATCTTGAATACTTGATATTGCAGCGTGTGTAGTCTCTTTATCAACAATCTTCAGAAGACTTGAAGTTGTGATGTTCTCTTTCCACTTAGAAACCTGCCAACATAAATAATCTTGGCGCAAAACGTCTCTTCGAGACTCCAAGATATCTTGATTTTGAAAATGATTTCGTAATTCGTGTTGATCAATCGAAAACAAATCAGAAACAAAATCTTTTTGACTTTTAGAAACTTTATATCAAAACACACCTAAAATCTTTTTGATATTTTCTAATAATGAAAACTAAATGCAGTACAGAAACATACACTATTTTTTGTCTTTAGTGAGAAAGATCACAACTTGGGATCATATTGGTCATAACATGCTGAACTACATTTCAATTTCGATTATTGTAGCACATAAGCCATGCCGATTACAGATATAATTTGTCCAACTTTAAACTCTGACACAATCATACTCATAACATCTGGATATGTTAAAGTATTTATTAGATTTGCATTGACCAGTGTACCCCACACTATCAGACATACTCAGATATGCTTTGCTTATCACATTTTGTGACTTCATTTGTGATATTAATCACATAATGATTGTAACCATGATATAGTCAACTGTGTTCCATGCAAAAAGAAATAAGAACGTTAAATCGTCTACCTTAAGGTCGATCTTTCGATACGCAGATAAGGCCTCGGATTTAACAAAATAAGAAAATAAAACAAGTTGAAATTGTATAACTCAACAACAATCAGGTCGGTACTCCCGTACACGCAGAGAAAGTCCGATGAGTTATACGAAACACCAAAGAAAATAAAGCAGAACGTCAAACGAACAACGATCAGGTCGGTCTTTCGACACGCAGAGAAAGTCCGATCGTTTGACAAAATAAAGAAAATCAAACAAGTTTAAATCTTTGCAAAATGAACACATGTATACACAGTGACTTCTCAGTTTATTTTCACATATCTTTTTCGTGATATATCTTGAGATACGCATCAAGATGTTGTCCACTAGGTCAAGCATCAGATTTAGTGTATATCACATACGTATACTTTCTGATTTGCCGAGCCTACCTTACACATCGATCAAATGGTCTTATGGCTTTGTCATCTATTTTATCCATGAGTCAGACGATGTCAGCCAATGTACCATCATTTCCCATTCATGTCAGATACAATTTCTCATTTTTCAATGTTTTTGGCTTTTTCAAATTTCTCCTCCTAAAAATGACAACTCTATTTATAGATTTTCATTTTTACGATTTGAAAAACAACACACTATTTTTGGATTTTTGCAAAAACAAACTCCCCCTCAGAATGAGACTGAATGAAAAACCAAGAAAAATTGATCAACCAACACGAATACTTGCAGTTTAAATCTTTTTGAAAACAAAATTGATTTTGAAAGTCAGATTAATTAGAACAGATATTTCACAAGCAGCAATTATCCAATCACTGAAAGGTCTTCCTGAAACACCTGTTGACACCAAATAAATCATTAGTCGCTCTGGGATCGACCCGATTCAATATCGTCGGGTCGCCCGGTGTCTTCCACAAAGTCTTTGTTGGCCTTGGAAACAATCTTTCGTTTCCAAATTTGTAAAATTTTTAATTTCTGATCAGAACCAGAATCAGATTCAACCGACGTACTTGGTTTAGACCAAGACGATTTACAAGTTGATTTAACTTGTGGCGACCATGGTTCATCAAAAATTTGACCTTTGTTATCCACATATTTGGCAGTTTTGTGGATATAAGCAGTCGTCGGACAATCAGCAGCAAGATGTCCAGGTTGACGACATACATAACAAAGTCTTTCTCGAAAATTGTTTGAAAATGATTTTGATTTTGGAAAACCAGATGAATGCTCAGAATCAAAATTGTCAAAGAAATCATCAGAGGAATCATACCTAGGAGATGGACTCCTTGAAGATGACGATCTTCCAGAATAGTAAGTGAATTCCTTCTGAGATGGTGATTTCTTTGCAGTCTTTGCTTTAGGAGCCTTGGCAACTTTCACCGGTTTCTTTGTTTGAATCAGTTCTTCCTTCACAACAAACCCCACACCTTTGTGTTTGGAACCTGAAACTTTTGAAGAACTTGAAGAAGAACCCGAAGCTTCTCTTGCCTTAGCGTCACTAGTAAATTTGGCTTTAATGTCCTTTAACTTGTTCTTTTCAACCAAAACTTTGTCTTCTTCGGTGGCGGATGAAGAGCTCGAAACAACTTTATCAAAAACCTTCTCATTTTCCAGCAATACAGACTTTGAAACAAATTTTGGAGCTTCACCCAAAGACTTTTCCTTCTTTTTGGACTTAGATTTGTTCTTCTTGGGTGGAGTAGCAAACTTGGAATAATCATGCAATTCATCTTTTGGATCAATTTGAGCAGCAGTAACTTCAGTTAAATCCACTGGTTGAGGAACCAAGTGAACATCAGCCTTCTGAGAACTATCTGAACTCTGATCCTGCTTGTATAAGAAATTTAGCATTGTTGGTGATAAATTGCAATTCTTCACTTGCCGCTTCAACTCCAAAATCTCCAGTTTTAAATCATTGATCTTTTGTTGAGCGTCAAAAACTTCTTTCTGTGACTTGATGAATTTTGCATTGAGATCATCATATTCATAAGTTTGTAGCTTTCGGATCTCACATTCAGCAAATAATTCTTCAAGAACACTTTCTCTCTTTTTCTTGTAAATCTCAACATCCTTTGTCAAAACTTCATTTTTATCACGATAGAGAGTATTCTCATCTTGAAGCATAGAAATTTTGTTCTGAAGCTTTTCAACAGTAACAGCAGTTGTAGCAATAAGAGCAGTCGCTTCTTCATACTTTTTCTGAACCGGATAACTTTTCTCAAACAGATTCTCAAAATCTTGAGCTGCATCTAAAGCTTCAGCCTTTGCTTTCTCACATTCTTCAGCCAATATTGCTTTCTCTTTTAAAACATCTTCATGAACATGAACCAACTCATAATACTTCTTTTGAAAATCTTCCAATTCTTGCTTTAACACCACTATTTCTTCAGTCGATATTTGACGACTTTGTTCAAAACTCTCAATCTCCTTGAGTAATCTTTTACACTTAGAACATTCAACCGCTTCAACTTTTGAACTCTCAGGAATTTTAGGTAATTCTTCTTGAACCATGGAGACACTTGAATAAGAATCAGAATCAGTTAAAATGCTATCATCATCAATATGACGAACAGTCAAAGCAATTGCAGGTTTAGACTGATTCTTTTTAACTTCAGTATCTGCATTCCATGCAAACTCACTTGAATGTGGAAACTGTATTGGTCCAATCATGAACAAGATTAGCAGATTTCATCTCAACCTTCTCAACTTTATTTGGTGAATGATAAACTAAATGTGCATGTTGACCAGTTTTCAATTTATGATCTGCAGAACTTGAACATTCTCGAGCAAAGTGACCATAATTTGAACATTTATAACATTTCACCTTCGATTTATCCAAACCAATTTTACCCTCCTGATTCAATCTCTTCTTCCCAGTTCTGTTGAAAAATGTCTTCGTTCGTCGAACCAGCATTGCATACTGCCAATTTAGATCCATTTCCTCCAAATGATCATAATCAATCTGGTCGTAATCTTCATTTGCTAACTCAGCATTACTCACAGCACCAGTGATAACACCAAAATATGAAGATACCAATGCAGACATTAAAGCATTATAATCATCGATAGTTTGAGCAGACAATGCAGTTTGAGTTGAAGAACTCGGAAATGACACAGTACAACCAGCAGAAGAATAACTTGGAATTTCAGATTTACCTGCTAGAAATGCTGTAGGAGGAGCTGAACTAAGACTAGTAGACTTCCCAGCATTCATTGTAGAGTCATTTTCACCATGATACACTGCAGGATTCTGAATTTGTGTAGGAAGTGATTTATTCACCATTAATTCCATATCCCGAGCCTGAAGTCTTTGAACCAAATCATTGAAAGACAATCCGGAAAAATCTTTATCATGAGTAATCATCATCACATAATTCTCCCATTTTTCAGGCAATGCTTCCAAAATCTTTTCTTTCATATCAGTCTCTTCTTTAGTAAGATTCACCAAACGCATTTCACTCATTAGATGAGCAAATCTTGCAATCAGATTGGGAATCGTTTCATTCTGATAATGTTTAAAGCTGTCAAACTCTTTCTTCAAAACCTTTTGTCGACTTTTCTTGTATTGGTCATTGCCTTCACATCGTTTCTCCAAAGCATCCCATAGACTTTTTGATGTGTAGTTACCAGCAAATTGATGAAGTAACTCTTTAGGCAATGCCATCGTTAAAGTACCATATGCCTTTTTCTCAGCTTGATAAGCTTTCTTTTGTTCAGAAGACATTTTTCTTTGAAGTATAGGTTCACCAGTTTCATCTTTAGGGTAAACATATTGCTCAGTGAACGCTAACCACATATCAATGTCATTTGTATCGACATATGCTTCAAACCGTTTAACCCAACTATGATAATCTTCCAATTTTAGCAATTTGGGAACTTTCTGACTTGTTCCGATTTCATTATCATAATTCATCATTGTTTGCATCGTAGCTTGAACCGAGTTTTGAATAGCCGCGAACGCTTGAAAATCAGACATTTTTGAAAAACAGATTACTGTTCACTCCGAACCTCGTCCGAACCTACTCCGAACTAACACCGATCCTAGTCCGAACCTAATATACCCTCCGAAATAGCTCCGAGCTACCTCCGAACACTCAACGATCCTGGTTGACTCCGAACACTCTCCGAACGGGTACCGAACAAGAACACAGACCTCCGAACGTAAGGTGCGGAGCGATTACGACCGAGAATACTCCGAACCTGAAGTGCGGAGCAGTTACGCCGAACCTAGAGTTCGGCCGAACGCGAATTTTCAGAAAAATTTGGAGAAACACACTGAAATCGACACCTCTCGAGCAGTAAACACTCAATCAACTGACAATGAGCAACCACATACATATTTGACGTGAATCATGATGTTTTGAACGATAATTTTGAGAAATGAAGATGATAAACGAATTTTGAAACTCAAAAACGTGAATTTGAACTCGAAAACACGAACAAACACTGATCTCCGACTAGTAGAACAAACCAAAAGCTCTGATACCACTTGAAATTGCCTGAGCGTGTGGATCTTCTACTTAGTCGTATAGAAATCAATGTAAACGAGTAAAACGCAGAGAGTAAATACAAATGAGACTTGTATTAACCACAGAGACCACAGAGTACACTTAGAGAAAGTTATCACACGGAAGCTCTAAATTCTATACAAGACGAACATATTTATAGGCTGAAAACACGACTGGCCGAACCTCAGGTTCGGCCAAGCTTCGGTGGCTCCGAACCTGGAGTTCGGCCAAGGTTCGGCCAGACCTAAACTTGCACGTTCCGTCTTGTTCTCGATACTTCACATGACGATCGTGAACCATGTATCAACAGTCTTTCGACACGCAGAGAAAGTCCGATTGTTTGACAAAATAAAGAAAATCAAACAAGTTTAAATCTTTGCAAAATGAACACATGTATACACAGTGATTTCTCATTTTATTTTTCACATATCTTTTTCTTGATATATCATGAGATATGCATCAAGATGTTATCCACTAGGTCAAGCATCAGATTTAGTGTATATCATATTTGTATACTTTCTGATTTGCTGAGCCTACCTTGCACATCGGTCAAATGGTTTTATGGCCTTTTCATTTACTTTATCCATGAGTCAGACACTGTCAGCCAATGTACCATCATTTCCCAATGATGTCGGATACAATTTCTCATTTTTCAATGTTTTTGGCTTTTCCAAATTTCTCCCCCTAAAAATGACAACTCTATTTATAGATTTCATTTTTACGATTTGAAAAACAAAACACTATTTTTGTATTTTTGCAAAAACAAACTCCCCCTCAGAATGAGACGAAGTGAAAAACAAGAAAAATTGATCAACCAACATGAATACTAGCAATTTAGCCTTTGGAAAAACAGAATTGATTTTGAATTCAATTTAATTAAGACAGGTATTTCACAATCAGTAATTTGCCAATCACCGAATGGTCTTCCTGAAACACCTGCTGGACACCAAATAAAACATTAGTCGCGTTGGGATCAACCCGAATCAGCAGTGTCGGGTCGCCCGGTGTCTTCCACAAAGTCTTTCTTGGCCTTGGAAACAACTTTTGGTTTCCAAATTTGTAAAAGTTTCAATTTTTGATCAGAACCTGAATCAGATTCAACCGACGTACTTGATTTAGACCTAGACGATTTACGAGTTGACTTAAGCTTTGGGGACCATGGTTCATCAAAAATTTGGCCATTGTTATCCACATATTTGGCAGTTTTGTGGATATATGCAGTCGTCAGACACTCAGCAGCGAGAAGTCCCGGTTGACGACATACATAACAAAGTCTTTCTCTAAAATTGTTTGAAAATAATTTTGATTTTTGAGAATTAGAGGAATGTTCAGAATGAAAGTTATCAAAGAAACCATCAGAAGAGTCATACCTAGGAGATGGACTCCTTGAAGATGAAGATCTTCCAGAATAATAAGAAAATTCATTCGAAGATGGTGATTTCTTTGTAACTTTAGCTTTAACAGCTTTGTCAGCTTTCACTGGTTTCTTTGCAACAGCTGGAACTTCCTTCATAACAAAACCCAAACCTTTGTGCTTTGAACCTGAAACCTTTGAAGAACTTTAAGAAGAACCTGATGCTTCTCTTGACTTAGCATCACTAGTAAATTTGGCTTTGATATCCCTCAACTTGTTCATTTCAATCAAAACTTTCTCTTCTTCGGTTGCAGATGAAGAACTGGAAGCAACCTTATCAAATACTTTCTCATTTTCCAACAAAATAGACTTTGAAGTAAATTTTGGAGCTTCACCCAATGGCTTATCATTCCTTTTAGACGTGGACTTGTTTTTCCTGAGTGAAGTGGCAAACTTGGAATAATCATGCAATTCATCTTTTGGATCAATCTGAGCAGCAGTAACTTCAATTAAATCCACTGGTTGAGGTACTGAGTGAACATCATGCTGCTTAGAACTTTCTAAACTCTGATCCTGCTTGTATAAGAAATTAAGCAATGTCAGTGACAAATTGCAATTCTTAACTTGTCTTTTCAATTCCAAAATCTCCAGTTTCAAGTCATTAATTTTCTGTTGACCGTCAAACACCTCTCTGATGAACTTTGCATTGAGATCATCATATTCATACGTCTGTAACTTTCTGATCCTACATTCTGCAAATAGTCCTTGAAGAACACTTTCTCTCTTTTGTTTATAGATTTCAACATCTTTAGTTAAGACTTCATTCTTGTCCCGGTACAGAACATTCTCATCTTGAAGCATAGAAATCTTATTTTGAAGTTTCTCAACTGTAAAAGCGGTTTGTGCAATAACAGCAGTAGCCTCTTCATATTTTTGCTGAACCGCATAACTCTTCTCAAACAAATTTTCAAAATCTTGAGCTGCATCTAATGCTTCAGCTTTGGCTTTCTCACACTCTGCAGCCAAGTGAGCCTTTTCCTTCAAAAATCTTCATGAATATGAACTAACGCATAATATTTCTGTTGAAAATCTTCCAACTCTTTCTTTAACACCACAATTTCTTCAGTTGAAATCTGACAATCTTGTTCAAACCTTGTAATTTTCTTGAGCAACTTTTCACAGTTATAACACTTAAGATCATCATCCTTTAAATTCTCAGAGGACTTAGGTAATTCTTCTTGAATCAAAGATATACTTGAAGAAGTATCAGATTCTGTTAAAAAACTTTCATCATCAGCATGTTGAGCGGTTAAAGCAATTGAGATTGGAGTATGATTCTTTTTAATATCTGAATCTGCATTCCAGGCAAATTCATCTAGATGCATAAATGTATTAGTCCAATCATGAGCAAGAGTAGTAGATTTCTGATCAACCTTTTCAGCTTTATCTGCTGGATGAAACACTAAATGTGTGTGCTGACCAGTCTTCAATTTACTTTCAGCAGAACTTGGACATTCTCGAGCAAAGTGACCATAAACGGAACACTTATAACATTTCACTTTAGATTTGTCCAATCCAATCTTTCCTTCCTGATTAAGTCTCTTCTTACCAGTTCTATTGAAAAACTTCTTTGTTCGACGAACCAACATTGCATATTGCCAATTGAGATCCATTTCTTCCAAATGATCATAATCAATCTGATCATAATCTTCATTTGCTAACTCAGCATTACTCACAGAACCAGTGATAACACCAAAGTATGAAGATACTAATGCAGACATCAACGCATTATAATCATCGATAGTTTGAACAGACAAAGCACTTTGGGTCGAAGAACTAGGAATTGACACAGAACAACCAGCAGAAGAATAACTTGGAATTTCATATTTACCTGCTAGAAATGTTGTAGGAGGAGCAGAACTAGGAATATTAGACTTCCCAGCTTTCATTGTAGAGTCATTTTCACCATGATACACTACAGGATTCTGAATTTGTGTAGGAAGTGATTTATTCACCATTAATTCCATATCCCGAGCCTGAATTCTTTGAACCAAATCATTGAAAGACACTCATGAAAAATCTTTATCATGAGTAATCATCATCACGTAATTCTCCCATTTTTCAGGCAATGCTTCCAAGATCTTTTCTTTCATATCAACCTCTTCTTAAGTAAGATTCACCAAACGCATTTCACTCATTAGATGAGCGAATCTTGCAATCAGATTGGGAATCGTTTCATTTTGATAATGTTTAAAACTATCAAACTCTTTCTTCAAAACCTTTTGTCGACTTTTCTTGTATTGATCATTGCCTTCACATCGTTTTTCCAATGCATCCCATAGACTTTTTGATGTGTAGTTACCAGCAAATTGATGAAGTAACTCTTTAGGCAATGCCATCGTTAACGTACCATACGCCTTTTTCTCAGCTTGATAAGCTTTCTTTTGTTCAGAAGACATTTTTCTTTGAAGAATAGGTTCACCAATTTCATCTTTAGGGTAAACATATTGCTCAGTGAACGCTAACCACATATCAATGTCATTTGTATCGACAAACGCTTCAAACCGTTTAACCCAACTATGATAATCTTCCAATTTTAGAAATTTGGGAACTTTTTGACTTGTTCCGATTTCATTATCATAATTCATCATTGTTTGCATCGTAGCTTGAACCGAATTTTGAATAGCCGCGAATGCTTGAAAATCGGACATTTTTGAAAAACAGGTTACTGTTCACTCCGAACTACGTCCGAACCTACTATACCCTCCGAAGCTGCTCCGAACTTAAAACAAAAGTCCGAACTCTCAACGAACGTATCACCGAACTCAGAAACTCCGATCTATCTCCGATCCTAGTCCGAACTCCCTCCGAGACAGGATATTCACCGAACTCTCTCCGATTGAACACCGAACTCTCACCGAATCAGGAAAACTGGCCGAGCTTACTCCGAACCTGGTGTTTAGAGCGGTTATGCCGAATCTGAGGTTCGGCCGATCGCAAAAATTCGAAAAACTTCGGAAAAACTCACTGAAATCGACACCTCTCGAGCTGTGAACACTCAATCAACTAAAAACGAACAAATACAGACATATTTGACGTAAATCATGAAGGTTTGAACGAAGATTTTGAGAAATGAATATGAGAAATGAGCTTTGAAAGTCAAAAACGTAAATTCGAACTCAACAACTCTGGAAAACACTGATTTCCGACTAGTAGAGCAAACCTAATGCTCTGATACCACTTGAAAGTGCGTGAGCGTATGGATCTTCTACTTAGTCGTGATGAAATCAATGAAATACGAGATGAAACACAGAGAGTAAATACAAATGACTTGTATTAACCACAGAGATAACCACAAAGTACACTTAGAGAATATGACACGGAAGCTACTCAATTCTATACAAGATGAACTATTTATACAAGCTGAAAAACGCCTGGCCGAACCTCAGGTTCGGCCACACGTTCGGCCATGTCCGAACTCCAGGTTCGGCCTGAGTTCGGACCTCAGCATCCTTGTGTGATCCATCTTGTATTCGATACTTCACATGACGATCAGGACTATGTATCAACACGATTAGACGAATTAGGGACAATATCTCGTCTCCAACATCGAAGAACATTTTTTTTTAGAAATTCCCTAATTTCCATCTTCCTTAGAACATAGAATATATGCCTACACAAAAGACCAAAGCTTTCAAAAAGTCTACACTCATAGTAAATTGTCATGTCATCCTGTCGAAACATCACCTATTTTGAAAAAACCATGGTGGATAAAATTAGTCCACTTTAAATAGAACAAAGTTACTCAACAAAATTAATGTTGGAAAAAAACACCATATTATTGAAAAGACATACCTCAAATGGTTTAGAAGCCACTTGCGTCCAGTCTTTAATGAAGTACTTGATAAAATCATCGTGTGGCATGTACGTTTGACACATTAGCTTTCTCATCATGTCCATCTCATACTGGACATCTAGGTAGGTTGTTCTAGTGTATATCTTTATAGCTTCTGCTTCAAGCCACCACCCTGTTTTCAACACTAGATTAGTGAAACGAGTATCATGGTCATTCTTTCTGTTTGTATGACGTTGTGACTCCATCGCTGTTTCATAATGTGATAAAAACTCAACTAAGTTGGACCTCGCATTACACAGCTGGCCAAATAAGTGATTTTCACTCTTAGACTGTGATGTCGTCCTCATCAATCTAGATAACAACTCATCTTTGTAATAGATAAGAATCCAGTCCTTACGTATGGAGAATATCTCAAATAACCACTTGTTTTCTGCAAGTTGATACTCGTTGATAATCTTCTCCCAATTAACTTCAAACTCTTGAGGTGTAATTGCATCAGTCCACACTATGTTACATATATCCTTCTTAAAATCTGTCAAGTTGCACAAATGTACACCTGCCTATTAATCCAAAAACACCATGACAAAAAAAGTGTTAATTAAGAAAACAGTAAAACTGGCAGCTTCTGAACAATATACTGAAATATGGGTGGGTGGACCTGGTGTAAACCTACATATTAGAACACCATACCTTCATCGAAAGCTTGTTCATAATATCCCACATACAAAAGCGATGTATTGAATGTTTAAATGCCTGGTCAATTGCGTTGGTTATAGCAGGGTCTTGGTCTGTGACAACAACTTGAGGTTCTTTGAAAAATGCTTTTAAAAAACACCTCAGCAACCAAATATAAGTTTCTGTATTTTCTAAACCAAGTAATGCTCCAGCAAATGTCACATTGCAATAGTGGTTGTCAATCCCTGTGAAAGGTACAAACACCATAGAATACATGTACCAAGATAAAATGAGCTTAAAATTAACAAAAAACACCTTAATACAAAAATAAAAAAAAAGTGAACATGAAAGGTTCCATACTTGTTGGACCGGTAAGTAGCATTAAATGACATCACATCGCCAAAATGTGATAGTTCATTTTTCCTAGTTGATCGGCCCAGAACAATCCTCTTAGACAATTATCATCATCGGTCATATAATCGTAAGAAAAGTTTAGCAAGTACTCTTTCTTCCTCAATAATTGGTCTACAACCATTTGAGCATTGCATTCACCAATGAACGAGTTGTTCTTCTTCTTAAAGTTCTTAAAATCATCTGACGCACCAACTTTCTCGAAACCACCATAAATTTCCCTCATCATATTGAAAGCTCTCACAGGGCCCACATTAATCCTAGACATGCTGTTGATTATATGCTTATGCAGATGAGTCGGTTTCCTATATGATGCAAGGACATGCAGATCCTTGTCATCAACAAACGGATGAGTATGCTCTTCAACAAATTTTTTCACATGCCATCTGTTGAACTCAAACACCACGCACAAGTCTGCCTTGCAACCAACTCTTTTAGATACACTAATTCTCGAAGCTTTTTGCTTAG
Organism: Deinandra increscens subsp. villosa; assembly: GCA_039602395.1. Classification (NCBI taxonomy): domain Eukaryota; kingdom Viridiplantae; phylum Streptophyta; class Magnoliopsida; order Asterales; family Asteraceae; genus Deinandra; species Deinandra increscens. The sequence goes on along the minus strand of JBCNJP010000010.1, from coordinate 76,289,637 downwards.
CAGTGTCATTAAGTGTATCCACTTTCTTTTTTGTTTGTTATGACCTTCTTGAGAACAGAGATATTGTTTATGTTGTTTAACACCAAATCGATCGTACTTTATGGTAGACTTACGGACAATGAAACTAGAAAGTTTAGCATAATACTGGTAAAAATTGAGAGCATGGTCAAATGATAGAAATAATTTTCCTTTACGTGGTTTATTCCTCTCTGGAACATAGGAATGTAATGCTTTTTTTCATAATTAGGTGAAATAACTTTAGTACCTACAACCTTGTGTACATACTCATCTACAAAAAAAAACATACTAAATCACATGTGAAATTATCATGGAAAACTGATTTCTATAACATAAAACCATAAAAAACACCATACTATCGAGTATCCACGTATGACCTACATTCTAAAAAATTATAAACTGAAAAAAAACAACATAATATGCTAAACACACCACGCGATTGAGTGAAATTTTATACGCATGCAATAAAAATCAGATTAATCGAAAAGAAAAAAAACAAAATCAATTACGTTGTGATGAACAATATAAGAATGATCTGCTAAAAAACACCGTATAGATAGATCGAAACTGTATACAATTCGAAAAATGGTAACGCAATACCTTCAATCGTGTGATTAGACCAACTTGCCATGGATTTCAAACAGCAAAAACAACAGAAGCTTCAATCGACGAAAAATGTTATACGAACACGAGTATTTGACCGGATGAGATCAGAATGAAATCGAATAAAGTGGATTATGATACTCCATTAAAGACGGTGATGTAGTTACTCTGATTTAGTTCGTTTAATTTGGATTATGATACTTAAATAATGATGGGGATGAAGTTACGCTTATTACAGGAGGGAGATTTAAAAAGGATAAAAAGACTAAAACGCTCTTCCGTTTTTTTCTGATCGCATAAGGATGATCGGATGAAAACATCATGATGGACGATCAAGATTAATCTGCAATGGATGTAGGGATAATTCAGGATGTATTTTACCCCAAACATATATATATATATATATATATATATATATATATATATAGGGTATGGAATATATATTAACCCAACCTTAGTGTAATAACTAATTAACCACCATCTAGTGGTGGAAATATACTAGATCTCAACAGATTTTGCCATGTGTCAGTTCCTTTTTTTTAATTAAAAGGGCAAATTTGTCAATGTACATAATCACATAAAAACCTCACCCATTTTGAAAAGTCCATTACTTTTTTATAATTTGTCGGATTTTTATAAAAGTTACACCATTAAACTCGTCGAATTTTTATCATTAATTCCATTATAGTCTCGCCGTTTTTTATTATCATTTTCTCATATGTAAGATGTAGCACTAGTGTTACAACCACTAACATCATTGACTGTTAATAAAAACAAAATTACATCCATACATTCATAACCAGTAGCATCGATGTTTCTACATAGGTACAACTGCATATGCGTATATTACAACCTATACAACCTACAAATGCATCAAATATGCATATAAAATATTTATGATGTAACCATTAACAGTGGTGTAATGATTAGTAAACACTGGTGCTATCAAGATAGAACAAAAAAAATCAAATGTACAACTAGAAATACATTGATTACAACCTGTAAAAGCATCAAGGTTCAACAAAACACAAATTAACCACTGATGCTATAACCATTAACAGTGGTGTGATGCTCAGTAAACACCGGTGTTATCAAGATAGAACAAAAAAAAATCAAATATACAACTAAATATACACAGATTACAACCTACAAGAAAATAAAAAAATTCATACAAGATAATGAAAGAATTTCATACAACCAGAAAATCAAAGAACGGATCTTAAAATCAATACCTTTAAATAATAATTCGAGATGTCGTCAAAATACTTTTAAATACCGATGGTTGACAAAAAAAAAATAACTTTATCGGTGGTCGGATCGCTTGGATTCAGCAAATACCTTTCATCAAACAAACTTAAAATGTCGAAGTTGCAAGCAATATTCTTTATAATCGAGATCTTATCAATTTTATACAAAAACCTATCATAAAAAACCATAATTAATGGTCATCAAAAACCTTAAATAAAGAATGGTCGGTAAAATAATTCATACAAAAACCTTGTCACCATCGCTTGGATTCCGTAAATAACGAATGATCGATGGTCAGATCACTTAGATTCCTTTCAAGCATCGATGGTTGTAGAAATCGGTTGAACGAGGGTGTTCGACGGTAGGATAGTGTTCAGTGGTATCGCAGGGTGTTTGACTACATCTCAATGGTTGAACGGTGGTCACCGGAGGCAGCGACATAAGGCAGCGAAGGATCAATTGGAGAAGTACTTTCGCCGGAGATGATGGAGTCGTCTTCAAGTTTCATCGTCGGCGTGCCGGTGTCTTACTCGGGCAAAACCTTCTTGACGGGATCTAGGTTGAAGGTTTGTTGAACAAAGGTTGCAGGGAGATTTTTTGGAGATGGAAATGTGAGATCCGGTTTGAGGGTTTTAAAAAGAGACAAAATTGGGTATTTTACCTAATTACCCTCCACTTCATCTCAACCATTCATTCAAATATGATTACTTTATATTATATCAATGATCAAGGTTTAGTTAGTTGGTTATGACATTAAGGGAGGGTTATTATCAATTCTCATTCCTATATATATATATATATATATATATATATATATATATATATATATATATATATTTACGGTAAGGTTCATATGAAAACAATTTTTATTGCGAAAACACGAAAACAAATATTAAAACCTCTATAACTTTTTCTGTTGATACCTAATCTGTGCGTCATGTGAAGTATCTGAACGAGACAATGTGACGATCAAAGACGAGTTCATGCTGCTTGCCGAACTAGGTCCGAACCTGAGGTTCGGACCGAGCGAACTTGGAGTTCGGCGGAGGTTCGGCCCAGATGTGTATAAATAGGAACTTGTGCTTTGAATGTTGTAACAGTGAGAGAATACTAAGAGAGACCAGATCTTAACTATGTGTTGTTGAGAGTGTTTCTCTGTTTGAGTTGATTAGAGAGTTTGTAGTTGAGTCTTTGTTGATATCAATAAAACAAACTATTATTTACATCTCGTTCTCACTCTACGATCAAGCAAACCTCTAGTAAGATCCGTCTTACGGTTTTTCAATTGGTATCAGAGCAAATCCAGGTTGCTCTATTGTGTTTGCTTTGATCGTGGTCGTTTCCATGATAAAACCGAGTGTTTTTCTATAAAAAACGAGTCAATCTTTGAACATTTCGAGTGTAATTCATTACTGATACATTTGTGTGACTCATAACTTGCTCAAAATTGCGATTTTTGACCAAAAACTTTGTTTCGGTCGACGTTAGTTAGTCTGCCAAATAATCGTCGTCCGAACCTCAGGTTCGTCCAAATAACCGCTCCGAACCTTAAGTTCGTGAGAAGTTCGGAGAGAGTTCGGGTAGAGTTTGGTGGAAGTTCGGTGTATTCAATTCGGATAGAGTTCGTCTAAGGTTCGGCGAAGGTCAACTGAAGTCAAGTTCGAAAATAGTTCGGAAGGAGTTCGGACAAAGTTCGTTCACAGTTCGGATCAAGTTCGGACAAGGGTAGATTTTTGGGTTGTTTCACGGAAACTGACGCAACTTGAGAACCGTTAAGAGTTACGGAACCCAATACCAGCCAAAACAACCGTCTCGAAAAGATCTATACTTTTACTTACATAACAGCCAGTACACTCCGTTTTGGTACCTAAAATCCGCTTGGAAGATATTCATTTTCAAGTTTGAAGTTTTGATATCGAATTTCACAATTTCCAAAATGTACGAAATTGAGGTGTTCATTGAACTTCATCGTCAGAATATGCCAAAGTTGATAAATCATGAAGATTATCATGGTTGGGCAACAAATTTTAGAGCTTATGTTGTTATTTTGGATAATAATTTGTGGATACCAATTACGAATGAATTTAAGTATCCAACTTATTATGGTGGTGATTTTAAGGAGATGCATAATTTTTCAAGTGAAGAAAGGAAATCGTATGATCAAAATGAAAAGGCTGCTGCACTTCTTCTGTTAGCTTTGGCTATAACTTTTAAAAGTCAAATCAGGAAGTATCGAAAAACAAAACTGATATGGGATTTTGTTAAGACACAGTGTGAGGAACATATGTCTAAACTTTCTCAGAAAACAGTTGAAACAATTGATCAAGATTTGAAGTTTAAAGGTAAAATTGAAGAGTTAGATAATAAGGTGGGAAAGTTGACTGAAGAGAATATTTTTTTGACAAAAGAAGTGGAGAAATGGAAAAATAAAGTTTGTGATGGTTTAATTGTCGAAATTCAAAAGGATGTGTCTTGCATCATGTGCGAATTGTTTGGAATTTGCACGTATTAAAGAAGAATGGTTGAAAGAGAAGAATATATTGATTGAAGTATGTAATAAAGCAAAAGCTAAGGAAAAGGAAGTCATTGAAGACTTTGATGCGTTATTTGCAAAATGTTCTCCTCTTCAACAAAAATATGAAAACATTCATAAAATTTATGTCGAAGCTGCTGATAGAATAATTCACCTTCAGGAGGAACTCGCAAAGTTGCGTGATTAAAATGGTGAGTTTCAAAGTCAAAATAACATTTGAAACAAGATGTTATGTATTATAAGAAACAGGTTGAGAAAGTTACTGCAGAAGTTCTGGAAGAGTGTCACTTGAGAGAATGTCATAAAATTGATTATAACAAATTGTTGGACAAGAACATTGCTTCATAGAAAGAGTTGATGGAAGCTAATACGAAAATAGCTGAACAAAAGATTGAGATTTTTAATTTGCAAAGGAAATTGAAAAATTGCAACAATTCACTGACTTTCCTGAATTATTTGTATAAGTTGGAGACGAGTCTGGAGAATGGTAAAGATGCAAGTCTTCATCAAGTTCCTGCTCCCGTGGATATTGAAATGTCTATTCTAGCTATACCATCTGATTTTGAACAGCATGATTATTCAAAATTTGCTGATACTAGTTCAGGAAAGAAAATCAAGTCAAAATATAAGAAGAATAAAAAGGTGGTTGATTATTACAAAGGGTTGAAGTTTGATTCCAAATCTACATTTCTTAAAAAAGAGTAGGTGTTTAATGGAAATCCAGGAAACATGAAAGTACCAAAGTTTTCTGAGATTGTGATAGATGATTCGTTGATTTCTGGGAAGAATGATTTGAAAGGTATGAAGTCTGAATTTACAAAACTTGCCAAACAAGGTCATGAGATACCAAATTCTGTTCAAGATAAATTCAAGCAAAAGAATGGTGGTTTGGGGTTTGAAGAAAAAGAAATGCCGATTAAGGATTTCAACAAGAAGGACGTGACAGCTAAGAAAATAACGAAGCAGAAGGTGTTTTCAGATAAGAAGTCACAATGTTGGAAGAAGAAAGTATCTTCACCAGATGAAAAGCTTTCTTCTGAGGAGTCTTCTTGTATATCTGATGCTACACCACAAGGCGGTAACAATTCAGATTCTTTTCATTCTGCTACATCGAACATGTTTTATCATAAAGATAAATTCTTTGGTTATGGAGATGATTCTGATTTTTATGATTCTCCAAAATGCTTTCCAAAATTCCAAAAACCAAAGAAAGCTAAACCTGTGTTTTTTAAAAGTTTATGATGAATGTCTCCCTGATCATTTTGGAAAACCAATTTTAATCAATCCAACTGGTAAAAGACTTTGTTATGTTTGTCGTAAGAAGGGTCATTATGCAAATAATTGTCCTACGACAACTAACAATTCATCATCAAATGCCAAACATACAATGTATGTTGATCTTGATGGCATTATTTTTAGTAAACCAATACCCAACACTAACTTTTTCTGGAAAAAGAAGATTACTTCGGAAAAGTTGGGTAGTAGTTCTGATTGTCACTCATCAGTTGACAAAAGTTCACTAGAAATCATAAAACCAAAACAGGAATGGAGACCGAAAGTTGTCTCTACGACTAACACAGATTTTGTTGAAGACACTATCCGACCTACCACAAATGTGGATGAGGGTCAGGGCTTTAAGAACTTATTATTTTCCAGTGTTTGCGGGTATTTCAAGAAGACCTGTTAGTAATCGAGAGATTGCTGCCAGTGGAATACTTGTGTTTTAAGTTCAAATGCATCGTTCTTATCTTTGAAAAGTTGATTTTCAAAAATTTCATTTTCAAAAATGTGTCAAGTGTTGATCGATCATTTTCATTTATGTTTTTCATTTCTTTTTGTTCATATGTTTAGGGGGAGAAAATTTGAAAATTCAAAAAATAGTGTTTGTTTGAATTTTAGGGGGAGAAATTTGGAAAATATAAAAAAAATGAAATGAAAATTTGAGAAATTGATCTGACAAAAGCGAGAAATGATGGTACATCAGCATATATGTTTATCTGCCATGGATAGATTAAGTCTAAAGGCTGTAGGTACTTGCATAATCTGTGAATGTGCATGACTAATCTGATATCTGCAAGTAAGATATAAACATAAAGCTTGCCTGATGATTTTTGGTTATTTGCTTCTTGATGTTTGTTGTGTAATGTTTCTGACAAAAATAGAATAAAGAGATAAATAGATGAATGCATGCTTTTATTTTGGAAGATTTAAACTTGTTTGATTTTCTTTATTTTGTCAAATGATCGGACTTTCTCTGCGTATCGAAAGATTGACCTGATTGTTGTTCGTTTGACGTTATGTGTTTTATTTTCTTTGGTGTTTCCGTATAATTCATGGGACTTTCTCAGCGTATACGGAAGTATCGACCTGATCGTTGTTGAATTATACAATTTCAACTTGTTTTGCTTTCTTATTTTCTCAAATACTTATTTTTGCATGGCTCATCAAGGATTATTAAATCTCTAAGAAAATTTGTTTCTATATGATAAACATGATGATTTGCCAGTATTTCTGATAGAATGGAGGCCAAGTTATCAGTGTATGATAATATTACCTTAAGCATATCTGAAAACGATAAAAATGATTGGTGTATGCTGAAATAAATATAAGTGTTGTATTTGCAATTATCTTGGCTTGAATGTTGATTAAGACCGAAATTGAAATATGCTAGATGCGTTATGTCTGATATGATCTTGCGTCATTATCTTTCCCGCAAAAGACAAAAATAGTGTTTGTTTTTGTATTGCATTTACATTTCATTTCAGAAAATATCAAAAAGATTTTTGTTGTGTTTTAGTATAAAATTCATAAAAGCCAAAAAGATTTTACTTCTTATTCGTTTTCGATTGATCGACACAAGATACGAAAAACATTTTCAATTCATATATCTTGGATTCTCAAAGAAAATTTTTGCGCCAAAATTATTTATGTTGGCCAGGTACTCAAAGGAAAAGAGTTAATCACAACTTCAAGTCTTCTGAAGCTGTTGATAAGGAAGAAAGAAACTATGCATCGTCCAATATTCAAAATCAAGCTATCATCAAGTTGAGGGGGAGTTTGTTCAAAGAATATGTTTTAACTGGTGAACATATACTACACATGACGAGGGGGAGTTTCTTGATACCTAATCTGTGCGTCATGTGAAGTATCTGAACAAGACGATGTGACGATCAAAGACGAGTTCATGCTGCTCGCCGAACTAGGTCCGAGCCTGAGGTTCGGACCGGGCGAAGTTGGAGTTCGGCGGAGGTTCGGCCCAGATGTGTATAAATAGGAACTTGTGCTTTGAATGTTGTAACAGTGAGAGAATATTAAGAGAGACCAGATTTTAACTATGTGTTGTTGAGAGTGTTTCTCTGTTTGAGCTGATTAGAGAGTTTGTAATTGAGTCTTTGTTGATATCAATAAAACAAACAATTATTTACATCTCGTTCTCACTTTACGATCAAGCAAACCTCTAGTAAGATCCGTCTTACGGTTTTTCATTTTCATACATTACTATTTTTTTTTTAAATTTACACCAAAATTCTTAAAATTATGTTATCTTTAATTCTGGAAAAAACTAAAAGAAAATCAAGTTTTTTTTTAAATTATTATTGCACATGTGCAATAAATTTTTTTATTAATTATTGCACATATGCAATAATATTAAAACCTTTATAACTTTTTCATATGTTAATATTTTCTATAAAAAAATGCACCATAAATCTTATAATTCCGTTATGTTTAATTCTGGAGAAAATTAAAAAAAATTCATCGTTTTTTTTTATTTTTTTTATTATTGTACATGTGTAATAAAAAATTATTATTGCACATGTGCAATAATATTAAAACCTTTATAACTTTTTCATATGTTAATATTTTTTTATAAGAAATTGCACCATAAATCTCATAATTCTAATATCTTTAATTCTGGAAAAAATAAAAAAAATTAACGTTTTTTTTAATATTACACATGTGTAATATAATTAATACGTATTATTGCACATGTGCAATAATAAAAAATCATGAAATTTTAAATGTTTAATTTTTTTCCCAGATTTAAAGGTGACATAATTTTAAGACTTTTGGTGAATTTTTTTTTTAAAATATTAACGTATGAGGAAGTTATAGAGGTTTTAATATTTGTTTTCGTGTTTTCGCAATAACATCTTGTTTTTATTTGATCCTTCCCCTATATATATATAATAACTATTATTTGTGTCTAAAATATTAGTAAAAACACATTTTTACTAAAATTTCCAACAATCCCCCACATGAATGGAGCTCGACCAAAACACCCAAATTTTCCTTGATGAACCTGGACAATTGAAATCTTGCAAATGATTGGTGGGTGTTAGCCCTTGAATCTTCCCTTGTAAAGTACACTTACTCCCAAAACTGTGACAACCCGAATTTTTAGGTGATTCCTGGTTAACCTAAACATACATCTTAATGAACATCCATGCAGACATTGCATTAAACACATAGTTAGAGTTTCTGTGTGACCATCATTAAAGACATGTTTTGATTTAGTATTTGGGTGTATGAACATATAACAATTATCTATACTATTCATATTCCATTGGTAAATGCAATATGGAATTTCATAACTGTGTTCGATGTTAATACGTTTAATCATCCCTGAAAAATTGTTGATATTGTTCTAAATGTCCGTACTCGGTTAGAGGCGTGGGAACGGCTCTAAATCAAGACTATTATGATTTTGAACCTTAAAAGGGTTTAACGTTCAAAGTCACATACCTCATTAGAGAATGACGTTGGACGAAACTCGCATCAAGCAATTCAATCATGGAAGCTTTGATTACTTGATTAATGGTATGCTCTAATGTTTCCTTAGACCTGAGACGTATACTGGAACTCTCGTTTACTACAGACTGTTCTTTGATTGTAGTCTCTCGATGTCGCCTAACTGCCATCAATAGGGCCGCTTTTGGGAATGGATCTAAAGTTCAGTGGGAGTATATGCCTCAAGATGGGCTTTCGTACTATTGCTTCGGCAATAGATAGACATAAAGGTGCCCTCGTTGATTCCAAGTGTGAAGTGTGAGGCCTCACCCAAACTTACTGTGTGTTTGATTGGTACACTTCGAATCGGATAACGAGACTGTAATCGATGAATCAATTACATGAGAGTCCATGTCTCATTATTCATCTATGTCTAGAACGGAAAGGAACATATGACAACTGTTACCATAAGTCCTATATCTGCTTGCTTTACAATCAGATATACTTTGGCTGTCGACTTAAAGTGTCGAAACTGGTTGGTGTAATCATGCATAGCTAGAGTGCCTCTGACTACAGCGCTAAAGTGTCACGATCAGTCCAAGTGGGAGATTGTTAGATATTAGATGTCATGACCCGACATTTAACGTAACCGAACTGGAAGAGTTACACCGGAGTCAACAAACGAAATAATTAATTACTTGTTAATTAATTAATTATATGGTTAATAAATACTTGTTATTTATTTTAGTAACGAAACAATTTTGATCGTAAAACAGTTTATGGTTCTCGACAGAACATTGTTTAGTTGTTACTGGGTTAACGATTAATGGGTTTAATGTGTTGGATGGCGACACAGGCTTTTACTAGACTGAAAGCCCACGAGGGACTTGATGGAGATTAAAAGGAGGTTGATTAGGGTTGCGCAACCCTAATCACATTTTTCCTCCTCGTCTCCTCCCTCCTTGCGTCGCAAACCCTCCCTCTCTTTCTCGCCTTTCGGCCGCCGACAACCACCACCACCAGACGCCGCTGCCTAACGCCACTACAATGGTGAAGAGGGATTCTCGTTTGGTTGCCGCCATGATACGTTTGGAAATGGAATCCGCGATCGCCAGAGCCGCCGCCGCGGCTGCTGCCACCGTCGCCGTCGAGAAGCAAGGAGCCGACCACCGTAAGGTGGTCTTGGCTTTACCCGTGCTGCCGCGTCCATTCTTTGAACAACTGACCGCCGCCTCCGTGAAACCTCTGACGTGGCCAGCGCCACTATATGCCGCCACCGCCACCGTCGCCTTCCGCAGCTTCCAAGCGCCGCCGTGGATTCGATATCTGGATCGGTCATGGATGTGCGCACTACGGAGAATCCGGTTTCGGGTGTCGCGATTCGCGACACCGTTTCATTAACGCCACCACCGCCGGTTCATGAGATAAACCCATCCATGGTGCCTGAGGCCCAGTCTTCAAAGTCGGTTGAAGATTTGACTCGTCGGTTCGAGTCGGGCGTTACCGTTTACCCTAGTGCCAGTTCGTTGAACCCGGGTGTCTCGAACGGTTGTTCGGACTTCGCCAAGGTATATCTAACTTGCTTAGATTATTAAATTAAGACTAAATTTCAAATTTTATCCTTTAAAATTTACAAAACTATGGATTTTGTCCTTTTTTAAAAAAACTTTCAAGTATTATCCTTTATTTGAAATGTTATTTCGAATTTTAACCTTTACACTAACTCCAGTTAACTTATTCAGTTAGTTACTAATAAATATGAGGGTATTCTTGTAATTTACACCAAATACAAAAAAAAGGTTAATTTCATATATATCCCTATAAATTTAAAAAATATCATATATATCCAAATAAAATTTTAGTATCATATATAACCCTATAAAAAGTTTAAAATATCAAATATATCCATTTTAATACATTTCATTAAATTAAATTTAAATAATGACTATTTCACCTTAAATTCTTCAAAAACATTTGTACATATTTTCCAATTTTCTAACTCCCCTTTTTCCGTGACTTTTATTTTTCATTTTTCAAGAACTTTGAACTACTTTTTCCAATGTTGCTAGTTCATTTTTAATACGATTTTCAATGTTTTTATAGTTTTTATTATCAGTTGTAACCTTTCTTTTCTTTATAATTTCACAGTCCACAATTGAAATATTTAATAACTATTAAAATTTTCAGCATAACCATTATTTTGATATACACGTAACCATTGTTTTGATATACACGTGTCTAGTAAAAATTATTATAGGTATAAAAAGATACATATACAACAATCTGTAAATGTTACAGCATCAAGAATCATTAACAGTTAAATATTAAATGGTAAAAGGAAATAGAATTATACAGGACATACACCAAACAAAAGGCTCCACAAGTTCATTCACAAAAATAAAATACTTTAAAAAAAAAATATTTGTTAGTGGCTTTTTGATGTGTTTTATTGTTATTTGCCGTTCCTAAAAAAAGACACTAGTTAGTTTTGAACAATTAATTGGTAAAAAGTTAGCAAGGGACTTTTAGTTTAATGGTATCCTAGTGTTGGTGTTGGATAAAACTTTGTTTTTTTAAACAGTAGGGGTTCAATTGGTGACAAAATAAAATTGTCCATTTGCTTTTTGGTAAACTATTAAATATTAGAATGCTTAATAACGATTTATAAATAAAATAAACATAAAATCATATAAAATATAAACAATTTTAAAGATTTAGTCCAACAGAAATTAATTGTTTGGATTAAAAATAAAACTTCCAACTTAAACATTTAAAAATGACAAAAATTACCATGATACAATTTAAGGGTTTTTTTATTTGGTGCAAAATTACAAAAATACCCCCATATTTATTTGTAACTAACTGAATAAGTTAACTGGAGTTAGTGTAAAGGTTAAAAATCGAAATAACTTTTCAAATAAAGGATAATACTTGAAAGTTTTTTTAATAAAGGACAAAATCTATAGTTTTGTAAAATTTAAAGGACAAAATTTGTAATTTAGTCTTAAATTAATTAGTTAATTTATTTTTCAGTATTTACGCGTACACAATGATCAGATCCTGTCTACGGTTTTTACTTTATTCGCGTTGTAAAACTTATTTTCCGCTGCACAATTAATCTGATTAATTAACCCGTTAATTTATTCGGTAAAAATTAAA